>WARS01000030.1:1877500-2477500 GCA_008933995.1 Datnioides undecimradiatus | reverse complement strand
ATCAGGGCTCCAATGGTCCAGAGCTGTCTGACATTTTAACTGTGCGAGTTGTCAGGAAGATTGTTCCCCTGCAGATCTGTCTCTGATCATTCGGTTTCAGAATGTTGTTTTTTTTTTAAGGACTTTTTTTTTAAGGACTCTTAAATGAAATCAAATACATGGATGGGCAATTAAGACGCAGCACACACAGGCATTTTTTTTTGTAACTTCAGCAACAGTTGAACAGCAGAACCCATATTCAAATATTATATGTTTTCCCTTACCTTCATCAGCCAAAACAATGCAGGGCTATTCAGCCTCAGATACATGAGTACTGTATAGCAGCTGTGGATGAGAGAGGAGTCCACAGCTGGAAGTCAAGACAGATGGCCGTCCACCTAGAGCCAGGATCTGTCCAAGGTTTCTGCCTGTTAAAAGGAAGTTTTTCCTTGCCACTGTTGCCAAGTGCTTGCTCATGGTGGAACTGTTGGGTGTAACTAACAGTAATGAGTGTGGTCTAGACCTGCTCTGTTTGTAAAGTGCCCTGAGATGACTTTTTGTTGTGAATTGGCGCTATATAAATAAAATTGAATTGAATTGAATTGAAATGAAATTTGAACAGACATTTGATACGCTGTTAATAAAGACAAGATTTAAATCTATATTTATTATTATTTATTTTCCTGTAGTGGTGACCATGTTTTGGATCAATTAATGTTTTTAATAATGAAGCAAATTAAGATGCAAACATTTTAAAATTGCAAATGTGAGGATTTGCAGTTTTACTGTTTTAAATCGGTGTAAAATTAAATATTGGATCTTGGTCTATTTTAGATTTCTATGAGTCTATTCTAGATTTCTATGAGTCGATCAGTGTTTCAGTCAAATTAATCAATTTGTTCAGACTAGCACAGCAATTTAAAGACATCGACATCCTGTGAAACTGTTTTGGTATTTTTCACTATTATTTCCAGTATTTTAGAGAAGTTATTGAATAATTATGAAAAAGGAATGTGTAGATTATTTAATGATGTGAATAATCATTATCAGCAGCCCTCACTGAGACACACTGTGGCCTCCCCTGATACACAGACAGCACACACAAATGTTCTAATTATCAGTGCTACTGTGTACACCTGCTCATCTGTGCCTTGTTACTCGTCTCTTCCTCCAGCATGTAGGCTCACTGAAAAGGTCTCTCTCTCTGTCTCTCTCTCTCTCTCCGTCTCTCTCAGCTGGAGTGCCAGGCGAGCCTCTGCAGCGATCTGGAGATGAGGAGTGTGACAACAAAGAGGTGGAGGACAAGGAGGTATTAGTGCACACTCTCTCTCTCTCTCACACACACACACACACACACACACACACACACACTCACAGCGGCGTGCAGTAGTTATGGTCTCGACAGCTTTAGCACCCCCATATTGTAAACAGGGGGGTGGTGACCGCCTCCCTGTGCTTGTTAACATCATCTCCGTCATTCAGCAGACGCGGCACTGTCAGCACCTCGCTGTGCCCCGACACAATCAACATTAACCATGACACACACACACATACACACATACTTGCAAGACACACCGACCACGTACATCCATCCGAAACTTTACACACACACACTGACAAATTTGTTCATGTATCCTGAGATAAATTTACATACAAATATGCAAATACGTTGTTAGATTTATAAACAAATACAGATACTGTATAGTGTAAGCATGCTCAGACACACACATTTAACTTCTGCCTGCTGCACACACACACACACAAACACACACACACACACTACCGCATATCCTGGCAGCGCACCGTGCAATCAGCATTATCCATGTGAGCTCCTTAATGGGCACCTCGTAAAACAGACGACAGCTCTGCAACCAAGACCATTCTACGGGGGAGACAAACTACCTGTGCTGCTGACACACACACACACACACACACACACACACACGCTGAAGATATACAGGATCATCAACGCAGTCTCATCCATAAAAACAGGCCTGCACACGAACAAGTATGAAATTGTTTTTTAGCTCAGTCGTCTTTTTTCCTTTTCTTCCCGTATGAAGCTGAAATAAAGGAACATCTCAGCAGTTTGTAAATGGGATAAAGCAGATATTTCTGATTTACTGAAAGCGACTGGTCATGTGCGCGTTGTACTTATCACAACTTATTTAAAACTTATTTTACTGGTTTTGTCCATCATTCCTTCCGGTAAAAATAAGTGCTGGTTTACAAATTTCATTTTTAAATTTAAAAATGAAGGATGAGACAAGCATCTCAAGTGAATTCTGGCTAAAATGGACAACAGCAAGGCCTGATTAGCTTTGGTGATCAGCAACAAAGCTTGTCAACGAGAGATTCAAGCAATCAGTGAAGACCGCACCTTCACAATGTGCTGTGACATTCACTTTGACCCGCTATCCGGAAGAAAACGGGACACAAAGGGACAGAAAATCAACGCGCACATACCCCAAAACAGTGACGCACTTCAAGGCTCGGCGGAGCTGAAGATGCTATCAGGCTAAAGCTGGTGCAATGCCACCGGGTGTGTATATGTTTGTGTGTGTGTGTCACAGGGACATAAAAAGGGAGCACGGCACCCATGTCAGATATGCTGCCCTTTCTGCTAACGGCTCCAGAGGCCACAGAGGCTAACTGCCATCGCTGCCCCCACCTCTGCCACTCACACACACACACACACACAAGACGCAGACAGCCGCTATCCTCTTCTCACACACACGTACGCACACACTCAGGCATGCAGAGGGCTTCAGTCCGCACAGCCGCGGTCATTCTGTTACGTCCCCAGTCAGCTAGCGGCGACGTTCCCACCACAACTGCCAGTGCATTTGACCTTTCCCGTCCAGGCCTAATCGGATTGTGTCCCTCTTTATGAAATCAGACGCTAAAGGTCAGCAGGCTGTTTAACATGGGGTGGAGGCCCAGAGCTATGGAATTTGCCTTGGCAGTAAATTACCTTTATTATGTTTGGTCCGTGTGATTCCATACCCTCCCAAAGGCCGCGGGGTTCTGTACGTGGTGAAACATGGAGATGGGCTGCAAGGCCGCAGTTTTCCTCAAAAGCACAAAGAAAGACTTCACAGCCAACGAGGAAAACCAAGAGTTAGGAGCCACGATGGTGTTGCATGACGTTACACTAATACCCAGCGAGCTTTCCTTCACCTCTTGCTTTGTGTTGCATATCCCATCATTCCCTCACTTGATCATGCGTTGAATACAACAGTTCAATCATTCAATGTTTTTTTTGCTGCATAAAGGCGATCTGATGGAAGCAACACCTGACAAGGAAGGTGGTTATTACACAAGAGGAGAACCAAAGTATGAGTTGCGTAAATGTTTCAGGAAAACACAAACTACACGTCTGTCTTTTTTTGTTTGTACAGTCTCTTTTTTAAATTGTTAAGACCCCAGACGGTAGCATAAATGTTTCACCGGAGATAAAATATTTGCAACTCCTGCATATGTAAGAGCAAATTTTTGTCTAGTCACATCCAGTCGTGTCTTTGTTGAATCTATATGCATTTGCAAGGCATGTGAAATTCACTTCATGCTCTGTCTGAACACACCTCATGGGTAAATTGGTATTTCCCAACCTGGATCATATTTTCCCAACTTGTGTGTCCAAATGACTCCTGGGGAAAACAACCATTGACAGTTACTGACTAATAACAATGATCAGTCCAGTATTAAGAAAGCTGTTAACCAGGAGACTACAGTTTAGTGTAACTTATTCTTTACCTTTCACTTGGTCCTGTATGTTAATTGTTGTCTAACCAAATTGCACTTGGGGAGAAGTTGCTACCAAATATGTTTATTGTCATGTGCAACAAAAAAAGCAAGTTCTCCGTGCAATGAAATTCTTTCTTTGCTGTCCACCCTGATGCCGACGTATATAAAGTATACAATAGAATAAAAACAGAGAAATGCAATAAATAAAAAAAACACAATAGTAAAAATACAATAGGAGATGGCAATGGCAAAACTATAATATTTAGAAAAGTGTCTGATGTGCAGTGTGCAATGAATGGATGGAATGCAGCACAGCTGTGCAAGAATGCAGATGTAAACAGTAGTACAAAGTGTCCATGGTTGTGACTCCTGTCAACTCTTCAGGAGTCTGATAGCAGAAGGGAAGAAAGATTTATTTATTGAATCTTGTTGTCAACAACAGTGCATAATTGTGTGCATAAGTGTTCTCTGTTGCAGGGCGTTGGAGAGGAGTGCTCACAGGAGTCTGTTGTTCAGGAGGACAGAAATCTTAGCTTAGTGCTCTAAAAGATCAGAAACAATGGTGCATATTACCAACTGTTGCAACAAAACATGGAACACTTAGTTTTTATTGGCCGTCTTTGTTGGATAAGAACACAATTGAGTGTCTACTTGTGCTTCAAATGGATGCTAACATTCTTGTCTGTAGACTGCAGACAATACTTTGACTTGGACACTTCCAAATATCCTGAACCAAAGCACAACTCCCTGAAGAAAAATGTGGTTCCAAGATTGTATAAACCTGCTGCAGACTGGGTGGAGGTAAGGTTATTAGCTCGGGTCATTCTGTTGGCTTGGCATCAGCACACAGGAAAGCAATTTTAACAACAATTCGAGACTGTCAGTGGCAAAAACAAGCAACTTTTAGTGGACGCACACTGGCAGTGTGCAATTAATTTTCCCCAGTAGTCATTGGGCCACCAAAACATGGGAAAATAGGGTCCAAATACAAATCATTCACTAAGACAAAGTCAAAGTCTCTTTCCAGAGCTTTAATAATGTCATGTTAGTGAATTATGAGGCATTAAAAGCATTAATAGTAGAATAATTAGCTATTAATAAAGCCACTCATTCTCATTATATACAGCTACTACCATTTTTAAGTTATGCTTCATCAGATGGTTTTTCACAAATTTCATTGTGTCTCCTAAACTTCCCTCAGGTTGCTTTCATCACAGCTTTTTAGTGATCCTTCATGAAACACGGTAACATGACAGCAAACTACATGTGACTTATGGTATAATAGTCTGGCTAAAGCATAAATACATTAAATTCAAGCAGAGGAGACATGGACTCTGATATGGATGTTTGCACATATGTGTGTGCACGAGACCCAGAGAGAGATCAGAGACAAGTGACGGAGATAAAGACGCACACAGACAGGATGACCTGAGATACATCCTGGATACTGGACGATGTCTATTTTGGGTGGCTGATCTCTTTTTGTTTCACTCACACACACACACACACACACACACACACACATCATCTGTGATATGTCGCGCTGTCCATTTGAGGAAAGTTTCTGTCAACCAGGAAGTCCTCGTCTCGTTGTCATGTTACCCTTTGATCCATCACGCAAGCCAGTTCCTGATCCCTCACCCCCTCATACCCACTGATCATCACTCACATGACACGCTCCCCACATCACACTGGGCACGTGTGTATGTGTGTGTATGTTTCTGGTACTGAATACATGTTTGTGTCACTAACGGACAGAAAGGCTGCCGTATTCAGGCTGACATCAGTCGTGCTCCTGGCTACTAACAGAATGATGATGGAGATGAAACTGATACGTGCAGACAACAAAGAGATAACTTCTTCAAGGCCTTTCACGCACCGTGAGCATCATCAAAGCGGGCGGATGGCCATGAACGTTAGTGAAGACGACAGTTGTCCTGAAAATCGTTAGCTTTGTGTTCAATTGCTCATTAAATTGTGGCTGTAGAAGCCACATTCTCCTCTACTGAAGCACATATTTGTGGTTTTATACACTGTGGCACTGGTTTTTTTTTATTCCATATGTTATTTAACACTCAACTCCAAACTTCATTTGCTTTGTTTCATAATGCAGCACAGGTGAAAAACAAATCGTACTGTATCTCCAAAAGACATGAAGAAAGGAGGAAGGCGAGCTGCAGATTCTAATAGAATCTTAACTCATCTCTCACTAAAAGCCTCCTCCAGAAACAATTACAGATAAAAAATGAACATTGCCTATTTCAAACAGAACATGTGCACATTCATAACCCCCTAAACCAATTGTAAAAATGGCCCCTTCTCTGGATGAGCTGCAAATGTTTTCAGACTAATACCATTTCCCTCATCAATCGGCTGCTAATGACTGCAAGGTTTCAGAGTTGATGTGAGGGAAGGGTCGGTGGCACATAACTTTGTCTGCAGAGCATTGTCTGCAGACTCTGGGGAGTGATGCTGTACAGTAAAGGTGAAACCCGCAGAGTTTACGCATGTGATTCCAGTGATCCATGACTCTTTAATCAATATCGACTTAGTTTCTATCCGAGCGTGTGAACTGAGAGCCAAGAGTTTCATTTGTGATGTTATTGAAGACATTTGTAGTGGACTTGGTGAACTTCCAGGCTGTTTTAGCAACTTTTGCATTATCAAAAGAACATGCTAGTTTTTATGAAGATGAATGATAATGTAGTCAAACAATAGCCACATTCAGCCAAATCAGTGAATTTAAAGGAAAATATGCGACAATCATCAAATATTCTAAACTGTGCCACTGTACTAAAGCTAATACATGTCTGATATCTGCTAATGCTACATCAGTCAGGCCACATCCATGTTAACGTTAAACTTTAGCTTGACTCTAACACAGCATCCAGAAAGCTCAAATACAGCTGTGATTCTGTTGTTCAGTGAGTGACAGCGCAATGATCCAAGGTGATCCAGGCTCATGTTACCTCCTATGCACCATGCACACCAGCATGAAACCATATGAGTTAGTATAGGTCAAAATATCTTTGGTTCTTTTGCACATACAGACTGCAAAGTAAATGCTAATGCAAACAACCCAACAAGCAACTACACAGCAGCAACAAATGAGAGTAGACAGCAGGATTTTTGCAGTAAACAAAGCTGCTGTTGGCTAGTTAGCCTCCAAGGTTGACCTCCAAAGACAGTGCTATCCTGTAGCTAACTACAAAGGCTTAGCTAGTCAGTTAATCTTCCAAAATAAAAAATAAACACAATTTTTTTACTGTTATGATTCACATATTTGCCACTGAGGTTCATCAGTTAGCTCATTCATGCTCCCCATTCTATGTGTGTGTCCTACTTCTATGTACAAACTTCATTAGAAGCTTAAGTGTGTCATATATCTTTGGTGTTAAATCAATATACTACACTATTACTTTAGAGAAAACCAAGTGTGGGAGATTTCTGAGCTGCAAATGAAACTACCAGAACACCACCATATGCCTTCCTTAGAGCACATACATGTGTGTAGTCAAGACATGGGTGTTAGTCAAGTCAAGTCACTCTGACCTGCATGGCTTAATATTACAAATCATCAATTAGTTCCTTAATCAAAATCATGAATATCTACTGGATTATATTTAGATTAGTCAGTTCCTGGGCCTTGCTCTTGTGCATGAAGATTAACTACTTGTGTTTACTGGGACAGCATAATGAAACAAATATATGTCAAAATATCTGCTGTGATGAATGAATGTAAGACTTTTTCTGTCTCCATAGCAACTCAGTTGAAAGAAGAATCTGAAAACATTTCTGATTGTTTGTCTCTATGTGTCGGCCCAGCGACAGACTGGCGACCTGTCCTGGGTGTACCCTGCCTCCCACCCAATCACTGCTGGGACAGGCTCCAGCAGCCTGCGACCCTGAAAAGGATAAAGCAGTTACAGAAAATGGATGGATGGATCTGTTCGCTCACAGTGAGTGAGGGTGAGGCTACGCAGAAAAGATGGAGAGGTCACCAAACTCCACAAATTAGGTGGAGGCCTCACTGTAAAACACAGGTGCCAGTATGGGGTCATAGGTGTGGGGCATTCAAAAGCTACTGTGTTTGATACTGTGGATTTAAACTGTCAGTAATTAACAAAAAAAACAACAATAAAAGAAAACAAGACACTTCAACAAGAGACCGTGGAATAGCTGTGAGGCTGAAGAAGTTTGGCAAAACACAACAAAAGGCTCATTACTTCGCTCCACTCATAAAACTATAATACTCAAAGTTGCACTATAAAAAAAACCTCATTTACACATTAAACACTCTACACTTGTTAAGCCGAGACTCTGTTATCATTACAAAGTCTGCCACTTAAGCCTACAACATAAATACAACGCTGCAGCGGGCTGTACAGTAAAAACACTTGAGAGTGCACATGCCTTCCATCAAAAATTAACTTGAGTAGCTTTGATAATTATACGATGGCGTAAAATATTTAACAGCCGGCGCAGAGAGAAGAGCTGTTTAGAGCGGCTCGAATGAACATCAACTTTATCCCGGACAATAACAATTACAAACTGCTCACTGCATTCTCGGCCACTGTGTATCTCACTGCGTCTCACTTATTCCGGCGCCTGGGTGCTTCCTGCTCGCATCTCTCTCTTGCTCTCTGCGGTGAAGGCAGGGAGGGGAAGGGAAGGAGATGATTTAAGGTAATGAGAGGAGTAAAACATCATTAGTGCAAATTAACTTTTGTCAGCTGAGGTGATCTTGGTGGGGGCGCTTCTGCCACCGGCGGCAGCTCAGATAATGGCAATTTATGCATTAAACGTGTGTTACAGTGTGTGTGTGTTTTAGTTTGGGTGTGTATGTGCGTGTGTAATGATGGCCACCAAGGACGCTTTCAGTCTTAAAGGGCAAGTCCAATCTTTTGAGAGGCCCTTCTCAGACATCCTAAATGTTTTCACACCAGCTTATCTAAATACTCAAACCCATTCTCCTCTGCCTAAGTACACATAACATGACTTTAGACTTTCAAATAGCATGCAGTGCATAGGCCAAAGTCCAATTTTGCATGCAAGTGATGCACCGGCCTTTCCTTTAAACATACGTTGAGAGCAGTTGTATCCAAATATTACCTTTAAAAGAACAGCAAGACAGTTAGGTGGTGCATGGGTGTTGGGTAACATACACATAAATACCCAGACTTCTATCTTCTTTTCCTAAAACCTAAGCAGGTAGTTATGTTTTCAATACTGGACCAATCTGCAACATTTCACAACTTTCGCCATGTGTTTATTTGTTACCATGATGACAATAATCACCTGACTATAGCTCTGCCCTCCATAGAAGTGAATGGGAGAGATTGGCATTTGGCAGACACACTTTGAAAGCCCAAAGTCGTGTTATTTGTACGTAGATTGAAGGGACCCTGATGAAATACTGGTAAAAAGGTGACAAGGCATAACGGTAAGGTAAATATGCAACAGCCTGAAAACAAAGGACGCAGGGTTATTTGGGTCGAAACATTGTGTTCAAAACAGAATGCAGTTTCCCTGATGCTTGAATTTCTTTAGTGAACTTGAGCTTATGGCATAAAATTCCCAAACACTAACAAAACCTAATGAACTGTGTCCTTGTATAGAGTTGTGACATTGGTTCTCCAAGTATCATTAAAGACATCTTAAATTTCTGTTTTTGTTTTTAGCAGTCTCATCCAAATGGACCTTTGGCCGGTTACAACTTAACATTAGAAGCAGCACATTTTCCCTCTACTAACCCAGAGTTAGAAAGTCATTGACTTTAACTGCTACATGTAATATCTGCCTTCTACAAAAGATGCATTTTTAGCTTCAGCTGGGCTTTTGCAGTGCATGCAGAGGAACTTTGGGTGGAGCTCTTTGATTGGATGATTCTTCCCGAGCTTAACCTTTGGAGCAGACGGTACACAGTCTTGTACCATTCCTTAAAATAACCAGGTGTTTTCTAATGGAGTTGTTCATCTTATGTAAAACTAATTCAACCAGCTGTTTTATATCCATCTCTGTCACCTGACATTGTCTGTGCAGAAACTGAATAAGGCTTTTACCTCTGACCAAAAATAACTTGTGTTCTATTGAAAAGTGTTGACAGCAGAAGAACATCTGACTTTGTCATGAAACTGTCGGTAACTTTGTACTTATTTGTGCATTTTTAAGTCAGCTGAAGTGTTACAGGTGCATATTGTTCTCTCTCTCTCAGTCTCCGCTCTCCTTCTCCCTCTCTCTTTCTATCACCCCAGCTCTGGCAGCAGAGGGACACATGGTCATGTTTAATGCATGTGGTTTGTGTTGCACTCAGGGCTGGAGAATGGGCTTCAGTCCATTAATTAGTAACAAACGGTCGTTGGAAACAAGACAAGCCCGGCACAGGTCAACCAGCTCCAAGATCTGCAGTGATGTGGACACTGATGTCTGCCCTGGGCCATCTACAGTCTGCAGCTGGGCCTCACACCGGCTTTTAACTGAGTCACACTGGGGGGTCTACATGTGGAACTAGGCATGTTACAGTTGCATGGTTAGCATCTTAAATCCCCAGAACACACCTAGATACGACCAAAAAAAAGTTTTCCTGCTTCAATGGCTTGTGCAACTTTTGTGCAAATTTCATGCTGAACATTAAAACATAACATACATTTTTAATATTTTCATGGAACCACACAGATACTATGGTCTGATTTTTTTTTCCTTCCACTGCAATTGATTGTGTTTAGACACCTTTATTGGTAGCGGAGGGGTCCGCCATTTTTGCCAGCATAAGAACCAAGACAAACACGTGATCCAGCACTATTTTATGTCCTTGATATCGGTTTCACTATTTACCATTTGCTCTCTGTACTGAATGATCTCTGAGGCAAATGTAGGATTCGCATTAGCAGAAAGCACTTGCTTTTCCGTATTACTAACAAAGTTGCCACTGAAGAGGTGTAATATTACCTTATTGTTACCTGGTAACCACAGGTGTTACCAACTAGGACTGAATCTTAAGAATTACACCTAAAGGCATCATTTGAAGTAATCGTGATCATGCTAATATTTGTGTTAGCATCGCAATTTCAGCAGGTTAAAACATGCCAACATTGAGGCGACTTCACACGATTCATTCTTTTGTTTCCTATAATTAGATCAACATCACCTGACTTGGCTTTACTCCGAGCTACTCAAAATGTTTCCTGTATTTTCAGGAGTCTGTGCAAAGGATATCAGTTAATTAACCAGTAGGAATAAATTATTTGTAATTATCACCACAGGACCAAAGCAGAGGGAGAGGGAGAGACGGAGGAAGGGAGATAAAATCTTGTATGTTAATCAAGCCATGATGAATTGTCCATGTTCATACAAACACGGCCTCTTCATGAGTCCCTTGTGCATGCCTTTCACCGCACACATACACACACAAACAGCACAACAGAGTAGGCGGAGAGCAGAGAATTAATTCTATGAAGTGAGTTGGCAAGGAGACACTGTATGTAGATAAGTGCCGGGGGGTGTGGACAACGTGTGTGTGTGTCTGTCTACACGCCTGTGTATGTGTGCAAGAGTGTGTGACAAAGTATGGGATTAACTGACCAACATTATGTGTATATGCGAGACCGTGTGTATGTGTGTGTGTACGTGTAAGTGTGCAGAATGGAAAACAGAAATGTAGTTGTATAAAATATACTCAGCAAGGTGTTTCTCTCTGTGCGTGTGTGTGTGTGAGATCACGAGTAGTGTACTATTGTAATCCTGGTTGCGGTGGCAATGACATATCTTAATCTGCTTAGTTAGCGGCCAGGGGTCTTTAGCTAACGGATTATCAGACGGATTTGAGTAATAGACTCCTCATTTAGCTTTAATGCGTTTTGCATAGAGAGCAACCTCCCCTCATCACTCTTTAAGATGAATCGGCTTCGCGGCTACAAGATAAAGGAAAAAAAACTTCTAAAGATATTAGTCTGCCAGCAACTGCATAAATCATAACATTTTGCTAATGGAGGCAAAGTTAAAACACTTACACAGCCTCAGTAGTGGACAAACACTAAAAAAATGCACATATGCACACTTAGGTAAGAAAACATATACACACCAGGAATACTGTTTCTAATTAGTATACTTTTTTACATGCATTTGCATTTATTTTTTGCTCATATTCAACTTCAGATCACATGGCTAACCATAACTCTTATTCCACGTGTACACCTAAAACAATTTCTAGTCCCCTTCCTATTGTAGATTCCAACCTTATTTGCTTGTGACCTTGAAGAAATAGTTTTAGCTTTTGGAAATACTGAGGACAAAAAAGCCAACACAACTTTATCAAACTGTAGGTTTTTGAATGTAAAGACAGAAATAAGAACAATGAAAATGTCAGCCTTACTTCATCTTTAATGTGATTATATAACAAACAGAAACCCACAGGGAAAAGGAATTGCATAATTGTGAATTATTAGGAAGATTTTTTTAAAAAAACAGCAACAGCAACACTGACAGTACTACAGGAGTTTCTGGCAGCTACTGGTCAACTCCACATGTGACAACAATCTCCTGTATTTCTACTTTAAGATACGGGGTCAGGTGCAAAAAATGAAAACAAAGCCAGGAGAATTAAGTCAAATGATCCACTCAGGTACCAAAAACCACGTGGGAAGACGTGTTATGGTCTGGTGTGTGGTGGTAGCATCAAGCTTTGGTGCTGCTTCTCTTCAGCTGGGTCAGGGGCTCTTGCTAACACAGAAGAACTGCTTAACAGCTATTAACTATTAACAGTTATTTGACACAAAACCTGCTGAATGTCATTAGAAAGCTGAAGGTGAATTTCAGGAATTTCACATTTCAACTGCCTGTCCTGTATGTGCTTATGCCCATTTTTCCAGAATACCTGCAACTTTCAATACCTGGCAGTTATTTACTATTTACTGCATGTTACAAGAGGTGATAACAGTTGAAAAACACAAAACATTTAATTGGATTTCAGAGTTTTTGTGAACAAACAACACTGCAATAATACATGAATAGCAGATTTTGCACGTTATGTTTGAAATTTGAAAAGTATAAAACTATTTCCAATAAAATTCAAGAATCTGTGTCTCATAATGTGCAAAAACAGGCCATAAAAAGGTAACTTTCTCTACCGCTGTTTGTGCTGTGGCAACAAAGCGGCTGCTTTGCGGGCTTCCAGGACATTCGCAAGTGAATTTACCGTAATAACACCATTTTGGCTGGAAAGTGCAACGTCTCAGCTTTCAGAAACAGTTAGAATTTTTCTGAGGCACAAACCATGACGTAATTGCTGTAGTCCAAAAAAAAGGAGAAAAATAAGACCCTAGCATCATAAACGTGCTGCCGGAGACGCATTCGGAGTTAATGGGTTAAAGACGCATAATGGTGTGTAGACTTTTTATATCCAGGGTAACATTCTACTGTCTTGCCAAAAGCTGAATGAGAGGATTGATACCATTCTCATATGTGTGTGCTTAATATGAAGCTGTAGCTGGCAGGCACTTAGCATCTGTTAGCATCGACACTGCAACACTGTTAATCAGCTGGCTAGGCTCTGTTCAAAGCCAGAAGAATCAAAGTACAAGTATGTCTAAAGTTGAAGAGCATCCTCTGTGTTTCATCTCTGCAAGAACAGAAATGATAAGAAAAGTTGTGGTTTGACAGGAGCTGTGTGTACTGTACAGTCTATGTTAATACATCTATACTGTCTGCCACGCAACCAGCAGGAGACCTACAGCTTTCCTTTTAATTACATTATTCCAGACACCTCAGTGTTTTATCGACAAAATTATCTTTGTGTTGATCTAAATATATTTTTAGGGAATACAGGTACAAAATAATGTTGCCTTCATTCCTGGGCAACATTAAGTGGATTTAAACATGATTTATTCCACTCAGACTGAAATAAAGAGGATAATAACCAGCGGTTGGAAAGTATATGTTTGTATTTTATTTATTTTGCTTGCATTTCCTCACTTTAGACTGTCAAGGTCTAATCGGACCATGTAAAATCATCTGATTGCAGCTTTAAGTGCTGAGGTTACATGTTTGTGTGTGCGTGTGACACTATATGTTTTACATCTAGGTACGGCTCATTAGGTACAACATTAACATAGATGAGTGCGTGTGGATTTGTTTATTCCAAACAGGTGAAAGATGCATGTAGAAAAAAAGATGCCACAAAACCCAAATCTGTTTCTCCCAGGCATCTGCGCACGCACACACACACACACACACACACACACACACACAAAGATATTCACCCACAAACAAACACAGACAAAGCAGCCCAGGCCCTACCACTGCCATCATACACGCGACTTGGCCTGTCTGTGTGACACGCACAGTTTGTTTGGTAGTTTTAATTTGACAGGGCTCTGAATAGAGCCTCTGAAACACACACACATTCACACGCACACACACGCTTTTTCCAGACCTACACACACACAC
Organism: Datnioides undecimradiatus; assembly: GCA_008933995.1. Taxonomy (NCBI): domain Eukaryota; kingdom Metazoa; phylum Chordata; class Actinopteri; order Lobotiformes; family Datnioididae; genus Datnioides; species Datnioides undecimradiatus. The sequence goes on along the minus strand of WARS01000030.1, from coordinate 2,463,331 downwards.
CTTTAATTTGACAGCGCTCTAACAAGAGCCTGCTGCTTGTCAAATGTTCTCCAGTGGCAGCAGGGATCCGCAGAGCCGAGGGGGTTCTGTTCAAGGACATCTGTGAAGAAACACACACACTCCTCCACTAACACACACTCTCTTTGAATAGGCTGAGAGAGGCAGCCTGCTGCACCACGCGATGGGAGAGAGGCTGCACACACGCTGAGGGGTTTCTACACTGCTGTTCCTCTCACTCTCCATCTTCCTCTCCCTCTACGTCTCTCTGTCTCTTTTCCCCCTTTATCTTACATTCCATCGCTTTTCTTGCCTCTTTTGGTCTTAAGTAGAGGGCTGAGGGGCTGAGATAGACCAGGGGAGATTTTGATGACGGCTCCCTGTTTGGTCCAACAAGCCGATTCCCTTCTCAAGCCGCGCACGCACACATTCACGCACACACACATCAATTTTCTCTTCATTCTTCAACCCAAAACACCAGGAGACCTTTTAAAGTTACTCAAAGGCGGACGGGACTTTGGTCCTGATCCTCTGGATTTCATCCCATTGAAGGTGTGTGTTTGTGTGCACTCGCGGCGCGTTTTATTCCTCTTTGTGCTAGTGTGCCGTGTGTGTGTGTGCGTGTGTGTGAGCTCCCATGCTGCCTCGGACTCGGCTTCCACGAGACACTTTGCTCATTAGAGGGAAGAGAGGGTGACTTGAGTGACTTCTCGTCGGCTCCCCGCACAACTTGATCACAGGGCCGGTCCCGTGGAGCGAGAGAGAAAGGCATGGCTTCAACGTCGTGTGTGTCGCCTCGAAGATGCAGCGTGACACACATGGGTATATCTGTATGTGTGCTGGAAGAGATAAGAATGACTATCTATCTATCTATCTATCTATCAATCAAATTAATACAAATTCTAGCTTTAAACTCTCTAAATTTAGATTTAGGAACATCATTTTGCTCCCATTATTGAAAATAATATTTCTTATTGTTTAAGATCATATGTCTGAAGGAACAATTCTGGAAAAAACAAAAAAACAAAACGCGATCATTGGCCATAAAATCACAGTATGTCAGCCTTAAAAATCAAAATGTCAAACATTATACAAAATCACTTCAAATCTCCAGAGAAGGAGGCACAGAGATTTGCCATTAGATCCTGATACTCTGTGTGTGTGTGTGCGTGCGCGCCTGTCAGATAAAATCCTGTGCTTCCCCATCCAATGATCTAGAAAAAAGGGGGTTCGGGTGTAGCATCCAAAATGTCAACGTGTACATAAACACAAACATTTCCTTTCGTTTCAGAGTGACATTAAGTGAAGGAAAATTTGCTGGGTGGAAATAAACGCGTCTCTGGAAGAAACTTCTGTCCTTTCTCATTTTTTGGCTTTGCGTGATAACCAGCAATACAAAGTGCAGGGGGGGAAACACTGGCACGTTCTTAGGCTTTGACTGTATTTCCCGATAAAAGTGGCACTGATGTGACTCCATAGCGAAGATGCTCGCGGGTCTTGTGATAATGAAAAGCCACTCGGATTATTCGAATCCTGTAAATCACAGCTAAAAGTCAATGTGTAAAGCCAAGGTCTATGAAACTATCAGTGTGGAATAGAGAACATACACGATATGTTACCGCGTTGCCAAGTGCTACCACTTAATACCATTAATCTTGGTGCCCCTCTACCCCCCACCCCCAACGCCTCCCATCTCTCTCACTCCATCCCTGCGTTGGAGTGCTCAGCGTCCTCTAAAAGTATGGATCTTGACCGCAGCCATTTTCCGTGGAAGAGGGAAAGGCTAAAGAGAAAGCGCTGACCCCTCTTCGCCGCAATTTTCCCCTCATCAACTTGTGAGACTTCATTAACTTCCATGGGGTAATTTCTTCTTTCAGTGCGTTTCTGAAATGGGTGGTGTGTGTGCATGGGGGGGGGGGGTTATGACGTTTTCTTCCCACCCATCTATTCCCGGCTATTCTCCCGCCTTTATCTCCCATCCTTAACTGAAATGAGTCATTCTTTCTTTAAATTAATGCTTTGTTCTCATCCTCTCCACTGTCACACGAGGAGAAAAATGATGAGAAGAGAAAAGGTAGGGTTTTGGGAAAGTCATACTGCTCTTCACTTGAATTAGCTCAACAATTTGTATATGAAGACATTGTTTCTCAGTTCATACATGAACCGCTTTTCGCTTTTCAGCTTCCAGAGGTAACGTTCCCCAGCCTTCATCTCTCAGGAGCCCTGAATAAAATACCCGCCGCTGAACCTTGGCATCGTCGCCTCTGATGCTCGGTCGAGGCCTCACTGAGACGATGCATGAATGAAACTGTGAGTCAATGCTGCCCTCTTCAGGAATATTAGCATCACTGTATGGATGAAAAGGTCTTCACATATTTGTATTGGCCTCCTGGATGTTTGGGGTTCAGTGTCACGTGTCAGTCTTATCTCGTCTGCCAAACTATGGTAAGTGGTTTTATCAAATCTCTTTACATGTATAATGACAGCTGCTATGCTCTGGTGGTATTTGACTAAGTTGCATGGGAATTTTATTAAAAAGCGCACTTGTTTTTGCAACAAATACACTTTTTTTCTTTTACAGAAAATTCTGACATTTAATCAGCTGTAATATTTCTATAAGAACAAAGTATTACATGGTACAATGTGATGAACCTACTGAGCGTTATTGCCTAAAACCTGCAGCTCCCCTCATGATAGAATTTTGTAGTGTGTTTCAGCTCACTGACTAGGTTTCCAGCTTCAACATTGCTCATTGCACAACATCACTGCTTGTATTGCAGAGTTTTCCACCTCAGCAACCTCTAAAAATCCACTGTACACGACTTCTGTAGCAGCAAACCGCAGGTGTACACAGTTAGAGGTGCACTTGTAAAGACAGAGGAGCATTTCGCAGCTAAGAGTCAGATAGTTTCCTTCAGAGAAGAACAAAAATAGAGCTAATATCAGTGAACACACCGCTTTGCTAACAGGTCCTCCATATAAACTTAAAAAGTCATGAAAAGTATGTTAATGTGTTCACAACTTGCTCCCGTTGCCCCCCAGGAAGCAGAAAACAACCAGGTTCACTTGCAGGTTTTATAATGAATACAAGTCTATTCAAGTATGTGAGTTATTAGTTTCAGCTGTTCCAGGGTGTCTACTCTGTGCAACATGATTCACTGTTAAAAGGACCTGTGTGTATGATTTAGTGCCATCTAGTGGTGTGGCTGCAGATTTCAACCAACCCAATATATTGTCCACTCACTCTCATTCTCCAAGCAGGACGGAGAACCATCTGTGGCTGAGGAGAATGTGAAAAATACAAATGTTTGGTTTGGTTTGTCCAGTCTGGGCTACTGTAGAAACATGGTTAACTTCTCCCCCATCCAAAAATGTGTTTTTTTTTTCTTCCTGCAGTTGAATGTGCTTCACTATGCAGGATTATTGATTGATGAAGGTTGACACTAGAAACTCTGGAGCATCCTAAAAAGAACAGTAATTAAATATTAACAGATTCTGTAATCTTTAACAATGGGAGAAGGAACTGGTGTCATTTTAAGGAATGCAAGAAGCTAACTAACACAACAATAACTGACGTGAATTCATATTCAAAATAGTTTACTTAACATACACCTGATGACATGTCTGGACGAGATCTTTCAGGATTTATTTTGCTTTCACTGAAGTATTCTAAGTGACTGTATTGTGTAGTGGAATGTGTGTTGTGTGGTCAGTGTAGCGTAGTAGTGCGCAAAGCATTTGTTGTCTTTTGCCCTCACTCTGTAGTGCACCGTTAACCTTAGGCAAAAGTAGTTGGTAATAATTTATTCGATTTTGTCTGTGGAATTTAATATTAGCTTTGACCAACTGACAACATTAAAATGCAGTTTACATGATCATCTTAGAATACATAATATGTTAATAACAAAAGGGAGATTTGGAATAAGTACCTTGCTTTTACTTGTGATGGATTATTCACACATTTTAGTTTTTCACTTTCAAACAAAGGACCTGAATACAGTCAATACCTGAATAATACCTGAAAATTCCTGAATACAATATGATCCTGTTTCTCCTGCAATAATGTCTAACTTCCAGTCTTGCGGGTGCTCATGAGATCATAGTGATACAGTCTGTGATATGTCTACTTTCTGTGAATCTACAGAGGAGAAAGCCAGAGTTAACAGCATTTGTGTAGCACTCTGATTCAGAGTAAAGAGGATGACCATTGAGCCCTGACTACATCACTGAAACAATGCAGGAGACCGCCAGCAGGATCCGATCTGCCTGTCTCATATACACTCCAGTAAGCCCTGTTCATCCGTCTGTGCCGATATGTAAACTTCCCTCTCGTTCTCTCTTTCCTCCAAGCTGCTCTACATGATACATGAAGTGCCAGGGCCGGGCCTGGTGAAGAGACAAATGCCAACCACTCGCTCTTCCAAATGTCAGATCTGACATGTCGAAGACATTCAATAACCATCCCTGCTGAACCAATTCAGAGCCATGCTCCTCAAACAGTCCCAGATGTCTCATGACGACAGCGCAGGGGAAACGGCTGGACTTTCTCAGCCTCCGGCAATGAGATCACATAGACACCTTGTGTTGAAGTCTTACACTCAGTGAGCCCTCCAGTGACGAAGTTTGTTACGTACACAGACTGAGGCCTTTATCAGCACAGGAACAAGGTCAAAAGATCAACTAAAGCCAAAACAAAACAACTATCATGACAAATAAGAGTTTCACTACAGCCTCCAAATGAACAGAAACCACTGTCACCAAGTTTGACTTTCCATCGGGATTCACAATACTCAAATATCAGCTTAGACATGTTGACCAGCATCACCACATTTGTACAAGACACTCTTTAAGATACAGACAAACAAGCCTTTTATAGTGCTGCAGCAAGTTTGAAAACTGTCAGGCCCAAGTAAATTATATATATTATGTATATATTTTAGCTTTGATATTGTAAACTGATTATTTAGAATTAGTAATCAATGATTCATGTAGACCAGTGACCATATTGTCTTTGAACAATTAGTATTTTTAAATGCTATTCAAATGAGTCATGTCTGTAATTAGGTTCTAATAAAACTTTCCCCTTGATCGCGTGCCATCTTTCATCTGTGGATTTCAGAGATTCCGAGTCCAGGAATTCTTTTGCAGCGTTTCCCTCTCATGTGACATCAGACAGCCAAACCTGGCAAATCTTAAGAATATGGAAAATAAAGAATAAACACACTGACTTACTTTTCTATGAGCATTCTGATTTATTGAAGGCACATCAGTTAGAAAGAACACAATAGTGCTGGACATACATTCATTGTCAATCACCTTTTCCCTTGAACTAAATTAATTGTGTATCACGTATTAGGACTGGGTACAATTTCAGGACCGAACCAACTATTCCAAAGGCATTTACTGTTTAAGGCAACAATTTGGATACCCATTTACTTTAAAAAAAAGACTTTTTCTCTTTCTAATGTCTGACATTTGCCTTCATTGTAAGCACCTATGTGATCTCAATTTAATGACAAATTGTGAGATTAAAACATAAATACATGGAAAATTTATAAATAGAAGTTACAGATTATTATTTTCCAACACCCAGCCTCAGTTTTAGAACCACTACTACTAATCTACAATGCATCACATTTCACAGCAATATTAAATACCATTAAATTATCCTAAATAATTTGTTTTCCAGTGTCGAGCAATAGTGCTGCTATTTTTACATATGGTATATGACTGTTGAGTAGGCAGAGTTAGGCCTTTGTGCCACACACTTTAGGGTTAAGTGAGTTACAGTGTTTCATATGGCTGGTTTTCCAGACATGGATTAGGTGCCGTGCACCTAGATCACATGTGTGGCCCATTCCCATAATGTGCACTAGGACGGAGAAACATTGGCAAGATCTTGTTCTTGCTGAGCTCAAATTCCACCTGTGTAGTTGACGTCATTCTCCAAATGACCGCTGAAAAGAACTCCATGAAGGACTTCTTAACAGTAGGATCGTGAAATCTTGTTCATTTCTCTCCAGGTTTCAATTATTCTGAAGGCGCTGTCTTTTCTTCACCTCAGTCCCTTCCAAGTCCTTCATGCAAGCAACTAGGAAATCACGGCACTTAAGGGCGTACTGCTCGGGAAAATCCTGGAAATGACCAACATGGGGACTGGAAACAAAATCAAAACAGTCCACCAGGACGCCTTTCTGCTTCAGGGACTCTGCAAAGACCTCAATGTCCCGGTGTCTGATCACCTGGTCAGCTCTGGAGTACAGGTAGAAATGTGGCCAAGCGGGTGGCCTCTCCTGCACTGCGTCGTAGTGGTTCTTGTGGATGTACTTGGTCAAAGGGTACAGCACGACTCGCAACAGGAAAACAGTCACTGCGAAAAGGGCTAAGAGGACGTATCTTAAAATGGGACTTATTTTGGGCCCCAGGGTGGCTGTCAGCGCACGAAGGGCCCCGCGAACGTTCCCACTACCGGGGCCGCTGTCCACAACGGCCCCGATCACACATAGGGAACTGAACTGCTTATCGCTTTGCAACAACTCTACAATGTAACGGTATAGCATGAAGCCACCATTACTGAATATGTGAAAGAAAACAGGACTGTTCTCCACCTCGTAATCATAGAGGATCTCCAGCAACTTGAGGGCTGTGCTGCTCAGCTCCTTGTAGCCAAACGACTCCGAGATGAAGACAGTCTTCAGGGGGGCTGTGTAGCGGATGGTGACACATCCCTAAGGGTAAAGAAAACAAACAAAGAAAGCATCCAAGAAGTACATCAACGACTTGTTGACAAGTTGGTCCCACTATTATAACGCCACAAACAGGCAAAGGAGAAAGCAGAGTGTCTTCCGTGCATTTATTTTGATTGTACTGTGCTTTATTCTGACCTGTTCATTGTAGATGGAGCTGTATTTGGAGAGGTGTTTGTCTTTGCACCCAGCCCAGCCCAGAAGAATCACAACAGGCTCCTTTGTCCCCTGCCAGTGTCTCTCTGAAAACAAAACCAGGCGGTGAAACAGCGGCACGTTACCGAGGCTGTCACAGCGAGCTAGGCTAAACGGGGCTAGCACGCCAAGCTAACGGCTGGGCTCCCCTTGTCGGAGACGGTAAGCTAACCTAGGGCATGAACACACAGCACAATGAAATGATGCTCACCCGACGTTCCCGCATCTGGAAACACGATATTGTAGTCGATTTCATCGTCTGCCATTTCTGTCTGCGAGAGTATCAGCTGTTGTTGTCCGACGCTGACGTTTGGCTCATTTGGCTGTTGTAGAAAAGGATGATAGGCAGGCTGCAGAGCGCTGGGTTCAGTGATAGAAGCTCGGGACGGACCGCACACCGCAGACAGGTCGGTGGACTGTCACTGCTCTCGCTTCCTGCCCTGCTGGAGTAGGTCTTCTTCTCTGTGTAGACTAGCAGCCAGCCGATGTTGCAACACTGCCCCCTACTGCATGAATGCGTTATGTCACCCAAATAGGTCAAACGCCACATCACGTTCCACAAGATGATATTTTGGATATTATGATATTTTTGGATGATATTTTGACAGTGTTTTAGTAGAAGTGGGAACTGACTCATCAGCTAGTCACAAAAATGGGTGACTAGTGTTTCATTGACTACAAATTACAAATATCAACTAAATATGTTAAAAAGTCAAATGGAGTGTTGATTGCAGAATAAATAGTAAAGTTTTTCCAGTGTAATGTTAAAAGGTTCTGATTTTATAAACACACTGATGTCAAAAGCTGCATCTATGTTACGTTATACTTCAAACCTACTGTTTTGTATAAGGCATTTGAGAAAATTAGATGTAGGTGGGATCCCAGGATGTAAATTAACAACCACTTTTGATCACCAATTAATTAATTCCTCATTATGTTACCACTATTTGACCGTTCTCTCATTATTGTAAAATTTGATATAGTCAGAAACGGCTTGTTTTCTTTCACAATATCATTTATCCAAAGTCAAATTCAATTTCAAAACAACTTTCAACAGTAGCAAGTCAAATGACAGCCAGTTTATTAATGCAATTCAATGTCAGGTCAAATGTTTTCAATTTAGCACCAGCATTGGTTTCTGACCCAGCCCAAGCTCTCTAAGAAGATGAGGAAAAACTCCCCACAAACGGAAATTGGGAAGAGACCTCGGCAGAGGCAATTCAAAGAGAGATCCCCTCTACATGGATGGCTGGGGGTTCAACAGAATCCAAAACTGGCAAAAGGTCCAAATTTGAAAATTTAGATCATTGGGTCGTGGCTCAAAGAGGTTGAGAACCAGTGCTGCAGATAATGAGGCCAGATCATTATCTTCCTTTTTGTTGTTGATGTCTTTTTTTTCCCAATGATGAATGTCAGCAGGGATCCAGTTCTGTCACAGAAGGTTGTGTAATCCATCTCCTTTGAAAAAGTGCCGCAGCCAAAGTCAATTATGCGCACTCTTGGTTGACCAGAGCTCAGTTCAACCAGGACGTTTTTTAACTTGATGTCCCGGTGAAAGACACCCTTGGAGTGCATGTCAATAGCAGCATCTACCAGCTGTTTCAGGATCATCTGAAATAGAGAGAGACACAGTTGACAGATTTGAAGCAAGTATTTCCTCTTGATTGTTGACAAGAAACATCTCTTACAATAAATTAAGCCCATCTGATTTTTAGAAACTTAGAAACTTTGCTGTAATAGCTCAGTCACACCAGCATTAAAAACTACAAACTTTGTGGTTTAAGTGACTGCTACCAAAGAAAGACACTTACACACACACACACACACACACACACACACACACACACACACACATTGTCCAATCTGATTTCGTACCTTTGCCTCATTTTCATCCAGGGAGCCTTCGCAGTATGTACGGTATTTGTGGAGGTCCACGCTCAGTCGTGGCCTTTCCATTACCAGGATCAACTCCTCATCCAGGAGGTACCAGTCCAGAAGGGAAACTGTAGCAGACTGTCCAACTGATCCTGGTAGACCTCTTCAGCATGAGGGCCACTTCCAAAATGATCTTATACTCCTTCCCATTGCAAGTCTAAAAAAAAGTGTTAATACATGAGCATAGGTATTTGCTCATCCACAGTAGAGTCATGAAAGAAATATTTAACATTCAAGTTTTAGTTTTAATTACTGAAGTAACTCAAGTACATCAGATTAAATTACTCACCACTTGTTCCCATAGAATATTCTGCCTGGGAATGTGCTTAATGGCCACCTGCGAGACAGAAATACGTTTTGTTAGGTTGGTACTTCCTGAGGATCACGGGATGTTATAATATGTAGAATATTTGTGAGCATGTGTTTGTCAAACTTACCAGTAAATTGTTTGATTTCTCCAAGCCATTGTACACCGAGCCAAACCCTCCTGAACCAACTGGAGTAAGCTGATGGTATTTGTTGTCAAAATCAGCTGAAAAAAGCATCACACATTCACATTTTGTTACTTGTGTTTACAGTTCTGCTTCTAAACCTACTCTATTTCATATTTTAACTGAATGTGACGTTATGCATTGTACTACATGGAAATCAAAAGCATATTAAGTCATTTAAGAAGTTATACAGTCCTACTATAAGCTTACCCCTGCTTCCATTTCCTGAAGAGGCCAGCTGAAAAATTCTTTCATCTTCAGCAACCGTATCAGCGCAAGAACCAAAATCACCCTTCTCTTTGCCCGAGGATTCAGCAGCATTGGACTTTATCTTTTTGTTTGGGACGTCACCATCATCACTGGCTTTTTCCCCTTACTTGAGCAATCCTTCCCAAAATTCACTCCAGGGTCAGTGGAGCTAACGGCAACGATGCTGCACTTAGGTTTCTTTTTGGCTGGTGTAGCATCAGCACTGGCCTTTCTCTTGCCCCTCTGGATCCCACTGTCACCTGACTCCTCACCCTGTTTAGAGATGTTGCCCTCATGCTGAACCTTTGAACTTGGGGATTCAGCAACATCAGTGTGACTCCCTTTTCTTTTCCTCAAGTTAAGATGTGGCATGACTTTATCAGTGTCTCAAAATGAATGGTTTGTAGATGAACGTTTGGATGTATTGTAACCAACAGTGTGTACTAATACTGACTGGGTCTGCGTGTTGCGGGTATACATAAACTTTTGTCCAGAGTGTTATGATGACATCATGGCTTTGATGACTTAATGGAAAATTTGATAGAACAAGGAGGATGGATGTAAACATTCTGCAGCATTTTGCACATATAATAACATTATTTCCAAACATTTATTTCCAATTATTTGATTTTTTTATCTATTTCTCCAGATGAGATGATGGGATTCATGCCATCCTGTATGGAGTGTGTGATCTTTGGCCTCCTCCTACCCTAACACACTCACTGGTCTTTGATAATGTCCCATCCTGACAGACACTTCATGTCCTTAAAGTGTGTGCCAGTTCATTCAGACATGTAGTCTCAACACAGTTACTGTACATTTAGATATTTTTTTTATGTTTTAACTGGAAGACAGGGTTGGCAAAGTTCATCAAATGTATTTTATGCAGGTTAGGATAAATAAAGTCAGTCATGAGACAAAACATTGTTTATGTATCATTTTTAAAAATTCCTGTGTCATATTCATTTTCTTCAGGTCTCGTTGCTTCATTACCTTAAGCTACACTTGTATCAAAGACTACATAGGTCATAATTCTAGCTTAATAATAATACTCTGCAGAGGAACCAGCTGTGGATCCCAACAAAGCAACTGTCATCATGTCATCTTGAAATAAATAAGCCATGAAATAAAAATCAAACTGGTCTTTACAAGAAGAAATAAAGCCAGTCGGAGTAAAGACAGATTTTTATAATAAACTGGTATGTACTCATTTGGATATACGTTTGTTTTTAATTTCAATTTGAATTAAGTTGGTTTTATTATTTATTACAATGTCATTCATTGATTTCATTGTTTGTTAAAATAGCATCTGATCCATTTCATCTTCAACACACTTGAATTACACTGGGGAACAATTTGAAAAAAATTTTCTGTTGAGTTATATTTTTATGCTGATTAAAACTAAAATTGGCATGCTGATTCCAAAATTGCAGTCAGTTTTTTTCTAGCACGTCAAGTTTTTTCTCCACAGCTTACCCTCCAGAGAAGCAAAATTCCACTGATTAGCTGTAGTTTACGATTACGATTGGACTCATCTACAGCTATGTGGCAACTTGTTTATGCAGTCACAATTGAGACAGTGCGGTGAGAGGTGTGTGCAGCTCCCAATAGGTCAGCCAGGCACACAATTATAATTACAGTAGCCATATCCTTTGTAAAAACATAATACTGTTAAATAAACATTGCAGTCATGCCTGTTTCTTTCATATTTCATTGTATGTCAATATTTGAAAATTTTTATAAAACAAGCACATATCTGTTAAGTACAGTATTTTTCATATTTTTTAAGAAAATGGGGATCCTATAGTTCAAAAACTTGACGTGATAGAGAAAAACTGAGATCAGTTTTGGATTCCGCACCCAAAAATTAGTTAAAAACAGCTGTCAGACCTAACTCAGCAAAAATTGTGTTCCCCAGTGTTATTCGCTGTTCAAATTGTGTCGCACTTGTTTTGTCGGTACACATGGCAAATTCTTTAACATCAGCGTTACGGAGTTGACAGGACCCAAATGCAGACACAAACATGGTTAGGTTTCGGGTAGGAACATATTTTAATAGTAGTGGTTGAATGTAGGAGGCAAGGAATGACTGGAGGTGCAGGCTGCTGGGAGACCGGCTGAAAGTCTGTTGATCTTTAGTTCCACACTCTCCAGAGTTAAATTATCACCTTTTAAACTCACAAGTGTGTTAAAGTGACACTACAAGGGATTCAGAAAAGCAACACTGTTCAGACTTACATGTTTTACTATTCAGGGAGTGTTAGTTTTACTCTATGTAGTGTCAACCCATCTACCTTGAGAATGTGTGAAATGAACTCCAACACAAATAAAAATAGAAAGCCTTTATTGTCACTGTATAACAGAGCATACAACAAAATTAGGAGCACTGCTCCATTTGGTGTGTTTACATAAAATGCCTTAAAGTAAAAATGAAATAAATAAAATAGAAAAAATATTCACAGTTGTAAGTATTTACAGTTTTAAGTGTAATTGCACATAAGAGTATTATATTGCACATACATTCAAGTATATAAGAATAACATTAATATTGCATTCAAGTAATGATATCAGAATAATGTTGCATTCAATTAATATTGCATTCAAGTGTGATGAGTTCAGTGCTGGGAGAGCAATGTAATGAGGGTGACTGTTTATTGTGAGCTTTGTATTCTTGTGTTCAGAGCACTGATGGCTCTGAGGAGTCATCAGTCTGTTAGTGTGGGTTTTGTGGGCTCTGTAGGGCCGGCCAGAGGGCAACAGGTTGAACAGGTGATGGCCGGGGTGAGATGGGTCCACAACAATGTTTGTGGCTCTGCTAAGGTGGCGAGAGCTGGCAATATGATCCGGGGGGTCATATCTGCTGCTGTGCTCCCAGCATACCACACAGTCATGCAGTATGCCAGGATGCTCTCTACATTGGCTCGGTAGAAGGACACTAGCAGCTTCTCCACCAGGTTGTTTTTCCTGAGCACTCAGAAAGTGGAGTCGCTGCTGGGCCTTCTTCGCCACTGCCGTGGTGTTAACAGTCCAGGAGAGGTCGTCTGAGATGTGAGTACCCAGAAGCTTGAATGAACTGACCCTTTCAACGCAGTCTCTGTTGATGAGGAGTGGGGCCAGGTCTGTGCTGTGCTGGCAGAAGTCCATAATGAGTTCTTTAGTTTCTGAGTTGTTCAGTGTGAGGTTGTTCACTGAACACCACGCTGCCAGTTTCACAACTGCATCCCTGTAGGCTGACTCATCTCCTTCTGAGATAAGCCCAACCATTTCCATAAAGAACATTTGTTTTGCCTTCTCCCTTGCAGATAAATCAAAACATTACAAAAGGTGGTATTATAAACATTCATCTGAAACACTGTAAAAGCTTTCAATATCAAACACATTACAAAAATGAATCTCAGACATTGTTATAATATACCTTTCTTCACTTTGTTGTACCCTGAATGCATGATGATGCTCATCAAAATCTCCCCTAAATAGCTTGTTGCCAACAGGTAAATGTGATTTTCACCCCAAAGTATATCACTTATTTGACAAAAGTTTGGCATGTCTTTATACATTAGTTCAACTCTTAAATGTGAAATCAGCTGCTGACTGCTGGGATGCAGTTTCTGACAAATAAAACAGGTCAGCATTGTCTACGCATCCTGATTCTACGACATTAAGATACGACTATTGTCTGGTTAACCTTCATTTTCCCCGTGTGACAATGTTGTACAGTGTTGTCTGCGGGAATGTCTAAAGGTTCACAAGTGCCCCATCATCAGACAAATTCAACAAAAAGGGAACAGCTTGCCTGGCATGGGATGAGATGCTTGTCCATGGCGATGTAGAAGCTGTCAATCTTGCGTTTCTGACGTCCAACACAAGAGGTACTGATGCTGACGGTGGCATATGCTGAGATGCTCCTCCAAACTGCAGCATGACTGATGGTTGATACACAAACACAGAAAATTAGACACAAGTATTCTGCCTTTATATTTGAGTTGAATGAAGTTCATTGAGTTGTCTTGATTTGTGGGTCAGTTGGAGCCCTCTTGTGGTTGAGCAGGAGTATTGTTTTGAGCTCGCACACTGAGTGAGCAGCACATGCACAGTAGACAACAGAGGAAGAGCAGTCCAGTGCAAATATGCAGTAAACTTTATCTTAACTATTGTCGCCTTGACCATCATTTGTCCGTATGTATTAATTACTAGGCAAGGTCGTATGACATATTGTGAGAATGGGAACACTAACGCGATTGGTACGATTAATTAAGCCTGTGCATTTCATGTTATTTACAGTTTATAGCCAACTCGTGTTAAGTCAGAGACAGCAGTTATGCTACTACTGATGCACTTATTGCGTATTTCATTTCTGTTTCAGTCTGCATCACACCTGTTAGCTTGCTGTCTAGCATGCGAAACTAAGGAAACTTGATGCGAGGGCAGTAAAATAAGCACAATATGCAGCCACAGAAAGAATTACATTGTAGAAGTGATTTTTCATATATCGACTAACTGCCTAGTGAAAGATGGGGGTGTCTAGGAAGACTTGATTTCAAGCTCAACCACTTATAAGCAACCCACATTTAAACATAGAATTGAAAATTATAATAAGGACATTACCATATGAAGGATTACAAGTCTCTCTGCTGCATCGCATGCACTCATTTTTGGAGACTTTGTTCCTCCTGGTGGTGGTGGAAGAAGATGCATCAGTACCCAAAGGGAGGCCATTTCTTGGTCATAGACTGAAGACTAAGAGACACAAGAACTAATAAACTGAAAACTGAACACAATACTACAATTAGAAGTAAAACTACAATTACTTTACAAGGACCTTCCACTGACAGCAGCAACTCACTCAGCTCTGCTGTTGAAGTGAGCTGCTTGGCCTCTTTTATGACATTTGGCCTGAAGAACTTGTACCCCCTAAGATGTCTCATCATCAAATAGGAGAGCAAAGTCTTGATCCACCTATAAGAAAGAAGATATTAAGCTCCAGACAACACTCAAATGTCAAGGCACTGAAAACATGATACTTTTAATGTACCAGTCCTGTATCCAGGAATCCTGGGAAGATGGAGAGGACATCAACACTTGTGTCTGGATCATTTACAAACTCCTGATGATGCTGAAAGGAAATCAGGGACCTGTCTGTGGTATAGGTGAGCAAAGAAATGGCCTCCTGGCAAGCATCCCCATCCAGTTGTCCTTCAACATTAGTATTCCTTTTGGTACTTTGGGCTTCCCAGAGAACCATCAGTGGCATCAACAGGGCTATTTGGTTATAGAGTATTCAATGAATCTTCCTTTGGACTGTTTTCAGACGCCAGGCGTTATATCTTGTGTTGCTCACAGCAACATAGAAGTGTTCCTGAAATTAAATTGGATTCTTTGAGATTTCTTTTGGCCTGAACAGCCTAATGTCATAACATGCAAGTATGACATGAAAGTGCCATGCAAACAATAACAATGACAATTACATGGCCTTTCTTGTTATATGGATCCTTAAGGGAAGGGAACAGTATCACAATGCCAAGGGCATAGTGTTCTGATTGCTATAATGTCAACTGTTAGAAGAAGATAATGTTGTGTTTAGATTATTTTATAATATCATATAATGATGACAATGCACTCTAGCCACTCAGATTTTAAAAATGTTCAAGTTTTAAGAGACTCATGGCACTCAAGCTAAGTTCTAACCTGTTTAGCAGACACTGCATCACGTGTATCCTCAGTTCTTTGTCTCTTCATCTAAGTTGGATGCACCTGAGCTGAAACTTGAGTCAGACATCTCGTTTATGGAAGACAAAGAGTCAGAGAATTCTAAGGGAACATAAAATATTTAAACATTACAACTATTCAGTGATCAGCACAATAATGGCACAAGGAACAGAAATGTGAAATAGCTTTTACCATCTCTTTATTCTGAATGTTAAGTGTGACAATACTCCGCCTTTTAAATGAAATCATTTGAGCAAACAGTTAGCACCACATTGCCTTGTCCAATGAGGTTGCTGAATATTTCTGCATCGACTTTTGTCCCATCCTTGTATACAAAACATTTCCTTAAACATCCTCTCTTTACTCACAAGCAATTACTGTGTGAGCTGAATACATTCATCACTGCGAGGCACACCGAATTGGGACAGGACGAATTTTACGTTGAAACGTTGTAACTTAAGATAAAGCTAATGTAAAGAAACTGGTCTACAACATGTATTTTTGTAAAACAAGGTTTTAGATAAATACTGAACAGTTTTAAAACAGATTTCTTACTGAAGCAAGTTCAAGTGAAACAAAACGAACCTTTTTCATGAAATTGCATGAAGTTGTACCGCCCTTCAGTATAATCCCGTTCCACATACTTCTGCTCCTGGCTGTGCTAGACCTGGACCTTTAACTGTGACATGCGAGAAAACTTGACAGAGTAAATTCATTATTTAAAGGAAGAATGGGAAGAAAAGAGACGAAACAATAACGCAAAGTCGACTTACAGACATGTAAGCTGCAACATGCTGTGAGCCTGTTGGGGCATGTTCTGTGGCTGCTAGCCCGAAACAGCGACAAAGACCCAGAATGCAGCCAATGTGGCCAGACACTTTACAGTTAAATGTACCATAAGTTTAAATAAACACATCATTGTTATTACATCACTTTGTAGGCTTGTAAAAGCCTTCTTTCGTGAAGTCATACACAGCTTCAGCAGTTGGACAGCACAGACTGCTAGCTAGCAAGCTAATCACTTTTCACCTAAGAGCGGTGGACAAATTACACCGCTGTTCAGTCGCAGCTTCAAACAAGGCCTTGAAGAGCACACTCTCTGCGTATGTTCAGTTGATCATAATATAGCTGAAGTCATACCATTAACTATAAACATTTCAGAAAGTTTCACATAATTGTTCTTACTGTTTGAACTGCGTTGAAAGCCGTTGGTGGTGACTGACTCCTCCAACCGAAGAAATAGGCGGGGGTGGGCGGGGTTTAATTCCATCACTAAGGTGTTTAGTTAACGCCAACATGATCAACTCTGTCAAATAACTCCAGCACGGAACTGGTGGTGTGCGATGCTGCAAGATTTGGTACCAAGATACCAAGTAAATCCAGGGCCAGTATCGCCGATACAGATACTTTTTAATAATTAAGGTGGATGCATGATCAAATTGCTAAATCTGAATGAAAATTCTTGAGCTTTAAGTGTTTTTAGTGATTTTTCATTTGGATTATTAATTAGTTATAACCCAGGACAGAATTTGGTAAAAGTTTACAGGTAAACCGAAAATACTTTATTACTATAATAAAAGTTTTTGGTCCCAAACAATAGAACAGTAACAAAACATACATTGTCATGTCTGGATTTTTTTTTCTTAAATAAACATGATGCCCACAATTATAACTGGAGAACAAATGAAAACAAATTCATTTGAAGTTGAAACTAAAGTATTGATCTCATTACACTGGTATGACCAATACCAGCGTTGGACTTGGATCGATCGGCCCACCACTACACAGAACCAAATTTCACTCTGAATGTGTAAAAATTACTATTTGGGAGTCGAAATTAACTCTGAAATGTTAAAATCCTGAAATTTCAAGGGAGACACTCGAGAAAACAGTCATAGCCAGAGCCGTGACAATCAGACGTCAGACAATTTCTGAAAATATTACACATGCAGCAAATTAGAAGGACCTTTTACCTGGAAGTAATGTGCTTAAGACCATCAAGCAAGTGTTTTCTTTAACTGAAACTGAACCAAAAGTACACCCAAAAAGTGAACTAACAGAACAACCTAACCACAACCCACAAAATGCTCCTGAGATCTGGGTTCTTCCTCCAACGTTAGTCCACATTTGTATACCTGTTAAGTTTTAGTAAGGCAAAGTAGCAGAGAAATGTGGCAGAAAAATATGATACAATAATTTATTTAGAGTAGATTTTATACTCAGTGGATGTCTGGTGTTTAGTAATGGGAAAGGTTTATTCTGGAGTATTGTAAGTTAACAGTTGTAGACAGGTTAACAGGTGTAAAGCACGGAGGATGGGAAAATGGGATGGGAAAAGAGGATGTGTTCAGTCCCAGTAGTGCTGTGTTCACTCAGAGTCTGCTGAGCTACATGGCTAAGTGATCTAACATGCTCCTGGCAACTGTTGTGAGAATTTGCAACATGTACTAGTACAAGAAAAGCAATGTGTCCATCAGAAAATTGTACAATTAGCAGAGAGTTGACGCTGAGCAATCAGAGGACAAAGTTAAACACAGGATCAATATTTTCTTCCTGAAATATTATCCAGTTTCACCTAAATCTGCCAAAACAGTTACAGTTTGTGTGCCCATAATCATTTCTCTTCCAGGTAATACAGCTTCCAATGGTTTCATTATAGACACACACAAAGCAGTACCACGAGCATGCATTTTATCTTCTTCCCCAACCACTGAGAATAGATATGTAGTCAACAAAAGAAGTCAGTTACTGTTGATCTCACCCTCAGAGACTGACTGACAATTGACTATAATTTTTATGAATGTCTAGTCGTTGATACAAGTGTAGCCCTAAAGTTAATGAAGCATCAAGACCTAAAGAAAATAAACATCACGCAGTTGATTTTAAAAACCATACATATATGGTTAGTGTATAGTGTTTTTATCATTGTATTAATTCAAACTGAATAAAACACATTTTACTAACTTTCCGACCCTGTGTCACAGTTGAAACCTAAAGAAAGTCTAAATGCAATAATACAATAACTGTATTGGGACTAAAGGTCTGAATGAACATTACAAGTTATTTTATTATAGTAATGACAATAAACAAATCACTTTCTGTTCAATAATGGGCACACACTTTAAGGACATGAAGTGTCTGTCAGGATGAGACATTATCAAAGACCAGTGAGTGTGTTAGGGTGGGAGGAGGCAAAACATCACACACTCCATACAGGATGGACTGAATCCCATCATCTCATCTGGAGAAATATAGATAAAAAATCAAGTAATTGAAAATAAATGTTTGAAAATAATGTTATAATATGTGCAAAATGCTGTAGAATATTTACATTCATATTCATTGTTCTATAGAATGTTCCCTTAAGACATTAAAGCCATTATGGTAGAGTGTTCAAAGTTTATATATACCCAGAACACACAGACCCAGTCAGTATTAGTACACACTCTTGGTTACAATACATCCAAACACTTTATCTACAAACTATTGATAAAGTCATGCCTTCTACATTTTCAAAAATGTTGGCGACCTCAGGATCAGATCAAGGTAAGTGTGAAGTGCCTCCAGTTACAGCTCATGTTTTACAGTTACACACTCAAATCCTAAAGACTCTTATTTAATGAGGTCCTTTGCTGTCACTAGCTGATGGAAATTTGAATTCATAGTTGTATGTTTAAGGACACATCCATCGTCCTCCTTCAGTGTACAACCAGTGTGATTCCAGGCAGATCTTTGGAAGTTTTACAAATGATCTTCAATATAAGATCTGCTGTTTGAATGCAGCAGATGGACAGTGACTTTGGTTTAGTTCACAGTTTAAATCTTTTCAGACATGAAATTTGTAACATTGCCAGCTTCATCTGTCTGTTAAAGTTGTGGCTTTTTGGTTTTCATATAGAGCTAAATTTGGCACCTGGTGTGTGAGGGTAGCAGAAGTCTTTCACATTAAATCTCTGAAATGTTTATTTCTTTTCTGGTCAGTATTGATATCATCTGTCAATTATTGTAGGATTCTTCTGTTGAGTCAATCTGAGTAGATGAGCATTATCATGGATTTTTAAGTCTATTTTATTTTAACTAAAATTCGATGCAGGCAGAAAAGAACATTTTTTTCTCCTTTTACAGAGGGCAACATACAGACCCATCTGATCTTGAGGAAAAGAAAAAGGAGACACCCTGATCTGAGGAGTGAAGAGTCAGTGGACAGTGGGATCCAGAGGGGCAAAACAAAGGCCAGTGCTGATGGTGCACCACCAGAAATGAAGTCAAAGTGCAATATCATCACCATCAGCTCCACTGACTCCAGTTCAATTTTTGTGAGCGGTCAGTCAATTGAGGTGAAGACGAGGTGCATCAGTAGCAGCAGCAGCAGCAACCAGTCCCATGCTGCTGAAGCCATGAGTGAAGTAGAGGAGGAAAGTTCTGAATTCGAAGACAGTTACACCACTTACAGATGTGACAGTGCCTCAGTTGAGGAGGAGAGAGTCTTTCAACTGTCCTCCTCAGGAAATGGAAGCAGAGGTAAGCTTACAGTGGGAAGCATCTCACGTTTTTGAACGGCTTGTTCTTAAATCTTTTCATTTCCATATGCAATTATGAATAAAGTCATAGGTTAAGAGATGAATAAGAGCAGGTTTAGAAGCAGAACAGTTATCACAAGGGGAAAAAATGTCTGTGTGTGTTTTCAGCTGATTTTGAGGAGAAGTACCAAGAGCTCTTGCCAATCGGTTCAGGGGGATTCGGCTCAGTGTATGATGGCTTCCAGAGATCAAACTATTTACCAGTAAGTCTGACAAACACATGCTCACAAATATTCTTCATAGTAAGACTTTCAGTGTTCCTCAAGAAGTACCAACCTAATGATCTGTATTTCTGTCTTGCAGGTGGCCATTAAGCACATTCACAGGCAGAATATTCTATGGGAACAAGTGGTGAGTAATTTAATCTGATGTACTTGAGTTACTTCAGTAATTAAAACTAAAACTTGAATGTTAAATGTTACTTTCATGACTCTACTGTGGATGAGCAAACACCTATGCTCATATATTAACACTGAGTCTGAAAAGACATTCTTGAAGCTGCTGGAACTTGCTGCAGATCATACAACTCTTGGTGTGTTTGCATATATTTTCTATAGACTTGCAATGGGAGGGAGTACAAGATCATTCTGGAAGTGGCCTTAATGCTGATGAGTGCAGGTCTACCAGGATCAGTTGGACAGTCTGCTGCAGTTTACCTTCTGGACTGGTACCTCCTGGATGAGGAGTTAATACTGGTGATGGAACAGCCAGCCCTCTGCGAGGACCTCGAGAAGTACTGTGAGTCCCATGGAGGTTCTCTGGATGAAAATGAGGCAAAGGTACAGAATCTGAGTGGAGAATGTTTCTTCTGAGAGTGTGTGCTGTGTTCCACAAAAAAGCACTTGTTGGTGTGTTATCCGTCCAGACCACTTCCTATTTCATCAACAGCACCAATGTCTAAAGCTTCACCAAAGTAACGACATTTACTTTGTCACCATTAGTGAATTGACTGATTGTAGCAATTCTATTAATATAAACAGATTTTTGTATAGTTTTAAATGTCGGTGTGACTGGGCCATTGCAGGAAAGTTCATAAATATCTACCAGATTTACCACTGTATTGTTGCGACATTACATTGACATCAATAGCTTTTCCTGCAAAAAGTTTGCAGTTGCAAATGTTGCTGGGCCGTTATAAGGACGTTTCTGTTGCCAAATTATATTGATCCTGTCACAAATCAAGAGAAAATACTTACTTACTTTCCAGTCTTTCCTGTCTCTCTATTTCAGATGATCCTGAAACAGCTGGTGGATGCCGCCATTGATATGCACTCCAAGGGTGTCTTTCACCGGGACATCAAATTAGAAAACATCCTGATTGAACTGGGGTCTGGTGATCCAAGAGTGCGCATTATCGACTTTGGCTGCGGCACTTTTTCAACTGAATCATTCTACACAACCCTCTGTGGTATGATATCTGGCTTCTCCTCCTCATTCACTTGTCGATTTATGAAGTAAGTGCTTGTTCAAACAAAGCTTGCCCTCTATCTCATTCCTCTGTTGATTTGCGTTCTAGGTACCCCTGAATACTTCCCTCCAGAATGGTTCAGATCTCGGGCATACTGGGTGCGTCCCACCACAGTTTGGCAGCTGGGCGCACTGTTCTATTTATTGCTGAGTGGCCATAAGTCTTTTAATACCAAGGGATTCATTCAAAACCGCATTTGCATCAACAAAGCACTATCCAAAGGTAAAACACATACACACAGTTTCATACTTGAAAGCAAATCAACTCTTTAGATTTTGTTTTTTTTAATTCTAATTTCTTGCAACTGCCCACTTAAACTTTTGATGTTGTGGTTTTTCTCTTACTTTCAGATGTAAAAAGTTTGCTCCATATGTGTCTGGCCAGAGGCCCAAGGAGCCGAGCCACTTTGGAGGAGCTACAACATGCCCTCAGTTAAACAAGCCCTCCAGCTGGGTCAGAAACCAATGCTGGTGTTAAACTGAAAACTAAAACTTGACATTGAACTGCATAATGAATTGACTGTCCTTTGACTTGCTGCAGTTTAAAGTTGTTTTGAAATTGAATTTGACTTAAGAAAAATAATCCCATGACAGACAGAGGGCATTTTCTTCATAAATTACATTTTAAAATTGTGTTACATTTTAAAAAGGATGCAATGTTTGGCAATGTTGAGAAGCTGGAGGGGAAAAGATACAGCCTTTAGGGGAACTGGTGCTGCTTGTCCAGAAGTCACAGCTTCTTGAGCAGCTTTCTGGCACACAGAAAGTCTGCAGGTAGAATCAGGCATACTGAGATGGGAGAGCTTGTCCTGCAGCAGACACAGAATGATAGTGTTAAAAGTTATGTCCACTCTGCTGTTTTACAAATCAAATTGAAAAAGAACATGAATGAAAGATGGAACATAATTTCAGAGTGAATTACATGTATAAATAGTCAAAAGTAAAAGCGACTAAGAGTAAAACCAACATGAACACAGGTTCAGGTCACATAGCAGAGCTCCAGCACCAACAAAGGAAACAAACCCTTTCAATTAAAAATATGCAATCTCTGCTATGAAATAGCTCATATATTTTCTTAAGCAACTGTGAAGTTTAAATCCCATAAAACGTGTTAGTTTTGTCACCTTTTGTTTAAAATTAGCTTTATCTGAGATCAGAAGTCCATGAGTGTTTGACCATGTATATATGTCATCTTCATCCTTCTTTTTGTCCGTTATGGTTATTACTATTACCAATATGATGAAGCTTGCATGTAGCTCCAAGCACACAAAGACTAAGTAGCTTCAAAGACTACACTATGACTGAAGACATACATACAGCACCATGCTTACTAATATTTTTCCAAATGATGACATTTTTGACTGTGGTAATGTTTGTGTT
This sequence comes from Datnioides undecimradiatus, assembly GCA_008933995.1. Lineage (NCBI taxonomy): Eukaryota > Metazoa > Chordata > Actinopteri > Lobotiformes > Datnioididae > Datnioides > Datnioides undecimradiatus. The sequence continues at coordinate 2,440,585 of WARS01000030.1, read as the reverse complement.
CTTTATAAGTTGTGATGGCCCCTCATGTTTGGCAGCACAGTGCTCCCTGGTGGTCCCACAGTATAAATCCAAGCTCTGCCACTTGTTCTCGCTCTCACTGTACCCAGACGCATACCTACCTGTCTGCTGTAGTTACTGCTTGGTTCTCCTTCATCTCTGCTGGGCACTCACTTTAATTGTAGGAGGCGATGCCTTTTCTTATTTGTTCCATTTGCTTGTTTTTTTTTTTGTTTTTTTTTTAACTTTTCAAAATATACTTTATCCATGCACTCACACTGTGCGAGCTATGTGCCTCATTCACTGTCCTAGTTGAAGATGTGATTCTTGTTTAGGACAGTTTTATTCATATCATCCTTCAAGACAAACGCATTTGACAAAAGAGTAGTGGTTTATTTTCCAGAGGTGCAATCAACCATCATCTCACTTTGCCTGCCTCCAGAGAAACATTAGAAATAATATTTCATTAAGTAAGAACTTGTGGCTCTGCATTGTGATTAATTGCTGGTTTTACGATCACAAGTCACTCGTGTTAATGAGGTTTGGTTTTTTTGCTAATGTAAGGTCAAAAAGCCACAAAATAGAAATAAAAACAATAAGGGAGCAGAGACTACTGGTATAGATTGTCAAAACTGTCAGACATGTTTGCCACAAACATATAGCACTACCATCAGTGATGTCCTCAATTCTTAAAAAAAAATCAACTGAAATCACTGCCATGCCGCCAGCTCTTATGCACTAACAACACAGAAATAACACTCACAGGAGAACTGTGGTGACATGTCATGTCTGCTGCACTGTTGCCATCTTTCTACCGTGTCAGGTTGTTTTTTTTTGCAGTTTCATATGGACTTTACTTGTAGGGGGAAGAAGAAAAAAAAAAAAAACAGACCAGCCCTCTGCTGTGAGGATGCAGCAGGAGATGTGTCATGCTCCTTGACCCATGCATCTGCATCCTAACAAACAAGGCTCATGCATGACGGTGCTTTGAGCTAACTGGTAATGTCAGTGTGCTTAAATGCTCACACTGGTGATATCAACATGCAAATGTTCATTACCTAGGTTTAGTGTGTTCTCATGTTTATATTTGCTATTTAGCACTAATAGCACAGCTAGGGCTGACTGGACGATCATTAGTTTTGCAGCCTTTTAGTCATGAATCAAGGCAATGCACAAATGAAAACCCTGATCTGATGATGGCGCTCAAAGCAAAGTAAGAGGATAAAGTTTGGATTTTACCCTGAGGGTAACATGGACATCTCAACCATATTCTACCATTTGTTAAAACAATATGTTGTCAAGATTAGATATAAAACAAAAACATAAACCTCACGTTGGTTGTAGAGAAGAATCATTAATATTCATCCTCCAGTGACCATTAATGTCTCTGTGTCTGCTGTGCACATGTATGTGTGCACCAGAACTGCCTTGCTGTGTGTAGTGGGCACACATTAAAGTCTCCCTCCCCACACCATCTCCATCTTCTGCACATGGGCCTTAGACGATTTGGAGAAGGTGCTCTTAACCACGTTGAGGGGAGCTGCCTTGCCGCTGAGGTAGACTTTATTAAGACAGCTGGGAAGCCACGACTGCTGCTCCTCCTTCTGGTGCTCCTGCTCCCCTGCAGCTGCAATGCTCTCCTTCTTCACCACGTTACACGAGTGGGCAAAGATGTATCCTGTCATGAAGGCGTCAAACCCAGCCCGGTGTGTTCCTGTGTCAGCTTTCTTCTTCTGATTGGCAGTCTTACATGGTTGGTCAATCAATGTTCCTCTCCCTCCATCATCTGTTCTGCTTTCCATGCCAGCGTTTATGTCATCACCAGTTCTGGCAGTAGTTGATGATTGATTGAAGTCTGTCTTATTCTCACACCCTCCATTTCCTTCGCTGTCTGTTTTCACATTCTCTCCGGTGTTCTGTTGGGTTTGTCCTTCGCTGCCCATTAGACACCCAACTTCCAGACATGCCTCCACTTCTTGCTGGTCCTCTGCTGTTTCTTCTGGATCTACTTCCATGTTGGGCATTTTGTTTTGAGGGGCACCGTCAAAGATGGAGGAGTCCTCTGCTGCTTTGCCTCCACCTTTCTTCTTCTCTCGCTGACGCTTCCTCTTTTTCCTCTTATCCCCCTGGCCTTTCTCATCCTGGAGGATGATCAGGTCAGTGTCGTGGGATAACGGACACTGGGTGCCATTTAGACACCAGCCAAACGCCTGTCAGGCAAACACATTAAAACAGAAAGACGGGGTCATCAATAAAGATATTTCTAATACAAATGCATATTGTCTACATTGTTTTTTTCTGCTCTAACAGATGAGAAAACACTTTCATGTACCTACATTCTGTAACTTCACTTTTAGAAAAAAAGATTCTTCAGGATAAAAAAGAGATGAAAAAGTTAGGAAAAGTAGTTGAAACTCACAGAGAAGCGCTGGCAGATTTCAGTCTGTCCCTCAATAGAGGTCACACCTGGACATGCCCTGTAGTCCACATAGCTGGACATGTGACCAGCGTAGTGACAGAACTCCACATGAACGTGAGGCCCGGCCTGGCCAGAGGTCACACTGCGACTGTTATCCAGCTTACTGGAATGAGATGACATGAGGGAGCGGATAGATGAACACATATTTAAAATGTCACACAACAATAATGGACACAACATTCGCCTCTGCTCTTAACTTAAGCCACATCCATCACATAATAACGTCTTAGCACCTTGTGCAATCTTCACATAAACAGACATTGATTCAGTATTCTGTAAGGGGGGTTACAGAATACTGAATCAATGAGAAGAGTACAGGAGGGTGGTCACACTGAAATGCAAAACCATAACAAAGTTACACTAGGTGACCACTATGGAACCATTCAAACCATTCAAAGAGGCTCCAGAAATATTAATTAATGAATTAATTAAATTTAATTATTAATTTAAATAAACTGATAATTAAATAATTAAACACATGTTATGAATGTGCAATGCTGAATCAACTTATAGCTTAAACTAATGACTATTGAGGGCACTCTTTAATTAGAGGCAGGCATAAAAACAATTTATTCACATATCTTAAAACACATATCTGTGGAGTGGCTAATCTGTAGCTGACCAACAACATTGTACACCATGCAGGGATATTATGTCAAAATATGTAAAAAGTGCATTTATTAAACTCTATACAAGGTAAACTGTCCACACTAATGATATCTGGGACAAAGCCACATCTCTTTCTCTTAGTTTGACATACAAATAGTAGAAAAAACATTCCTGATTGTGGGAAAATAGTCATGGAAGACATCTGCATGCTCACTCATCTGTTTTTTCTCTGTGTTTTAATTAGAAACTTTATAGCTGAGGGCCATGAGAGTTTCTATTCAGTTCTTTTCCTTTTGCTATAGAGATAGAAGCCAGCAAGTAAATGAATGGAAGATATCAACACTTCAGCTGTGTTTCTGCAGTCTGTGTCTCTGCTGCACTGTAAAGCGATGCTCACCATTTTTTATAGGCGTACTCCAGGTAGGAGGCAGTGAGCCGCAGTTCAAACTCAGTGACATATTTGGTGTCAAAAATGCCGGCAGGGAACATCTCAGACAGGTCGGCTGTGAAGGTGGCCAAACGCTCGGGCAGATGAGCATAAAAACTCTGGTAGAAAAAGACAAAATCATTTTCATGTTTCACTTTAGGTTGAGGTGGAACGTATTATACAAAATGACCCATTTTAATTAGTCTGACTGAATATGTGAAAACTGTAAAACACAATCAACATCTGAAGAGCGGGTCCAATAACTCAGCTGTACCTGGTAGAGGAAGGCCATGTCGATGAGGCCGTTGTGGAGCACCAAGGGTTTCTTAGCACGCAGCAGTTCAGTGAACAACGCCCGGATGTGGACACCTCGGTCATCTGCTCCTCCCTGGCAGAGAAAGTCAAGAGACAAAAGACAATGTGAATTCATTGCAGTATCACGTTCAATGCTATCCTGCTCTTGTGACACAGCGTTCCTATGGTGCTCAGCTCTGTCTGCTTGTGTCTTGTCCTATTATAATACATGCCCTTGATGTTTGATGGCTGTAGCCCTGTCATAATAGCCCTGTCCAAAGAACGCTCAGCCCACAACAGAACAGCACGTAAGTATCATCACCTTATTATTTCCCTTGCAGTAAGGGATTCCATGGGCGTACTGCTTGTTAAAGTCAAATCCATGCTGTACCAGGAACTGGACTGACTGGGGCTCTATGATGTACTCCTCTGAGCACAGCAGGGTGAGGTTATACACCTGGACCAGGTATGTGTCTGCAGCCTGGGGAAGAGATTAAAGAAGGAGGAGGAGACAAAGGATAAACCCCACAAACAAAAATATACATGTTATTATAGACATAAAAGTCCATCCGACATAAATAATCTAATTGTACCTTCTGGTCCAGTTTCTTGTAACAGGCGATTCCCAGGGAGAGTATGGAGCGAGAGCGAGCGGCATGGCATATGGCTTTGTATCTGTCCTCTATAGACCTGAGACATGACAGTGAAGGTCAGGGCAAACTTAAAATTGCAGATGGCACTGAATTGACTCAATAACGACCTATTGATGCTGTTTCAGGTGAGCGTGTGGTAATCGGACTAATACTCACTCAGCCAGCAATGATTTCCTGTTTCCAAGTCCACTCAGCTCCTGAAACAACAAATGAGCCATTTATTCCTTATTACTGAATGATGAAATCATGTGACAATACAAGGAGTGTCATAGACTGTACTGAAAGATGGGGTCAGATTTAGTTAATTGGGTTAATGATAAGCAGTGCACATGGGTGTATGACAGGCAGTTAAGTGTGTGCCTGCATGTTGCACAGGTCACCGTATGGATTAAGGAATAAGAAAGGCGTTCAGGGGAGAAACAAAGGCAAACAATGAGCACAGCAGTTAAACATGATAGATAAATAAATAAATAATGACATCATTAATAAATAACGTGGAACACAGACACTCACTTACCGTGTCCAGTGCAACGAATGAAGACGACTTAATGGCTACCACCATAGCAGGCCAAAGCTCTTTGAAATTATCATTATGGACATCAATAACGGGGACTACCAGAGACGAAGCCATGTTTGTAATAACTTAGGTGTATCTCAAACGTTTCCTGAAGTTAGCGACGGCTACATTGAACATTAGCATTTATTAGCCTGTTTAGCTAACTATCTTGAAATGGTAATCGTTATCAGCTGCACAACGCAAATACATTACTGGTCGGTTATATATAACAGTTTCTCGTTATTAGTTTAACTAGTTTAACTAGTTTAACAGTTATTCATTTATAAGTACTTGTGGTCCACAGCGTACAGCGAATCCACCGTAAACATTTCAACGTGCTTCTTGGGGTCCTCTGACATAAAATGCCTTGCTAGTTGGATTATTTTCTGAACACAAATAAACCGCATTCCCAGCTGAATGCAGGAATATTTTTCTAAAACTTAATAAATTTTTAATTTAATCATGAAAGTGTGTACATCTATCTATTTTAGTGTTTTTTATGTTTGACGTTTTGCTTTTTGATAATGTTTTAAGCAGGCGTCTACAATAGACACCTAAAAATAAAACGTCACTATACTTATCCAGCTAGATGAAGTGCGCCATTTTGGCTCAAACAAAGTCAGAAACATTTTACCTCTGATAAAGTATTTTAAATTGTGTTTATATTAACGGGTGTAAAAGTCAGTAGGGCGACACTTTGGTTTCTAGGAGTAAACCTTTAGCTGTTATGTAACTTTTTCTTGTATTTTTACACCGCGTAAGTAGTTACTAGCTGAATAGAATGATTAAAGTCTCTATCTGAGCGTCATTGCAAGCCAAGCTATCTTGCCGTTTGCTAAATTTAGCTTTGCTGTTCGCTTGAACTGCTGCGATGGGCGGCTGCTCCGCTCCAAACTGCTCCAATTCAACGAGCATAGGTAAACAGCTGTTCAGGTTCCCCCAAGACCCCGTCCGGAAGAAGAAATGGGTGGTGAACTGTCGACGTGACTTCGAACCAACTCCTCACTCCAGACTCTGTCAGGTAGTGAGTCCACAGAGAGTTTCATGTTTGATTGTGAGCCAGTTAAAGCACTTGTATAGTGAAGATGAGTCAGTCCAAAAGAGGACGACCCAGAGTCAAACAGAACAACATAATCCATCCAAAAATGAAGTGACAGGTTAATTTTTTTTATTTCTTAATGGTAAATTATCTTCCTGGTTCACTTAATTGTCATTGCATGTATGTTGTTGTCTCTTGTATTTGGGAACATCATTAGGTTGCTGTAATGCATGCATATCCCTGTCACCCAAAGGACCATTTTGAGCAGAGCCAGTTTGAGGAGATAGCCAGGTCTCCGGCTGGAGGCAAGAAGCTAAAGCCCAATGCCATCCCCACCCTGTTCAGCATCGGTGACCCTCCTTACCCTGCAGTAACTACCCCATACATCTTACTGCCCATGAAACCTGAACCAGGTAACTGAGTGTGCAAGAAAATTCCTTCTTGATTAATGTCTGTGGAGGCGCTCATTCATCCAGGTCAAAGTTAATCAAGATTGACTCGATTCACACTTTTGGATTTCTTAATTCATTTCAGATGGTACATGTGGGGATGTATCTAATATGGGGATTCCTGCAGGTATTTGGACCACAGGAACAGGTTGTTTCTGGCCAACAATTCCTGTAACCTGGAAAAAGTCCCTGATCAACAATGTATAATACTTTGAAAGACCAGTGTTGAGTGTCACGTTAAGACGATGGTTCTCAAGAAAGCTGCAAGCATAAATACTGGAAGATAAACAGCCATATTTTTTAATAGAAGTGCACTAGTATCAACAATGTCAAAGCATGTAAAATGCATCACATTGTAGACAGGAAATCCAATATTAGCTGCTGATATTGGTTATTTTTATAGTGGAGAAGGAGCTGAACTTCGGGGACCATGGCTATGCCAGACGCACCCCTCTGCCTGGCCTGGAGGAGGAGGACACAGAACGGACTGCGGAGGACCAACAGCCCTGCATGCAGTGTCAGCTCCTGAAGAAACAGCTGGAGCAGGAGATGCAGCACACTGCCAGGCTACAGAAAGAGGTGGGATGGCTGCATTCTTATTGTTTTTGTTTTGTTTGTTTTTCTTTGAAGGGACAACAAAGCAATCAAATAAAAACCGAGTCAGTTGGCTCCAATTAACTAGATGTTGGCAGCTGCCCGGGAATCATAAATGCGAAAGTGTGAATGTTGAATAAGAAGCCCTGATCTTCTTCTTCTGTCTCTGCCAGGCAGAGGAGATGAAAAAGCGTCTGTATCGACTCGATCGCATTGAGAAGGGTCTCCAGAACTTTCTGCACGAGGACCAGATTCGTGCCCTATCCCTCACCAAACGCTCCCGACGCGCCGTCTGGTCTCCAGAGACCATCCTGAAGGCCCGAAAGATCCGCTGCGCAGTGGGCACAAAAGGCTATGAGTACTTGAGAGAGCTGGGATACCCTTTGCCCTCCTACAGAACTCTGTGTAACCGCCTGGAGACGAAGATCATGGTGACGACGGACATGAGCTGTGAGATGCTGGCAGAGCTGGGCCTGGGACTCATGGCCTGTGACAGTCCCACAGAAGGTGTTGGGGACAATGATGAGGAGGAGCTGATAGGTGTTTTGTCCTGATCGTGGCAGGTTGACAGACCGACTCTAACAAAGGCGAAGTGTTAAACATGTGCAGATGTGACTTCAAATAACTCAACGAGAGACTTGAGCATCGATGTAAATGTGTGCTGAGTTGACCCATTTAATCGTCACCTGGTTGTGCTTGTGCTCTCCACCACTGAGACATGGCTTGGGTTGGCAGTTAGCCTGGGTTTGTGCTAATGAGGACGCTGAGCAACAGTTTGTGCTGCAACGTAATTTGCACAAAGCCTGTTGATTTTGCTGCTTGTGTTCACAGCTGATTGTGCGACTGACAGTGTTTACATGCACAGCAAAACCCTGGTAGTATTCAGGACAATCAAATGTACTGAGAGCAGATAAGCTCACATCCTGAGTACTTTGAGTATTCTGATATTGTGGGACAACTGTGGCATGTAAACATATTACACTACAAACTGTTTCCTGTGCTTTAAGCGAGCTTTATTGTAAAAATTTACCCCTAATATTTATCGTGTGTGTGTATGTGTGTGTAGAGCAGTAGCACAAGTCTGTGATAAACATGAGCATCTTCCTCTGACTGCAGCTCATTCAAATGCTTTCAACAAAACTGCAGATGGTTTTCTTGTTTCACGTTGGTTCCAAAATCACATTATAGAATATATTAGCGAGCTGTGTGACGGGGAAATAAAACTAAACCCTCTGTGAATAACTACCTGCAGTGTAATTCTACACTAGATCGATTGTACCCTCTGGATATTTGAGTCTTGAAGTTTTTAGATTTGCAGTGCAGTTGCAGTTTCCACAAAGGGTATCCAGACAAAACTCAGGCTAGTCACAGTGAGTCATGTGACATCGAAATCCAAAACACTGGCACTGTGAGGAAATAAAGTTGTAGTAAAGAGTGACTGGATTTTTCTATGAGTGTGAGAGAGATAGAGAGACATTTCACTTCATCTAAAAGTCATAATGCATGTAGGTCTGCAGTGCCGACAACAAACTACACAGTTCCCATCACCACACTGGCTCCACCACTGAATAAAAGCCGAAGTGTCCTTAAATACTGGAGTATACCTAGCATGATGTGTTCAGCTTCTGCCTCCACCACGCATAAAACAAAGAATGACATTTTACTGTGGGTCAGGTTGGACTTTGAACAAATCACATGAGAGATTAGATATTTGTTTTGCAGTTAGCTTGTTACCTAAGCTGAACTGCAACATGAAGGCAACAGTCAGAGACGCTGATTGATGTTGCCCAGTGGTTTGTGACAATTTATTTTAGCGCTGCAGCTTCACAGTACGTGTGTACAGTAACTGTTTACATGTGTTTCTTTGACCAACAATAAAAGACGTCACAGTGAGCTTGTCACTCTGACCTTCATGTGCTGATTGTCATTGATTTTGGCCGCATGCTTCCTACAAAAGTGGAACCGTCACTCTGTTTGTCATGGGATGGCATTCACCTCTGCACAGTCAAAAGCTTGACTCACACATAGTAAAGTAAATATTACTCAATAATGAAATCAATATTGTTTAGAAGAAGTTCTTTTGATGGTAAACAAGACTGAGCGTTTACAATCACCCTAATGGCTCTGCAGGGTTCGGCCCTTTCTGAGCTAAATGCTAAAGTCAGCATCACAGTGAATATGCTGACATGTTGATGTTTAGCAGGTATAATGATTGCAATGTACACCATCATGAGAATGTTATTAATTTAAACAGTTTCATCTATTACATGGTTGATTTAGTGTCTCACGCAAAACCAAAAAGCCTCATGATGGAGCTAAAGGAGAAGCCAGGGGCTCACTAACGTCACCAAGGCTTCATCCTCTGTTCAGCACCAACATGTATAACAAATTTAATAATGATCCGTCCATTAGCTGCTGTGATATTTCAGTCTGCAGCAACGTGGTGCAACAGATTCTGCAGCAGATGTTCACCAGCAGTGGAAACAGTGCTGCCCCAATTGGAGAAGTGATCTACTGGACTGAAGTGATGTTACAGCATTCACTGGGTAAAGAACCAGGATGAACAATGGCTTACATGTAGAGTCCAGCTCATAGCCCGCTGACTCAAAGTTGAGTTTCAACAGTATGAATAAAGTGAACATTTTAAATAATGGAGCAGACATTTTAGGTGTGTGTTTCTTGTACTACACACTATGTCTTGAGTATGAGCAGTTGTGTTTAAGTTATGCACAAATGTCTTTTTTTTTTGTTTTTGATGGGTGCTGTTGTCCCACAGTGCAATGCAATTCACAGCAGGAAGTGGAGCAGACACCCTGACTGTGAATTGCTACACCCCCGGCTGGTCACCATTGTTTTACTCTTCGTTCCTCCCTTATTTAGTCACCCCTCTACTAATGACTCTAAAGAATAAAAGCATGAAATGACCCCTCCCCCATTTTTTTTAAAATTAATAGGAGGTGATGCTTATGGCTTTAGAGAATTCAGTTAAATTACAGGTGGTGGTGAGAAAACAACAGCATGAAAAAAGCAAATGAGTAAACTAAGTACATGTAACAGTAGAGACACTCTCGCTCTCTCTCTCTTGTTCACTCGCTCTCTGTTTGATTTGGGGGAAGTGCTTGGTCACCCCCCTCCACCCCCCAGCCTTTAAAAACAACAGGGGTTTACTGTCTGTTTATGTGGGTCACAGTACAAAGAGAGGACTGAGGTAAGATCTTCTTTTTGGCTCAAATTTATATATATTCTAACGGATTTTATTTCGAAAAGTTAATTATGAAATGTAAGCAATTTGTAGATGATTTTATTGGTTATCTTTTCAAAAACATGATTAGAGTTTCGCATTAGAAGGATTTTTTTTCAGTCTTCTAGTCTAAAAATCATTGAGATTTATTAATGCAGTTTTTTAGAATCTGATTCTAATCTGAATTCAGTAGGTATATAGGTTATTAAGTATTAGCTCATTTATTATCTAAACTTCAATTACTTTCTCTAATTAACTACCAAAAAATGCACGTGTTTGTGCAGACGGCACAGTTTTTGGATGTGGCTGAGGCTGTAAATATCTCTGCCCCAGCCTCTCTTTGTCTTCCTCCCTGCCCTCTCGTCCTTGCCCCCCAACATTCTTCTGTCTGTTGGCAGTTTATCCCATAATAGACTCTTTTTGCAGATTATCTCCACATGTGATGAGAAAGACAATGAGGGTTTACTCTTTTAATTATTTGGGGATCAGACAGACAGACTGGCTATTTGGTTCAGGGCAGGAAGGCCAGCCAAAGACTGAAGCTGCTTTTAGCCCAGACTACCTGCACATGGTGTCGTCTACGGGCTGCATGCATGTCGTCATGATTCAATTCAATTCAATTCAATTTTATTTATATAGCGCCAATTCACAACAAAAGTCATCTCAGGGCACTTTACAAACAGAGCAGTTCTAGACCACACTCATATGATGGCCGTTGAGTGCATTGTGGAGGCTTGGACGCAGGTTCTGTAAAGAGTGATGATGGCTCAACAAGCAGCACCCATGTGTCAATGTAACACAGATTACTGCACGTCTTTCTCATCAGGTAGATTCAGTCCAGCCAGCCACGGGGGGACAATGCATTCTCTCTTGTCGCTATGGCTGTATGTGGCCCTGCCAGGTCTGCTGTGGGCCTCACACGTGAGTCTGATAGTGGAGGGGGACAACGACGCCTCCAGGATCTGCAAACCTGCCCCCTCCTGGAAAATAAAGGGACAAGCACCCATGCAAGAGCTGCTGGGTAATGTGGTTGTGGTGGCGCTACTGAAAGCCAGCTGACAGTTCTGTCTCACCCAGGCCTTCAAGTAAGAGACCAGACTTCACAGAGCAATAGTAGTAGTTTAACATACAGTATCGATGCAAACATCGACAACAGAGGGCACGTTAAATGAATGTTGATTTAGCCTATCACCTCCACATATAACTGTCTCTATTTCATAGTATATAGATTTATAGATTACATTCATAGTATTTAGTATTTAAATCTAGGGTCTGTTGTTGCATTTCAGCACTGGATCATAAATTTTTTGTCATCCAGCGATGACTGGTTCACCAGAGTTAAAGGGAGGAGCAACTACAGCTACAGAGTAGGCTACAGCAGCGAGGAGCTTGGCAGGCAGTGTAGATGTAATAGCTCTCATTGCCAGAAGGGGGCACTGTAGCTTTAATGTGAACAATCCTTTATTACAGTGAATGTTTTAGATCATGAAAAGATAGCTGGGTTCGTTTTACTGAGCGTCACTGTCATGATGTTGTTGGTAACTGTGGGAGATCAAATCTGCCAACACATCAACTTAAATTATCAGGGGAGTTTACAACAGATGACTCTGGACATTGTCTCCAGAGAAAAGGGAGAAAAGGGAGCAGAGGAGTAAAAAAACAGTTAAATGTTAGCGATGACTCTCTCTTTAACACAAAGGAAAAGGAATCGGCCAAGGACAAAACTAAAGATTGTAAGAAACTTTTTATTGTTTCTGTTTCTCCATCCTATTACATTTTATCATATGCACTTATTCCTTACTTTGATATTTGCTAGGCACATGAATGCAGCATTACTGGCTGCTGTCACTTCTGCAAATTTCCCCTTTTGTGGGACAAATAAAGGAAATCCTAATCTTAATCTTGCCTTTTCTGTGACACATTGTGCTGCTGCACATTCAGTGCATGACTAATGACTAATTCTCATATTTCACGTTAAATCTATGGTGCAGGACTTTTTCACATTAATGAATGTCTGTCACATTGCAGCCCTCACTGAACTGATTTCAGTAAAAGCATTGGTGTCTCTATCTGTCCCCCTGTAGCATTGGAGGCCTGCGTAGCAAGCTGAACCGCAGCAACCTGACGGAGGTGTCCTTCATGATAGTAAATGAGCGAGAGGCTCAGTCCAGAGCAATGTACTGGGAGCTGAAGAGAAGAGCGCCCCCCGGTGTTCCTGTGTACCAGCAGGACCCCTTTCAGAATGATGTGTGGGAGGCTCTGGATGGTGACAAAGATGACTTCCTGATCTATGACAGGTAAGGCAAGCCACCTCCTCAAGGCATGAAGGTCATCTGAAACTCTTTTTTGTCAAAATTCCAGGAGGTTTTGGCTCACTGGTGAGACGAGAAAGGAAATATAATCATATTTCACCAGTTTCTGAACTATAAGATAGATGTCACTCTTGGGAAAGACTTTCACAATGTGTTTTGAGTCATCAACAATATGAAATATTAAAAAGAAAGTGCTTTGAAAGGACCTGGAATGGCATTCAAAAAGAACAGTATTTTAAACTAGTCTTAAAATCCATAACTATATCATTTGTTTATGCAAATTGTGATAATCAGGAAAGAGCCAATGAAATCACAGTGATTTCTGTTAACATTTCATTTCTTTCTCTTTTTTTCTAGGTGTGGCCTGCTCACCTTTCATATAGTGCTACCTTACAGTTTCCTGCATTATCCCTATGTAGAGGCTGCAATCAGAGCCACTTATTATAAAAACATCTGCAACTGCACAGTGAGTAATCACAGAACACATACGCACACACAAACGCTTGCACATGAATAGAAGTGGCTGTGAATAGAAACACAACAATCTCTGATAAACACATTGTACACATGGACAAAGCTCACAACTCGCTGGTGAACATAGCAAAGCACTCTGCAGCCACAGAACTAGATGTTTCCCTCAGGAGTTGGTAGAGACCATAGCAGGGCTAATATTGTCCAGAAACACAACTCAGAATGTTGCATCGTGTTTGCTGGATGTGTAAAAAGGCAACATGACAAGTTTATATTGATACTAATACACAAAGTTGCATTATTAGCCTCTACTACCCTTACTTTAATCATAACACACGTTTTTTTCTCCCCCAGCTTAACTCAACATTGTCAAGTCACAGGAACAGCACCATGAAGAATGACATGACGCAGGTTAATGTCAGCCAGACAACTACAATATCCACAATTCAACTGGACGCTGAAGACACAACTCCTGGGGCGAGTCACCATGACAGCCACCATCATCATTATCCTCATCATTCTCATCACCATCACACCCATAACACCACACAGTGGAACAAGTCCCAACATGGCACAGTTAAGAACAAAACTATGCATCATCCCAGTCATCACCACCACCACCACCCGCAGCATCATCACCCTCATCATCATCATCATCATCATCAGCATCATCATCAGCATCATCATCAACAGCCATCTGGAAACCACAGTCATCATGGTGGGATGGAAGTGAATAATTAGTGAAATCACTTGTGTTTATACTTAGCTTCTTCTTCTCTATCTAGTTAGTTAGTTTAGTTTCAATTTGGTGAGATATATCTACTTTGATGGCAGAACATACAGACAAACAGCAGCTCACTGAGCAGATGAATCTGTCTGAACATTCATCAGCCTGCAGTTTCTCTGTCAGCATGTCCACACCTCACACCTCTGTGTGGATGAAGTAGCCAGTCCTACCCTGTCTCCCCCCATTAATGAAGTCTATGGTGTGAAACCTGCCTGCAGGGGGCTGTAGATGGATGTGTGTGGAAAGACTGGATGGATTGATGCTTACCATCATCCACATGGAGTTGGAGGATGTTGTGGACTGCTGCAGAGCAAATGTCAGTCGGATCACTGTCCAGACATCTTCCCTCCTGTTTGAGTTTCTGCTTCTGTCAATCCTGTCTGACTGCAGCATGCTGTGCTACCAGATTACCATGTGCACATAACACAAGCATATATAGCATGTGTGAAGACTTTCAAGTGCTGATTATTCATTTGAGCGTGTGCAGGCATTTGGGAGGTGGTATGATTAATTACATTAATATACTAATCTAATTAAATCATTCGAAATAATAAATCACACCAGCAATATACAGTGTTTCTGGATTAACATACTGTACACTGCTTCATTTGCATTTTAACTGTAGATCGGTTTGTTTACTTAACTACTTATTAATCATTAATGATTAATGACCTGAATGTAGAATAAACCTTTAGTCTCTTGTTTTCCATTAAAATCAAAATACATTTTAAAACTGTGTCTTTCAGTATGTTCACCCTCTGAAACTCAAGCACTCATGGAGCATTCTACGTTTTATTTTAACAAGTCCATAGATTATACTCACAGATATTAATGATTCAGTAATAATAAAACACTGAGTGATACAGCACAATCAAAATCAAAGTTACAGGAGTTATTTTAATCTATGCTATAATGCATTTCCACACAATAAAATACAGTATGACAATGATTTGTTTTGATCTTGCACAATGGGGACCCGGTGAACATCCAGGGAGGAAAGATAGTGAGCCATCTTTCTATATATAGCGTATTGATTAGGAAGAGACGGGTGCCTGGTAGTGACTCCTGTGCATGACTTCCTTTTCAGTGATCTGCAGGGTTTCACAGTCTCTCTTGAATTGCAGCCATCATCAAAAATCATCAAGAGAGGAGAGAGGAGTAACCGACCACCTCCCTGCCCTCAGAAAGTAGCTTGTAGTATTGTCCTACAGGAAGTGCTGATGAAAGTTTCATGCCAACATCTCCTGATAATCCAAGCTCAGACATGTTTAACCCTCCTTGCTCTCTCTTGGTACGTGTTAAAGTACCTAGTAGTTTCCTGTTCTAGCCCGAGCCTTGAAGCTGCATGGTTTGGGCTCCACAAACATCTATTTTCTGATTCCACTGAGCTTCCCTTTAAGAGAGTCATCTGATCAGTTCTTCAGAGTTAGGCTCCACTGACACTCTATAGCCGTTTCCTCTGAATATATCTTCCACAAATGTCCTTGGTGGGTTCATCTGAAGCAGTGAGGTTGTTGATAAAGTGGTTGGATGAAAGCCAGATCCAGAATGATCCCTCTGTTGCTCTTGCTATTATTTTTAGCCCAAAAGTCCTGATCCTGGACCTGTTCTCTGTTCTCTTCATCATTTTCGCAGTTCACTGACTAAGTCATAAAGCCACGTGTATCTCCATTAAACAGTGGCATCCAATACATCCTGAAGTGAGTGCAGTCTGCTGCTCTTTGTCAATGACAGTCTGAAATGTTTTTGATAAATTTAGATATCAAGTGTGACACACACACACACACACACACACACACACACACACACTCCACTTCAAAGGACAATACACTGACTTACATTCATTTCCTGGAGACTGGACCCTAACCCTTACCACTACTTGCCTAACCCTAGCCTAACCTTAAACCAAGCCTTGCTTTTTGAACACTAAATGTGAAGCTACAGCCAAAAGCTGGTTAGCTTAGCATAAAGGCTGGAAACAGCTAATCTGTCCCTGTCTGAGGGTAAACAATCCACCCTCGGGCACCTCTAAAGCGCACAAATCTTTTTTTTTTTTTGGGTGTGCTTCATTCACACACTGCCAAGTTGAGCTAGAATAAGTTCTTGAATTATTCTGCTCCATAAATCTTTGTAAAACCACAACTTTTCATATTTATACTTGACATTTTTTTGTGAGAATTCAACAAACTGGATACAAAATCCAGTTTTGATACAGTTTACATACAGTAAGCTGCTCTAGTTTCAGGGGATTTTGCTTGCTGCCTTTATACAGTCAGGTAGCTCTGCTCACCTGTCTGTAGCCATAATGCTAAGCTAAGATAAGCAGCTGTCAGGTGCAGCTTCAAATTTTACTGTGCAGACATAGAAAATATTAACTGAGTTATACAAATGCTTGAGGGAGCTGTTTAACATACTGTCACTTTGTGCAGCACACTGATCTGAATACTATCATTAAGTCATTCAAAGTTATGTTTTTATCATCATCTAGATCGAATGAACCTAGTTGTCTTAAAGCAACAGTAACGCATATTCTGAACAACACTGAACCTCTGATGGATGAGATTTAGCTGGCAGGTACTTGACCTGCTACGCTAGAATGAAGGAAACACGCTACCATATGTCGTACAGGACACGGACACACACACACACACACACACACACACACGTATATACACAGAGAGAACAGGCAGATTACCTCAGTGCTGCTCACACATGGCTGAGATGCAGCATGGTTTGAACGAACAGAGCTGAGGAGAGAATATATAAGCGGCCACCATCAGAATGAAGGTAAGGTCACTTACCCCATCCTTAAAAAAGAACATTTAACATTGAATCTTTTAAGTTTTCATTGATTGTTTTTGTAGTTATTAACAGTCAGTTTTGATTAAAACACCTGAAAGTTCATTGATTGTCATAATTTCCCATGATAACCTGCATGTAGGGTGTCTGTATAAACTGTGATTCTGTTCAGTGCTGCAGATCGCTGCAGATTCTTTAGGTTTCCAGTGAGCAGTGTCGAAGGTCTGAAGCCTCCACAATAACCCTCTGCAGGTTGTGGAGGCCTGGCCCTGTTGGGGATTTTCCTCTGTTAATCCCAGTTAGGAGGCTCCTGGAGAGGCTAAACTACTTAGCACTGTCCACACACCCCGCTGCTTCTGCCAATACAGTAATCAGTGCTTTCACTACATTCAGCGGTGACATGTTAAATGAACGCTCCAGTAGAAAAACACTCATTAGAGCTTTCACCTTTTTAAAGACTGCATGTATTTGACATTGCTCACTGCTCAATGTAATGCCATTTCACCTGTGCAGACTAAATCCCAGCACATTGACCTACAGTCAGTGATCTGCATTGTAAATACTGCACAAGTTGATTCCATGGCCCTAAGCGTTGTCAATTAAATTACTATTTTGAATTTAAACAAAACTGCTTTGCCTTGAACGCAATTCATGCAACACTCAACATAAAAACATTTTATTGACAAAAAAAGCGAATTTATTGCAAATCACACAAGGAACTCACTCAAGAATGAAAAGTAAAATAACTTCATTTATAACTGACACTTCACTAGAAGCAAAGTTTTATGTAACAATTTACCTAGAAGCTATGGGCACTGATCCACATTGAGATGAAGATAACAAGGCAGAGATGATTCCTCAGTCCCCAACTTTACCTAACACGCGCGCTTTGCAGCTAAAAGCTCTGCACACAACAAACACTAGATGGCAGCACTGTCACGTTTATGGTATGGAAACTCATCACCCTGTCACTGCTGTCCACATTAGGCAGCTATTCATCAAAAGGATTATCGGTTATTATCCATTATCAGGAGATACGTTTGGATTAGTGAACAGAATCCTTGAATTATAATCCAGATTATCTGTGGCTGCCTTAATCAAATTTGCGGTGGAGTGTTCTTCTTTACGTAAGATTGTTTCAAATGAGGTGATGAATGTCTGACACACAGTGAGCTGCAAGATGTCAGTTGTTGCAAAATTCTGCTTTTACCGAAAGCAAAATAAACTGCTTACCTTTCAGTACAAATAGCTGTAATTTGCTGAAATGTGATGGATTGTGTATAATTGCGTATACACAACATTAAGGCATAGTAATAGAGAAAATGTAAAGGAAGAGAAATGCTATCAGTGTGCAAATTTGCTATAAATTTTAAAACATTACGAGTTCATCCAATAATGTAAATGAGATAACAATTAAACTACAATTTAATGATTAATACTGCCCTGGAAGTTAAAGACCTCCTGTTTCATCTACTTATGCATTCTCCTTTTATTCTCTTTTGTTAGAGGCATCTTGAAATGCCTTTCTGAATACACTAAGAGTGCCTTTGTAATATTGTTCACTTTTCCAAATATTGTTTCTACAATGGTGTTTCTTTGGGTTCACTTGTGTCTTACTGGCAGTTTCTCCTGCTCATGTGTATCCATCACAGCGATTTCAGGCTCTCACCATGTGGCAGAAATTGCAACTATTCTACCAGGGGATTCTGGAAAATGGAGGCAAGTCTGTATTTTCACTTATCAATATAATCACTGGCATATTTCTATGATAAATTATTGGAAATTTACTTGACCGAAGCCTTTCTCTTGCTTTTTCTCTGTTTAGACAAGAGGACTGACAGCTGGCCGCTGGTCTACTCTCCTGTGCCAATCAGCTGTATCTTTCTGTGCTACCTGGTCATTATATGGGTGGGAACAAAGCTGATGGCAACAAAGCAGCCAGTCAACCTCAAACCTGTCCTGATAGTCTACAACTTCGCCATGGTCTGCCTGTCTGCATATATGTTCTATGAGGTACTGCTCCCGCTGTTTGTGCAAGTTTTCATGAAGCTGCAGGCTGGAAAGATGTCACTATGGGACAATGTAGGGCAGGAGTAGGGCTTTCTGCTGTTTGCATGTCAACATCCACAAAGTAACTGAATCCTAAGAACTACTGCACCCTGAAAACCAAGATCACTCAAGCTGGCATCAAAGTCCAGCGTCCCAAATAAATCTGCTCATTTGCTTTAAAGCTATGGATCAAATAACATAATATGAAACAGGTCTGAGAATAATCACTCAGTTCTGCAATTCACCTCACCTCTGCAGAGCTTTGTAGCATCTTTCAGCATATTGTTTTGGTTTGTGGCCCAATGTTCCTGTTTTGGTTGATTTGGTTGATTTTCACTTATTTCCCACAATACAAGGCACCAAACGGCAGACAGACAAACACAGTAGGGCATTAAGGAGCTAAAGAACCCGGTATATAGTGAGAAATGAAACTTTGCATTTGGCAGGTGGCCAAAAACACAACTTCATATGAATATTAACTGCTCCATATGTGTTTGACATATAAATAGGCAGCTGTTATCAACTTAATTGTAATGATATTGTATGCCAGGTTGTGTTCTGTTGTGTGTCTGCTGCCAACAAGTGTCCTAAAAATGCGTGCATCTTTAAACAGGATATAATTGCTCCATAGAAGTCAGACAAATGTCATCTCAGGTGATACAACAGTATTTTATGTCCATTGTGGGAGTCGTCAGTGAAACACGAAGTGATTTCGCTCATTCACAGCCAATCCGTGTGTGACAAAATGGGATGAGAGGTCCCTGTGCTGAGTGAGAGACACCAAAGCAGAGATGAAAGCAGCTTTTGTCTTTCCAGTTCACAGCTTCTTCCTGGTTGGCCAGATACAGTCTGCTGTGCCAGCCAGTCGATTACAGCGACAGCCCACTGGCCATGAGGGTAAATCTGCTCACTACACCGCACCTCATACAGCAGGTTTATAGATAAAGTTCCACAGCTTTGATCTAAATTACTGATTTAATAAAGCCGTTCTCCCAAAAACATGTAAAACAATTTTTCTTAATAGAAATTAGTTCATTAAATGTTAATATATATATATATATATATAATAACATATTTTCCATCCTATTGGACAGATGGCCAGAGTGTGCTGGTGGTTCTACTTCTCCAAAGTTATAGAGCTCAGTGACACTGTGAGTATATCCTAGAGGAGAGGAGTGAGAAGAAGTTGTGAAGAATCTTTTTTCTTTGTTATTTAAAGTCAAGATGAAATGAAACACGCCTTTTAGATCATATTCTGCACTTATTTGACAATAAAGAAAAAAAATAATAAGACACCATTTTTCTTTGTGGAAAAAAGCTTGAGTCAACCAATTTCAATTGGCAATATCAGCATTCATCCATGAATCAATCTTTGGCTTTAAGCCTCAGCTAGCATCAGCATAGCGCGTCTGTGTGACTCCAGGTGTCACCTCAGGCCCTGTTGAGGTGGCAAACACCTGAACCTAACACCCAACTCTGAATCACTGTAGCTCTCCATGTTTGTTATAAATTGCCAGCTTTTCAATGCTAAAATCAAATTCCTCCAAATGTTTTGTTGCACACATACAGCACATATGTTACAGATCTATTCGTACATGCTTATCTGTTCCTCCAGATCTTACTCTGTGCCTGCCTTTTGTGTGTCTGCATGTACTTCAGATATTTTTCATCCTGAG
Organism: Datnioides undecimradiatus; assembly: GCA_008933995.1. Lineage (NCBI taxonomy): Eukaryota > Metazoa > Chordata > Actinopteri > Lobotiformes > Datnioididae > Datnioides > Datnioides undecimradiatus. The sequence continues at coordinate 2,420,153 of WARS01000030.1, read as the reverse complement.
GAAGAAGAACAGTCAGTTGACTTTCCTCCACGTCTACCACCACGCCACCATGATCTTCAACTGGTGGGCTGGGGTTAAATATGTGGCTGGTGGCCAGTGTGAGTACACTGTGATTCACCCAGAATACACACATGACACATATGCACATACTATGTCAAACTCATCCTGCGTATCTGTCCGTAGCTTTCCTGATTGGTCTGATCAACTCCCTGGTCCATGTAGTGATGTATCTGTACTACAGCCTGGCAGTGCTGGGGCCGAGCATGTCCAAATACCTCTGGTGGAAACGCTACCTCACCTCCCTGCAGTTGGTCGGTATTTTACTTTGGGTGTGTGTTTGTGTGTGTGTGTGTGTGACATTACTTCCTACGTGCACTTTGCCTCTACCTTCCCTACTTTTCCCTCTCTATTATTATTTTACGATGTTATCACATTCTGTCTTTATAAATGAACCACTTTACTATGTAAATGTGGCAAAAGCATCTCGGATCACCTCTTTGGGGAATTTTTAGTCTCTTTTATGTTTTAGCATAGTTCACTCTGAATATTTTGCATGCTGTTTAAGCAAAGAGAGTGTGCCATTCCACCTGTGGCATTAATCCACTTAGCCAACTTTCTTACTCCAATTTGGCATCTTTGAATAAAATCTCTCTTTCCGCATAATGTATGTGATGTTGCCAGAGATGAAACACATTGGCAAGTCTCTCCCCTCTCACTGTTCAAACGCCCGACAAACATATCCGAGAATGTTCAAAAAGCTTAAAGTACTCCACTCACTGAGGCTGAACATGAGACCTCCTGCTTCATTTGTCATTGTTCTGACCGGCTGTTGGCATAACTAGACGGATTAGCAGCACCAATGCTCCTCAACTAACTACTGGACCATCTGTTTTCTAATGGCTTGATGAGGAGACAATGCATCCTGTAGGGTTTTTTTCCCTCTCTGCAACATATATAGGTCAGTATGGTGACTGACTGCCATTATGTAACAATAATTGTCCTGACCTCCGAGGTGACCCCCCCCAAGCCTTCATTAACAGTTGGCTTTGCAATTTGGTGAACTGATGCTAGGATTGTTGGGTTGATTGGGGAGATTGGAGATTGTATGTCTTTGTGTGTATGAGTGAGTTTCTTTTGTATTGTTGAATGGTAATTATTAGACACTGAAACAGGAGGTGTGTGTGTGTGTGTATGGAGAGGAATGGATAGATGCCTAACGTACAATATGTCCATACACATAATCCCTGCCTGCACCCTGAATTCTATAGTGTCTCTGTAAAACATATGGATATCGACCAAACTACAGCATAATTTGACATTTACATGCAGAATTGTAGTGACGCTTTGGAGACTCTTGCAGGAGCCAGCACAATCTGCGCAATGCAGGCCTTGCAGTAGATAGCACTGAAGCAATCTTATTATCAGTCCAGCATGGGCACTGATATTTTAGTACTGTTTTTAGATTATAATTAAAATAAAAGCTATGTATATGACATTAAAGTCTCATGAGATCATTTAATTAGAATTGTGTTGCAGCTGTTCTCTCTTCATTATGGAGGTACTTCTCCAACCTTCTGCTGGACACACATCAAATGGCATACTGAGATTATGCGACTTCCATATCGTTATTTATTTGCGAGTGAAACAGGATAGACAGGTGGGACATACTGTTGCGTTACTTGTTGAAGTGGAGACACATGGACGTGCCTTTGACAGCTGACTAACGAATGGTTTGTGCTACTTAACATTTGATTGATAGGTGGACGTAATGATATTGGAAACTGATTGGTTCAAGCTTACTTCATCACACGTGATAAATGCAAAATGCAAGATAGGAAACTGGATCAGATTTTGATATAAGAAAACAAAGATGGCATTATTTGGGACACATTGTGAAATAGATGCACATGATGATGTGATCTCAGATGGTTAAAATGTCATTTTTAAATTGCATCTCGACTTCAATTGGAAATTGAGTAATTCAGAAATAGCACAGAGGTACTATTTGTACAGCTAGCAAAGTTGTAGGAGGTCCTGCAGAGTCTCTCTTCTTCTTGTCTCACACTCAAATATTACATTTGCTATGTGGGTACCAGGAAAACACTGGGAGTGGGACCCAAATGCAGATTCAAAACTGGATCAGGAACTGGCAATTCAAAAAAGGTTCATTTTACAAAAAGAAAGATGAAGCTTTCTGGGGGTTGAGGCAGGCAGCACCAGTGCAAAAATCCAAATCACACACAGAAACTCAAAAAAACACTGGGAAATATGCAGAAATTCACCATGAATTTCAGCAAAAGCATCAACAAGAGACAAAGGGAATGACAAACAATATATAGACATGAAGGAGGGAATGCAAACAAGATGCATCACATCAAAATCAATTTGCCTCTGTGGCGTGACTATAACTGCACTGTAAGCAAGTTGTAAGGTTTACAATGTGAGTACAAACAATGAGAAAGTTCAACACCATATACACCACGTAGCAAACATACAACAGCATGACTGTAGGATACAATACACCATAAAGAATAAACATTGTTACAACTATTTATTAGACTGTGTCCACAAATACAGTCATTCATTGTAGTCTGATAATTACACTACATCACTAAAGGAAATAAGATCTAAAAACCATAAAGAGTCTCAGTTTCATGTGTTGCTAGACTCGTTCTGACTTTTCACCTTTGCCGTGACTTGTGCTCTGACATATTTTGCTACTTCCATCCAAATGTCAGTTTTTCCCAAAGCTTATATTGAATTTTTGTTTTGATCAGACAGATAGATAGAAAGTGTGTGTGTGTGTGTGTGTGAAATTTTCTGCATTTGAGTGTAAGAACTTGGCTTTTATGTCTTTATGCAGGCTGCGGCGTAGGAGGAAGTGCTGCTCTGTCACCCAGTGTGTGCTGATAGTGTGACACGCTCTCTCTTCCCCCTTTCTTCCTCTGTCTGCATGATTGTCTGCCTGTCTGCCTGTCTGTCTCCCAGCTCCAGTTCTTCATAGTAACCATCCACACCACCTACAACCTGTTTGCAGACTGTGACTTCCCTGACTCCATGAACGTGGTCGTGTTGGCCTACTCCCTTAGCCTCATCGCTCCCTTCAGTAACTTCTACTACCACAGCTATGTTGCCAGGAAGAAAGGCAAGAAGGTGTAGGGAGGGGGAAAGATAAAGAACATATGTAGCTGTGAAGAAAGAGAGGAAAGAGCTGAGAAGGAAGGATCTGGAAAGAGGAAGGACGAAGAAAAAGACAACAGGTGGATTTAAAAAAACATTTCTGCTCTTTTATTGTGTTAAATTCCTTTTGTTAATAGTGTCACCTGATTTCTTTTATATACAAAATACATGTACATGCTGTATTTATGACATCTGTGAACTGAGAAATGCAACATGTTTGTTTGTAATGAAGTCAACATTTTTTATCATGTTTTCCGTGTTATTATTTATATATGTATTGTCCCATGAATGTTTACTGTTCTTATAAGGTCCTTTCATTTACTGCATTCATTCCTTCTGTTTGTTCACCCAGTACAAAGGCGCAAACACACTCAACACACATTAACCCCTGTTTCATCAGTCCCCTCCCCCAGCTGCTAATATAGTAGATGAGACTCTCTAATCAGCATTGGGGTGGCTTTATTCTCCTCTTACACCCATTGGCTGGCAGTCACAGCCAATCAACTGCTGGCTGCCATTAGCTCTGTATCGAGCATCTCCGTCTATCCCTCCCCCTTTTTCAGATCAGGGTCCCCCCTCCCCAATTTAATCCCTCTTACCAAGGGGGAAACCCCCAGCCCACCCCACAACTCCCCGGCTCCATCTGTCATGATGTACAAGCATAATTACCTGAGTTTGACGATCCCATCCACTCCCCCTTGTGGACAGAAATGAAAGAAGTATTATAGGAGTGACTGAATTACCCATACCCGCCTCTCGTAAGTTATATTTCCCCTGCCATCACCACTTATTCCCATTCTGTTCACTATCTATTTCTCTGCTTTTATCTCCAGCAGCATATTGGTTTTGACTGTCCTCTGTTCCAAACCCAACAGGGGGGGCCGACAAAATAACAGAACACCACATGAAAAAGCACTTTGAAGTGACTAAATCAAAGTTCCACAGGCAGCAAGTCAGGCGAGCCATTTTAATACCCATCAGCACAATGTGGCAACTCCTGCCTCAACAAAGTTCCGTAAATCGGCTCTTTTCGTGTGAGTTTTTCAAAGCGCCATAAAACAGTTGGTGAACTTTTCTTTTTTTGCAAAGCAGCGTTTGCAAAAAAAAGACTTTCATATGACAAGGTTACCAATGGTAAATTAAACACAATTAAACACAACAAGGACAAAGTAGGAAAAAGTGCTGCTTTCGAAACTGACCACAGAATGAAATCACAACTTCACATATTTATAAAAGGCTACATTTACCTATTTCATAGTGGACATGTTTGAATGCTACAGCAGGAGAAGCACAGGTGGAAGTGATATTATTATTGATGACAGCGTGCCATTAATGTAGGGCACTTCTAAGGCTCTGCACGCTTGCCCATAGGCTCTGCTTACCGGTCAGTGAACATAGCACTGCAGGAGAAAAGGCTCTGTTGTGAGCTTTGACTACTTCGACAGCAACAGGACTACGATTAAAAAACAATTTGCATCAAAGTAAAACAAAAAACTGGCATAAGGAGCACGGGAAAAAGATGAGGGAATCAAATGTTAATTCACGTCCACAGTGTCAGATAAGCTTGTGTTTGAACAAAGCCAATCAGAGTCCGAACATCGTCATAGAGGACTGGAGCAAGACTGGAAGCCATCTTGCATGAGTCACTATAAAAGCTGATATCTTGGTTACATAAGAGGGGATGTTGAAGGGATATGAGACTGTTTGAGAGCTACCCATGGTCCTGTTGGGCACATTCAAGATGAGAGCAGAAGCATAAAGTACTACTTCCATATTCCAGGCACCAGATGGAAACATAGCAGAAGCTTTATGGGAAGCACAATGGTCCTTTTTCCTGCAACACAGTGCAATGTTATTCAGCAAAGAACTGCTTTAACCATCTATATGCAAGTGGGGGCAGATTCCTGGTAGATGACTTTGTAACATAAACTCCATGTTTATTCATATTCATCCGCTTGACCTTAAAAATGCATACATACTTTTCACAGTTGTAACATTCAGTCTCAGAGTATTTCAAGTAACTGTTCAGGCTGGTCAGACGCCATAAGATTCTGGGAACTAAGCAGCACAGCGGCAAGTTTGAGCACTAGTACTGCCACGGAGCAACATCTGCATGACCAGACTCCCAGATGTGCTTTTATCCATGCATGCACATGAGGACATGATGTACACTCCTGCGCTAATCAATGATAGAGAAGACAAGGAAAAAGATGACTGCGAGCTAACGAGCATGGCTAACACAATGCAGCTTTCTTTCAAGAATTGGCTTTACCTTTGTTTAATGAAGAGGGAAACGATTCTTTAGGCCTCATGGATACACACACACATACACACAGACACACACGCACACACACTCCTCTTTGGTGAGAAAATTATTACACATTAATGCCTACTTTCTTTATTAGTAGATGAAAAGCTCCCTCTGAAGGCACTGTGATGTCTGACACTTGGCTGACATCAGACTGTAAGCATTTTGCAGGCTGCATGCATGCGTGTGTGTATAAATGTGTGTGCGCCACAGAGTGTAAAACAGGACCGTATGGCCAGTACTAAAATAACACGGAGCACACTTGTGTAGCATTATAAGCCATATTTTGCTGCTGGCAAGTACTTAATCTGCTCTCCATCTCAACACGAGTGTGATACAAGCACGTAGACACACACATACACACACACAGCACTGATTGCCAGAAGCCCATTTAAAGAGTGATGTCCCTCAGCCTCACTGCAGGCACGGCTCCAGGTTGATTACTGCTGAGTGCCGTACAGCCCAGGCATGACTGACTTTCTGGCGCACGCTCACTTTTGATCAACTTACAATTTTGCGACCAGATGATGGGTTTCATCTCGAGTGTTTGGCGAGTCATGGTGCTTTTGAGATAATGCCAAGCTAGTCACAGGTGTCACCTGAGCATTAACGCTTTTAACTTGAGGTTAAAATGATGAATAACTTTTGATTGGTGTGCATGTTAACTGAAACGTTTACAGACATGAAAAAAAAAAGTGCCAGTGTACTTAAATCTGTGTTTCCTGAATCTTGTTTGTGAATGACTTTGTGCTGGTCTCCTTGGTAACAGAGTCAGCCAGTGTTTGGGCTGCGGTCAGCTAGAGGCAGACTGTAATTAATAATCAGGTTAGGGGGAGAGGATGTTGAAGCGCTCTTGAAGCTGCTGCTGCTAACTTCCTAGCTAGTGAGAGGGACAGAGATACACACTCACACACAAGAACACACACACGCACACACATAATTGTTGACAGTGAGAGAGGTTTGGGAATAAGAGGCTGATAAGTGTGCTTGAAGGTGAGCCACTGGGTTGTTTCATACAATGAGGGTTAACAAGAGGCTGCAGCAATCTCACCGTGATGGGAGCACACTCAACCACAGACAAGCTAGTGTTAATCAGCCAACCAGCCAGCTAGTAGCTCCCTGTCAAGTGTGCGTGTATGTGTGTGTCTGTGTGTGTGTAATTAAGCATGAAACTCTAAGTAGTCGCCAATTCAGACTCTTGGAGAAGAGACAGTCTTTTTCCGCCTCACTCTACATTTCCAACCTCAAGTATAAATCACATCTGTCAAAAAACATCTATCAGTCATCACTTGAGTGTGTGTATGTGTGTGCGTGTCCACGTGGTTCTTTGTTTTCAGCTGGAGAAGCCCCATCTGTTGGTGACATCGTCCCCATTTATGGACAATGGGATGAACCCAATGCCACCTGTATCTGTGTTATCAAACTTATAAGGGGGATGTGCCATTTAGGTTGACAGGCAGATAGCTTGATTTATGGCTTTTATTGTTTGTTGCTGGTCTGACAATCTCGGGCATAAAGAGGTTTGTTTCAGAGAAGCTCAGCCCGCTGGGTGTTATTTGATTTGATTCACATTTGCATGAACCTGATTCTAATTTTCCCTGTTGGCCCAAATTGATTTCTGGTACAGCTGTCACGTTATAGCCACGCAAACGCAGTGACTCTAGTGATGGTAGTGTTGGTAATCCAGTAGATCACTTTGGTCCAAACTGAAATATTACAACAAAAAACAATTGGATAGACTACCATAAAATTCTCTGCAGACATTCTTTGCAGATGACCAATCCTACTATTTTTGGTGTTCCTGTGACTCTACTTTAATTATCACCTGTAGGGGGTTGTCTCAACAGCTATCCACTGGATTGTGATTATCACATTTTATCACCTGGATCACATGGATCACCCAAGGTAGGGTCACAGCCAAGGACTGGCCCAACGCACAGTTTGATTATAGCAAATATTTAAGAAAAAAAACCCCAATATTATACTAATATAATTTTAATGACTATTTAAAGTGTGTGTGTGTGTGTGGGGGGGGGGGGGGGTGGGGGGGGGGGGTGAGGTAAAAATCCTGTCTTAATGTAAATGATTCTAATTTATTGATTATTTTAATAGTCTGAGCACAGACAGCAGAGTAACAATTTCCTCAGGAAGGACTTAGAACTTGGGATCTATTTTACACAGCACATAGTGTTTTGTTTTGACTGTAAATTTTGGCTGTTTGTGGTAAAGACTCTCTGTTATAGTGCCATCATTATCATTTTGGGTTATGATTATACACCTGCCAAAGAAACTTTCCCATCACCCTTAACTGTACTTTGTGCAAATTAGACGCCATCAGGATGAAACATGCTAAAATAAGATGGTGACCATAGTGAACATTAAACCTGCTAAACATCAACATGTTAGTATTGCTGTGGTGAGCATGTTAGCTTTCAGTTCAATAGCATGGTTGCTAGCATGGCTATATGCTCATGTTATTCTGAATACCACCTTCCTCCTTCAAAAAAGAAAACACTTGACCGTTAATGATATGTTCAACTCAAATTCCACATTATACTGTGGGCACAAATAAGGTCTAGTGTCTAGTGAGCTGTTTGTCGCTCAGGTGAAGTGGCAGAGGCACTGCAAATGAACAGAAAGCATTGCCTATTATCTTAGCCCAGCATAACATAGAAAACATTATGTTAACATGGTTTGCAGTTAAATAACTTTTAACACAAATTACACATTTATTCCTAATTTCTTAATGTTCCAATCCATACAGGAAACAAAGGGCATTAATAAAAGTAATGAAAGTAAAATAATAAACACTTAAAGTGACCTCTCCTTTTAGGTTTAGATTTAGGAATAAAATCAGTCATGACGGTCAGCCCAGTTCACTGCTCCCAAGACCCTTCAGAGCCAGAGTTGTTGGCAGGCAAAACTTTTTGCTCTGATTCCAACAACCGGAATAAAAAGGCTCTGAGATGTTTCCTGCATCGTCACTCTAATTTCTCTGTCTGCATATTTCCGCCAAATGCAGCAGGTCAAATAACAGACCTCAAAATGAAAATTACAATCTTTGGCTCCAGAAACCCAACACTGCAAAATACTTGAAAGCCTTCCACCAATCACTAAACCAATCACCGGGCCCAAACCTCGACCCCTTTCTCTAATCACCTCAATTCACATTCACAACTAAAGAGTGCATGATTTTCTCCTGTTATCGGAACTTTAAGCAGACATGTAAGGTCAGGTAGAGATTGTGGGACCAGACCTTAATATTCAAAATATTCTGTAAAAGAGCTGCACAGCATGTGTGTGCAGATCATCAGTTACAGTTTAAATAAAAGCTTATTCATGTATTCATTTGTTTAAAACAAAACCTATGCTTACTAACGCCTGAACTAATCAATATCAACCAGTAATATCATGACTTTCTCCCATCAAATCATTCAGCTTGGATCTCCAGAGGATCCCACCTGTTCTCAACTGTTGCTAGCATCCAGTTTTTCCTGTAGTTTGTGCATCCATTTTCTGAGTCTTTCTGAAGCTGCAATATTGTGGTTGTGTTTCTATTTTTTTTTTTTATTGAATCGTGGCTCTATTTGCTGACCATCTACAGGTGGACATAGTGGCTGTATAAAGGAACACAAAGGTTCTGCTTTGAATAATACCTGAGATAACTCCTGGATCATCCTACTTCCTGCCTTGCTGAAGAAACAAAGATGAAATTCTTCATAATTTTAGACATCAAATAAGTTTTTAATTTAAGGCATTTATACATTTTGCACCTTCAAACTCTGATTCTATCTTGCAGTTATACTCCATTGTCTCTTGAAAATATAATATATAGATCGGATGATGATTAAAAGACAACTAAAAATATTAGTTCCTCTCCTCACTGGCTGGCTCTCAGATGTATTACAGACCTCTTTGTCCTCTGCTCAGCCCAGCGTACGCCTTCACCTCTTTACATTATTTAAAGCACAAAGGTATTTCTCAACACCCCCTTTCTTCTCCTCTCTCCCTTTACTTCTTTCTTCTGCTCTGCTTGCCTTTCATCTGCTCTGCTGATCTCTTTACTTTCTCCAGCTTTCATATCTCCTCGCTCCTCCTCTTGCCTCATCCCTCCCCTCAGCTGTATGTTCTCTCCTCTACGTGCCTTTATTCGTCCCACCTGGTCTTTCCCCTCAACTCTCCGCTTTTATCACTTTTATCACTTCTTATCCTCCTTCTCCTCCCTTGTCTCCTTCCCGCCATCCTTCCCTCTCACCTCCCTCCACCCCTTCCTTACTCCTCCTCCCATCCTGCCGTCACCCCTCCTCTCACCGCCTCGGTTCACCCTCTGATGATTGCCGAGCACATTTCGTTTGACATGAAGACAAAGGGCTGAGTACACATGTGGTTTCTCTGCAAGTCCTGTGTAATATGAAATATTAATGCAGGCATAATTTGGCTCCCTGGATGAGGGGCGGAGGTGGGGGTGGTGGGGGCTTTATAATCACCAGTGACTGCCGTTTCCTTCCCCAAAGGATGGCAAGGCTGTCAGGATGGATTGAGAAACAGTAAAGATAACAACAACAGAATGCTTACTGTTGGCGGCGACCGTGGCCTATTTCTGTCTCGGTGTTTAATGGTTATATTGGCTCATTGCCCGAGTTACTGAGGCAGCTCTCCCTGTCAGGCTTTTCAGAGTTAAAGGTGCAATGTGCAGCATTTTTCAACCATCAACAGTCATGGTCAAATTGGTTGTGATAGACTGGTATAATTACCGTAAACAATTGAAAGCCTCTCTTGCACGCCAGTGGTTTTTCTAGTCCTACGTCTCATATTTGTCATAAACTACATTGGTGCAGAGAAGATGTTTCTACTCGCTCCTTCCCCTCCCTCAGCTCTGTCTGTTTCTCTTTACGTTCCCCGGCTTTCACTCGGCCATATGCTTTCCTGAAAAACTGGCTGTGACTGTCAGCTGGGCGGCCAGACGCATAAAAGAGGAGTTGCAGGCGAAGTTCAGTGGTCATTTGGGAATTTAATTTTAAAGAGTCCTGGAGTCCCATGCAGATATTTACAGTGAAGAATGGAACTGGACAGCCAATATGAACAAAAGACGAACATGAAGGAAAAATCCCTCAACCTGCTCTTTCTCTCACAGAAAGTTATTAACTACAAATATATTTAGGTCTATTTTAAAACATTACTTTAAAAAAAGGTTTTTTAACAGCCCGATCCCGTACCGAAAACAAAACACCCCTCCCACTCTACCACATTTAACCTCGGCTCCAGGTCGAGTTCAGCACATCATGGAAATGTCTTTAATACAGCTACACTGTTTTGTTTTTCATTCTTGTAAATGTATTAAATGTGTTCATTGTGCACACTGATATTAAATACACTGCTGGAATATGCAACTAAATGGTGAGGAAGGGCCCGCTGTGTGTGTGTCTATGTGTGACTTACCTTAGGGCCCAAGCTCTGCCAGTGACACTCATCTTGACCCAGTCTAACAACAAAATGCTGCTTAAAAAAGTTGTTCTGGCAGCCCATTTAGACATTGAGCAGACACAGTGGACTGCCAGCATTCATTTGGACGCATGTGTCTGGCCAAATCCAAAGTCCAATCTCTTTTAGCTCCATTAGCTTCCACCAACTCGGGGGAAAAATATCCATCTTTCGGCCGCTCCAGTAGGTTCAGCAGCTAGTTGCTAACTATGCGTGTGTGTCGTTTGATGCTGATCATTGGGGTGCAGCTGAAGCACAATTAATAGGAGCAGTGAGAGTGAATCCAAAGGTTAAGTTGTGAGTCCTACAGGCAAACCAATGAGCCAATGGATGCCAAAACGCTCCACAGAGCCAAGGGGAAGTACAGAGTGGCTGATATTACTCTGCGGATTTGTTACTTTGTCTGCTGTGAACAAAAAGGGTATGAAATATTAATTCAAAATAAGCAATTGCTAAATTTTGTTGCTAGTACTTCTCTGCAATGGTACCCTTTGTTTACCTGCTGAAAATGTTATATAAAGCAGCACAAACAGAGCCCGGTCGCAAGCTGAAGTCAGTCATGTGTTGGAATGTGCGCCTGTTAAAGTCTGTCTCTGTGTGACTATCACCTGCCCGCCCACCCTCTACCTCGCTCTTGGAGCAGGCCCAAATCATTTAATGAATGATGATACACCTAATCAATTAACCCACGTCTTCATCCTGCTACACAACAGAGCACAAAACTTTTGCATCAAAGCCCACTGTGTGCACACACACACACACACACACACACACACACACTTTTTTTTCTCAAGGGAACCAGCTTTTGCACCCTCTCTCACTATCCCTCTCTCTCTCCCTTAAATACACACACACAAGTTGGGTGACACCATGCACACACACACACATACACAAGGTCACATTTGTCTTTCACATGTTTAATTCTTTCTATACACACTTTCTCTCTTTTTCTCACACTCACACAGACAGACGCACACACACATCTCTCATGCATAAACACACATAAACACACACATACACACACGTACACACACCCACGTAGGCTACAGTTGCATCACTAGTGAATTACCATGCCGTTCCGCGTTATTAAACATGACACTCGGCCCAGATAATGGAGCCTTTCTTCATCTCAATTTGGAAGGCTAATCTTATTGCTTTGATTAGCAGCAGCTTCATTTGCATATCAAGGCCTCCCCTCCTTTAATTCCTCCATCGCAAATCCCCTCTTTATAGCTGCAGATAAAAGGAATCTATCTATATGTATCTTTCTTTAGAATCTTTTCTTCCTCCCCCCTTCCTCCCCTCTCTTGTTCTTCGTTAACTCCTTGTTCATTTGTTCATATTCTTGTTTTTTCTTCTTGTTTTCTGCAGTCATCACCTGCTTTTATTTCACTCCTTCTTCACATGGATGGGAAGATGCCTATCATAAAATAAGAAAAGAGTCCAAAGTTAAGCATGACATCATCGAGGTGTGATTGGACATTGGGCCAGTGATCCTAGTTACTTATTGTTATTGTATACTTATTGTAAATTACAGCTTACTATTAAAGTGTAACCAAAAGGTTACAACTTCGACAATAAACCCCACAGGCTGCACTTTGCTCACTATTCGTTGATGTGAATGGTTGGATTTAGCTTGACATTGAAACAAAAAACATAAAACGGTCTGGGAGAATGACTTTTTTAAATTTTAGTCAGGACTTTCTGCATGAACTCACATTCTGGTGGCAGGAGAAACAAGATTGTGTCCTTATATATGATATATGGATGATGCTAAGCTTTAGCCTCTTGCTAATTATCAACAGATGTAACTTACATGCCATTTATTTCTAATGCTAGTTTCACCACACCTCAGGGATTCGTGCATGTGATTCATTCGTCTGGTGTCAGATACAGGATGATCTAAATGAGGTGTTGATCATCTTACTGACAGCAATCACTGCAAATTAAAAGTCAGTTGCATCCTCAGAAAAGCTTTAATGATGCCCCATATTATATACAGTTTATAGTAGATGTCATTAACGTTTATCTCTGCATTTGAAGGGGAAAATGTGGTTTAAGGGGATTAATGTTAAGAGTGTAAAGTTGATCCTGGGTATTTCTCCTTCTTTTTTTGATATGGAATACGTGCCTAAAGACAGGGTGAAAATCCAGGCAACTGATAAAAACTGAATTTTCATCTAAACCAGAGCACTTGCTATACATCTCAACAATATCTTTAATATTTGGCTTTTTTTTTTAAAAAAAGCTGCAAGCTGCATCTTAATTACACCAAACAATATTAAGTTGAGGGTACAGGAGCATCCAAAGTTGATGGAGGAGAAAGTTATTATGGATGCCACCAAGAGGACAACACTGAAGGAACCACAGCAGTTACTGGCAGGTCCTGGTCAATGCTGCATGAGTCAACCATCTCCTGTGTTCTGCACATGTCTGGGCTTGGGGGGTGAGGGGGACATAACACTGTTTGAATTCTGCCTAAAGATGCATTCAGGTACACCAAACCATGGTGAGGCACTTCAGAGGAATGGCATCATGCTGTGGTTCTGTTTCTCTTCAGCTGGGTCAGCAGTTCTTGTCAAGACAGAAGGCCAGTGATCAGCTCCAAATCAACATGTTTTAACACAAAACTTACTGACCTCACTGACCAGAAAGCTGAAGATGGAGAGTTTAAGTTCACATCCCAACATGACAGTGACTGAAAACACACAGGCGAAGAAATCAGAAGAGGAAAATCAAAGTGTTGGAATGGCCCAGTGAGATCCCAGACTTCAATATCATTGAAAACATGTGGAATGATCTAACGAGAGCTGAACACAGGAGATCACCTCACAGACTGAAGTAATATACAACATACAAGGGAGAGTAGAGTAAAGCCAATGACTAGAATAGCAAAGTTAACAGAGAATTATTCTCAAAGACCTGCTGCTTTAAAAAATGCAAAAAGTGCTTTCCCATGTGATTAGTTGGGCGGGGTGTGCAGACTTATGCAATCAGGGTGTTTTAGTCTTTTTTACTTAAAATGTTCCAAATAATGAACTATTTGTTGTTGTTTTTTTTGTTGGTTATAAGATCACAAGAAAGATAAGAACAACACTGCCATTCACATTGTTCCCATTTCTGTCTGTACATTTCAAAAACCTGCGATTGTGTAGACTTTTTAGATCCACTGCGCTTGTGGAAATCACATGAAGAGGCAAATTTAGGCAGTTGCTCAAATATTATGTGGAAAATACATGCTGCATCATCAAGTCTGTTCTGGAAGGTCAAACGCAAGAGAGTTAAAAGGTCAACTTGTGCCTGATGTCACGTCACGCTGTAGATCACACTCACCCAGCTGATGTAAAAAACAGAAAGATGCTGTCAGGAGGGGGATGCCATGTTAGATTTGATGAGGGGTGGGTTTTTTAAGCTGTGTTTGTGCATTTCTGTCCACTGACCTTGTGTGTGTGAGCGAGAAAGAGAGAGACAGTAAAAAGACAGATAGAGCCAGAGCTAGTGGGTGTCTTTTATATGATGTTGGCCAATATGATGTTTTATGTATCTATAAAGAGCTCCAAGGCCATGTTGACTTTTCACGGCTTAGAAACACTATCAGTGGTCTGTGAAAATGGCTGCATTGTGTGAGATCGAAGTTAAGTGCAGCATCAAAAGCTTTTACCTATTCACAGTTTGTCAGAATTGAAAGCCTGAGGTGCTCCAGTCATGCCGTCACCTTAATGGACAATTTTAGAGCAACCAGTGTGTATGAGCAACATTATACTGTAATCCTGTTAGCAGTGTGGCCATGCACTATGTTTTTCTTAAAGGATGATTTAAGGACTGCTTGTTTTTGTCACTAGTTTGCTGTTTTTGTTCAATTTTCCACAGCACGTCTACTGACAGAACCCTTTTAATTAGCTTCTGGGACGAATATTACCTGTGGTATCGACTTTTAAAAAGCTTTTCCACACCATTCAAGCGCAACTGTGCATTGAGCGAATGGCTGGCACATAAATACAAAATATGCCGATTTAAATAACATGAAAAATAAAATATTTGTATAAGCGCAACCTCCACCTTATGTTATGTTTTTTTTGGTATTGTTGTGTTGTGTGTATCTATGCTATAGAGGTTAAACATTTAAAACACACCAGTGAGCCTCACTGTTGCACTGAGTGACCTTTTTCTTTATTACCAGGACACACACACATGTGTCCATTTAGCGCCCTAAATACTTGCTAGTGGACTAAATCTACAAATACAAAGAGTTCATCTTATCTTTTAAAAATGAAACCAAACATTTGTGAGTGTTTAAGGATTTATGTCTTCAGTAGGAACCAGCAGGCTCAACGATGAACAAGACGCTGTTAGTGTTTTATCGGATTTGGTAAAATATAGAACACTGACAGCCTTTTCAATTAAACACAACTTTATTTAGACACACAGGGTGAGCATTAAAACTAGAATATTAAAGGTGTTAAAACAACAGTCTGACACACAGCCCAGAGCCTAGAGTCACAAGATCACATCACAGTGCAGGGGTTGTATTGTAAATATGTAGTCAAGTGGTGAAGATTCACACAGAAATGTGCAAATAATCAAAAGTCAACTAACACAGTGAAGGTTTTAGTGGTTTTATACATGTATTTATTTGTAACCTCTTATACAAACACAGTCATTTCAATCCTTTATAGAAGTTATAAAGGTTTCATCATATTCTTTTTTTTCCAGTGCCAGCCTATGAGAAAAGATCTTGCATGAGTATGTGATGAGCTCTGTATAGATCAGACAATTCACAATGTCAGATAAGAAACTACTTCAAATAGGTTGATTGTATTTTAAAACAAAGCTTTTTATTTGATTTTAGACCCTGCGGCAGTAAAAGTGGAGGGTGCCACCATAAAGCCATTGCAGGAGAGTTCATTGACCTGGAGGTGAGCTACCAGCTCGCTCTGATGAGCAGTCAGCATTTTACTCACTGCTTGGGAACTCCATAAACGCCCGTTTATGCAGGTTATTGCCCCCTCCCCTGTAGCCTATTGTAGTCATCATCTTGAGCTGTAATTGCACTCTTGTGTCATCACATGCAGATGAGGGAGGTGGCGAGAGGTGTACAGTATAAAAACAGTGAACAGGCTCTGTCTCAGTACCTTGCTTTTCCCTCAGCTTGCCTCAGCATCTGTGCTCTCACGCCTCCACCCACCAACACCACTAAAATGGCCTTCGCTGGAAGATGGGAAACTGAGACCCAGGAGGGATACGACGAGTTCTGCAAGCTGCTTGGTGAGATCTAACACCCATCTCAGCCAAAACAACACATGCAGTTTACTTCGCTGTCCTCTCTGATTCTCTGGACTCACTTGTGCTATCATATCCTAACACTCCTTTTCTTTTCTCGCTCCTAGGTATCCCTGATGACATCATTGAGAAGGGCCGTGACTACAAGCTGATCACAGAGGTCACCCAGGATGGCGATAACTTCTCCTGGACCCAGGTCTACCCCACAAACGCCAAGGTCACCAACAAGTTTACCGTTGGCAAGGAGTGCGACATGGAGACCATCGGAGGAAAGAAGTTCAAGGTAGGATGGAAAAATACTCCAGAGCTCATAGCTCCAGCTGTGCAGGGCAGAGATATGAATCCATGAAGATGATGATAAACCCATTAGAGAGGGAAGGGAAGACAAATGTACCTTGGACTGATTCTTACTTGTGTGTTCTCAGGCCACAGTGCACATGGAGGGAGGCAAGCTGAGCGTGACCTTCCCCAACTACCACCATACCTCTGAGATCTGTGGAGGCAAGCTCATCGAGGTAAACACGCTCACCAAGGCTTTTGGTGGCGATAACCTAGCACGATGACAGCAGTTATTACACTCAACACCCCACAGGGATTATTAGAGTTATTAATGTTTTATTTCTGCAGCTGGCTGAAAAGTCCTCTGCTAACAATTAAAAACAGCCTCAAACACGGAGTAGTACATCTGAACAAGCAACTCACATTTAACCTTTCAGCCTGAGTCAGCGTGAGATGTTTAATACATTTTCTGAGTGAAAGTTATAAAGATATGTATTTCAGTGTTTAATGACTGTGTCTTGCTGCAGATGTATAAGCAACAAGCCAAAATACACAAGTACCATCAGTGAAATTATTTTAGGAACTATTAAATCCAACTCTTATTTTCCTGACACTGTTGCAATGACGTCACTGGGATAATATATATTCCTCCTTTTACTGATTTACTCCTTTTTTGTCTCTCTTTAGACCTCCAAAGCCGGTTCTGTGGTGCTCAAGAGAACCAGCAAGAAGCTGTAAATGCTGACTGATCTTACACCTTTGACAGTTAAAATGGAGACCTCAGAACTACAGCTACGGCAAAAATAAACTAAGAATATTGAACCAACATGAACCTGTGTTTCCGCTACACTTTCTTATGTATGTTTGTGTGCATCCCATTGTAGCACCACACTTTTAAGTATCCTTTGCGATCCCTCAACATGAAACAGTCAGCAGCCGCTTCTTTTGAAATATCAGAGTTCACGCAAGAAGCTTTTGATTAATACTGCAGCTTAAAAAGAGTCGGAGGATCCAGCTTTGCAGAGTTTGGCGGCAGAAGTAGCATCGTAAGACTTCTATTAAAATGATTTCCCCTTTTAGAAATAAGCACAACTCAAATGAGTTGACCTATGAAAATGGTTGCAATTGTCCTCAGCACACTTTTAAGGCCTCATTAGCACCAAAATGCACCATAATGTGCCTCTAATAACACACTAGACATGGAAATGGGCAGTTCCATTTACAATATGCAAAAAATAAAGAAATGGATTCTGAAGATAAACTAAAACCAAGATGATTGACGCCAGTTATAAAATACCAGTATTAAAAGAGTGACAGAGAGGACTGACAAATAAGTGGATCCTTGTTAGCTATATGACTAACCTGTTGCATACACAAGTTGTCATTACCGCAATGGTATCTAACTTGCATCTAAGTCTGTAATGTCTATAAAAGTTACTTTTCAACTACATAAGTGTGTCCAGAAATACCTGTAACACTGACATTACAATTATTGTTCTCATTTAAAAAAACATAGTCATTAATATCATTTAAAAACACTTGGTCAACTTCAATAGAGAGTGAGATCCTTTCATTTGTGAACCCACTACAAGTTTAAACTAGCAATGCTTGATTTTTGGGGCAGCTCAGCCCTACACGTATGTGTAGCATCGAGCATTGCTACTGTGCCTTCATTTCATCACAGGGGAAACTGCGGAGAATACAAACTTCTCTTTCCGAGTGACTTTGCAGGTGTTCTTATGTGGGTACCTTATTCCAGGACCAAGGGAGGCCTATTACAACCATGTTAAATGAACTATGGTGCAGGACATCTTCTTCAATCTGACTGCCGCCCTGCTGTCAGTGCTGTCAGTGCTGCCACTGGTGGATGGAGGCCATATTGCAGCTGTTCTATTGACATGACTGGTAATCTCACTCACTTTATATAATTACTGAGAGTGTAAAGTTGATCCTGGGTATTTCCCCTTCTTTTTTTGATATTTCTTGTTCTTTTCTTCCCTTCTGTCATTTACTCTGTACCTGTCCTTTTTTCTTTGTCTCATCAGTTCAGACGTTTCTCATCTATGGCTTCTCCTCTCCTCTGTCCCCTCCCCTCATGTCCTCTCTTTTCCTCCCATTCTTGTCTCATTCCACATCTACCCTATTTCTCTGTGGCTTCCAGCCAAGCAAATAATCAGTTAATTAACCAGCTCAGTCCCAGGATCATTGTAGCAGCTCTCAGAGGAGCACTGTAAAGGCTCTCATGTCTCTAAATTTACAGCTTCATTAAGTGGACTGGAGTAAGGTACAAATCTTTTGAATAAAATTGCCAGACTAGACCCTCGGTGCATGTGTGTGTGTGTGTGCACACGTGTGCATGTGTGCTGGCCTTGACTTGAGTGCTGGTGACTCAATAGCTCCCTAATGAAAACAAAATCTCGTTTTTTTGCCTCTGAGGTGGCGATTGTTTTGGTGTAATAATGAGACGTCCTCTCTTGCCGGCACCGATGCAATCAAGATCTTACACTCCTGGAAAATTAGGGTTGGAAGGCAACAAGCAAGGTGTCATTTGAGCATGTTTGTGTAGCTCAGCGCTGGTGCAATCACTCTGCAATATCACTTCCTTTGTCCTCACAGACAAACAGGCCTAATTGGCTATTTCCAAGGCTACTGTTTCTGATTGGCCATTCTGCCTCTTTCTGATTGGTCTCCATCCAGGCAACCACAAGTGGAGAGAAAATGGCTTGTTAACATCTCCATGTTGCATTTCTGTTTTTGTGATCATGTAACTTAAAGCATGCTGGGAGCCAATCTACAATATGAACTTGCATTTCCCCAAAACTACTTTTATGCCACCGTATGTTGGTGTAGTCCATCTCCTTGTTTTCACTTCAGTAATACTGCACGTTGTAGGACAAACATTAACACAAACTATTTTTAATTTAAGCTTGTGTGTGTTTTGCGTCAAGGGTTGACCCTGCCTCTTGTCTAGTGTGTGTGCTGCAAACCTGCGCAGGATAAGTGAGCATTGAAAAAAACATCAATTTAAGGTGCAAACTGTAAGCACTTTCCTTAACTTTGTAAAATGAAAGATTAACTGTAATTCAAAATGAATAAATCTGGCTTCTTCCAAACATTGCCAAATGCATTTTTCCCCACAATTGATACTTCATTTCCACAGCTCTGCTAATATATAGCTTTATGTGAAAGACAATAGGTGTAAATGTAATAGAAAGCTACATATTGTTTGTATTTCAGATCTTTATTCAGTAGCAGAACCAATAAAATTCACATACCCTATCAAATTCTTAACAGCCATACAATGATTATCAAATGATTATGACTGCTACATCACTTTGATACCTGCAAAAATACTAGTTTGAAGTGTCAAGTCAAAATACAACACTGTCAGTTTTGTTTGTGGCTAAACAATTATTCCAACCATAATATTGGTGTAGGAATGTATTTTTGTCATTAATCTCCAAATAAGTGAAAGGGTTTGTACAGTGGTCAAATAAGCAGGAAGAGCACAATAACTCACTCATTACTGCTCCCCTAGGGAATAATTGTGCAACAAGGGGCAATAAAGCTATCTTAGCTTAAGCTAATTTTCAGCTTAAAAACAACAACAAAGGTGCATTTAGGTGTAAATAGTGGTGGAAGTCTGAAACTTTATTTTTGGGTTTTGTAAAAGAAAAGAATTCAAGGATGAAGACTAATTGGTTGGTTTGGGTCCATCTCTATTCATGAGGAAAGGACTGATGCCTCCCAGAGTTCTGTTGTAGAGCTTTCTGGGACTGTGAGGGAGACCTGGAAGACTGAAAGCAGGAAAGCATGTTTAGTTTTTAGACCATGTAAAGTTCCCACTGGAAAGAATTCTCAGAGAACTTGCGTTACCCTGCTAAAAAGCTGGAAAAGAAGCTTTTGAGCTAAAGGCACGAAAACGAACGCAATGACGCCTGAACACATCAAATAGCAAAAGTGCTTCTATTTGGTCTCACTTGAAGGCAGGGTGAATAACCTGCTATCACAGAGAGGGTGAGATGTGCTAAACTGGGGATAATGGTTGCACGCTTTCAAACACTCGTAAACTTTTATACACACAAAATGTGCCAGAAATAGCTTTTTGAAGACTGAAGAGGGCTTCATTTTAGGTTCAAACTCTGCTTACCACATCACCTGGGCCGTACTCTGCCACAAATATACAACAACAGAGAGGCATGGGGAGAGGGAGGAGATGAAGCTGTTCCATCATCTGACAAAGACTTATTCCAAGTCAGTCAGTTAACACTTACCATTTTATTCTTGGGCAGCACAGTGTTTTTGTCACAGCATCACAGGAAAGCAGACACAGGTTGCTCATGTTTGTGTAAGATAACAAGATACTTCATGTCTAATTGTGAAATGCTCTTTATTCCAAGAGCATCTTAATACAGGGGAACTGTTTTTGAATGTATTTTGAGTTGTTTAATCAAGAGCTCCACAAATATTTGAACTAAAGCTAAATTTTCTGTGTAGAATCCAGTGACTCATTGATTTGGAGTGACTTGCACATGCCAACCAATTCTCTGTCTCTCTCTGTCCACTGCTGCTGTCCACCAGATGATCTTTTTCTCCTGTTCCTCCCTGTCCTGCAGTCACCTCACAGCCCCTCCCACCCACACACCTGTTCCCACTTTCCCCATCAGCCCTGCAGCACTCACACCATTGTTAACTTCTGTAGTTCCTTTGTTGCCACGTGTATTTGCTTGTGAGCCACCTGTTCCTGCCAGCGTGTCCGTCTGTCTCAAAGCTTTTGCATGTCCGCTGCTGCAGTAAACCCCTGAACTGTTGCAGTTGTGCGTTGTCTGCGTTTGGATTCACCCCCTGCTGCCTCGCACTGACCACCTAAACTCTCTGACTCCTATCACAAGATTTCATCATGCCCTTAGTGTTTTACAGTGGTGTCATTCACACTAAAGTGGTTAATGTAACTTATCCAAGAACATTTTCCAGCTCTCCTAACAGTAGGGATAAATTACCCATCAGTGTTTCACACAAATCCCAGTTCTACTCTCCCTAAAAGACCCACATGAGGAGTTGATTGTTTGAAAAATGTCTATTAATTTATGAATATTTTAGTATTTAGTGTGTTACAGATTTTGCTTTATGACAGCAGCACTCAAGCTGACCTACACTCCACAAGTGTATACAAAACCTGATGATCTACTAGGCCAGCATGATTTGACAGTTTTCCTTTTGATGTCACAGAATGTCAAGGTTGAGGTCAGATGACTGAAAAGTCCACAACAGTCAGACTCCTTGGTCTTTTTTGGTTTTCAAGTAGTTTTTGCAAAACATGTTATAAAGGGATTTATTCTGGTGGTAAAACTGGCTGAGTAAGCTGAGGTGATCAGTGAGAGGTGGGCAGGTGATGAGCGTCAGAACGGACAAGCCATTGGCAGACCATTCACACTCCTGTTTGTCTTTTACATACGCCCTTGATTCATCAGTAAATAGGACTTGTTTCCAGCCATCCACTGTGAAGGCTGGTATTTCTAAGCCCACACCAAGCATTTGGCCTTGTTTCCCCTCCAGAGAAATGTTTTAGAGGCTGCTGCTTGTCCTTTGAGGCCATAACAAGACAGTCTTCTTTTGACAGGACTTTTGCTGATGGGATTGTTGTGTTGTTTATTTTGTCAAGTCTGTCAGGAAACGATGCTTGATGTATTGATCTTCTGATGGTTGGTAACTTTTGGTCTGCCTGGTCAACTGATACCATTTCAGCAGAGCATTTTAGTGTATCATGCCCTTTGCAGTGATTTGACACTGAGAAAGTTCCTCTTTTCTCTGAATAACAATTTGATTTCTGACACTTTCACTTAGTTCTGATGTTTTTCACTGGTACAACACAGCTTAGTAAGCAATGATCTCCTGGTAACTTCAGGTACAGCCATAGTATTTATAATGGGTGAATATTGGCTTCAAGTTGAGTTAACTTAAATCCACCTGAGTGCCGTCTGAACACAAACGGAAAGGATACAAGGAAATCTGACCTTTGATACGAAAGAGTCAACTCGGTCAATGTTACAAATACAGAAAATAATGACAAAAACAGTAACAATATTACATTTTCAAAGTGGTGTCAGACTTTTGGATAAAAAGACATGTACTTTCAGTGCTGAGGTCTCACTGCTCACATACATTCAATAAGCTATTGGCTGCATTCAACTATTTTTTGCCATTCTGAAATTGTCTTCATATCATCTCAAAAGCCTTTGGTACCATTCGCCTTCGTAACAAAAGATATATATATCTTGTCCATGAGATGAGAGATCAATGCAAGAACAAGGTCCAGGCAATAAACAGCTATGCCTTGCCAGTAATCATAATAAATAATAATAATAAATTGGCCAAAGGATGAAGTACAGACCACGGATATCAAGACACGAAAGCTCCTTACCATGCATGGAGGGTTCCACCCCAAGTCCAGCACCCAGAGACTGTACACTAAGCGAAAGGAAGGGGGCAGAGGACTGGTGAGCATCAGGGCCACTATTCAGGATGAAACATCCAAGATCCGGGAATACATCAGAAAGATGGCCCCATTGGATGGAGTATTCAGTGAAAGTCTCAAGCAGTGGACACCAGACGAGTGGACCCAGGACGAACCTTCATGGGAGGACAAACCCCTGCATGGGATGTACCACCGACAGATATCAGAAGTGGCTGACATGGAGAAATCCTACCAATGGCTAGTGAGGGCTGGACTGAAAGACAGCACTGAGGCGCTCATCATGGCAGCACAGGAACAGGCCCTGAACACAAGAGCGATAGAGGCCCAGATATACCACACCAGGCAAGACCCAAGGTGTAGGCTGTGCAAAGAGGCCCCAGAAACAGTCCAGCACATAACGGCAGGATGTATGATGCTGGCAGGAAAAGCATACATGGAACGCCATAACCAGGTGGCTGGCATAGTGTACAGAAACATCTGTGCAGAGTTTGGGCTGGAAGTCCCCAGATCCAAGTGGGAAACACCTCCAAAGGTGATAGAGAATGAGTGTGCAAAGATCCTGTGGGACTTCCAGGTACAGACTGATAAGATGGTAATGGCTAACCAACCGGACATTGTAGTGGTGGACAAGACCCACAGGAAAGCCGTTGTGGTGGACGTCGCAATCCCAAGCGATGGTAACATCAGGAAGAAGGAACATGAGAAGCTAGAGAAATACCAAGGCCTGAAGGAAGAACTGGAGAAAGCCTGGCAGGTAAAAACATCAGTGGTGCCTGTGGTGCCTGTGGTGATTGGGGCACTCGGAGCGGTGACCCCCAAACTGAAGCAGTGGCTACAACAGATCCCAGGAAAGACAACAGACATCTCAATCCAGAAAAGCGCAATACTAGGGACATGTAAGATACTGCGCAGAACCCTCAAGCTCCCAGGCCTCTGGTAGAGGACCCGAGCTTGCAGAGGAGGAACCGCCCGCGAAGGGCGATATGGGAATTTTTATATATATATAAAAAATATTCAACTGTCTCTGGATCCAGACAGGCAAAATATTAACCGCCATCGTTTCCTAGCAGTTTCAATCACAGCAGCTTGAACGGTGATGTTTGGAAGAACTCACTGAATGAAAAGATACAGAGGAAAGTGAAGTGAAGGATTGAGACAATACTAACAACTGCAAACAGCAACAGAGAGAAAATACTCTGGGTAGGATAATGAAGGGGGGATATACCACAGTGTGATTGGCACATTAGGCATTAATAACCTGGAATTACCTGTGATAACCATGGTAACACTGGCAATTTGCTTAAAGTTCTCCTGTCTTGGTGAAAGGTGGTTAGTCCAGCTGGATGGAGAACAAAACCAGGGAGGTGTGTGTGTGTGTGTGTGTATGTGTGTGCATGGTTCAATTTAGTATTAATTGCATACATTTTCAGTCTATGGCTATAGTCTGTGACTGTGCTTAAATCGTTTCATTTTGGTTGTTCTGTCACATTGAACTGCATCACAAATGGTGATATTTTTGTCTGCTCTTAAAAAGATATTTTCCGACTTTCCACTGGTACGCACTTTGCAAAATGGATTGCACTCGAGCAAGGTAAACATGAAATGTCATTGCATGCCATTGAGTTTAATTTCCAACTGAGAACAAATCTTAAAAGAACACCTACTTGTACTCCAGTGGGTGTTTTTTTCCTTCATTCATTGGCAGGGGACATACCAACTTTTTTAGTTTTTAGCTGAAAAACAAACTCCGACAAGCCACAAAAAGGTGACTTTATCTTTTAGTGGAAAGTGTTCAGAAATAGACTTCAAGGATGAAGGCTAACTGGGTGGTTTGATCTCATCTCTGTTAATGAGCCCTGAATGGACACATCCCTTTGTTTCTCTGTAAATCCTCTGAGGACTGTCCACTTTAGTATCAGAACATCTGAAGTGCCCACTAACACGACCTCACTTAGGAGTCAGTGACCTGGGGCTACCCTAGCATAAAGCTGGAAAAGCTCTCAGAGTAAAGGTTTTAAAGCAAACTAGCTCGTACACGTAGGACATTTGGGTAAAATTCAAAACCTTGAAATAACACTGCTTTGTCGTGGGATTGTCAGTTTTTCTTAGAAGTACAAAAGTTGCTGGACGCAGCCTCCTAACTGCGATGTCTGAAAGCAGTGTAAATAGTTGCCATAGTTGGGATTCTGTTGTTCTACCATTCTGTTAGTTTCATGTGAAGTTATGTACTCCTATATCTCTGTCTGCAACAAGGTGTATTCTCTCTCTCTCTTGCCCCTCCTGTCACTTTCTCTGTCGCTCTCTCTTCCCCCCAACCAGTCAAGGCAGATGGCCGTCCACCTAGAACCAGGATCTGTCCAAGGTTTCTGCCTGTTAAAAGGAAGTTTTTCCTTGCCACTGTTGCCAAGTGCTTGCTCATGGTGGAACTGTTGGGTGTAATGAATAGTAATGAGTGTGGTCTAGAACCGCTCTGTTTGTAAAGTGCCCTGAGATGACTTTTGTTGTGAATTGGCGCTATATAAATAAATTTAATTGAATTGAATTGAAAGTTGTTGAGGAAAGGGGGTGCTGCTTCAAAGCCACTTCAAAGTTGGAACTTACCAATGCATAAATGCTCTTTTATTACAATCGTCACCTCTGCACAGGGCTGTTCAAACGTAGTCACCTCGAAAAATATTTTACAAAAGATCCATTTTAGCTGATGTAGATGTAGGGCCAAATGTACCCACATTATTGTGAACATTGGCACAGTACATGCCCCACAGCCTACTCACACCCACCGTCTACTCCACTGCTTTTAACCCAAGGCCTCTTCCACGTCTCTGAAATGACCTGACCTCAAGCTTTTGGCAGCAAGGAGCAAAGAGCCTTTGCTGTTGTGACCCCTGGACTGTGGAACAACCTCCCCCCTAATAACAGAGGAGCCTCAACAATTGACACATGCATTGAAAAGTTTCAGCCAAAAAGCAATTTTTTTTAAAGCTTTTAGAGCTCCACAATTTCCATCCATGTCCCACCGTGTCCTCTATATCTGTGTGCTCCTGCTCATGTAATGTCAGAACCTTTCCCTGAAAATTTGGCGAAGCAGAGCCAGTTTGCATTGCTTTTAATGGACTTTTTTTTTTTTAGTAAAATGACTTGACATGACGTGACTCAGCCCAGTGATTGATTGCTGACCTGTACAGACTGGAGCTTGCCTGCTATTAACCCAGTGTATTGGACAAGATTTGTCCCACTTTAACCCTGAATGGGGTAAGCATTTTAATGAATATGTGGGCAGATGGATTAAGACCTGGTGAAACACAGGGTTATCTCTTGTACTCTTCATCCATATGATTTCTATAACTTTTTAAAATGTATAATGTCCTTTCCAACCATTAGGCCCAGCAGTATGGTAAAGAATGGGGGGCAGCAGAGGTGGGAAATGTTTCTCGAATAAAGAACGGCATTGTCAAAATCACTTCAGTCTGCTGGCACAACTGTGTTATTCAGTCCATCATTCACTTCTACATTATTTAACGTTATAATGAGTTCTGCATTCACTCCCACAGTCAATCCTACACACATAGGAACCCTGCATGAATCTTTTTGGCATACAGTCCTGCATGCAGTGTGTCACACAGCTTCAACAAACAGAAGCAGGAGACAAAAGAAGGGATAGATGCAGTAAATGTATAACATTTCTGTGTATAAAGGTATGCAAGGGTGCATAATACATGTGTTTGAATATTTTCTAAAGCAATGGACCATGTGTGATGTGTTCCTGAGTAGTTTTACACAGTAAATAAATACACCACTCAAAAATGGTTTTTAGACTGTTTTTGTAGATTGTTGATTGATCAGGGCCTAAAAATATGACAAATGCAGCATTTTAAAATATCTAATTGAAGCATGTCGTTCTGTAACAAAGACTTCAGCCATGTGTGCATATAATAATAAAACACAGTTGACTCTACACCTGATTTGTACATTTGTTTTAAGGGGGTCGCTGTTGCAAAGACTCTTTGGATCGAGCCCTGCATCTGATTTAAACGTATCCATCAATCTGAACATATTACAGATTAATTTTAAATATCACTTAATTTGCAAATAAGATACTTTAAGGTTTAAGGAGAAGAAACCCTGCTGTGTACATGGTATTCACTCACACTATTAGTCTTCTTTCTTGTCAGTCAGTAAGCTCACCGGACATCTATTCATCCAGCTTTCCATCCATCTATCCGGAGAGGCTGACTCCTCATGCCCTGTAGCCCAGGACAGGACCTCTCTCCAGGGGACAGTAGCCAGCTTTGTTTCCCTATCGTGCTTCGCATTCCCCAGACCTGCCCTGGTTCCCTTAAAGCCTGCTCTGTGGGCAAGCAGGCCAGTCAGTCTACCAGACAGGGAACCAGCATCCACCCAGACAGCAGGTCAGCCACCCATCCATCCATTCATACATTTGAGTGGCTGACTTCTTGTACCCCCCAGCCCAGAACAAGGCCTCTCTCTGGGGGACAGTAGTCAGCTTTGTTCCCCCCCTCCCCATGCCTCACATTCCCCAGACCTGCCCTGGGTCCCCCCTCAAGGCACAGGGCACAGGGAGGAGCATAGGCCTTTCTACGCCCCCATTTTCCTTTCTCTTTCTGATATTATCGCTCTTTCAGACCCCCGCACCACACCATCAGCACCACCACCATGACCGCATCTCCTTTTTTTCTGAAGGGCTTCTCTCTCCAGCCCCAAGCTTTTACTGATGACCTTTCTTTTTTTCCACCAAGCCATAAAACTGACAGTTAACAACCTTGTCTCATCTCTCTCAATCCCTTACATCCATTCTCTCTATTTCACTCCCACACGCTGCATTGCTCCTCTCCTCCTGAAATCCTCTCTTTCAAGACTCAGTTTTGTTGCTTGGATCTGTATAATCAGACTGCATATATACCAAAATTATACATATATATGTGCATTATACCCATAATTACACTGTCTTCCCATTGTTCTCTCTGACCTTCTTTCAACCATTTCGCTTTCTGTAAAACAGTCCAATACCCAAGTTTCCAACCTGTGATTGGCTATTCAAACTATTCTGCGGTGCAACCTCAGCACCATCTACCAGTTCACCTCCTTTTAGCCGCTTGCTCAACACAAAACACAAAAACCTGATCCAGTGCCAGTGGCTGCCTGTACCTACAGCCCACTTCTATTCAGTGAGGAGAAGGGTGGGAGCATAGGCCATAATTAAAGATGGCGGCATTGCCGTCACACAATAGCGCCGCACAGAGAAGGCTTTTATTGCATGTATTTTTCTCAACAGGAGAGTGGGCAGTCTACCCTCTGTGAGCATTTAATTGGTTTAACAGCTGGAGAGGACGAAGAGGAGGAGAGGTGGTGGTGGTGCTGGGAGGGGGACTCCAACGGAGGAGAGGAAACAAAGACTTGGGAGAAAAGTGTGAGTCTCGTGGACTCTAAATTTGCAGTGTCTGATGTTGATAAATTTATCAGCGGCAGACTGACTTTAGATATTGTGCATCGGAGTGGAAATTAATAATTTGCAGCCCTGTCACCTCCCATCTGCACGCTGTGTTCATTAGCATGCATCCAAATTGAGATTAGGAGTGTGTTGCAGATGCCTGAGCAAAAATGTGGGCAAGTTGGCAGGTAACACTTCTCCTGCTGCATCATGGGTATTATTATTATTATTATTATTATTATTATTTAAAAAAAGACACAGTGGGATTGAGAAGAGAGAGAGCCAGTGCCTTTCTGGTTCAGGAAAAACAAAAAACAAATTCAATACCTTCCACCCACTTGTGTGGATGCTGACAAGTGTCTTTGTCTGTCCTCTGCCAATAAATGAAAACTGGAGCAGAGCCTTGGGGCAAGGTGAGGCCACGACATTCCTCTGGAGGTTTCAACTAATGGAGATCCAGTGTTGGGTTGGAGGACCGGCCCCTCAGGGACACGGTTGCGGATTAAAAATGTAATCCGTTGCACACATTACCACGTACAGGCTGGAAATTGCAATCTGGGGTGTAAGTGGCCACAGTTCTGTATTTTCACCACTGTATTGTGATCTCGCATCATTTTGCATGCAACCTCAAAGCTGTTATTGGAACATTCAGCCAGATTTGATTTGACTTCACTGGATAAACAATGGATTTATATTGCTTAAGTGAAAACATTTTAACAACGCAGTCATCTGTACCGTGTTTTCACAGGTCCTACCAACAGATGGCACACTGCAAAGAAGAAACTCTTCATTAAGCTCATTTACTTCTATTTGCATATCTCCACGATGCGACTTAACAGAGGAACAAACACGGAACCTCTCAGTATCACAACAGACACTTTAGCTGCTCGAATATGAATCAGAATTAATTAGAGTACATCCCGCTCAGCACAAGAGTAAAATGACAAGCACACAACAGATAGTCAACTCAAGTTGGCAAAGCTGATTACAAGCAGGTTTGAAGGATTTTTTCCAGGGCAAACCATGTGACTGGCGTTTCCACCATAGTTTCAAATACTTCCAACGCTGAGGGTTTAGTAGTACTTTAGTCACATTTTGATTGCCGCTGTTTCAATAAAGGAGTGTTAATCATTGTTTTGGTTTTTTTTTTTTTTTTACCAGTTTTGGACGAGGAAGCTAAATCTCACACACAAACATTTGATTTACTAGAGCCTTGTTAAGATACGACTGTAAGGAAACATATACCCCCCATTCTTCTGGAGTTGTGTTTCTGGCAACTTCTGGCAAATGTAAATACAATATTCACTCTGCATTCAACTCGTCACCTTGCTCTCTTTAATTCTTTAGGTACTCATAGTTGTTCACTCTACATGTCAGCTAAATGCTAACTTTGTCTGTAGTTTGGTGCTGAGGCTGATATCATACAGTAAGTTCATTGGAGCAGTTTTGCTGGAAACAGCTGCCTCCTACAGCTGAAAACAACAAAGCTCATGAGAGCAGTGAGACTGATCCAAAACAGTGACATCAGAAAAAAAAGAAAAACAAGAATAAAATAAGCAAAGAGACATTTAAATGCCCCATAAAGCTGATGAGAACTAAAGAATATGGTGATAATTCTCTGTGTTTTTCATTAAAACCAACACCTTTTCCCAATTGACCAACTGTCCGCAGAAAAACAGTTAGCTTTAAACACATTTGAAAACACATCTCTCGCATCAGCTTCTCCCGCTGAGGCTAACTATTTGTCACTTATGCAACAATCATTACTGTTTGTATAACTTAGTCTGCTATAACAAATCACAGCAGTGACTGATCTGCACTTAAGTCAGGCTTAATGTGAGCTACAGAGGTCTGTAGGAACGTTGCGGTACATGGACTATTATTTGCTTACCTCAGCAACCTGCCGCTACATGCATTTTCCCTAAAATACAACTGAGATGAGATACTAAGACATCACTTCTGAGGGGCAAAGTTGCATAAAATAAAAGTTATTATCAGTGGTAGGATGTCCTGTAAAAGGTAAAGTGCTGGGTCAGCTTCACCCTCTCTGTTGTCTTCCACAGCCCACTGCTGCTTTCATGGGTATATGCAGACTTACAGATGCATCATAGATATCTTTCCATTTGCATCAAAGCTCCTAAGTATGTCCTGGATTTGTTTTATAAGCAGATTACCATCAAAAACAAATGGGTTTATGCATTGTGTAATACCACCGTATTCTCCTCAGTGTCTTTTCATCAGCAGTATTTCCATCATGATATTCTTACCATGTTAAATGCAAATGTTAGCATCAGTGGAGGCCTAATGGGCAAGGTGGGAGAATGTATAGATCAGGGGTCACCAACACGGTGCCCGTGGGCACCAGGTCGCCCGCAGCGATCACGTGAGTCGCCCTGTTCTAAAAATAGCACTAGCCCAGGGGTCGCCAACACGTCGCCCACTATCTCGCCAAGGGGTCAATAATATAATAACACAAATTTGATTTGTTAGCCTAGCAACAATGACAGCAGCAGAGTTCAGAAACAGCCCTTAACTGATGGCGGGATCATTAAAGAGGCTCTGACCGCTGTGGCGGAATCATTATTCCGGGACCATAAAATTAAGACGGAGAGTCTGTCCGCTATTGGTGTCCAGCTTGGTGCGAACACTGTGCCGCGGAGGGTGTGTGCGCTGTCTGCGGATACGGTCAGACAGCTGAGTCGGACCTGAACAGGTGCTTCTGGTTTTCACTCCAGTGTGATGAGTCTGTGGCCTCCAGTGATATAGCACTGTTTTCACACGGATGCTGTTTGCACAAATGAACATGCAGGTATATGTTATTTGGTTTTTTGATACAGTACTCTATTTCATAATTTTTTAGACAGAACATAGAAATAGAATACAACATGCACATGCTTATGAATTTAAGTTATTATACACAATATGCGATATGATATGCGTTCTGTATTATCATTTTTGAATGTGTTATATGCAAAACAAGCATATGCTATGTGAATGTTACTAAACATGAGTAGGTCTCCGGCACTTTCATTGTGTAAAAGTAGCTCACAGAATATAAAAGGTTGGAGACCCCTGGTATAGATGGAGGGATAGATGGTAAACATGTGTGATGTGTTGAAGGGTGGTGGGGACTTCCCACAGCTACACTCCAGAGACAGAAAAGCTTATTTCACACTTCATTTCACTCTAATACCTAGAACAACAGCATGGGAAAACACACTTACACTCACACACACAGACAAACATTTTCTTAATGTATTCCAAATGTGGGCAAACAGACACACAACGCAAACACACAAACCTATAAACACCATGAATTTCCACGTGAGAACATGGATCTGTGCGCATATTTGTCGGTCACCCACACACTTATTAATGTCGATTAAGGATTAGGAAGAAGGGAATGATGGGATGAAGCGAGAGTAATAAAAAACAGAGGCTCGATCATGTTCTAGCTCGCAGTGTGAGTGTATCCCAGATCCTATGTTCAGCTAATCTTAAAATAAAGTGTTGTTTGTGTGGGCCAACAAAAAAACCCCAAAGCTCAGCTCAAAAGCCGTAAACACATTCTTTTAAAATTCTTTGACATATTACAACATGACAACATAGTGAAATAAAAAAAAGTTATCATTAGCTACCATAACGAAGCTTTAACACTGCACAAAAAACCCACTAACACCCGCTAACACCTGACTTTTTTGATAATGTGTGGCATAAACACAATAATCAGGTAGAAATGCTAATTTCTGCCTCCAGTGTGATGCTGTGGTGTGTCTCTGTTCAACCAGCTTTTAAAATAGGTGTTAAAGAGTAACCACCACATTGTCACTGGCCTTCAAATTGGTTTCTACAGTAATTGTCTTTTCTGGTGTGTTCATGATATTGGTTCTGATGTCGAACATAACGCACCAGATAATACACAGACAGGTCAACATGTCTTTTGGCAATGTGAAAGGAGTCATTTGCCTTTTCTTAGCTAGGTTACCCATGTCTAAATAACACATATGAACATGCTTAGTTTGATTTATAAAAGGTAAAATATGGCAAGGAACGAAAACAATACTTCTATAATGTCTGAATCAGATTCTGATCCCTGCCATCAGCCTCATGGTACTGAAAGTGTGAACATGGTGTACGTACAGGTACGATTCAGATGACGGCTAGATGGCAGTTCACTGTCATCACTGATATTTAGACTTCAGGCTGGGAGGTACGTCAAACATTAAGCTGAATGCTAACTAACTGCTAGGTGGTGGAGAACCTTCTCCAAACCCACCTGCTTGTTATACTCCACAATTGCAACTGGACATCAACTGTGTCCCTCAAGTAGCATTTAGGAATCTTTATTCAGATTATGATTTAAAAGCATTCCAAGCTCCATGATAAACAATACAAAGATATATTCTCTTGGCCAATACTGAGCGGGCCATCTCTGAATACTAAAATCATCTCAACATGTGCTCATCAAGGTAAATGTGGAAAAAAATGGTTAGCCTCCTCAACCCGTGACGCATGAGGTGCATGAAACTGTGGGCCAACCTCATTGGCACTGTTGGTGAGTGTCTATGGCCCTTGTGTGTGTGGGGTGTCCTGCACCACTGGCACTAATTGGTCCACTGTCATTGGACAATTAAGTGGATTGAATCAGTGGTGGAAGCTGTAGGTCAGAGATGTCACTCTGATTGGCTGTTCAGGTTAGCACTTCGGCCTTCGAGCATGTCGCTGCAGTATGCATTGAGTGAATTCATTCTCACTCACAACCAAAAGACCGGCGGCTGACAAAACCAAAGCTAGCTGCAACATCTTATCAGACATTTCAGATTATCATCTGCGGCCAGTGAGATGAAAGATGAAACCTTCTTTGTTAATGGTTTATTTATTTGCAGTCCTAGATCATCTGGTTTCCCTTTTCTCACATCAGATGAGGTGATGCATCAGTCTGCCTTCATCACTGCTTGGTATGTCACAAAGATACAATCTTTTGACACAACAAAAAACCCTATTAACTTTCTTTGTGTAGAGCAACTATGCACACTGCCTACAGTTTGTGAACGATCAGATTGTCAGGCCTTGATAGACATAATATCATTATCTATACATGAGGCAGAAATACACTATAACATTGACACACACACACGTTTGCTCTTATCACTAGGCGTGTTTGCATACATAATGATGAGATCGTGAGTCTATACTCGCATGTCCTTGCACATGCATGCGCCTGTGGGTGTGTGCACGTCTGTTAAGTGAACCAATCCTGTAATTGCATTGAGCGATTGGAGGTGACACCTTACACTCTCCACGTTATCAGTCATTAGTGAGAGTGGAGAGCATTATGAATGTTGTAACCCCGCACCGGCACACACAAAATCCATCCCCGCCTGTCACATTTCATCCATCCACCCATTGTTGAAAAAGGGAAACAATTTCACAGGTGGGCCTGATTGGATATAGTTTGTTTATGAGTTTGGTTATGCAGAACACTTGGCTGGCTTAAAAGAAAACGTTTGCTCTATTGTTCTCTGCTGAGATGGAAAGTTGTCATCTCAAAGAAGATGCAACAAAGGTTTTTCTCATCTACCAGTACTGAGGAAAAATAGAAAGAATATTCTGTAAAAATACTGCATCTGGATCAAAAATGAACAAATGAATTGAGCAGCAGTTATATCTCATCATATAGAAGACCTATTTGGTGCTTTACTGTAAGATCAGTTGGACAGTCCGCTACAGTATCCCTTCTGTACTGGTACCTCCTGGATGACAAGTGGTTCCTGGTTATGGAAAAGCCAGCCCTCTGCAAAGACCTTGAAATGTACTGTCAATCACGCAAAGGTTTCCTGGATGACAAAGAGGCCCAGCTACAGAATCTAACTGAAGAATGTTTCTGTGTTTGTGTGTGTTATGTCCCCACAAATGCACTTGGTGGTGGCAATCTCCGACATAGCCTAGCTTGTGAGGGGGTCACTCTGACTTAAACTGCAGCTGAGGTCCACAATTGATAAGGTAACGGCTGTCAAATAACTGCTCCATAAACCACACATTGCAGCAGTTGGTACCCAGACAGAGGAAGTTTAATCAAAGGCGTGCAAAGTAGCTAATAAGTTACGTTAGCTAAGTCATGTTAGATGGTTTGAGTACAAGACATACTTGGCATGTCTCACCACAGTTTGGCAGCTGGGTGCACTGTTCTATTCGTTGCTGAGTGGACATAGGTCTTTTTCCACAGTGAAATTTATCAACGATGAAATTAAAATCAACAGAGCACTGTCGACAAGTAAGAGATACACACACAAATACACACTGTTTCAAACTCGAAAGCAAATCAACTCTTCAGATTTTTTTTCCTGCAACTGCCCACTTAAACCTTTGATTTCCTGGTTTCTCTCTATTTTCAGAGGTAAAGACTTTGCTCCATATGTGCCTGACCAGAGACCCCATGGAGCTGCTCTGGAGGAGCTGCAACATGCCCTCAGTTAATCCAGCCCTCCACCTTCCCAAGGTAACATCAGGCCAGACTAAGAAGTCTACGTAGGCTCCTTCATCAGCCCTCATCCTGACAGCACAGCATTACATATCCTGTTTGCCCTCCTGGAGCCCACCTCACTCCTGTCTGCTGTGCACCCCTCTGGATCCCTGCTGACATTCATCATTGGGAAAAAAGACATCAACAACAAAAAGGAAGATAATGATCTGACCTCATTATCTGCAGCAGTGGTTCTCAACCTCTTTGAGCCACGACCCAATGATCTAAATTTTCAAATTTGGACCTTTTGCCAGTTTCGGATTCTGTTGAACCCCCCCAGCCGTCTGTATAGAGGCGATCTCTCTTTGAATTGCCTCTGCCGAGGTTTCTTCCCAATTTCCGTTTATGGGGAGTTTTTCCTCGTCTTCTTAGAGAGCTTGGGCTGGGTCAGAAACCAATGCTGGTGCTAAATTAAAAACTAAAACACGCAATCTGATATTGAATTACACAAATAAATTGATCTTAGTTTTACTTGATGCTTTTAGCACAATTTTAGGTACAGCTGTGTGATAGCAGTGTTTAAGTCTGTCTTATTTTTTTATATATCATGACACCTGGTAGAAACAGAAAAGCCTTTAGTCACTTGTTTAATGAAATATAAAAGGTCTTGTTAAAGTGTTTTCAGATGAGGGCTGCTGCTGCCAAATGCAGCACTCCTTAGTAACAAGAAAGCACCCACAGTTCTGTGATCCTGGTTATGTGCATTTAGACACCATCACCATGGACCTCAAACTTCAGTAGGAAGCTTCACATCATGGATCACTGCTGGGTACAACCCAGAGACCAAAGAGTAGAATAGCCTAACGTGTCAGGAGGCATGCCAGTTGTCTTCTCTGGCAACAGAGTTACTGCAGTTCATCCAGAAGGGGTATAATTATCAGTACCAAAATTTGTTACAATCTGTTTCAAAAAGTGTTGAGATTCTAGCTGTCAATGAAAAAGCGATGATTCAAGTTGATGTCCACAGAGCAATGCAAAAACAAGACCACAGGAGGTTAAAACTTCATAAACCAAGTCTCAAACTGGTTTTGAGCATGACACGGGACAGTATGAGGCAGGGAAGATCAACTCCTCATCTGCTGGCAAGCTCTAACACTCTCTAGTCTTGCGATGTTGGTCACTGAAGTGGGCTTAACCCCTTTTGAACCAGATGATGGCAGAACTTCCTCTATTGCTGTCACCTGTGACTGGGTGTTTAACTGACAACACCACATATCACACTTTCACTTTACAAGTTTAATGGAAGTGAACTGGAAAAATGAAGAAATAGTCAAATCTTCAAATTGAAGAACCAAATCTGATACGAAATTTTGGGGCTCACCAGAATATTAAGGTTCATCTTTAAGGAACCAGATGGATCAAATGTTGTGCCAATATATCTAGTAGATGTTTTATTTCAATATTTCTGAGTTAGTATAAATTTGACCTGCTAATACACCAGAGGAGAAGTCAAAAGGTCACCAAACTCTTTAGGATTCATCTTCTGGGCATCATTAAAATCTGTACTAATGTTGAGACATTGAATCTGAACAAAGTGGTTGGTCAACATACATTGCCATCCCTCATACATGCTAATATTGTAGCAAAAGTAGAATAGTAAAGTTAGAACAGCAACTGAAGGTGATATATTGATATTTAAGCTTACATTTTCCCTTTGAACACACATTTACCCAGTGCCTCCCTTTGAGAAGACCTCCCACCCCCCTTAATTTCCAAAGCAAAGAAACATCCACCACACACGCATCTTCCACTTGAGTTTGTTTAGCGTCATAGAGATACCTCCTCTGATGTACTGCTAGCCATCTGGTGCTACAATCACAATTCTGTGGAGGAATCATATGGAGTGTGTGTTCATGCATGTGTGTATGAGTTTGTTGGGGGGGGGGGGGGCATAGAGCATGTGGCCCCACCCAGGGTATCTTCATTGCCTGCATTAATCTGGAACCTATGGATCACCAACCCCCACTTACATCAAGACACACACGTCTCTCTCTCACACACACACTAACACACACGCACGCACGCACACACACACACACACACACACACACACACACACACACACAGACAGACACACACACACATTCATGGGACGGCAAGTTGAGATCTCTTTTGGAGTGTGTGATGGTTTGTAGCATCAAGAGGTAAGGTGAGGGAAGTGGGGGTTGGATAGGAGAACGATGGGTGGAGATGATAGAGTGTAGTGGTGAGATGGAGCACGGGGAGGAGGGTGACTGAGGGTAAAATGATGGCTCAGGGCAATGAAGATGGAAGTGGTGGCTGAGGTGAAGAAGAGGGTGTAACGAGGCGATGATACAGAGTTTAAAGCTGGATTTTCTCCCGTGCACCCTTATGATGTGCTCGATAACCTCTGAAACGTGAGCTGCGTTCCACCAGCAAAAATCATTTCATGCTCCCTGCTGCTTGTGATGACTTACTCATTGAAAAATTCTTAAAAGTGGATAAACTGAAAACAGAATGCAGGTTTTTGGTTATTTCCTGCTAACAGTATGAAATATGGGAGATATATGATATTTGTTTAGTGAGAATGTTAAATATACTATTTGTAGAGAGTTTTGGTTTGTGTTCAGGCTCATAAGGGCCAGATAATATAAAAGGTGTAAAGTGGCTTTTGTGCATTTTAAAATCCATTATTACACTTATGATAACCTGCTCTCAGGAGCCCAACTTAAAATGGGCTCATTGCTAATAACACACAACATTTCCCTACACATTCAAATTCAAAATCTCTGACTCCACACGCCATTACCCCTTGAGCACAGCTAGGATCAGCAGACGGAGGTTATAGCTGCAGTAAGTGCAATGACTGCTGCATATCCAAGTTGTGTGCAGAATCAAACATTTAAGCTCTCGAGCCCTGACTTTCCTAACATTCTCTTTAAGTTGAACCTTAAAAATAAAGGATTTTCACATAAACACTCTTTATTTCTCTTGTCCAAAGCATTATTAAAGCTGTATAGCAATGAAATTATACTAATTTGAAAGACGTAAATCCAAGAAACCAAATTTTATGGCTCCATCGTTACACTATACATTTACTGGTAATTCAGTTTAATACATTTGGTATGTTTACTCTAGAATCTGCAAATTATGGTTTTCTATATGTTGTCCTACTAGCGGGTCCAAAAGAGCTTTTAACACACCCTCAATCAACTATTTCTTATTAGCTGTAGGGTCTGTGAGCCTGAGTATCTGAGCCTGGCACATGTGGTCAACTTTATTTCAAGTGTTTATCCTCTGAAATCAAGAATGTGTTTATGAAATTACATGGCAACTAGCCCAGTAAATATTGAGAATTTGAGCAAAGAGTTGAAAGAATAGGCACGTGATCTGTTCTTTCACACACACTGATCCATACAATTAGAAGCAGTCTGACTTTGCCCGGTTGAAGTTGATGCACAAATGTGATGCATGTAATTTTCTGTTGTAATCAGATACTTTTATTTTGTCCACTAGGGGCGCTGTCAGATCATTGTTGTGGTACACAGTATACACAAAAACGTTTATAAGTCGACAGTTGGAAGGCTGTTTTGAATCCGACTCATTTAAGATTAAGATTAAGAAACCTTTATTGCCCCACAATGGGGCAATTGCATTGTTGCAACAGCAAGGTAAGAGCAGTAGGTAAGAGCAGCAATAGTACAATAACAATAGTTCAATATATTGTAAAAAAAAAAAATAATTTAATATCAACATTTACATATTGTTTTTGGTGGAGCCTGAGGCATTACAGATGCAGTTTGAGACCCCATAGTGAATCATTGTTGCATTTACAGCTCGTTCCACAGCCCTTGAGATTTAACATTCAGGGTCCATTTAGCCCAGCCACAAAACCCTGTCCCAGTTTCAGCCCTCACTGTGTTCACACAGTCATGAAACTGTAGTTGTGAGTGTGTGTTACATCCACTATGCAATTTTCAATAATACAATTCACAATAGTTTACTCTGCTCTTATGGACAGTTGTTTTCTGACATAGCTCTGCCATAATATACATGAGAAAGTTTTTCTTGTAGCGCAGGAAGTTGCCAGTACAGAACAGCTTTGTTAGCTGCATTTCTTAACCTTGTGGTGTGCAGTGAATACAGAAACGCCTGAAAGGGAAAGACACATTGCATTGTGGTCTGAAATCCACGCTGGACCTTCCAATCGTTTTGTAGAAATCAGAGGTAAAGGGGGGATCAGAATGAGCACGATTGGTTCTCATTTGGTTGACATTCGCTTCAGGGGACATTTGCTTAAAGTGGAGCTTGTCTCAACTTTGGGGTGTGGCGCCACTGAGCGCCTTTTGATTCTTTGTGGCTCAGCAGGTGGAGCCACACTACAGGGCCTGCCCATCCATCACCAGCCACTCATTGGCTGTAGGTGTTATTGAATGCTAATAAAATAGTTTCTATACAGTGTGTGAGGTTATGGGTTCGTAGTCGTAGAAAGAAAGTGTCTAGCACTGAAAAGTTTAAACGCCAGTGTTACAGTGTGTGTTTTAGCAACACGAGGCTGTATTAAAGCAACAGAAGAGAACAGTGTGAACTGGTGATTCTCTTCTGTTGATGAATGTTGTATGATGAATGTGATCATTAATTTACAGCATGATGATGAAAACCTACCTCAGGTAAACCACAGAAAAGTCCCTCATGTAAACATTTGCACACACATACACACACACACTTGTTGAAGTCCTCTCATGCAAGACTCTGCATGTTATTGCGGCAGAGTGGTTTATAAGTTGACCTGCAGTGACGTCACAATGATACTTCTGCCGGTTGGTTATGCGATTGGAAGGGCACTCAACCGATTTTACACAAAGTGTATTCAGAATGTGAAAGCACTTTTTTTTTTTTTTTACAGCGCACTGCTCTGGAGGCATCTCTCTGGAAAGATGACCCTAATGGTCAACTCAAATTGGTTTTGAGATAAGACAAGCTCGAGCTGTAGATGGGAGAAAAAGGGCTTGAAACCCCTGGAGGACTGCCATTTTTACTCCAGTATTGTTCCAAGCCGTATCTTATCTTGGGGAATACATTCAAAATGTTTAGATTTCCTGCTCACAAGCTAATCAACAGAAATGGATAGAAAGTTGGGCTTTGATTAATTATTGTACAATATTTCATGTGCAATATAGAGCCAGCTGGATGGTTTGCAGAGAAACTGGCTTTGCTAGCCAGAGATTGTATTTTGCACCATGAGAAAATAGATTACCAACTAATTCAATAACTTCAACTTTTCATACTGATTAACAATCTCCATCATCCAAACCTGTGGGGCTGAAGCTGTCCAATCACAGTTCGAGTGGTCTCCACACCTGTGAGAAGATTGACGTGACATTTGCTGAATTCGCAGCTACGTGGGTACCTTGACACAGAAGCAAAACTCCAGCTTTTGGTCAGACACACACGCACGCACACACACACACAGACACGCACGCACACACACACACACACACACACACACAACAAAGACATTAACAGGGTGAGGGCTAGCTTCCCTTCTTGACGTTATCTGATCTGCAATGCTAATCTGCTTTATTTGTCTCCTGTCAAAGAACTGTTTATTGCTGATTCTCTCAATACACTTAATCCTGTTTGAACATGCAAATGAGAGAGTGAGGAATGACACACTCACACACACACACACATTCAAATAATAAACACACACACAGTAACGGCTAATGTGAGCGCACACACACACACACACACACACACACACACACCAGGCAAACAATGTTTTCAACTCACATAAGCCATTTGGCTGATATGGTGGCTGATGAGACCATAAGGTTTCTGGGTGTGAAATCACATCCTAACACACACACACACACACACACACACACACACACACACACACACTTCAAATCACCCCCTATCACCATTAGAGACATCACACACACACACACACTCCAATCAGGGCCCAATGAGCCCATACAGAGAGAGAAATGGGCAGAAAAGAGAGAGTTTGGGGGGGTTGGGAGAAAGACAGACAGGATAGGAGACAGACTGTTTGATTCCTGGAGCTTTGAAGTAATGTCTGCAATTTCACATGGAACTCTCTCTCATATGATGTAGTCTATTGTGCTGGAGTGAAAGGAGGCGAGTGGAGGGCAGAAATAAAAGGTAAAAACCTGTTTGGTGTGATATGTTGTTTCGGATTTTACCTTTACTTTCACTTTTTTTTCCTTTTTGTTTTCACAGTATTGTCCCCAGTCCAACGGACTCACCATGACACTTCATTACAGGTTCTTTTCTGTTATCTCAGCTTCTCATTTTGGCCTCTTCTATCCATGATGTTGTACGTTTGGTCACTGCTGAAATGAATGAAATTGCAGTTATGAGCTGACAAAATGGGTTTCCTGCTCAGGTTGTCTGGATGGGGCTCACC
This sequence comes from Datnioides undecimradiatus, assembly GCA_008933995.1. Classification (NCBI taxonomy): domain Eukaryota; kingdom Metazoa; phylum Chordata; class Actinopteri; order Lobotiformes; family Datnioididae; genus Datnioides; species Datnioides undecimradiatus. The sequence continues at coordinate 2,378,784 of WARS01000030.1, read as the reverse complement.
GTAACATGGCTGTTCCTTCAATTCAAAAGGACTAGGTTGAGATCATTTGTACACCTGATAATGATGTCTTCCAGCTGCTTGCTGGGTATTGTTGGGTAAGCTGGGCCCCTGTGATATTTAGATCATCATGACATGGCTAATAAAATCAATATAATCATATGTTGTACAACAAGATTCAAGAACTCACAAAGAATCAATTTGATGAAAATCAAGAAATTAATCATCTTTGATTGTGTAACAACAAATCAGATCATTAATAGAATCCCACAAAATGCAAATATTAATTTAATTTGTAAAGACACTGACAACTCATTTTTCCTGTGTCATAGCCCAACCCACTCATGTTTTTCTTCCTATGTGGACGCCATGAATCGAACCACCCAATGTTTCGTGGCGTTAATTCTTTGTTGCCAATTTTACAGTCTGTTTGCACAGATATGGTACAGACACCAGACTCTGTGACCGTTTGGTTTTGGTTTTGTTTAACGCATTATCTGTATTTTCAGTATATATGTTGTTCTATAACTGAAGAAAACTAAACCAAATGTGTCCATACTTGGCACATTTCCAGCTAACATGTTGGGTCTTATGAAGGGTAAATGAGGCCTTGGAATGGGCTAAAGCTGAATTCACAGTGTGGTGTCCATATGGGTCCAACAACATGGGTCCCACATGGCGTAGAGATATGGTCCCCTTATGGTTTTCTAATGGGCAAAGGAAAATTCAGCCAAAGGGTCCATTTTGATGAATTTTGGCTAATCATCAATAGCTCATTTGAAACTAATCAAATTTATAAATGGAGGAAATTAGCAGGCAAAAGAGCAGGGTAGTGGTACTGAGGTAGTCTTAAACGTAAATGACGCCCTGAAGTCAATCAGAATCACCATTTTCTTTGAAACAATGCTAATCCATCGAAAACCTGCTGGGCTCTCTTTAGTGCCCCCAGCTAACGTGTCCACATGGTCATTTGGTCTACAGACCACCTCCATCCATCCTTCTTCTCTCCTTCTCCTTTATTTCTTTCCTTCCCTTCTTCTCCCCTCCTTCCCAGGTCCCACAGTTTGCTTTTCAGCTCTTTCTCCCGCTGGATGTCCCACTGGGGGCTGAGAGCCTCCACAAAGCCCTGACACCCAGAGTGAAGGAGAAAAGGGCTACGAAAAGAGAAAAGGGGAGAGAGAAAGGCACAGGGAAAATAGAGGGTGAGAGGTCGCAAAGGAGGAGAGAAGAAGAGGAAGAGAGCAAGCGGACAAGAGAGCTATAAAGGGAGCAGAGAATAGAAGACAGAGAAAGAGCGAAGAAGAAAGATATTGAGAAAAGGAGGCAAATAGAAGCGGGAGAGGGAGATCTAGTCAGCGGTGAAAGAGATAGAACAAGAGGAGGAGAAAAGAGGCAGGAGAGAGGATAATGGAGAGAAGACAAAGATGCAAGAAGGAACAGAGAGAGAGATAGAAGCCGTGAGGGAAGTAGAGATTGGATTTGACACAAACAAGAGCATCCAGCAGAGTAGAAAGGTGGAGATGAGAAAAGGGGAAAAGACAGACTTGATGAAAAGAAATCAAGCTTTGAATACAGAGGGAGGGAAGGAGTTGGTTGCCAGGAGCCGGCATGTGAGTGTGTATTGTAGGGGATGGAGGTTCATAAGTAGCTGCTAAAAGGCTTGTGCCACCTCTGCTGAGGAGAAGCCCCTCACAAAACATCTCATCAGCTGAATGTGTGTGTGTGTGTGTGTGTACGTGTCAGTGTGCAATTTGGAGAGGAAGTGTCTTCAGGCGCAAACGGCACACTTGTGAGTTCACCATAGGTTGGATGATTGCGCACTTCCCCTCCCCCCTTGACACGGACACAGACACACACACACACAAGCTTGTCCACACATGCGCCGTCTGGCCAATCCGCAGCCTGTTGACACCTCAGTCTTAATCATCACCTCGGTGTCAGGCTGACAAAATGTTCCGCTCTGATCTGAGTCTGTCACACACTCGCTGGATTTATGCGTACTTAAGAAATCCGATTATTCTCAGCTTTCGGCAGTAACCTAATTTCTGAAATGTTGTGTAAATTAGAAAACCTGGTTTCTTTAACAAGGTTAAGGGATTAAGAAAAACCTGACTAACAGAGGTTGATTTCTGCTGGAAAAACCTGCTGATTAGCCCATGTGAATGCTTCTAAAGACATGTGCATGACAGAGGACAGAGCTTGGATATCAAACGCAATATTTCTTCATATTAATTCATCCACTGAAATAAATCCCCTTGCACATGCAAACCATTTATTATTTCTTAAACCTCATACTCTTTAATTTGTGCGCATGCCTTGAAATAGTGCAAAGTTATTGCAGCAAGCAGTACGATCTGAAGTTATACTAGTTGTTGGCCAGTTGGGTCAGTTAGGAAGCAGAACCTAGCAACCAGCTAGCAGCTATGTAGCAGCTTTACAACAACTAAATGGATTCATTCCCTAAAATCTAATCAAATCAATCAAGAAAAAATTGAAAATTAACTTAATTTAAATCAAGTTAAAACCTGAATGATTTTAAAACCATTTGACAGATCTGGACACTGCCTATTCACACAACCAGTGGGCACATTGCAACAATAGCAACTTAACTTAACATGGCAACTTAAAGTCCAAAATTCACTTTCTTTAAGCTCCATCGACTCCTGAGTTAAAGCCATAGCTCTTTAGTTTCTAAATGCTCCACTGAGTTCACCAGCTGGTCGTTAGCTGTGCCTGTTTGCTGTATGGTGCTGAGCTGAAAGTGTGCAGTGGCTTTTAGAGCTTTTTCACTGTAAAACAGCAGCCTGCTGCAGATGCAAACGGTCATGTGCAGTAAAAACAAGACAGCGAGCTGAAAGACACTACAGTGCTCAGAAGAGCTGCAGAAGTAGGGCAGAGCTAGGAGATAATTCTCTTATTTCCCAATTGTTAGTATAAGACTGTAGACAATCCACAGTTTATTTTATTACTTTATTAACTAAAAATAAAAAAAAACATCATCATCAGAAAATAAGAAACTGGAAGATGACATTTTGTAGTTTGATTCTGACTAATGAGTCTGATTCTGACTAATGAGTCTTCTGATCAACTAGAGTTGATTGCAGCATTCTAGCCAATGCTTGTGGATCTTTTAGATGCAGTGTAGCATTTCTAATTCTGTCCTGCTCTGAAAAACTATGCACCTTGCATATATTGGACAGAAGCCTTGTCAAGCTGAACAGAGCAAGAAGTCAGATACAGACAACATAGAGGATCTAAATAGTTTGTCAAGTAAAACACCCTGTGCAGACTCCCAGTCATAAACAAGCATTGCACCATCCTTGTGTCCAACCTAAAGCCCCTTTGACAGTGCACAAAACCCACACTAATGTCCGCTAACATCTGGCTTTTTATCGTCAATGTAGATGTGTACAATCAGGTTTCAACCCTGCATCAAATGACTCTGCAATAGTCAAGGGCTTTTATCAGCTCCTACTCCAATTGGCAATGATGTAAACACCTGGGTAGATGCACTGATTTTCACCACTTTTCCACAGATCACCACGGATTCAGCTACCCATTGAACACGGCAGGATCCTTACACTCTGATTTTACTGTTACAGCATGGCAGCTTTGTTAATTAAAATTATTTTTAAAAGAAAATCATTTTTTGTCAGCCCATTGGGTGCTTTGCTGCAAACATGAAGTCTACTGTGGATAAACTGGAGTTAAGTGTACATTTAAAGCATTTTGTGCTTTAGTCTTCCCACTGGAGTATAGAAACAGCAAACAGCAACCTTGAGGCTTAAAGTCGTGAATTTTTCACCAGATATGTGTAAACTGTGGTAACCTTGGTGTCAGCTCCGAAAAATTCACGGCTCTTACACTTCAATGTTTTTATCTTTGCCTCATTTGCACGGTTCTCAAATTCCCAGATACAGTTTTCTTCCCCGAACATCACGTTGGTTGTGCGACTGACAGAGGTGATCGGTTCATTATCCACATTAATACAATAATGTTTTTATTTCACACTGTCAAACACACTGCAGCAATGAGCAGTGCGTATTTACCAAATATGAGGCGCCGAAAACTGCATTATTCTGATATTTTTTTTGAGGCAATATGAGCATAATAGTTTTTCAAGCCTTTGTCCAGTTCAAGGAAACCGACAAAGGCAGTGTTGACTTCAACGGGGAGGTGTTGAAAGAAATCAATGCCAATAACACAGAGGGATGTAAGGTACCAAGGTGACATGAAAAACGAATGAATTGTTGACAAAATTGGATGTCAGGGGAAAAATAATCTGTGTATCATTGTTTTCTCTAAAAAAAGAACAACCTGCGCACGCGCACACACACACACGCACCTTCACACATGTGCACACATCTCTCCATTTAGCCACAGCAAATCTCCACCGAATGGTGGAAATGGATGGTTCAATTTGGGGGACAAGCTCTGAGGTCTTTCTCACAATAAATAATGCAAGTTACTGCATCACAGTTGCGCAACAACAGGCACGGGTCAATTTGGTCATCACCTGACGACATTAAATCAAAATATAAATGATTGTGGAGTACAACCAGTTTTAATATAACTCCCTTCCCCTCCCATTGTTGACAACTTCAGGCTACATCCGTTTCCATCCGCTGTCTCTACCAATCAAGTGCAAATTGCCTGCAGACCTTTGCTTTAATGCAGTTCCTCCACAATGTTGCAGAATCCCAGACACAATCAGACACACACAACACAGAATGATTTGGCCATTGTGAGCTTTCTGAGGGACTTATTCAAAACCTTCTGAAAACTTGGATTCACATCTCTTGTCCTCCAGTGCTCTGCAAACTTTGTGTTGTCTGTTTGTCCCTCGATACACTGGTTCATAGCTAGGCAGCATTGCTTAAAAACTTATAGCCCTTAATGCTTCATGTGTAGGCATTAGATGGTTATTCTGCTGAAAGATAGTGATTGCTTAGAGAAGTCATTTGACATAGTGGGAAATATTATTCCCCATATGTCCAATAAGCATGAATTCACAGCCCATTAACTCAGCATAAACACTGGAGGTGGGTGCAAGAAGTAGCTTGGCTGCCCAAAGTCAACAACAGAGAAATACCAGCACCTCCAGACTGAGCCTGATTAGTTATTATGACAATAATTAACACATTATCACTGGCAATATTACTTGTAGTGACTCCCAGGGGTCTGGTCATCACCATGAGGTGGAAGGAAAAACAATTCCTGCACTTAAACTCAAAGTCATCAGTGACTAAGAGAAGAAAAACAAATCCATCTTTTACTATATAAATACTATAATACAAAGATAATATTAAGACAAAATGTATTGGTTTTCATTGATGAGACCAGACGGGACTAAAATGTTGGGTGAACGTTTTGTTACATGTTCTACTCAGGGAACAGGGAAGCACTAGGATATGGACCCAAATGCAGACACAGAACTTGGAGTAGGCAGTTTAAAGGCATTAATACAAAAAAATAACACTTTCAGGAGTTGAGGCAAGCTCAAACAAAGTCCAGGAATCCAACTAAAAGAAGAATCCATGAGAACATAAAGCCAAAACTGCAGGAAACTTGAGGAATACTGGGAACAACTAAGGAACACATGCAAATCAGGGAGGGAAGGCTAACAAGACACAGGTGAAGCTGATCAACTAATGACACAGGTGAAACTGATGAGAGGGAGGGAAGGGAAAGAAGCCCAGAGACACAAGAGGAAAAAACAGGAAAAAACAAAAAAACAGAAGCACCAAAACTCAAACTGTGACAGATATACAACCAGTGGTAAAACATAAGCATTGTCTCTGGTGTCTGTGTATGTCAGGAAGTGGAATAAGAAAGGCCCAGCTTTGCATATTTTACAGTGGCCAGGCCAGGTGGAGGAACTGGATACAGCTTTAAGGAATCAGGCTAAATGCATGCGCAAAGTTTTCTTCAAAAGACCATGAGGTTGATTGCAGATTTACTGATGCAGTAACGGCAAAGAGGCGTGCCACATACTTTACACCCAGTGAGCAACAGCTACTAATGGAAGCTCGAGGAAGCAAAGCATGTGGTATGTCAAAAAGGAATAAAAGACTGAAAGAAAGCCTAGCACACAATAGCAGATGTAGTAGCATGCAGATGTAGCTTCACATATGTCCACCTACGGACTGACGATCAGGAGCACCAGGAACATTCCAGGTGACCTGATCAGCTGATTGGCTCAGAGCCCTCAGAGTGAAAAGCCTTGTAGGAAAATGATGCTAATTGCTGCAAATACAGGAGGTGAACACATGGACTGCCCTCAACATCATTCCTGTGATCATAATCAAAGAAGAATAACTGTTTCCTGAAACCTGGCTGTTCATAACTATATGCTTATGGTTTCTGAAGATGTTTGGAGTAATAAAGTGTATTGTAATAAAGCTAAAGATATGTTACCAACAGCTTGGGAGAGGACCCTGAATAAAGGGTTGGTGACATTTTAGGGTGACATCAGCTTTGAGACAGTGCGCTGGTTTTGATACGTCACTTGGGGAATGCACATTATAAAACCAGGTCCAGGCTCCAGCATGGGGCATCACTGGAAACTCGGATCTAGATTTTCAGGGTTGCTGTGAGGAATCCCTCCCTTTCATGTGCAGAATATGCTTGATACAGGAGCAGAGCAAGAATGGGATCGCTCCCAACCTCTGGTAATTGTTTTGGTGCAGGTCTAAAACCAGCCTTCGTCCGTGTGGTCTATCATTAACCGAGCTTTTACTTAAAATCAGGTCAGCAATTTATGAGACCTTGCATGTGACCAAACCCAGCGACATGCAGACACAGATCCATTCTCCCTCCTGCCTCTTAATCTGGAGCCTTTATATCAGTGTACAATGAGGCAGTGGAGCTCAAAAGGACAAAACTGCAGTAGGAAAGAAATTGAAATGATTACAGCCATCAAGGAAGAGGAAGAGGAGAGGGACAGAGGCAGCGAGAGAGAGGTGGATATTTTTGCTCTATTGTCTGCCAGTGATGAACTGCTCAAGTGGAGTGTTTATGGTGAGGAAAGCATGTTGCATAGCTGTCAGCGCCTTGCCTAGCGAGATTCTGGGAGACAAAAAAGTGTGAGTGCGCGCAGTTGCGTGTCAAGGCCGGTGAACACACACACTCGCACACACATGCATTGTTTGTCTGTTGAATGTCTTCACACTGTGGCGAAGCGAGGTTTTCCTGCCTTCTCTCCACAAGGATCTATTTCTATTACGCTCTCTATTCTCTTCTGGACATGACTCTTGTCCCCAGAGGAGTGTGTGTGTCCGTGCGCGCCCGTGTGTGTGTACCGCTGAACTCCTAGTAAGCAACACATTATTGGCCTCAGAGCACGCCTGCTCGAACTGTGTATGAAAACAAAGCGCATACAAACATATTATTTGCTAATACGATATGAGAGTACGTCTGTGTGTGTGGGTGGGTGGTTTGCTGTTGGTAGTTGCTTGCTGAATGTGTGTGTATGAATATGTGATTAAAAGAGATTCACAGGCAGTAAAACCGAATAACTTTGCTGTCGTTGCTTTTTATGTATTTTATCTCTTAACACTCATCATGCATGTCACAGCTCACAAAGAGGACACGTCACCATTGTGAGCTCAGGCTTGGACAATGTTTTGCCCTGCGGCTTATCTGAATCTTATCTTTGCAAAACGGTGCCAACTTGCGTGCCGAACTGTGACGATCATGGTACAAACGTTTGGTTTAACGCTGTTTACTGGAATTAGATGCAATGCACAGCCGTTTTGACTCGTCATACTGCGGCAAGAGGGGCACAGGTGTTACACATCACATTAGCAGTGGCCACGTTCTATGGAAGTGTCCCAGTAAACCATGACCATGAGAGCCGGCACTGACAACATCAGGACCCTGAACCTGATGCAGCTAAATGGAATGCAGCCGTCACTCATTTTATTATTAACACCTGTGCTTTTTCCCACTGTCACATGTCAACACGTATCCTGTGAAAAGGCTCAGGCTGTGTCTCCATATTAGCGTATTAGCATATAACTTCCTGATATGTCAAAATGTTCCTTTTTTTCTGGTTTATCATCCAGAAAAATGCACATGGTAATATATTGTCGTTACTACAACAGAATAAAATGAATATTTAACTGAAATCTACTCTAAAATAAAGCCAATAATTTAAGATATCAGCCCCCTAAGTGCATTTCCATATTCATATCAGTGCAAAGTCTGTGCACAATAAACGCTTATTTTCCCCTCTTAAAATCAGTACTGTTCACAAAAATCCCACATTTGTCAGACTCTGGTATGATATTATTCCCTACTGATGATGCAGCATGCTATATTTAGTATGAATGGCATGAACATTACTTTCTGCTGACATTCCCACAATGCAATGGGCAGGATGTTAAAAATGTTGCTCAACTCTACAGCTGATAATGATGATGGAAAATTATGATGAGATGTCATAGATTTTAATGAAATGCTCCCTATTTACTAAACTTTTGTATGGAAGGAGTGAGCAACGGTGAATCTGGAGGCAGCCTCAGTACATTTTTGGTACCGATAAAACAGTTCCACAGCACAGAGTGACAAAACCTGTTTCTTTTAGGCACTTGAGTTCTTGTATAACTCACCATCTGAGAAATTGGGCTTTTTTTTGCTAAAAGAAAAATGTTGCAGAAAAACATGTATTTTTAAGTGCAACATTAAAAAAAATCTCAACGTGGTTTTGAACTATTGTCAAAAATAGCCACTCAGCCACGTAGAGCGTAACAGTCTCCACCATGCAGATTGACACATTCACAACATACTAATCACAAATATCACTGGTACCAGCTGAACTGCTGTCCTGACTTCTCAGTGCCTGGAGTGAAACAAGGCAAATTACAGACAGTGCAAAGCGGGGAACTGCCCCTGGGCTCTAAAAGCCCCAGGTCAACTGTGTGTCAATTAGTTTGTGGTAATTTGATTAACTGATTAATATAAACTGAAACGTGGAGCACCTCCATGTCATGCATTTTTAATTTCTATGTCCTCTGAGGATCTGACCATCTTTGTTGTGCATAGCTACATATGCTAGATCCTTAAATCTGACCAACCCTGGTGTCACAGCCTCTGCTTCTACTGTGTAACAAGGGCTCTTTGTAAACTGTGACAAACTGTGTTAACTGTGTGTCCTGACTGTCTATCTGATACTCTCCCCTTCTGCACCTCTTCAGTAGCTCTTCTGGTGCCTCATCTGTCTCTAGCACTCATCATCTCCACCTCTCTTCCCTGCCTTGCTCCTAAGAAGGATGCTGTCAGCACATCCCAAATAAAATGAATACATGCATGTTATTTTTTGATATAATGATTAGATATGTTGTCTATCTTTTCAGCATTATAAAAAAATACACAGACTTTCTATGCTTGGCCATGTTTACACTGATCGCATTGTGTGCTGACTTGTTTTTGAGCATGGTGAGCTTCTTTTGCACCAGCCTGAGCTTGTCGGTGGCGCCACGTCATCCTGACATCCTGACATCCTGACGCAGGTGAGCGTGTGATGTTTGCATCTTCAGCCTGGCAGCAAGAGTAATTACACAAATACTGTCGACGAGCTTATTGTCGCCTCCTCCATGCTCTCAGTTGCTGCACCATTCTCTGTAGCTACTGCCGCTCCACCCTTCAGCTCTGGTGAACCAATCACTGCTTGGCTGACATAGCAGTGCTCCAATGCGGGAATATCACCCCAGACACCAATTTTAAATCTCTGTATGAGCTGAGATACACAGAGATTTATCTGGAGGTTATGGGATTAATCAGCATTGTGTGAACTCATTTGCATGATATATAAGAAACATTTAAAGTCCTGAACTGTACCTGTAAGATCCTATTCCAGGGTAGCCATGGATGTCCAGGACCAACAACATCACAGGACTAATTCTTCTAAACATATATTATATTTCTATGACACATACGGAACAGCACTGCCATGTATTTATGTTCAGTTATTCCTCTGTTTATCTGCTGCGAGCTGCTAAGCGCAAACACTGTGTGCAGTTTTTGCCCACGGAGCTGACTCACTGCAGCACCTGGGACTTCATTGCCTTGCTCAAGGGCGGGTTGATGGCAGTGGTCGAAGAAAAAGAATCCCATTTTCCTCCTCCTCACCTTGAATCTGTAATCCGGTCTGTGGATCCTCACCCGTCACCTTCTGGTCGTAAAGCAGCCTCTCCACTTTTCTCTTCGGAGACAAGAAAGAGAAATGGTGAGAAGGGGCAGGCTGGAGACAGAAATCAGGATATGGGGAAGAAAGCAAAGGGCTAATACAGGGGGAAGAAAGAGAGGAGAGGGAGTGACTGCAAGAGCCAGAAAGAGTGATTGCCTATTGACTTGATGAGAGAGAGGATGCATCATTATATAATTGTAAATCCCAGAAAGATAGGGTGTAATAGGGCTGTCTCTCCTCCCACTGCTGCTTTGGTAATTTATCCCTCTCTCTTTCCATCCCTTTCTATCTCTCTCCTTCACCCTGTCACCCATCAATCTTTTTCCAATTACCTGCTCTGTCTATCCACAAATCCATCATAATCATTTCCATGGTAACAGGCTGCATCCTCCATTGGCTTTGGCCTATTGTTCGATATAATTGCACGCCAAAAAGCAGTCTTTAGAGGAGGGAAGGGGATACACAGAGAGACACAGATCTGGATATTGTCTCTGTGCTCAGCGACTAATGTCTCGCCCACATCTCCAAAGAGTTCAAAAAGAGACTTGGGAGAAGAGAGTCTGTTTAATTCCAACCATGGCGTCCATTCATCCAGCGTTTTATTAGCCATTATGTGCAGATTGGCTTTATCTTCTCCGCCTGTGCAATTGTCAGTTATTGTGAAAATAAGGTGGTAGAACTGTCCGTGCAGGTCAGTGAAGAACAAAAATGATGTGTGTTTATTATCAACCAATAGCAGCCAGCGCTCTCCAACAACTGTTATGGTGGTTTGGTTGTATTTGGTTGGTCACAATCTGAAGTGTGTCCCTGTTTTTTTACATAATTACCAGAGATCCGTTCTACACACTGGTAATATCTTCCATAGTTTTAGCCTCTTTGGTATGAAATTCCATATTTGTGCTTCCCCGTTGAGCTGCAGGGGAAAGACAGTAACAATAAGTCAGTGTTTTGTACTCAAATGTGTGTAACTTTGAAAAACAGCCACTTGATTTGTGCAACTGTGACTGAAGCCTTGTGTTAACTTCAGATAGCTTTGCAAAAAAGGCAGTGTGATTGGTCAGCTTGTTTATTTCCAATGCATGTAGACATGGCTGAGTGAAGACAACATCAAAGCTTCAGCATTCTTCTTCTCATACTCTTTTTAGCATGTTTGTGGTGCTGATGAACACGTGTAAACCTGCACACAGGCAATTGCCTCCTTTCACATTACCAGTACATGTGTTTGCCTTTCTGTCTTTTTATGGGCCGTGTCGCTGACGACATGCACCCACCCAGATACTATGAGCAGCAGTTATGTTCCTGGTTAATCAGCTGTTTACACACCAAAGTCTGCGTGTGTTACAGCATCACAGCCAGAGAAGAGGCAAAACTTATCCTATCCACTCGGGTGTTGTCGTTATATCACTGCTGACTGGAACAGGAGCTGATAAACACCTGGAACTACTGCAGAGTCACTGGATGAATCCTGATTGTGCCCCTTCACACTGAAGGCAAAAACCAGATGTTAATGAGCGTTAGTGGGGTTTTGTGCAGTGTGGAGGGGGATTCGGTAACACCAGACACATTCTCTTAACCTAGCAAAGCAATATTTAATCCTTGTCATTTGTCTTTGCCACAGAGTCAATTAAACAATGGAATACTTTGAAGATTACGTAGATTACGTAACATCATATCACACTGTTCCCCAGTTGATACTGTAGTAAATGAAAAAGCTTAAACGTGATTTCATCTGCATTTTGTTGACCTCACAAGTTGTGCCACAGTAATATAGCTTTTCAGCAGTCTGCTGTTTGCTACCCATAGTGTTTGGCCGAGAAATGCAGAGTCTATAAAAAAAAAAGTTTATTATTCACCTGCAAAGTAGTCAGCCTGAATCTATCTGCCACCACTCACTGCCACAAGCAATGTGTATATCTATGTATATAAAAAAGCTCATGGACTATTATAATCTGAATTTTCCATTTGTACATATTGCATATGTAATGTGCAATAGCTATAAAGTTCAAAAAGGTGTATTCTTTTAAAATTATAGCCACAGAAGCACCAATGTCTTTAAATATGACTCTTTCTTGTGTGCGTATATGCAGATTTGGTTAATTTACAGTGAGGTTTAGCAAAGCATAAACACACACACTCAAACCAAATAAAAACATTAAGTTTTTTTCCTAGAAGTGGCATTTTGCTTCATTGCTGTGAGAAGCCTTTAACGTATCACAGGTAAAACATCAGATAAATGGGCAGTATTAAGATGGCCGCTGGCTCCAAGCCTTCTGCGCCCTGCTGTGGGAAACCGCCTGCGTGGCTGCATGCTGCACCCACTCAAATGAATGTGTATTCACTGACCTGAGGTAATTGATATGTATGGGACACGTAATGGTGCGAATTCAATTTGCAAAACAGTAACTTTGTTATTCATGAGGAGAAGTTGGGATCGTTATCTGCTTCAGAGGAAAATGCGCACGTCAGGGACTCTGCTGTGTTGTCAGAGGAGGAGTGTTTGATTATTGTATGTGTGTCTGTTATCTACTTATATTTTATTTTATTGCTGTTCCATTATTTATTTATTATCTGGTGTTGGGCTGACTATTTTTGTTGTCACTGGTTATTCACATTGTGTGAGATGCTTTTGCACGAGTGGTTCACACCTATTCAATACAGTAAATAAAAAAGCATATTGGACTGCCAGAGCGCAGATCTGGGAGCTGTCGCTGACATGCCATGCTGATCACAGACTGAAGTGTTTTGTTATTGTGTTGGTTAGTGATGTGTAACATCCTCCACCTCATCAATCTGCTGTCTCTCTCTCTCTCTCTCTCTCTCTCTCTAACTCTGCCTGATCAGCTGCATCAAGTCACACAGACTCACACCACAACAGTCAGGAAACTGAGAGAGCTGGCTTTGAAAATAAAAGACTCTTAATTACCAGCAGATTTTCACTCAACAGACTAATTGCATGACGCACGCACGCGCACACACACATAACGCCACACACAAAATGCTGCATGTTTAAGACACTGTGAAGGGACATGATGAGGTATATAGCTTGTTAAGTATGGGTGGGACAACTATTTGCCTTTCCTTTCAGACTGAGTGGTAAGTCAAATCTGTTTCAAATCTATTTTTTTTTTAGCTTTCTTTTCTTTAACTACCAGATATCTTTGTGTGTTGTATGTACATTGTTTGTGCTGTGTGTCTGTTTTGTGTTGTTTTTGATGTCAGGCGCAAACTAAAAATGAACATTTGTACATGGGGTGATAGAAGAACATCGTGATGACTTAAATGGCTTCTACAGCTTCAGATTTAGATTAATTTGATTCATGCAAGCATTTAGGCCTTGAATGAAATTCCAGCATTGTACAGTCATATGTTTCTCATTTAACAAAGTGGTCTTACCTTGTATCTTTACAACAAGGGCACAAGTAGAGGAGCTTCCCATTCACTCCAGCCTACTCTGATTAGACAAAAAAGGTGGTAAGAGTATTGTGTTGAATAGACTACGAAATCAAAAGGAGCAATACTGATATATAATATTGAGAATATACTTAAAAGTAAAATACCATCATCCATCAGTTGTTCATATGTTCTGGTGCATATGTAAATAAAGGTTGGAAAATATAAATTATAGCAGTTTAGTGTGCTCTGAAACAATGGTCGAAATGTTTGCACGCAAGAGAGCTGCTAAAGACTGTATTAATGGAGATGGGAGTTGGAGCCATGACATCTTAATTCAGTTTCATTCTGACTAGGGCTGCACTGCCAGGAAGGCGCTGCAAAGTCAGATTGTTCTGTTTAACTGCAACGCTTATCGTTGCAGACTGTGAGCACTTCCCTTAATCGATTATTGGCAACGTCAACAATCAATTGATTGATTAATCATAATAAAATACCTAAACATTTTGCTTATACCAAACTATAGCAAACGCTAAATGCTCTTTGATCAAAGCTTTATTTCCAAAGGATCACAACACATATTTACTAACAGCATTGCATGGTTAATGACTAATGATAAGGATACCAACATGCAATGGACTAGACATATGAATCACATTGAAGTCATATAGCTTGCAAGAAATAATCTCTGCTAACAATAGCCTAGTTGGTTAGGACTGATACAACAATGTAATAAATAAACGTAATAAGAAACTACACATTGATTAAATATCAAAATTTTGTTTGTTCGACTAAATATCACATGCTCGATCAGATTCTTATCGATCAGTTAATCGATCGTCCATTAAAGATATGATCCTTATTTTGGCCGATTTGTAAATAGCGAATCTTATTTTGAAAGTTGAGATCGGAAGTCTTTCTCTGAGATCCTGTTAGAATTGACACTAGCTGCTGAGTGTGTGTTTGTGTGTGTGTTTGAGAGTGTGTGTGCCTGTGTGTGTGTACTCGGCTTCCTGCTGCTGCTCGGTGTCCGCACACCGTCCGTCTCGTCAGTGTTGATCGGCTCGCCATGGCGGAAGGACGCAGAGAACAGCCCCATCCTCTTCTCTCCTTACCACCGGCCAGCAAGCGACCCTGCCTGCGCCCTGCTCCCCGAGGTCCCGGCCCGGGGCCCGGCCACGGCAGCGGGCTGCCCGGTTCCCGGCACCGTTCCCCGGAGTCCCTGCTGGACTGCGCCGCGAAGGCAGTAGCGGAAAAGTGGGCCTTCGAGAGAGTAGAGGAGCGCTTCGAGCGGATCCCGGAGCCCGTCCAGCGCCGCATCGTCTACTGGTCTTTTCCCCGTAACGAAAAGGAGATATGCATGTACTCTTCGTTTCAGTGCCGAGTCGCCGGCGAGGAGGTTTCGTCGGTGGCTACCGGCGGGGCTGGGGGTGCTGGGTCCGGAGCTACAACCGCCGGTGGCGGCGGAGGATCTACCACCGGTGCGACGGCTACCGTGGGGGCAGCCGGAGCTGTGGGGACGGGAGACGGACTGCCTTTTCGCCGCGGCATCAGGCTGCTAGAGACCGGCTGTGTGGAAAACGTTTTACAAGTCGGTAAGTGGAATATTTGACCGTAACCGAGGCGAAGCTCTGTGTCACAAACACTGTGGACCGTTTCCAAGTCTGTGCTGCTGCTGGAGGAGCTTTACTGGGGATGATTGATGGAAGTTTTCCCTGCTATCGTGGAAAGTATGCAAAGCGTCTATCCCCCCCCCACATACAGAACCGCACACGACTCTGCGTGTGTTTTCACTTTATTATGCGTTCGGAGGAGCATTTCTTGTCATATTTCGACCTTTTTTTATCGGTCCCCGTGTGCGAGAAGGGAAGCGGAGATGAGCTCGGTTTGCTAGCTTAGCCGACCAGCTGCTGTTTAAAATTAAAGGGCTTCCTATTGTGGCTCCTCATTAGCCGCACCGCTGCAACCCGCTGCCTTCACGGTACCACTCTATCTCTTACTGTGTATACGGGGCTTTTCAAACAAGTCAAGCCGTGTTTTGGCACTTTCTAGCGGCACTTTTCTGCCTCTCCGGGGTTTCTCGTCGACGCTCGGCTCCGGTGTGGAGCCGTAACCCCGGCAGAGAGGCAGGGGGAGGCGCGGAGGAGGAGGGCTGACAGACGCGGATACAAAAGGAGCCAGCGTTGTAGCGTCGGGGCTTTATTTTTGTTTGTGCGCATTCCCCCTTTGCAAAAGTCGCTTTTTCTAAACCAGCCATCGGTTGAGGGCGGCTTAGGCGAGGAACAAAGGCGGTTATTGGGTCTCTTATTATGATTAATCCAACGTTAATCCGAAAAAAATCCCCCCCACACAGTTTTCTGTTTATTTGCTAACCGCTGCTCGGACCGGACAAAGAGCGCCGGCCGCCACCACCGCGGAAAACACACGCGGCGAGTGTTCGTGTTGTTGTTTTTATTTATTGTTGTGAAAGTTAACCCCTGAGTGGCCGTTTATAACGTCAAAGTGGCGTTTATTAGTGCGCTAAGACCGCAGACCTCTCGGTCGCTCGCAACACAAAAGGCTTCCAGTTGGAATGATCGATAAGAGTCTAGCGTTTCCAGCGCCGCTGCTGCAGAGAGAGAGAGAGGGGGAGAGAGGCGTAGAGAGGAAACACAGAGAGAGAGAGAGGCTGTTTCCAAACAAAGGGCCATTCCGCAAAAGCTCCATCTCCACTCTCATTAGCTTTATACCCCCGGCTCTGCACAGCCACAAAACGAGCCCAGACATCCGGGAAATTGATGAGATGAAACCGATGAATTGTTTTTTAAAAAAACAAAAACGGGCTTTTTATGGTTTTCAGGAGGATTTTGCCGAGGCCATACGGTGTGAGAGCCACTGGAGCATGTCTGGGGTTTCATGTTGCTCCAAGGTATCTGGGGTGGTGAGGTGGGGGTTGGACGCTGCAAACTGTGGCTGCTGTGACTGCTGTATCTAATTGCATCTTGTAAATGCTCATCGATTGCCCCCCCCCCCCCCCCCCCCCCCCCCCAAATTTGAGCCTTATGAATATGAAAGTGAGATTTGCTCTCTGGGAGATTTGTTTTTGCCGCCTGGCTTCGTAAGTTTTCGCAAGTTTGGGTCTTGTCTGGGAGGGTTGATGCAGTCGAGCGTTTTCACACACTCTGCGAGGTCACATTTGCTCTGGCTTTAGTTTGGCTCATCGCCTCAAGGCTTGACATTTGCACCATATGCGTGGACTGTTTATAAACCGTCATCTGAGCGAAGTGATGACCTACTTTTAAACTCTTCCTGCATTACAAACACCTCAAACTTGGTACACCCACATGTGCGAAGCTGTGTGTATTGGCGGAATGAGGTGATCCTGCTTTCTGTGTGTGTGTGTGTGTGTGCTTGTTCGCGCACCATTTAAAACGATTGAGGCACATGACGCCCAATCTGTTTTATCAGTAAAGGAGCTGCATCCCATTGGGTACAATCTTCAGCTGAAATGTAAGACGCTCAAAACAAAGTATACACCCGTGAGCAAACACTTCCAGTCTTACCTGCCTCACCGGCGAATTGCTTCCAATCTCCCCCAAGGTCAGCCGTGGCAGGCAGGCACATGGTTTTGTCTTTCTGTCAACAAAACACAAGCCGGGCTGAATAGCTGTGTGACATCAAGATAAGATTTGGCTTGTTCTTCACTTTGCAGACCTTGGGAACCAGTTAGTGTCGAGGGTGTACTGACTGACTTAACAGGCAAACAATGTGTGTGTGTTTGCGTATATGCGTGTGTGTGGTTTTTTTTTTCACAACTGGATTTAGATAGGTTAGGCAACCGAGCACGCTCACACACAATGCGCTCATTAAGGATTGTGTTACACACCTGTAAATGACGGCCTTAAGATTGCTTTCACATGACATAGCATAACATAATTGCCTCTTTAAATAGTGGCAGTACTTGTTTTTAAAGAGGTGGGTAATGTGTCTTTAGGGCAGTTGAAACAGCTCTTCACCCGGCGCATCCTAAATGTTTAAATTCCTCCAATTTGGAGCAAATCAGTCACTCTGACGCAAATTTCCCTCACATTCGTTTCAAGGGAAAATCAAAGTGATGCAGCAATATTGCAGCAGGCAGCCGGGAACACTGTAAACACTGAGGCGGTGAGCTCACAAGCCACGCTATCATGAGATATATTTTTTTTTATTATTCCTCACAGCTATCACAAGCTCAGCAGGAGCTCCTGTCCCTATGAACTCATGCTCGTCTCTAAACTTGTTTTTGCCACAGCTTCTCAGAATCTGTACGCCTTGAGCCAGATCTGGAATTGCTTGTGTTTTCTCAGGTAATTACTAATGGGATCTGGTGCTAGGGAGGGATGGAGGGCAGTTGGGGGGGTGGATCTGTTGAGTGTGTCTCTACTGGGCAGGAATCGACAAATTCAGCGTCCGGGTCATGGAAAGTTTAAGACCAGACTAAGCGTGCGTGAACAGAGGAGCGCGACTGTTGCTGCAACGCAAGCCAAAAAGTTTAAGCACCATAAAACCTGAATTTATTTAAATGCTACGCCATATCTGAGAGTTTAGAGTCCACACCGGACAAGGTGCCTCGCTTATATTTGCCTCTGGCCGCTGATATTTGTTGCCCTAAATGTTTGCATGTGTAACAGCAGCCTCCAGCAAGCTGAGCAATAATGAAATGCGTTGGGGAAAAAAGAGTCATTTCACTACAAATCGATAATGTTTACTTTCTGAAGACGTCCGTGCATGCATCGTGAATTCTAAAACGAGTGGACTGGCGTGTCCCTCAGATGCCCTCCACCCCAGAACAGCGTGAGTAAAGGCCTTTGTCTGTCAGCCTCCTTTAACGGTAATACTGACGGATCGAAGGGACGTGAGCTCATCAACAACTCATCGGCCCATGTGTTCATAATAATCTACTCCTCGCTCCGAGTCATAATTAGAATAATCAAAGCTAAGCGTGCTTGTATTTATAACCCCCCCGCTTTCTGTAATACACGCCACATACACACACACACACATGTGCACCCAGAAGCCCCCTTGCCAGAGCCTTATAAAGTCCTCAGAGAGCGGGAGGAAGGGATATTAGAGGAGGGAGGGAAGGGGGGGTTTCTTAAGCTTTGAGTCAAGCTTTGGGATTATTGGGTCATGCTTTGTTACCCAGCTGTAGAAAAACCCCTTGTTCACAGAAAGGGGTGTGTGTGTGGGGTGGTGGGAGGGATCTGTGTGTATATGTGTGTGTGCACGTCCCCGACTTTGCAACGTTACATAAAGCTGTAATGGGTCCCCGGCGCCTTTTGAAGCACCGGTGACTCCGACAAAGCGAGGCAGCGAAGTTGAACAGGATTAAACTGTATGGGACAGTCAGTCAGCGGGCCGGGAACACTGTGGGGCGTCTTCACCGCGAACATTTCAGCTCCTCAAACTGCTGCTCTTTAATTGGGTATCAAACATCTGAACCTTCCCAACACCCGATGGAATGTGGCACAGTGCCGAAAAACGTCAAGTACTGAAAGTTGACATGTCAGCCGTTTGGTCACCTTCACCATTTTTCTGAAATGACTCTGTGATCAGACAGTTGATGATTTTAATCCAAACACGATCAAACTGACATGGTTTTATTTAAGCTAAGTTCTTGTTTATTTGGTGCTTCTTTGTAGAAAAAGACATACCAGTATTTCTCAGAGTAAGGTGTCATAAAACTCCTTTAAAACTAGTATCCAACGAGACCCAGCACTGCTTTTAAAGAGGAACTTCAGTATTTTCAACCCCAGACCTTACATTTCCATGTTTTGGTGTCTGAATGATGACTGGGGACAACAATCTATGAAATTGGTGAGAACTGAGTGAGCCGTTAGCCAGGAAACTGCTAAAATGTACAATATAGGGCAATTGTGCCTGCTCTGGTGAATGTCCACTGAAAGTGCTTGTTTTTGCCTCTGACAGGCTCAGACTGTGGTTATTAAAATAGTATGGCAATTTTAACTCAGGCAATTTCAGAAATTGTCCTCCACGGTCGCCATTGGAACATGAAATCATGGGAAAAAAGGGTCCATGTTAAAAAGTCCACCTGTAAGTAGCGTAAAGTGGCTGCTCATGTTCGGTATGCAATTCCTCAGAAGACCAAACATTTCCCCATTTATCCAAGAAGCAGATCAAAACCCCTGGAAATCTTCAAATTTAACACGCTAAGCAAAGGGCATGATGATGATGTTTAAAAAGAAATGATTGTTCATTATCAAAATTGTTGGTAATTAATAATTTGTCAGATTAATTATAATGGCTACATGTATGTTATATGTGACATCTTGCTGTATGCATATGATTAATATATGCAACAGAGAAAACAAACTAATCTGTAGGCATCGCTCACAAAGGTTTGTAGTGCGGACAGCATATGGAGTTGTTACTTTCATACTTTCTGTATGATTTTCTGTTCGCTGAATTTGTGCGTGTGTGCAGAGGGAGGTGTGGGTGGTTGGTCTTGCCAGTATTTGCTCAGATGTAATTTCCTGGCAGAATGGCCGCGGGGTTCCTTGTTGTGGAAAAGCTTGCGAGCCTCTGGTGTAAATCCGCGCGTTGGTTGCTCAAGAGTGTTGCGATAAAAGGCAGGGGGAGGCAGCGAGTTCAGCCTCGCTTGTCTCATCTCCCATTTCTCCTCCCTGACCAGATTCTCAGGACCGGGTCCACTGACGCAGCCCAGTTTTCATCTGTCCGTCCACATCTTCGTCTCTGTCCTGTCCTTGCCTTTTGTTCTCTTCTCTCGTTTCTTCTTCTGCCGGTACTCCACATCTGCTCTCTGCCTTTAATCCTCCTTCACTCACTCTTCCTCTCTGTTTCTGTAACTCACATCACTAAAAGATGACTCGCTCTTTAATCACATGCTCTCTGTAGACTTTAGCGCAGTACAGTTGTTAGTCAGCCAAGCTGAGATCTTCCAGGTTTGCGTTCCCCTCCCTCCACCTCTGCGTCTCCTCCGCTGGTCATGTGCAGAGCTGCTGCTGGTTGAGGAAGTGTTAGTGGTTTTGGCAGGGCGACGGGGGGACGCAGGAAAGACCCAGTCATGACTCTGTAGAGCTGAAAACAACAGTCTGGACGTGCGCCTCTACAGGCTTTACCGCTCTGAAGGGATGTTGGCTTATGCTCTTCTCGGTAACCGTGAGTAACTTTACAGAGGTCAGTGCCCCGTGTGACTCCGCTGATGCTGTATATGTGCTACAGGAAGTGGGGTTACATATATCTCGATTGCTTAACCTCTTACTGGCATGTACGCCCGTAAGTCTGTAATACATTATGCGGCTGCTGCTGTTGTGTATATTTCATTTTGAAGCAGCTGCAATCAATAGTTTAATATTAACAATGAGCTGTCTTTGGCACATCGACAAATGGCATTAAATTAGATTGCAACAATGTGAACCTCGACTCATTTATTAATCAAAATTGCCATAAATTTGACTTTTATTTTATCTGACTGTTCGACAAAACCACCAATTTCTACGTTTTAATTATTTAACCAATCTGATTTGTAGTTTATTTGCCTTTCTGGCTCATCAGTGCTGTTCTCAGCTTCAGTCAGCTTGAAGTCTCCGATAAACCCATTGACCTCCACGTGCTTGACACCAGAGAGCAGACGCGCAGCGTTAGCAGCTAGCTGGTGAACATAGCAACATGGCGTTCAACTGCTTTAGGTTAGGGTTAGGGTTTTGTCTGTGTTAGGCATAAGTAGACCAGTGTGACTTGTCTTTTTATTCTGAATCCTTTTGTAACTGTGTTTAGAAAAGTGCTTTATGAAGCTACTGTTATTATTCCTCATCATCACTTTCATATATAGACAGTTTTAACTTGTAAGTGCTTTAACCTTCACTGCTATAGTAATTGTAGCTGAATGCTCCAACATTCATTTGCAAAAGCGCATCTTTTTTCCCTCCCTGAGTGCGTTTGTTCTCGAATATCTGTTTATCCACGTGTAACCCCAGTCTGAGCCGCAACTTTAGCCACTTAGCACTTACACACATACACACACACACACGCTCACGCTCACATAGTCTGTCTCCAACCCTTCCCCAGCGCACAGCACAGACAGACAATATTTAATCAGCATAATTAATTCCGTGCCCGCCACACTCGAAAAGAGAAAATCGGTAAAACAAATCGTCCCCTCACTCTTATTAGCTCTCGGAGAGGCTCGTGAAAGATGAGGCCATTAGGAAGATGCTCTGTTGTTGTATTCATCAAAGGGGAGAGGCACCTGTACACTCACACATGTGTGTACGTGTGTGTGTGTGTGTGTGTGAGCGCGCGCATAAGGGCTGATTATATAAAATCATTAATCAGAGGTTGTTGTTTGAGGGACGGCGAGCCGACCATCTGTACGTCACTTCGGAGACACAAAAAGCATGATGGGAGAGGAGCAGAGGAGTGCTAATCCACATACTCTCCTTTTGTCTCAGCCCCGCTGCTAAGTGCTCCACACTTGTGATCTTCCTCTTGGGTCTCGTTGATTAACACCAAGTTCATGCTGGTCCATGCGGCGGCACGTTCCCACTCTTTTGTCCTCGTGAGTTGCCATTGCTCTTGGAGACCACAGTGGGCGCTACACCGCACACAATGCCAATGAACACCGTAAAGCTCTGTCCGCGTAAACACTGCACAAACATTGTAATATATGTACGGGCGGCATTCTTCGCCGTCGGTACTGTTTGCTCAGCTCCGTCACTCAACATCAACCCCCTTCTCACAGTTGTGTAACGGCGCAACACGTGCGTATGGAGGTTGTGTGTATCTTGTACGACGAGATAAAGCTGCATAGCAAACAGGTTTTTACTACCCTTGTCCTGTTTTCATAGCTTCCCATCCTGTGTGCTGCTCTGTGTGTTTTCCTCCGCCTTTAGTGCTTTTACCTTGCGTAGTGGGTGTGCAATTATCAGCCAAGATCAATGGTGGCCTTGTCCTTTTAGCTTTTTGAAGCTGACAGCATGCTGTATTTCGTTATTGCACTGGCTCCACACCTGTCTTTTATTGGCTTTCTCTGTTCGCGTGTGTGTTTTCTACCACGGCTGTCGTGCACATTTGGCCCCTGTCCACGTCTCACAGAGAGGCTGGACTTGAAAGAGACAGCGACTGCTCTATTATGTCCTCGTTTGGTTGTAATTGCCTAACAAATGTCGGGGAGAAAGGAGAGAAATGGACAGACATGGAGGAAAAGAAGGTATTTGAAATGCAAAACAGACCCAAACCAAATTCTGCGTTATGATGAGGTTGTTTGCCTTATTTGAACCAGAATCCTCTGATTGGTCGGATGGGAGAGGGGCGTGCTATGCTCTCTGTACTCTTTCATGTAATATAATCTCATAACTCATCCCACATGGGATTAAATGAGACATTTCCAGAAAAAAAGCAACGCCTGTGGCCCCGAAACATGACAGGAGGGGAAAACCGAGATGATCTAAGTGGGGGGGGGGGGGGCTCCGACAGGTAGCACTGTTTCAAATAACAAAAAGTTGAATGTGTGGCAGGGAGACCTCATCTGTGTAGGGTGGTTTTTATTGTTTACCTGGTCCCCTCTCTACTCCCAGGAAAGACAAAGCAGTAAGCAGCACTTGTAGATGTTCGGGCCTCGGTAGAGTCAGTTTACTCCAGATTAAGACCGAAAACCTCCACTTAGCTGAGCCCAGCTCTGCTTTCCTTCCTGCTTTGTTCAACTTGGTGAGGTGGGGGGGGCTCACTCCGTTCATCTCCGTGCTGCTATTGATTACTTGATGGTTGGATAGAACTCATTCAAGCAGAACTCTTACTCACCGTGTGTTCAGATGTGTGTGTCTGTGTGTCCTCTTTTTTTCATTAGCCGCGGTCAACTTTACAGGAGACCAGAGAGTTTAAAGAGTTAGTTCAAGGTTTTAGCTGATGAATCGAGAAGCAACGTTGCAATTTTTGCAACAGGCACAGGGACCAAACCACAACATTGAAAAGATCAGGTATCCTCTGAGCCAATTAGATCAAACCCGACCTTCTGCACTGCGCCCGATCATCTGCAGGGTTGCATCTGTGTGGCAGAGGGACCGGTTTTGGGGATCCTGCGCTGTGAGTACAGTGGCCTTGTTCGCATTATGGACGTACACAGCTTGAATGCAAAGCACAATATTATGCATGGCAACAAACAGACAGAAACCGCCTTAAAAGATCACAAAGTAATGTGATTATCTTTTTTTTTTAGCTTCACATCTGTAGCTTTTTGAACACAGCACACTCGCACTTTCCCCATAATGTCCTGCTTTGTGCGCGCCAGCCCCGGCTGTTTCTTGATCTCAATGCCGATGCTTTCCGTGCTTCCTTTTGAATGCGGTGAATTCAGCGCTTTATTGTGTTGCCCATCTCCACTTGAAAGTCGTAGATGGTAGATATCAGGCACTGATAGTCATCACTCCTCTTTTGAATACACATGCACAGTTGTGTATTGCGGGGAGTGCCTGTATCCTATGTGCTTTTCCAATCTCAGCAGCACTCAAAGCCTGCTCTCAACAACAGTGCTATTACTGCCAACAAGACAGACGAGGGCCCATAGGAGTCCATTGTGCGTGAGACGGCCATTACAGCTGGATTAGAAACTATTTCCATACATTTGGTTGACTTTGATCTGAGGAAATGGGAGTCAACAGCCACGCTGCAAGTCTTTTTTTCCTTTCTGCATGTGTGCAGCTTATTACCGCCACGGCTCACAGATGTGCTCGTTCTCTCCATGGCTCCGTCGTGCTCCTTTCACATGAAAACACTGTCCGTCCGCTGTATTGAACACTTAACGTGGGATTCGTCAGCAGCGACCTCTTCAAGTGACTTGATCTCCCCTGATTGCTGAGGTTTGTCCCCCCTTGCTGGTCATCTGGCGCTCTCCGCTGCTCCCCTTCTCTCCCCAAATGTGTGGATACGGTTTTAAAGGAAGCACTTAGCGCTAAAACTACGAATAATTATATCACTTAGAGACCAAGTCCCCTATTATGGTGATTCAGACTGTCAGCGTGCATTAGCAAATGGGCCAGGGCCTCCTGTGTGGCTGAATTATTCTGAGTCGTTTGCTGTGCGAATCCGAAATGTGACCAGCACGCCGCTCTTTAACTCCTCAAAGGTCCCGAAAGGTCTTCACCACTCCCATGTTCCCCTGTGTCATCACTCGCTTTATCCGTCCGTGACTGCGGCTGTGTTTACATATAGCTGCTAATGTTCAACAAACCTTTGAAATATGTGCAAATTATGGGACATTAATGTTTCGTTTTTGTATAATAAGTTCATACAGGTAACACAGCTAATCTGAGGGGCCACTGAACGCCCACATTTCTTTCTACATCTAAGTTTGTCACGCTGTGTGAGAGAAAATGTGTCATAAACTGGGACAAACTTGACCTTTTCAGGTTAAAAGTACACATTGGGGATTTAAGCAACACGTTAGAGAATCGCTTTCAACAAACATCCACATCTTTATTAGAATACAGAAGACGTTTTGTGTGTGTTCAGCCTTTCCCTCACTGTGACTCACCTATCTAATCTGTTAGGTCATGTTGCTCTGTCCGTGGCCTCCTCCGTGAACAAGCCAGCCAGAGAGCTGGTTGAGCAGATGCATCGGCGGATCAGGCCATCGTGTGCAAGTTGCCCTGTCTGCACTTGTTAATGTAGTGGTGCGTTAATGTGAATCACCCCAGTTTACCTTTTCTTGCTCTCCCTCTCTCTCCGCTGTTTGAGTCTCGTCTCGCCTACATTTCTCTGCTGCGTTTTCCACAATTTCCATCCTCCTTTCTGTGCCTGCTTGGCCGCCTCCCTCTTCACTTTATCTCCCCGCCTGCTAATAACAGCACTCTGTGTGGGTTTCTTTAGTGGAAGGCCTGCTACGGCCCATTAGGCCGCAGCCTCACCGACAAATGAATGGTGAGAGTGACTGCAGAGAGAGGAGGAGGAGGACAGGACGCGAGGATGAAAAAGGGCCGGGGATGGGATGGGATGGGATGGGATGGGTGGGAAAAGACGTGAAGGCGCGGGGGGGGGGGGAATGTAGTACATAACAAACCTGTCACACACACACACACACACACTCCACAGTTGCAAAAAAAAGCCAAAGGGGAAGGAGGGACCTTATTAGACTCTCAGCAGTCCATCACACACCAGGAGAGAGAGAGGGAGAGAGAAGCTACTGAGCTGTATGGTGGGGGATGGGGATGCCCTGAGAAAAGAAGGGAGCAGAGGGAGGAATGAAATTGAATTGATAGGAGCAGTCAAGTGCAGGAACACACACAGGGGAAGGGGACTAGCTCCCATCCCATACACACACACACGCAGGTCCTCTATGCAACATGATTAATGTGGTCAACAGCCGTGAGGATCAGTCTGGTCGAGACCTCTCAACCTTTTACACACATGCGTGCGCACACACACACACATGCACACACTCCTCCTCCTACTCTTTAAGTGTCTCCATGCCCTTTTCTCGGCCGTCTATTCACACACCCTCCTCACCCATCTTCCCTATTCGCACCCAAACAAAGATGGAGGAGACGGACACAGTGGATGTTTTGTTTTGCGTAACGTTCCTTTAGACCAGTGTAAACCATTCCCCTCAATTCTATAGGCCTATTATGAATGAAATTAGAAAAACTAAGTGAGCGCGGCAGGTGCTGATGCTCAGTTTTATAACAAAAAACTTGTGACGATCCCTGGAAGAGGAACAAGTAATTACTGCAAAATAGATTTTGCTGCAGATCAACTGATGAGGGACGTAATCAATGTAGAATAGCAGAATTTATTGTCTCTGCCCAGTGAAAACAATCAGATTATGTACAATAAAAGACTGAAAACAAGTATAAAGACAGGAGAGGTGAAGCACAATCAAATCATTTTTGATTTTAAATGTTAACTCGAGTGGCCTCTGCAGGAGAAGAAGACCGGCCCTGCTCCACAGCTGAGGAACCTCATCCTGAACCTGAAGAGTTCATGAAGTTGCCTTTACCGGTTTGGAGAACAATGACTTAAACCTTTTGGTCTTTATTCTGGGTTGTACATCCACCAGCATGTGACCTGTTTTAACATGTTGTTACACAGGATAATGTTACAGTTTAATAGTCAGAGTTGCTAACAGAAGTTCCCAAACACAAGTCCTTCAGTCATGAAACTTGAGGTCTGTAATAAAAAGTACTTAAATATGAAGTTTTCTAATAAAATTAGAGGTAAAAGAATAAATGAAATGACAAGAGCACCAGAGTTCTTCCTATAACTGCCCGTACCCGCTGCCAAACATCAGTTCCTGGACTCGGTGGGGAACAGAGAGGCAGGCGCATTAGCACAGAGACAAAAATCAGAGCTGTGTACAGCTGTAAATAAATTTCCACACATAATGAACAAATGGATCCTGGGTTAAAACCCTCGTGCTAATGTAGCCGCTTGAAACATTACCTTTCGCAAGACGGCCTCAAGACGTTTGAACCCAAACCACTTAAACTGTCAGTTCACACGAGGCCAGTAAACTGTCCATCACTGGAGGCACGTAATAGGTTACTAAATGTCCACTTTCAGGCTGTGAATGATTTCCTCCTCCTCTCTGATGTGCGCTGCAGTGTGTGCGTGCGCGCGAGTGTGTGTCCAAGCGTGGGCATATATCGGTGAATACAGGGTTCCTAGTAGTTGTCATGCTGTAATAGGATTAGGTGGCTTCTCTACTGCCTTACACCACAGGACCATTGTAGCTTGTGTGTGTGTGTGCGGTTGCACGCTGGGGTCTGTTGGTGGAGCTTTGTCTCTGGGGGTCTTGCTCTATCCTGTAAACCAAGATGCGCTAATAAACACGGAAACTTTTCTAAAAAACTCCATATACTGCAGAAATCAACAGTTAAACATACTATACATGGTATACATATTCATGTTTTGATATGTATACTGGGAGAGTGTGTGTATTTTCCAGTGTTGAGTTAAACTCCAGTTTTTTTCTTTGTTGTGTTTGTTTCTGTCTTGACCTTGTTAGAGGTGGCGTCGAATGCAGAGAAACATTTTCTGAAATTCTCATCCTCTTTGTCTCTACCCTCTTTAACTTTCTGTTCTTCTCTCCCACACTCACACACAGTGTGTGTGTGTGCGCACGTGGTCTGCACATTCTGCTCTTTTTTGATTTTAAAGTCTAATTTTCACCTAGTTAAATTTTGCCTCAAAAAAGGGAGCATGTGGCACGCTAAGCACTTTTTCTGCCATGCCAGCAGAAAGGAAATCTTTGTGTGTGTGTGTGTATATATACTGTGTGTGTGTGTATGTGTGTGTAAATCAGCGTTCAAAGTGTTGTGAGTTATCAGTGGGATGAAACACCACTGCTGTAACAATGGGATTAAAGCGGCGCTTATGAAAGAAGCAATTAAATGGTATCTTATCTCATCTGCTTCCAACACCAAAAAGCACTTTCATATTTTCAAGTTTCTCCTCTTCTTCCTCTTCTCTGGTGGCATCTGCAGGTTCCTAGTACACACTGCTGATTGGTGAATGGCCGAACTGTCCTCTCATCTGATTGGTCAGTTGATTTTGCCAAAGCTGGACATGTTACGGAACTTCTTACCACTTTTTTTCCCCTGTTTTCTGCACTGCTGAAGAAAAGTAGAATATTTTGAAGTTGCATTGCTGTAACATGAGAACAGTTACGTGTTCTAACTATTCTAGGTGTTGTTGTGCAACAGGAGCAACAGATTAATGTACAGATGGACCATAATGCTTTGCATTTTCCAAAACAAAGTGGTCCTAAAAACAATTTAAAACTTAACATACACAGATCTAGTTTGCTGTTTCACATCACATCGATTTTGTCTTCATGTTTGTTGTTGAATAAAGTTTTAAATGAGTTGTGCGCAGCTGTTTGGGGCACCTGCCAGCGTTCCGGTATCCATATTCATTACAGCCCAGTTCCGATGGCGAGGTAACAAATGAGCTGATTTCAGGGCCACAGCAATAAAAGGACAATACTCCTCACCCTGTCCGCTCTCACCTCTCCTCCCCTCAGTCTTTTCCACTTTTGCAATGAAAAAAGTGGCATATTCACGGCTATTACCTTCAATCATCTTTAATCTCTTCATTCAGAGTGGTCGGGTGGAGGAGAAGGCGGATGAGAGAAAAGCAAAGAGATGTAGCGGTGGGGGGGAAATGGCTGTGTGATTGAAGAGGGTTTGTCAGGATAATTCTCTCTGATTGGAGTCTCTGTCTCCTCTCTCTGTCATGGCGAGCGTCAGAGCTGCTACTTACCCTTGACTTGGCCTCTTTGTCCTCTGTTATCTCCTTCCCTCCTCTCTGCATGTTGAGCCCAGAGCCCAACACAAAAGCTCCAGCAGGAATGCAACTTTCCCAGGACAGCGGGGATGAATTTGATGATGTGGGCGAGCGGGAAAGGTGATCTCATCCCAGCTGTGGACACTTTGGTCACATTGATTCTTATGATTTGAGTTCAAGCTTTAACTTAAGTTCAGGTATGGCAGTGAATCACCATTAGTCACTGAAACTTTCCATCAAGCTGGATGTGATGACTGAGCGAACTCGAGCAGCAACTCGAGGCCGTTTGCATCCAGCAGCTGATTGCAGTCAGTTTTCAGCACAAGCCTTTTCGCAGTTGGAGCGTCTCCCAGGGCTGCGCAGATTGTGTTTCGCTGACCTGACCTGGCTGATGGGCTTTTGGTGAAAGAAGTTACTAAATCGAATCTAAGCCCAGCTGCTTTGCTCTTTGAGTCTTTTAAGGAAGGTGACTGTTCTCTACAGCAGTTTTAAATTTGGTCCTTACAAAAACATGGCAGCGTTGTACGTGATTATTTATTCAGTCATAACTCGATATATCTCTGTTGTTGGGCATCAACTACAAGTCGTCCTGATCTGTTGTCTGAGTGTCAAACAAGACCTGATATCCTCTTTTGGGTAATAATAACTTTATCGCAGTATCAGTATCAAGATATTTGGTAGTCCGAGGAGCAAAATGCTGAGGAACAATAAACTACGGCTTGGGGACAAGTAAAAGGACAATCCAACATTTACTGTCTTGTCGAACAGTCACCTTTCTGCTTGTTGGAAGTCTAATATTCACTCTCCTTCTAGCATCAGTTTGGAAATATATGGCTGTCCAGCTGCTACTTTTGTTAGCTAGATGATAACGTTACATTGGGTTGATCACAGCAGTATAAAGAACTACGCTGCTGCTGGAAGCAAGAGCAACGGCTCTCGTTTGAAACCTGTATCATGTGATCCATTGTTAATATAAATATTGAATGTAGTGCAGACTTAACACAGTGAGAATTTAAAAAAGGAAATGTTTAAAGACTCTAACTGAAGTGATGACGGGAAACTGGAAACAGAACATTTCGGTTCATCGTTCACAAACTGGATCCATTACAAAGCAGCCGTTCCCTTGGTTTTAAGGTCATGGGACAGAAAGTATTAGAGGCCCCACAGTAACAGATGCCTGTTCACATTCATGACCATTAGCTGCCTCCCCTGTGGCTGCCTCACAGTCCAGATATCAGCTCATACACACAACATGCACTCCCAAATACACACTGCTCTGTGGATTTAATACAAACTCAATACTGTTCCCACACATGCTAAACTAACAGCATTTAAACACACACAGAAACACACACACACTGCATATGCTTACTGACCCTGGCCTACATCCCTAGGGGGGTTGCCATGCTATTTAACCACTGCTTTTGTTGCGGGGGTCTATAGCCAAGCCAGGCACACCTTTTAACTTACAAAGACCATTTCAGTTGGAAGCCAATGGTTACTGAGGCCCGGGGCCACTGTGTGAATGTGTGTGTGTGTGTGTGTGTGTGTGTGTGTGTGTGTGTGTGTGTGTGTCTATCTCATGGTGGGAAAACTAAAAGACTATGATCAGACCCTACTCAATTGTCCAGTTCCTGCTCTTTTCTTTTCGTTTTCCCATCCTTCTCCCCACCTTTCTATTCACCCTGAAGTGAACTAATTCCAGTCAAAATGCCCTTTAGCCGTGCCTCTTGCAGCGTCCAGCCTGTCTCCCTTTAAAGCCAGGGTTTTACTGTTGCCTGAAGAATTGTGTAAGTCAACAAAAATAAAAGCAACCCACTGTGGCGTTTCAGAAATGGGGTTGCTATGCACGCCAGTTAGGAGAACCTTTGGTAGTTTGACTCTGTGTATTGAATCTCCGAGATGAAACCGGGCACTAGTTTTAGTGTGTTGCCAGGTGACTGATTCAGCCGGCTCAATAGACGCCGCTGCAATAGTAGATGACTGGTGAGTAGAAGGCTGAAGAATGCTTTTGATATCAAATACCACAAAGCCAAGAAAGAGTCGTTTTTCCAAAAGCCAAGAAAGGCCAGGGAAGGCTTGCCAGGACCAGCTCCAAATGCTGCTGGCACTCAGTGAAAACCTGTTACTTTATCATTATCAACCCATCATTTTATTATTGTGAGAAGCTACATTTCCCATGGCAATAAGATACAGAGCTGAATCCTGTAAATTATGTAAAATCTTTCGAAACCTGGAGGTACCAAAGGCTGATGTCATCTAGTGTGAGGAGTTGACGCTAGAAGAACTGGAAAGACTGCTCAGATTTATTTTATTCTGATTCCTCTCAGACACATTTGATAGATACTAAAACTTTTTGTAAACTTTTGTAAACTGTAAACCTTTTTTGTAAGGAAAAAGAAAGCAAAAATTCATTACATTGACTTTAATCAGATTAAGGCAACTCTGACTTCCCTGTGGGAATTGTTATGTAAAGGCCTTGGCCAGATTAGTTCCTTAAGCTCATGATTTGCATTAACCTGATTAAAACGCTTAGATTTTTTACTTACTAATTACCAATCACTAACTGATTTTATAAGTAAAAATACAAAAGTGACAATTTTTAAAATCAGTGAAACCACTGAATGACATTTGAGTCATTCAGTCAAAGGTTCTGCACACAAACTGTCCAACAGCAAACATCAGACAGACCAGATTAGCCAAGGAAAGACATTTAACAGCTGCAGAGCCACATGCTTCCTTCACGGGTTGGTGGAGAACAAAACAGAGGTAAAAGGAGAGTGCATGTTGTTGTTTGTGGTTTTGGGGTTTGTCTGGGACTCAGCCTAATGATGGGCTGTTTATGTTGAAAAACTGAATGTGCTCACTGTAAAATCTTTAAAAACTGTGAACTTAATGCAAAGTGATCTAGTTCATGTGCAAACATCCCGTAAGTGTATCTTTGTAAGAGGCATCCAGAATGCTAAACACCATGTAATAGACCTGAATATTTTCTTTCTTCCTTTTGGCCTCTTTCTGTCTTTGTAGTCATGTCTCTCTCTCTCTGCTCCCTGCAGTATTGTGTCATGGCTGTCTGCTAACTTAAGGGGGAGTTTCCCCATTCGTCTGTCTCTTCTCCCTCAGGTCCTCACACTGAAAGGACCTCTTCCTTTGTCATAAATTGTGTGTGTGTGGGTGCACGCGCACACACAGGCACAGGCTGCTGTGACATTTCTATTGAGTTCAAAGCAGAGAGAGGGAGTGTTTATTGGCACTAGAAAGCAACTGTAAGATCTCAGTGCCTGAATCTGTCACTCTCTCGCACACTCCATGAACCTGCCTCACCCTCGAGCTTGAAAACTTAGAACTTCTCTTTGTGGTCCATCTTGCTGGTCCATCATTGTTACGGTATTTCATTCCTAGCTAATGATCACTGCGTTGACTTCCTATCATAGAAACAGAGTCAGTGGGCTTTTTTTCTACAGAGAATACAACAGAAGATATTTGAGCTGCAAACAGGGTTAGGTTTGCACACACGCATTCAGACAACCCCGAGTTTGAATTCTCTGCACTAATCAGACGTTTGTTCCCTGTGGGTTTAAAGTGAGACTGGGCTATTTTTGTGTCAGAGGAAAGGTATTTTCATTGAAACAGGGGGAAGGTTTGGCATTGTGTTGCTAACCGCTATGCACGAACATGCACCGAGGTTTCGTCCATCACTGTGTGTATGTGCGTGTGTTGGCGTACATGCGTGCGTCCTCTTATAATCATCAAATCTTTATTTTATCATCTGCAGTGCTAGTCAAGCACTTACATTTTACTCCCCTCTGGTTCTTCATAGGTAACGGCTATGAAGCTAGCTAGCCACAATGGTCCTGAAAGGTGCTTCGGCTGGTTCATCTCTAGCGTAGCAGTATCTCAGTATGTGTCTGGAACTGTGTGCACTTTTGTGTCCAGGTATGGCTTTAATTATCATAATCCTTAACTTCTGGGGGTGTCCTGCAGCTTCTATATGAATATTGTTTTTTGTGTGTAAAAGGGACAAAGTAATCAACTCAAAACTTTGTGGTGCCAACCTAAGGCCATGTTTTGCAACAAAGCACTGGTGAAAGGGTGAAATATGCACCAGGAACCAGTCTGAACACTTATCAGACACAGAGACTTCTCTCTGCAGTTTGAAATGCTCAGAGGCAGGATTTTACAACAATAGGCGTCACTGCAGAAGTCGTTGTACGGTTAGCACAAGGTACCAGCCATGTGCTCCATGGTATTCTACCCCCATGTGTGTTTGCATGTCTTTTATTGGTCAACAGGTAAGGCAAGCATTGAGTCTGCATCAACTTTTTTGCAGATGACACCATATTTTCCCACTGAGACTGCAGCAACATGGACACTACTATCTTATTGAAGCTGTGTTAGATCAGTGATCAGTATTTGATTTTCTTTGTTACAGTGCTATTGTTGGTGTAGTTGTAGCTTGCATAAGGTCTGATTAAATAGATATGAACTGAGTGAAGTGGCCAGTCCATCATTTATTTTGAATGAGATGATAAAAGCGTGGTACTAAAATGCTGTGTTGAACTGCCATATCAAAAAACCTTTCCTCTAAACAACTTGTTCTCTTTGAAATTTAACCTTTCTACATTCACTCCATACTTTCCACAAGGAGTCTGAATCTTTAATGGACCCTGCAGGGAAAGTAGGTCTGATCACAGATTTACCCTATGTATCACAGAGCATTTAACTACATTTACCATTTAAGTGAGGCTGATCCAGGGAGACCAATACCTGGTATTGAGATTTGTCATTGTCAAATACAGTGTTGCATTTTTTTCTGTTTCAGAAAGCACACTGTTTAGATGGTCTACTTTCCTTTTAAAACAAGGAGAAAAAGCTACAAATCTATGTATGGAGAATCCTGTCAGTGTTTCTGCTAATTTAAGTGGGAGCAGGCAGTGCCTGTGAGCTCTCTGGCCTCCATGCAGGGCTGTCGCCGAGCACTCGGTGCTGTCTTTCCAAGCTCTATTCATTAATTCATTTCTTATTGGGACGAAGATAACAGGATTAGTGCTCCAAGCATCCAGGAGTCAGCAGGGAGGGAGGGGGACCCTTTAACCCTCTTCCCTTCTGCAGACAATGGGTGTGTATGCGTGTGGGTGATTGTGTGACTTTGTGATTGTGTGGGTGTGTGTTTGTGTCCTTGCCAGATGGGACCAGTGCTTCGTCCAACTAAGAAAATCGGCAACATACACATGCACAGAAACACACACACCACATTCTCCAGCTCTCATCCTCCTTCTGGTTTGTGTCCAATCCTCCACTTCTCTCTATTGTCAACTGGCTTCCAGCAGGGCTGTGTTGACAAAGCCAAATATCAATGTTTTCTGACCAAATACTCTCTTTAGTATTTATTATTGTTGATACTGTGACGGTATTCTGTAGCTAGCAGACTGTTTCAGTGCAGAAAGTTATTTTTTCTTGTGAATATACTATAAAAGACAGTCTTGAATCACTTAATACTGATACAACAGTCAAGTGTCTCAGAAAGATGTCATATAATTGAAATGTAACCTTGATTTTCAGAAAATAGGACATATTGAGCTTATGTCTTTATATCAGTATTATGGTTATGGATCATTAAACCTGATCTTCCAGAAAGGAATATTAATATCATCAGTATTGTGATATGACACTTATTGTTTCAGATTTTGGTATTGTAATGAGTGTTGCCTTTTCTCGGTTTTACAGGCTCAGTTACTGTAAAATGCTGTGATTGTATAATCTCACCACACTGTTCTCAGCTGCTCTTTTTATCACAGAATTTCCCAACATAGTTGTGATATTCACATTACTGACTGGCTGTCAAATCTTAATGCATACATATTTGGTGAAAGCACCATGAGCCATTTCTATAATATCACTGCCATGCCGATATTGAAGTATTTGGTCAGTATATTGTGATGTTTGAATTTGTCCATATCGCCATGCCCTTGCTTCAACTGACAAGTTGTTTTAACATCAAATGACTAAAGTGGCTGACAGTAGGTTCAATCATCAATGCAAATATCAGCAACTGTGTAATAAAAATGTCAAAGTCTTTGCCTAAAAACGCGCAAAGAGAGGTTAATTAGGACTCCTAAGGTGCATTGTGATAAGAAATATCCAATCATCAATGACAGAAAACATCTGATTTGGAAGTTTACAGTGGGGAAGAGTATTTCTGAAACCCAGCGGCTCCTTCCCCTTCCACAAACTTTATCACTCAAGTGCACTGAAAGTTCAAATGTAAAGGCACCAGTGTAATTTCCCTCCAAGATATGATGAGTTTTATTGTCCTTGTCCTATGACCATTCATATAGTAAGCAGATGTTCCTTCAGGGCCTACAGGCAGGAGATAAAGCATATACTTTGTAAAGCTAAAGGTGATCACACAGAATATGACATGGTGGTACACAATGGAAAAAAAATGAGTTAATTAATGAAAAAATAAAATTATAATAGTGTCTGTATGATATTATGATGCTACATGCTCTTAACAAGTTCGTTGTGGCATTAAAGCGCAGCTCTATCTCCATCACTCCTCATTTACAGCAGAACCCCACACACCACACACACACCCCAGCTCCCTCCCTCTGCTGAGACAGAGTCTATTGCCTCCTCTCACTGTTACTGTGGAGAAGCCGGCAGCATGCGTCCCAGGAATGCAGGCATACACACATTCCTATGCGCGCACACACACACACACAGAAACACACACACAATCTCACACACTCACAACCATCCGGTGCCCTGCCAGCTTTGCGGGTCATTGTATTTGGCACGTGGCCACTATCTCTCCTACGCTGCACATACACTCACACTCACACACTCGCCCCTTGCCTGACTCCTGCCTTGGCAGACAGCTCCTGCTGAGTAAGGAGGCCTTCGCTCTCTTTCTTTCTTTCTCGCTTGCTCTCTCTCTTTGTACCCCCAAGTTCCCTTTCAGGCCGGCCCTTTCTCCTTCTGTGTTGCCTTTATGTCCGCACTGTAGTCTCATTTCATCTCTGCCCACATATTTAACACGTCCTCAACCTGCAGAGGATAAGTAAACCAAAGGCACTCCCGTTTTCACCCATATCCCTGACGCCAGTCCCCGTCCTATCAAAGCCCACAAAGGGTTTTACTGTCAGCCGTATTGCAGCATCGCTAAGCCGCACCACATGCTTTTGAATTGACACGTTGTAACTGGATGTGAAGATTTAACTTTGGCCATTAGTCATGTCTTTATTATCCTGCTGGCAGTAATGTCTCAACAGCTAAGAATTAGAGGTGGGGCATCGGGGATTCCAGCAGCTGCCTTTAGCCTTAAGATATAGACGATGTTTCACAATGGCAGGTAATGTATGGCTTACAGACACACACACACTCTCTTTACAGCGTAGCCTGCTGCCAAAACAAGAGTATAGCTTTAAATGAACAAGGGTGAAATATGAATTCTCTGCTTTAAAAGCCTAGATATAGCAACACTTTGGTTAGCATGTCACCGCCTTGCCCATTGTTCAAGCCCCCACACACCACGCATGCTGGCTGTTGATTCGTGGATATGTACATTGAATGACGTCTGAGTCACCAGGACAAGTGTTAAGCTGTTTGCTTACTGTAAACCGTACAATGACCACTGTTCTGTAAGCCGTATAGATAATAACAGTATTTAGGTCCCCAGTAAAGAATGGGGCAGACTGTGTGTTCCTCTGGGAGATGATTGCACGTATACTCGCACAGAGGTTGGTCCTGGTATGAGAAATATGGCCAACTCCCTCCGGCTCATTCCTCAACTCAGATTTTGGAATGAAGGAGGAGGAATATTGTGGGGCTAATTAACACTTTGATTAACTCGCTGTCCCCTTAAGAAACCATTATGCGTTGCCTCTGTTTGCTGTTTCTGTCTTCCTGTTGAGATGATGCCAACAGAGCCAACTTACATCCTCTGAAAATAATATTTACATAAATGAAGGCACATAAATGACATAGATGATCTTCCCCCTTCACCAGTCAACCCTTGGATTGTTTAACATCTAAATATCTGATGATTGAGGGAAGTTTTGCTCCAGTATTAAATTTCCCCAAAAGAACAAGAGCATATCTGCAAATCTAGTGCTTGGGATGATTGATGACAGATACAGCATGTGAGGCCTCTTAATCCAACTGTTACTGGACACACCATGCTGTATAATGCTCAGCTGTTGATGGTGGCTTTGGTCTTACTTTTTACATAACACTTGCCATTTTCATTATAGTTTTTAGTGGAGTTAACAGAGACGCAAGACCAAAAGAGACTTAGACTCTATGCATTCCTGCACACAAAGACACGCTGATCTACAGTTGCACTGGTGCAGCCGGTGGCACTGCCAAGACAGAGTCTGCACTCACACTAATTGTGCGCAGCTCCTTGCTGATGAGTGGCTTCTGATCTGTGCGGCCAGCAGTTTTAATCAGCAGCCGATCAAACGGAACGATATTCTTTTGTTCATGAACAATGTGCTTGATAATGCTTTATCTGCTTCTCAGTGGGTGGCAGTTAGAAGTTAGACTACAGGAAACATGTCAGAAAAAGATGTATAGTGCGCTGGTTTGGTTGTGTCTCATTGACCCATTTCTGGGAATTTCATGCTGTTTTGTATGTTTTGGTTTTGCAACAGTTTAATCTGATGACTCTGTATGAGTATGTCTGGTTTCATGTCAGCCCCCTGAAAATGTGTCAGCATAGCCAACATAAGGATTTGTCAGATGATGAACTGAGATAATAGGAAGTTTTTGTATTATTGTGTGGTGTTCTCCATTATATCCTCAGAACTTGTTCAGATGAGTTTTCTGAGCCCATAAACAACCCCACTCGAGGTGAAAGCCCGTCCCAAATACTCGTCCAGTTCCGTCCACAACCGCCAGCTGAGTCCCATTCAAGTTCCACTGTGTTTCTTTTCCCACTTTTGTTTCTGAGATGAAAAGAGTGTCCCGTTGTGTTTCTGTGGTGTAGCCCGTCGCTGACTCTCTTCACTGGGATCTGATGAACACAACTTGTTTCAAGTGTCGGTTCTGTACAGCCACACTTTTCTTCATACCTGAGAAGGGAGGGAGATATTGTGTGTGTGTACATCTGTGTGTCTGCATGTGTATCTGTCTGTGTGTCTGTGTGTTTCATTGTCATGCCAAGGACAAGCGGGCTTGTCCCGTGCCAAGTGGTGCCAAGCCAGCTGGCTGTCGCTCATGCTTTTGTTTTGTGCTATGCTCTGTATTCAGCCCACGACGCACATTGTGGTGAAGAGCCTTCTTTCGCTCGCTCTCCCTCCCTCGTCCCCTTTTGTGTGCATCTGTGTGTGTGTGTGTGTGTTTGTGTGTGTGTGTGTGTGTGTGTGTGTGTGTGTGTCTTTTATGGCAGTGACCTTGATGTGGGGAGAAAACTAGAAACACGAGTTGGCCAACAGAGAGCAATAGAGAGAATCAGAAATTAAATGCCGCTACCTGTAATAACCTAATTAATATTCACTGATGTTGGACTTTGGACTTCCAGTAACCCAGCTTTCCATCTGTTGTTACACCAAAGAGGTGAAAGGGCGCTGCTTGGCTTTGTGGTCGGAACTTGTTCGTGACTACTGTTTCCTGACGACTCATACAGGACTCTTCGCTGAGTTCTCTTTGGCAAATGAGAGAGGAAGTGGAGATCCTCTCAGAAAGGATCAGTTAACAGATTTAGAATTCAGCACCCGAGTGGAAGCACGCTATTTCATCTCCAATAAGTCGTATCTGTCAGGGTGTCCATATGCCTCAAATGAAGTGTTGTCAGATCCTCAGTGGCAACAATTTCTGAAGTGATTGGGATACAAACAGGAATTTGTGCTATCTTGTGAAACTAACCATGTAAGCCTGCAAACTATGCAAGGTTTGAACTTCTCTCTGAAGCTCTACTGAGACTTAAACTATCCATAAGCATTGGGCGTTGACCCCATTTATACAGTTGCTGTCTTTACGCTATCATGGACAAGTGTGGACATTTTTACCTTCAGTGTGTCTAGATAACTGAGCCTAACCCCGCGAAACACTGAACTCTGAAGTCTCTGTACAATAGAAAGTGATGGTCCATCATTGCAAATCATGTGATGAGGTGAGGACTGCTTGCAGGGCTGTGTGGTAGACCACTGTTGTTGGCGAGTTAACGGCTAACTCACTGGTCAGCACCAGCGGTACGAGCTTTTTCTACCTAACTTGCTAAGTGAGAACATCCCGCGCAGCTAATTAGTAACAATGTAAACGCCACAGATTTGGACTCCATGATTCGTATTGTACTTGCTGCTTGATTCAACTGCTGGTGTGACCTGACCCTTCAGTCAGCCCAAAGAATAAAGAAGTCACTTTCGGTGGATATGAGTTCATGTTGCATCTGACTAATCGCTTTATGCGAAGACACTTTGTCCTTTGTTCACGTTTGTGTTTGATCGACAGGTAAATCTTCACTGTTATGAAAGTCATATTTTGGAACCCTTTCCATTCAGGTGTATTTAAATGCTTTGGCAGCATGCTTTCAACATTCGTGCCAACGAAACAGGCCGACTTGACTGACTTGAAGTGCAGCGGCAGGGGAAAAAAAAGTGTCTCAAAAGAAGTTGATTGGCTGGTTCTCTCCCTGTGGTGACCCATGAGAGGATATGTTTTAACTGTCTAGTCATGAATATTCATGAACAGAGTCCGACCCCTCAGCCCCCCTGAACCCACCCCCCACCTCCTGCTGCCTTATGTGTCCAAAGCTGTTTTTAAATCTACATAATTTGGGCTGAAGTGCCTTTCAAATGGCCTTTCCTGTTCTGACACTTTCCGGAAACAAGGGAGAGACACACTTATTAATCAGGCTCTCATTGTGTGTGGGATAGCGTGTGTCTGAGTGTTTGTGTGTGTGGCGGAGGCAAACGAGCCGAGATAGGTGGCTGCAGAGGAAAAGGCAGAGCAGAAAAGGGAGACAGCAGACGGGATAAGAGAGAATTAGTGAGGAAGAGAAAAGAAGTCGGTCTGAGGGAGTGTGTGTGTGTGTGTGTGTGTGTGTGTGTGTGTGTGTGTGTGTGTGAGGTAGTGGAACTGCCAAAATGAGACGAGGACGATTCGTGCTGCATTCACACTGTGGCTTTAAACAGCTACACCAATTGGCTGGGTGAGATGTTGGTCAACCGCAACAGCAAACTGCCACGGCGGTTTTGGAAAAACAAGATGTTCAACGGTTTGATTTACGTCCGCGCAATTAAAAAGCATTCTTGATCGTGTCAAACTGTTGTCAGAGAGACAGTTTGAGGGCTTTATCTTTACTGGAATGGGCCACAAGAAAAACAACCTTGCCAGAGTCTAGCATCATTCTCCAGTTGAAAACCATTAACATTGCCACGTACTCAACACTGGCACAATGTGAATGTGTACCATCTGGCATTAAATGAGTCTTCACCATGCATACTGTGACAGGCTCTCTCTTTCCTTGCCAAAATTAAGAATCTTGAGCATATGACTCCCAGTTATGATGTTTCCTTTGTTTATCCCATTCCTCTGGTCTCCTTTTTCCTTCACCGTCAAACATGTGCAATGGCTGATCGGTCCTTGGTCTTAAAGGTGCCACAGTTCCATTCAGACCCTGATTTCACCCTTTTTTTGCAGCCCATTCAACAGAAACATGTTAATGCCAGAAACAAAAAGAAGGTCTGGGTGGACGTCATCCAACATCTCCGCTGGAGGCCTCCACAGGATCTGAATACACCCTCATCAGACCCCATTCACCAGCAGTGGTGACTTAAATGAGGTGCATTGAAGTCACAGGGAAATAATGCCCAATCAAATCAAACTTTATTATTGTAGCGCCTTTTATGTAATCAGACATGTATTAAGGACACGGGGACCCTCGGGTCAACACGCAAAATTCACACCAGGATCAAAAAGCACATCAAGATGTTTGAGGCTCCATGTTTTGTCCCCGCCACCCCACGCTTGGATAAGGCGTCTCTTTCCGCCTCAAATTAGAATCTGCCTGCTTGACTTGGGTTGGATCCATTATCGGTATCAGGGTTCCAGTACCGATGTGATTTACACCTTGAATATCAGCCCAGGGTCACTGATTCACATGCTGATCCATACTCTGATGTTCTGATGAACTACAAATATGCTACACCCGTCTAAGGGGCACTTTGCTGTGTGGTGGAGGCAGTCGCCCCCACTCATCGCCTCTTCCATGTTTACTTCTGTGCATGGCGGCTACCTCCTTGTACTACTGTGACTGACACTGTTGGGTGTCCACACAGAAAAGCTTCGCTGCTGCGGTTGTTAAATCCAGATTTTGGGATGCCAGATGTGGTGCGAGGGTCTGCCAGCCAACCATCCCCCTAATCGACTGTCCCCACCTCTCCCCCCTTATCCAGTTCCTACAGGGCTAGGATGGATCAATACCAAAAAAAGGGCTTTAGTAGCAGCAGATATTCAAATTCACGCATCAGTATTGGATCAGATGTAAAGAAAAAGGTTGGTGCATCTTTAATCTGAGCAATCTTGCACAGAACACATTCATCACCAACGTGGCTGTCAAAATAAATCCTGTGTTTTGGAGGTACTGGGTTTATAACCCGAAAATCTTAGGTACACCTTAGCTCTGCAAAGCACAGGTAAATTAAGCTCAGCCTTTGTTGAGTAAAGACTAGTTTTTGTGTGACTCTGCTGAAAGAAATCGCTGAAGCGTAAAAGAATGCAGGTCTAGGTTACTTTTCTTTCAGCGAGGTTTCACAATAGCGGTTTTCAGTGCCAGGGGGAAAATACCAGGAAGTAGGGAATGACCGACAAATGCTGGCGCTCCTGCTAGTTTGAAGCAAAGAGGAACTTGTTCGGATGCCGTTTTCTTGAGGTTGCTTGGTTCGATCGTTTTATGATGTAAACCTGCTTTAATTGGTTTGCTTGTGCTTAAAACCAAAACAAGGAGCTGAAAGACACAAACACAAACTAAGAGGACACCGTGCAGAGTTGGGCGACGATTCTCTGTTGGTTTGTCACAGAGATCGAACACGAGTCGGATAATTAATCGTTACAGCTTTATGTTTGAATGAGAAACTTAGTGCACCAGCAGCACAAATACAGTATATAAACAGTACACACACACACACACACACACACACACACAGCACATCCATACAACTGTAGCCCCAGGGTTGTTGTTACTAGCCCTGCATTGTCCATACAGGGGGATTGGAAGGCTTGCATCACTGTTGGTTCAATCTCAAGCCGTCCCTGCACTGTGTGAATCCAGGCTATTGTGATGGGATGTGATGTGTGTGCAGGTTCGTGTGTGTGTGCAGTGCCTTACTGAGCCCGGCCAACAAGTGCAGCCCGATCCCTCATATCTGTCCTATATTACAAACAGAGTGATGAATGACTGAGATCCTCATGGTGAAGAAATACATCCAGAAGACAGGGTCTATATTAAAGTGCATTAAAGATGAGTGTATGTGGGGAGGGGGGCAACTGAGTGACTGAATAGAGTGAGTGAAAGAATGGTCTGCCTGGCATTGTGTGTCCCCCTAGTGCATGTTGTAAAGGTCTCTCTCTCTCTCTCTCTCTCACCCCAGCCATGTGTGTCTGTGTGTGTGTGGGACTGAATGAATGTCTTTCGATTGGAAACCTTTTCTTTTCTAATCTCAAGTCTCTGCCACAGAGCATTGTGGAGCATTGTTTACCAGCCTCCTCTCCTTTGTTCCGCCTGCTTGTGTGTGTGTGTGTGTGTGTCTGTGTGTGCACACATATGTCTGTGTGTGCACACGCGCATGTGCACGCATTATGCATGTCCTTGTGTGACAGTTGACATTATCAGATGATTGCTCCCACGACTCGTCCGCGTGAGTGT
Organism: Datnioides undecimradiatus; assembly: GCA_008933995.1. Lineage (NCBI taxonomy): Eukaryota > Metazoa > Chordata > Actinopteri > Lobotiformes > Datnioididae > Datnioides > Datnioides undecimradiatus. The sequence goes on along the minus strand of WARS01000030.1, from coordinate 2,336,062 downwards.
GTTTGTGTGTGTGTGTGTGTGTGTGTGTGTGTGTGCACGCACACGCATGCCTGTGTGGGGTTATGTACATGACAGCTGACATTATTGGATCGCCATTATTGTGTGTGTGTCTATGTATGCATGTGTATGCGACTGTTGACATTATTGGATGATTGTGTGTGTGTGTGTATGTGTGTGTGCCCATGTGTGTATGAGACAGTTGACATTATAGGATGATTGTGTGTGTGTGTGTGTGTGTGTGTGAGACTATTTTCCATTCAAATGTTGCCTGTGGTTTGACAGCAAGATGCTCTAATGTGTTCTAATGTGTTTCACGGTTGACTTTAAGAAACCTCAGTGATACTTTGTCTTGATGTGTGTTTTATTGCTTTGCTGTCATGTCTCTGCATTTTCAAACTGATAAAACATGACTTTAACTGTAGAACTGAAACCATAGAATCCCCAAAGTTTCCAAAGTCTACCGAGTTGAATTTTGATGTGTTTAAAATGATGACTTTAGATCATCCTTTCGATGGAATGGTGCAGCTGTAAAGGGAACATGAAGTCATGGGTTTGGATTTTGCTGATCATACAGCTTCAGTTAACAGGAACAGCATGACAAACAACATGATCCCGAAAGAAGGTGGTTTTAATAACTTTTAGCTACTTTAAAGAGGAAGCTTGATTTAGTTGCAAATAGTTGTTATGGAAATGCCATGGGTGGGAATTTGGCGTATTTGACGAATTTGGAGTTGAGAATTTGGCGTTTCTGGTCTGTTGCCACAGGTAACAAAAAATGAGGTCACAAAGTTACAAAGTAACCAATCAGAAATGTGGGCAGTCCCAGTGTGTCGCCGAATAATGTCTCCTTGAGCTGTGCAGCCCTGAGATGCCGGTGTGAACGTGGCCGGACAGCACATCGGGCTTGCGGTGCAGTGTGGCTGCAGCGACAGATGCTCTCATTTGAAATAAATAAATGAACCCCCAGTGGAGAATAAAGCTCACTTTGTTAAGCTTGATCCCAGCTTTAGACTGCAGATTCAATGGAATAGACAGCCTGTGTCCACTCGAACGCTACAGTGGCTTTGGGAGCTGAGCGTGCATCGCTCTCAGCCTGTTTCAGGTCGTTAAACTTCCCCCTTCAACTTCGTTATGTTGCATTTTTCTGATATGGCTAGTTCAGTTAATGATACTTAGTCTTCACTCAGTAAATAGGTTTAACGTGAGCTTTGCCTATGCAAGGCCCCTCCATCCGCCCCCCCGCTCTCCTCCCTCTCCCATGGCTTCCTCCACAAGCCCTCCTGGCTGCCTGCCTGCCTGCCAGCCGCCTCTCACCCATTGTGGGCTAACAATGGCAGGCGAGGCCCCAGCCTCGAGGCCTACAGCCTGGGTCTTAGAGGGGGTGTCGTGGGTGGGCGTAGCTTGAGGAGGAGTGGTGTGCTTGCCCCTGAAAGGCTGACTCTATGGGGTAAGCCGACAGGGAAGGGAAAGGGGGGGGGGGCAAGAAAAAGCAGGTCACGCCCAGATTAAAATTCAATGTATGCCCCATGTACGGCTGTCTGCCTACGTCAGCAAGCTGGCCTTGGTACACTGTGTGTGAGGAGGCAGGCAAAGGGTGCTGGGAGCGGGGCTTCTCAGGATTTTCAGGGTGTCTCACTAACATGGTGAGCTAGAGGAAGGGGAGGAAGCCAGAGCTAGAAATTAGAGAGACTGGAATAAAGACACAATGGGGGAGTGAGGAGAAGTGTGTGTGTGTGTGTGTGTGTGTGTGTCTGTGTGTATGGATAGGGAAAAGGAGGAGGTAGTAATCAGGGTGTCTGGCCCTCTTCATTGCTCTGCTTCAGCTGTTTTGAGCTCAACACACCTTCAGGGTGTGTGTGTGTGTTGGGAAAGGCGGGGGGGGGGTTGTCTTCCTTAATGGGGCAGCAGTAGCGTCATAATGCATGCAAGACAAAGCTGATTTGGTGATGCATGCTTCCTTTGTGTTGCTGTTGCATGCTGGGGGGGGCGCTCTGTAATACACACACATGCAACACACACAGACACACACACACACGCAATCCAATCCCCCTCTGTTTTGGGCCCCATCCCCATATGGTGGCTTGGCTTGATGAGAGCTTGATGAAGTCAACCAGAAGTCCCCCACCCCTCTGTGTGTATGTGTGTGTGTGTGCATGTGTGCGTGTGTGTTTCTGTGCAAATCTGTGATTGCTTTTCAGCTAATGGATAAATGAGAGTTTCACCCTTGCAGAGCTATTGTGCGTTATGCGCGCGCAGAGAGCGGAGGGGCATGTGTGGATCGTCAGCTTGTATATTGGCTCGCAAGCTGTTTTCATTATATTACATTATTCATGTTTCATGCATGATTGTGCAAGGAGAGCAGTGATCAGCTCCGTAGGGGTGGAGGCTAATCAGGGGGTGGAAAGGTTTCTAAACTCAGACGTGCAGACGGTTCAACAAAACCACAAATGTCACGACCTTTCCAGTAGATGTAATATTTCCCAGAAAGAAGTGAAGAAAATATCGTGTGGAAGTGGAAGCAAAACATCGCAGAAAAACCTCCAGCCAGTATTTATTTTCAGATTTGCAGGAAGCTACAGTGCCAGCAGGGATTGAACCGAGTCCACGCCTGAAATTTCTTTTGTTTAATTTGACCCCCAGCGAGACTAGCTGTTACTATGGTAAAGGGGCGGCCAGATTAACCAGTAAACCAGCAGCGCTTCTTTTCATTTCCCAGGATGCGTTGAGGATCCAGCCCCTGCGATTCACCTTCAGCAGATCCTAACAGCTAAAATTAACATGTGAGCTGCGAGTCAAAGTGTTCAAGCAGCTCTGTTTGTCAGAAACAAAGCTGAAGCGCTGTGAAATATTGTTTTATACTGTGCTCGGGCTACATTCAGTCACTGCCAAACATTAAAAAGTTTCATTCATGCTGCACAGTTTTTGCTAATTCTGTGAGTTTGTGCAGCGCGTCAGCCTTCAGAGGCTTCGTGAGAGAGTGTGTCATCTGCTTGACAAGCCCAGGTCAATATTCCCTCCTTCTGAAGCGTCCCTGAAGTTACTTTTGTTCAGTCTTCAGACATTGATTGGGCCACTTTCATCAGATATTTTCTTTTGGTCATACAGTAAACAAAAAGCCGCAATTAATAAAGCCGCATGTGTGTTTCAAATGTTCAGCTTTGTGCTCAATTGTGTTTGTGCGCAAACTACAAATGCTCGGCTTTGTGCCTCCTTCCCCTGCGTGAGTACACAAACGGCGTCAGAGTGAGTTTTTTCTTCCCTTTATGTTTTTGTTGCCACCTCGCCGTTCCTTGTGTTGTGTCCGCCAACTCCGAATGGAGCCATTTTGTCTCCTTCAGTTCCTGAAATGAAATATAAGCCTCTTAAACGCATACTTATCTTGCCCTGCAGACTGTGCTTGAAGAACAAACACACGCCGTGCATGCACGCATGCACACACACACTAACTAAAGAGGCATTGTGATGCCAGCCCTTGTTGTTCCTAAGACGGCGGCTACATGCATGTGGCAGATGGTTGTTCCTTTGCTTTGCATGCCGCCATATTAAACAAAAAGCACGGCGGAGGCCATGGCTGGTTTAGGAAAAGGGCAAAGTGCGAGAGACGGAGAAAGACAAGACAAAAGAGCAGCAGAGGGAGAGATGGAGACAACGGGCTTTGGCATACGTAAACACGAGCAGGAAAGCCATGTGTGGATATGTGCATAACCGCAATAACACTGCACGCACTGCTAACACAGATGCAGACACACACACGTTCCGTTCAATGAACGCACAAAGATGACCAGAAAATACATGTACATTCGGGATGAACAGTTTGCTGCAGGGAAGGATCCGCACTTATAGCAGATATCATGTGTTTTGTGTGTGGTGTGTGCATGTGTGTGTTTCATGTGAAATAGTGGCTCTGCTAACTCACCAGAATGCAGATCTCTTGTGTAAATGTGCGTGTGTGTCTTTGGTAAACTGATGTATCGTAATTGGTGGTTCAATCCAGTGCAGTGACCTTTTACAGCTGTCGACTCCTGTCATATGCTTACATGTTTATGGGTGCCTTATTAGTGTGTGTGTGTGTGTGTGTGTCCATATCATATTATGGTTTTGTCTCCTTCAGCTTGCAGGGAACATAGTGAAACACACACATTTGAGACCATTTTCAGTTTGTCCTCTTCACTTGTCCCACTGTGGCCCCAGTTATGCTTCCAGCCCTGACATCACCACTGAATATAATCTCCATATAGGTTTAACCAAAAAGCATTATATATATATTTAATGGTAAAGTAGAAAAGAGGTATAATGTAAGGCTGCCAACATGCGTTTGAGATGATGATCACACAAAATCCTGCGGTATTTAGCTTAATTGTACGGTTTTAGCCCAAATTGATGCCATCGCTGCAGTAACATCAAACATATGCTAACTGCTATGGCAACCAGTCCCCATGACATGTCTGTGTCAGCTATAGAGAGGAGACAGAGACGAACGCAGCCACAGAGACAGACAAAACACCAGCGATGGTGGACATGATCTCACATGTTCTGCACCATTGTTCTGAGACTATGAACGATCATCGGTATTCACTGATCACATGTTGCGTCACCCATACCCTGATCAGTGTAATCAAACTCCTTCAGGTGTCGCTGATGTTATCTGCTGCGACTTCATGGCATGGGACTACCGCTCTGCCTGTTCCCACTGCTGTGAAATAGCCGTCTGAACAGTTAAACGTGTCAGTAACATCATCCGTGTTAATGTGAGGCCTCTTAGCAAACTGCCTGTTGCATTCAAGTCAAAGCTTCTAGCTTCTGATGATGTGAGCACGAGTTCTCGCATCATCTCCCGCAGCAGGGTGAACCGCGAACGGTTACAGCTGGGAGCCTGTGCAGTTATCTGACAGGAAAACAGGTGGGATATTTCATGGGCAACATGTTAATGCTAAAAAGACAAAAAGCTAATGAAATCTAGTCATATGCGTTTGTTAGCAAAAAAAAAAACTGCTAAAACTATTTCTCCAATGCAAAAAGAGTTACTGTTTATGCTGAATTTGCAGTTTTGCTATTGATTGCGGCTCTCAGGACTGAAACATTGTAGTTTGAGACCAATTAAATGCTCCTGTATGGCTTTGAGTAGTTGCACGGTTACAACATCAATATTAAATGACAACACTGAACTGTGTTGCTGTATTGTAATGCGCTCTGATGTACAGGCACGTTTGCCCCCTGCATCTTAGATAGAAGCAGAACAGACTGCATATTGTCCCCAGCGTACTGCAAGACGAGTTAGAACCTTTCCTTAGTTCCCGGTCCTCTTGTTACTTGTTGCTGTTGCACCTGATTCCAGCACCTCCTTGTGTAACGGCTCTTCTCCTCAAAATACCCGACACCTCCCTTCCTGTCTGTTTGATGCTCTGCGTTTGACCTCACACATTCTCAAAAGTAAAGATAATGCGATGGTGGAAGGAAAAAAAAACCACTCAAGAAAAGTCAAGACTGGTCCAAGTTTCCTCACAGACAATGACTGTAGGCTCCATCACCTGCAGGGGATCGACACAAGCCTCCCCCTGAGTGTTTGCGGCTCGATAAATTGCTTCTTCTTGTCTCTTTGTGAGTGTGGCCAGACAAGGCCGCAGCACAATGATGCCTCCACACTGCAAACAATGGGCCGGAACAAAAAAAAAAACCCACGGCCTCCCTATCTCCGATTTAGCCTTGGGTGAACAGGGTTTACACACATCGGAGAAAGGACAGCCCCTGTGCGCGATGCATGCATAGCAAGGCCCTTTGACTCTGCTTCATTCCAGCCCAGCTCCAGCTTTGTGTTTGGCATAATGTATTTCTCGTGTTGGTGAGCGAGCATGTTTTTTTTTTTCTTTGTTTTTTTTTTGCTCTCAGGTTTTTGGTCCTGGAAAAAAAGTGAAAAGCAGCATTTATGGCTTCTCTCCTCACCAAATAACCTTCATTCTAGTGTCGCACATGCTCACAATGGCGTGAATCAACCAAGTGACTCTCCATTAACGGCAGAATGTATGCATGGCTTGAATTGGACCACTTTGGCTTTCAGGTTGTACAGCTTGCTTTCAGATTAGACGGATGAAGTTCTTGATTGAATTTCAGATGCCATCAAGCAGAGGACGCCGTCCCTTCCTCCCTCCCTCCTCCCCTCCTTCAGCTACAGCAAGATGCCTGCGTGTGTGTGCGAGTCAAAAACAGGACACACCGGCCCTTATATGTATATGTTTTTCCTCATTCTGATGATTTTGATCGGTCTTTGTCCATCATTTCATCTCTCTCTGACAAGCATTTTGCTGAACGCACTCTTCCTTTCAGAGTAATCTGGTTTACCTTCCCTCCCTCTGAATTTCTACTCTCCACTTCCCCAATTTTTTCTTTTTTTTTTCTTGCCCTTTTCTGAGTCGGGCTGGGAACTCGGGGCCAACACGTCAGCCTTTTGCTGATTTCCACCCGTGTCAGCTCCGTCAGATCTGCAGATTTTCCCCCTCTCTCGTTGTTTTTACAGTGACGCATCAGCTGAAAGGGACTTGATTAAACCTTTTCTCTCACATCTTCTTTTTCTCTCGTTCTTCCCCTTTCTCCCTTGCTCTTCCCTGTTTCCCCGTTCTCTCCTCCCCCCTCCCTTAGCAACAGAATGGAGCAAATCAGGGAATCAATTCAATGTAATCATGACAAATGAGTCCCGGCGGTTAGCAAGTTTTTTTTTGTGTGTGTGTGTGCGTGTGTGTGTTCGGGACCGGGCTGCTGGGAAATCACAAATGAATCAATCAGCTGTTATCGCATCAGCAAACACTGCAGGAGGGATGGGAGGATGGATGGATGATGGATGGATGGATGGAGAGGAGGTGGAGAAGATTCAGTGTACTCAATGCGTGCGTGCACGTCTGTTGTGTAGAGATAGATGTCTGATTGAATACGGGGCCATGTGGGTGTCTGTGTGTGTGAATGAGCGCAGGAGGGGAGGGGTGGGAGGGGGGTGCTGTGTAAACCTTGGAGCTGTCAGAACAGATGGGAGATGGGAAGGGCTGCAGGCTGCGAGGGATGTGCTGGCTGCTGGAGGAGGATGAATCCTGCACGGGGCCACTTTTGGAGAGGAGCAGCGAGATTTGAGCAGGAAGAAGGTCGTGGGAGTTTGGGTTTTTTTTTCTGCTAATCATGCAGTTTCTTTATCATAGTAAATATGTGCCATTGACATAAACAGGCATTCAGCTCGTGGGTGGCCGAGGACGATGAGCCAGTGTATCTGTGTTCTGTTTGCAGATGATGGCCTAAATTATATCCCCTGTCAGTAGGTTCAGGCTTTTTGTTGCACGACAGATGCACTGTGATTAAGAAATGTGCTGATTCGGATCATTTATGAAATGTCAACTTCGGAGTGTTCTCTGATGAGCAAACTGTGCAACTGTGACTTCAAGCATAAGCCAAGTTGAGTATGAATGGTTTAAAACATGTCTCGGCATTTCCACACTGCATGTTCGTGTTATTTACAGGCCAACAAAAACTGTATCTGTGGAGAGCTGAAATGATACAGTGACATTACGCAAGTCGACGTATCATCGGTAACAGTAAGAAAACAGACCCTCAGTCCCTCAGATGTCAAACTGTGCTTTGCCCTTTCTTCTACCAGCATTCCCAGACTGTAGTCTGTAGGTCAGAGGTGAACCACAAATCAACGTTGGCCATCAGCTGAGGAAACGTCTCCTGGAAAAAATGGCTCCAGAGCCGACACCTCACTCAGACAATTTGTTGGTTTTTCTTTTGCCACTGTCTGTGTTGCTTTACCAAAGAGGATGTGGTGATTCTGTGTGGGCAGCAGAAAGAAGGAGTGGCTTTTGGCAAAGTGTGTGTGGTGTAGGCACAGCTCTGTGGGGCAGGTAGATGAATGGAATCAAAGCTAGTCCCTTCCTTAAGTTTAAAATCCAGACTAAGCAGCCTGATCTGTCTGTCTGTCTGTCTGTCTGCGAGGCCTGTGGTGAGGCTTTGGTTGAATAAGACCATGGTTTAATATGTGTGTGCGTGTGTGTGTGCGTGCACACTTTGGCTCACTGCCTGGCTCCATCTCCCCACCTGATTAGGGGTTAATGGCCTATGAGCATGGGGAGCTATCCGCCCTCTGATTGGCCGACGGGCTCATGTGTGGGCGGGGTTGCCATCGAGTGACAGATGGTGTACAACAGGGAGGGAGGCTGGGTAGAGTGTGTATGTGTACGTATATGTACGTATACACATGGAGCGCGGGTCTCATCAGTCGTTTTGTTGTGTCTTTGTGTTCACGTCTTTGTGGTTTTCTCACCCACAACGTTACTACTACTACTACTACTACTACGGATTTCACCCGCTTATACATGCATCCATGCTTAGACATTTACTGTTGTCAAGTCCCACATGCGTTATTGTATGTTCGTTTGTGAAGAAAATAATCCAGATTAAAAACAAATCCACCTGCAAAATCAGAATTTTCGTTTTTGACACAGAGAGGTGGGGAAACCGCTGTGGTTCACACTTTTTCCTCTTTCACTCAGCAGACTCAGAATGAGGATTAATGCTGTGGTCTGAATGCATGCAGCTTTGTATGTGGCTCTAAATGATGTGCAGCTCGCACGATGAAAGCGTTGTTAATAACCACAAATGACACATGCGCGCACACACACACACACTTCTGTGTGAACGACGTCAGTGTCGTCAGTGTGTGTATTTTCATTTGTATGCAAGCATGCATACCTGCAACAGACAAAAAGACATGATACACACACGCACACGCACACCACACGCACACACACACACACACAGGGCCATGTGATTTCCCCCAAGGATTAGGCCAGATCATTGTACTTGGCAGCATTCCCAGTTTACACTCATCACACTCCTTATTCACCTTTGTTAGAAATTCATCGGTTTTGCTGAACCAGTCCAGTAGCCTGGTATAGAACAGAAGAAAGAGTGTGTGTGTGTGTGTGTGTGTGTTTATATTTGTGTGCGTGTGTGGGGAGGGGGGACAGAAAGAGAGAGATTAGTGATAACTGCTTTGAATATCACTGACGAGTTTGTGTTGTTTTGTCACTGTGGCATTAAGAACAAAAGCAGACAGGCTCTGAAAAGGTCGTTTGTTCACTGTGTGTGTCTGTGTGCTTATGTGTGTGTCTGTGTGTTTTTGTGTGTGTGTGTGCGTGCTTGCAGACTGTCTGAGGCAGCGTCTTTTTATCAAGTGTCATTGCATCCCCATCTGCTGAAGACACACTGTCTCCCTCAGCCTTTACACACACACACACACAGAAGCACTCTGCATGAGACAGCAGCTGAAAGAAGGGGTGCAGTTTCACGCCAAGACACTGAGCATTGAATCACCAGGCTCTGAGACGAGAAACAGGTTTGATGAGAGGGTGAAACAACACACTCACCTGTGGAGTACCTCACGGCTCTGTCCTGGGTCCGGTTGACTGATTTTGTGGACCTCACTCTAAACGTTCCCATACCTTTGCCTTGGACCCCCAATCAAGATGCGGGCGGGTGGAGGGTGGAGGGTGGAGGGGTGGAGGGGTGGAGTTTACCCCTGCACAAATACAGGAGACTGCTACATTACCGTAATTGCTATAACAGTGATTTATGAATGTAATCTGGTTTAAAGCAAAAGAAACAACAACAGATGTTGAATCATAATGTGTGAAACTTAAATGCATCCAGCCTGAGTTTGGCTACAGTGCTGAGGATGCTCGTAGCTCTGCAGCTGATAGGAGAGCAGCAGCCCTGACGTATACAGGAAGACAGGCTTTGATCCATCCAGGACCGACAGTCCACTCTCCCACTGTCACCTCCCGCCATGGGTCTGAATCTGATCATCTCAACAGCCAGAAAGTGAAAAACGTGTATTTTATAATCTCAGACTATTCCTTTAATTTGAATGACTGGCCAATCACAAGATACTCAGCTGTACATAACCTCCTGCAGTGCATTGTCTCATGAGCTGAACACCTAGTACCACATGAGTGTCACCTAATGTAAGAAAGGCCGTATCATGTGGGAACAGACTAGACTCTGGTTTGAAAGCCAAAAAATTGCTAACTTGCGGCTAATTAAACCCAGCTATGCTGTAGGTTTAATGTGTGAAAGTGGAAAAAAGAGGGGGAGGTGGGAGGGTGACGGGATGCCAGACAGACGGACTGTGAGCTGTGTCTGAGCCATTTTAGACTTGATTGAAAGTGAAAAGAGCAGCGGTGTCACCATCACATTCATCCCTGTGGCCTGAGCAACAATAGGCTTTAGCCTAACAGACATAGACGGAGAGAGAGACGTGTGTGTGGGTGGCTGGGGGGGTCTGTGTCCCAAGCCAAGACCAAAGGGAGAGAGAGAGAGAGAGAGAGCAGCTGTGGAAATGTCTTCATACCTAATATCATCTGCCATCAAAACTTGTCCGCTCATCTGAAATGCTAAACTACATTTGTGCAGACTGCGGCGATGACTGATGACTGACAGGACATTATTTAGACAGCTCGGAGGGAAGATAGCTCTCAAATGTTCCCCCGATGCTTTTAAGAAACGCACTCCCCCCATTTTCGCCTGATCTTTTGCTCAACCGCTGCGATGATTTCAGCACCGGAAGATCAAATTTGGACTCCCTTACACTGAGCTGCGGTTAGTGCAAATTGGCTCTACAGGTGTATCCATTATAGAGACGGGGGGAAGGAACGGAAAGCCTTTTTTTCTGACATTTATGATATTACCACGAGCTGCGAGAGATTGGTTTGACAGGCGGACTCAGTGGGAGGGAGAGATTTCAACAATTCGGAGAACTCTTTATGTCTGTCATTGGCATCAGCCTCTCTGTCCCTCTCCCTCTGCAGTCTGTTGTCTCTCTCATCTCCCTGTCACAGTCAGATGGCCTGCTTGGCTCAGAAGACAGTTTGCGTTGGTCACTAGCGTCCTTTTGGAAAATGGTTGCATAATGATGTGTGCATGTCAGCAGGCGTTTCAGTTCAAGTATGTGAGGGAGTTCATGTGTTGGTTAGCATGAAGCCAGGTCAGGCCAGGTCATATGTAGGTCAGTAGATCACTCTGTGGCTCACCCGTGGCTTCGGTGGTCTCTCGTTCGGTCCATGGTCTGGCCATGCAACATGACAAAAGGTATCACTGCAGTAGAGCTTGTTTGGCACACGTTACTACAGGTTCGGGTCAGAAAATGAAACACGTTTTCAAAAGTCCATGACACCAGGACGTGCACGAGAGTTTTGTACTCACAAGATTTCCAGGAAAGTTATCGGAGGTCGAATAACAAGTTAACGCAGGCCGGTTTGGACAAAAGCCGCCTAGTGTGACGTTAGAATAGAAGCAATCTTTACCAAGGTGCACAGTAAAATTAGCACAATGGTGCGCTGTTCACGCTGCAAGGTGTTTTCTGCCTGGAATGTTTGCATGTATTTGATGCATTGTGTCGCAGCAAAAGTTAAAGTTGAACTCGGGCAGGGTGGCTCTGCTTTGTCTTTCCCCACTGAGCCCTTGAAAAACTCCACTGTGTCAATGCGTTGTCGCTGAAGGGAAGGCTTTTTGAATGCAGCGCTTTGGAGTTTCAAGGCAGGGTCGTCCCTTAAAATACTTCAGCCTGGCCCAGCCATTGCCACAACACAATTCAGAATCACCCAGCAAGCTGCACCGGCTTGTGAAAGTGCACATTCTTGGCAGGGGACTTCACATTCATGTGAATTTAGTCACAGTGTCTGTTGATCATTGAGATAGCAAACACAACGACTGCTGCGGCAATAGTTGTAAAAACCTGCTTGACAGCATTAGAAGCTTCTGCACAGTGTTCGTGTCTCATAAGCCTGCATACTGGCAATGCACCAATCCTATAATGCTGCATCAGCACTGGTCATACAGACCTTATTGATCAGATCGGGTACCGGTCGTGATCAATGCACGTTTAATACAGTTTCTTTGTCAATTTCACATCTGTTCTCATTCATTCATGTTACCTTACATGAAAATAATACCAATGCCCTCCACACAGTGAGGGGAGGAAGAGGGAGGACTGGTATTAAACCAGGACATGGTATTGAATGTATCCTGAGCTGAAGCATTTCATTGGAAAGATACGGTGAGATCAGCACATTCCTACTTTACAGCCAACCTGGAATTCCTGGATCTCTCCTCACCGATACTGTAGCAGCACACCAACACAAGCCTTTTTGTTCAAGGCACTTTTATTTTTGGTCCAAACTCAGTCTCCATCTTTGTGTCTGTATGTCAGCGTTTTGATTGTTGCATGTTGGCAGCCTGGGTGGTAGGCTGCAGCGTCGATCTCAGCAGCGGGAGGCTGTTACGATGGAGAGCAGGTGCAGTTACGTCCCGGTTCAGAAACGTACTTTGTCCAGCGATGAGTCGGTGCGACGATGCCGTGCGTCATTCCTCTTCAAGCCTCCCAGCGGTCATCGGTTTCCCCCCTGTTCTCCTGTAGCTGCTCGTCTTTCTTTGTCACAGTGAAAGCAGTTTGCACTTGATTGGGTCTCAGCATGTGTGTGTGTGTATTTATATGTGTATCTTCTTCCTCGTGTGTGTGTGTGTGTGTGTGTGTGTGTGTGTGTGTATGTGCTCACACAACATTTGGTTTGGAAAAGCCTATTGTGGGATTTTGCCAAGGAGATGGCTTAACACACGCTTATTAGGCTGCTTTACCATGCTGGCCCATACCCCAGATTTTAAGTGTGTGTGTGTGTGTGTGTGTGTGTGTGTGTGTGTGTGTGTGTGTGTATTTGTGTTTGTTAGCTTGTCACTGCTTTAGAGCCCATGCCCAAAATAGCCATATCATTGCTTTCCAGTTAGCTTGCTCATCCTCCCTTTATGTCTCTGTGTGCCTCTCTCTCTCTCTCTCTCCCCTGTCTTTCTAGCTGTGAAAGCAGCAGTGGGGTTGCTATGGTTTGGTGAGATACAGTAATCCAATGTGTACACACACACACACACACACACCTCTCACCTCATAAATAATTGACCTGTCACAGTGAGACGACAGGACAGACCAGATACACTCTCCCCTCCCCCACCCTGTGCTCTCCTCTCACATTTCTCCTCCTATCTCGTCCCCTTTATCCTCCGTTTCCTCACTTGCCATTCTTTCCCCGAGCTTTTTGTTCCACCTTTACCTCCCCTTCTGTTCAGCTCTGCTCTCGGCACATTATTATTAGTACTTGGGCTACACAGTGTCCCTGCAGTTGGCTGCATTCAAGTTCTTTATGCTTTACTCAAATCGTAAATAAGATTTTGGGTGCGATGGATGAGATGCTCTGTGCTTAAGACAAAAGCGTTAATAGCAGCATGAAGAGAAATTAAAATCATTTTCAGTGAGTTTCAGGAAGCTGTTGGCTTCATGACGTTGTGTTCCTCAGCATAACAGCCTAGGATACAGCCTTGAGGTACTCCGTAATTAAGTGCTTTTGTTTCTCCTGTTCATCCAATTTCTTTTCTGCCCCAGGACGTTTTGAGGCCCCTTTAAAAAGGCTGATTCAACATATGATCGGTCGCCATGCTTACTCACGTGTTCCTTAAGTGTTAAGGTAATAGTTAGCTTTGTGTGTGAGGGCACTAAAGATTAACTGCGCAAAGCAGAGTTAAAGTTCATCTCTGTAGGAATCTAACCTTACTACCCTAGGGTAGTAAGTGCGTGTGTGTGTGTGTGTGTGTGTGTGTGTGTGTGTAAAACCTGTGAAAGCAGGAAATGATCACACCCTAGCAACCCCCTTTTCACTGCGCGCACACACAAATGCACAGAGACATAAGGAGACAGAGGCAGAGAGAGTATCAGATGGCGCTGTGCCCTGCTGGAGACGTCTCATTAAGACGTGTGTGTTTTGTGCTGAAGCTTCGCCCTGGAAATTTGCAGAGGCTCAGATTACCACAGATGCTGCTCCTCTCACGCTTCTTCTCTCCTCCTCTCCACACACAAGATCCAGGCAGAGGCTGAAACACAGGAAATGGGAAAATGTGTAGATGTCGAATTACTTGAAAATATATCAGTGGTCTTTTCACGCGTATCGCACATGATGTGTCTGAAACTCAGAAGGATATATAAAAACATTTGTAGATCATGGTTGCTGTATATCTATGTTAGCTTATGCTAACGCAGCTCTATCAACAATGGAAAGCTCTTAAGTTTCCATTAATTTGTCAGTCACGCTTGGATGATGAAAGTCACTCATCCTCCATCCTTTTTTGTGTCTTTGCAGGCTTTCACCTCAGTGGCACGGTAACTGAACCCGCCACAACATCAGAGCCAGAGGTCACCCACAAGGTGGCCATCAGCTTCGACAGATGCAAGATCACCTCCGTCACCTGTGGCTGTGGGAACAGAGATATCTTCTACTGCGCCCACGTTGTGGCGCTCTCTCTTTACCGCATTCGCAAGCCTGAACAGGTAATGCCAACAACATGCATGTCTATGAAAAACCTCACAGATGACATCCATGTAAATAGGTTGTTTCATTTTTATGTTGATTCCTAAAGCAGCAAGCTGTCTCCAGGCAACAAAAACGCCATCAACAAATTTATAAGTTGACACATCATACATAACATTTCTGTGTGTGTGTGTCTGACACAGGTGAAGCTGCGGTTACCCATCTCAGAGACGCTGTTCCAGATGAACAGAGATCAGCTACAGAAGCTGGTTCAGTATCTGATCACAGCCCACCACACTGAGGTGCTGCCCACCGCTCAGAAGCTGGCTGACGAGATCCTCTCCTCCAACTCCGAGATCAACCAGGTCCACGGTGAGAGGACGATCAACTCAGCTTGTGCTTGATTAATCTCCAGTGAAAATGCGTGTGATGGTGTGATTTTTTTCAGATCGGCTTTAATGTCTCTTACCCAGAACCAATGCCATGAAAGCAGGGCAGTCAATAGGTGAAGGCTATTGTTGAAAAGTCTGCTGGGCTGAGGTGCAGCCTGTCCCTCTGCAGCGATATCTTCACAGCAACAGGCTAGACTTAAAAGCTTCCAGACTTGAAACATGCTGCATGCTATCCTACAGGCTGTCACACGTCAGAGCCCTGATTACTCTGGCAAAGCAGAAAGGCAGGCTTCAAATGCCTCGTTTGATTTCTTAGTTCCCACTCTCCGGTGACTACCTCCTTCCAGTAGCGGGAGCGTGTTGCAGAAAACAGAAAAAAAAGCAGTTGAATGGTGGAATGGACGCAGGAGAAAGTAGGAAGAGAAGCATGGAAGGGAAAAGGACACTGAGAGGAAGAGACAGGAGAAATGGCACTTGGGGAAATGGGGGAGAGGAGACGGGAAGGAGAGGAAAGATGAAAGGGCCGGAGCAAGTCCCAAGATGAAAAAGAAGAGAGCCGCAACAGAGCCGCACCGGTGAAACGACAAACTAGACACATCCTCCTACCAAACAAAACTCTTTATCTGTTTCTCGATTTCATCCTCCTCACTAAATGTTGACATTCTCCAGCTCTCCTGTCCAGGAAGCGCCGTGCTGTGTTTCCTGTCTGTGTTTGACAAGGGGGATCATGGGGGTTGAAGTTCAGTCGATCCAGGAGCGAGGCTCCCTTTTGATGAAGGAATGTTGCTGTTTGCTGGTGCGTACTCGCAGCCAGTTGGAAACACATCTCTGGGCTTTCCTCAGTGTGCTTCCTGCTAGATCAAAGCGGCTCCCCCTCCTGAGCAGATCTACATTTCCCCGTAGTATTACTCACACACACAACACACACACACAGCGCTAAACACAAGAAAAATAAAGTTGGCCTGACGTTCCCTCAGTGCATGATTAGCCTAAATCAAGCAGCTTTTCTGAAGTGCCATGTAGCGCTATAAGTTAAATGTAACACAAACAGTTCATCAGAGATTTCAGTTCATTCATTCGCTGATCTGAGTTTAAACTCTGAGGAAACCTGGACTGACATGTTAGAGCTGACCCAGGGAAACGTGGTGTTTTCACCAGTGAGGCTGTCTTAAATTAAACTCCATTTCCCATGGTCACCTGCTGTTTATTTTTCTTGTTCAGATGCGAATAGGGAACAGGAAGGAACAGAGTGACTGAGAGAATATACAGACTTTACTGTGTTTACAGCAGCTTTGATGTGGTGGGATGGATGTTAATGTTAGAATGAAACTGTGCCTCTCGGTTCGGTTTCAGGCGGCTTTTCATGCGTGTTTTCCGTCTGCATGTGTTTCTATTATTGTAGCCTGTCGTTTATGTGCTGTGTGTGTGTGTGTGTGTGTGTGTGTGTGTTCCCAGGTGCTCCGGACCCAACTGCAGGCGCCAGCATTGACGATGACAACTGCTGGCATCTGGATGAGGATCAAGTCAGGGAGCAGGTCAAACAGTTTCTGTCTCAGGGGGGATATTACGGCTCCGGGAAGCAACTCAACTCCATGTTCGCTAAGGTAGCCATCGCCACTTCCTGTTTCTGTGCCTTCATGTGGGTGGGATTCATGTACTCATCAACATCATCATCATCATCATCATCATCATCATCATCATCATCATCATCATCATCATCATCATCAAGATGCTAAAAATTAGTGCTTATTTGTCATCACTATATAAATATTTTGCTCAAGCTGCGGCCAATCAGAACACACCAGCGACTAATTAGAAAGTATAAATATGCCAGATGTTAATGAGAATTGTGTTATTCATTGGGTTTGAACATCAACATTTGTAATGTCCTGATGCAACAGATGCAGAGAGAACCCGATTTTTGTTCCCTAGGTCAAACTCCAGTAATGCTCAGTCCTTTCCCATAATGCAACTAAATAGTGTCTTTATTAGACACTTACCAGCATGATGAGAAAGAAGAAAGCAAAAAAAGAGGAAAGGACAAAACAAGAAAGAAGGAAATGAGACATAAAGAAGGAAGGAAAGGAGAAAAGAAAGGAGGAGTGGAGGAAAGGTGGAAGGAATGAGGAAAGGAGAAAGAGATGTAAAAAAAAAACTGCAAGTGTAGACGACCTTGCTGATGTCATTAGTAAACTCATTTTCATTTGCAAAAAAAGATGAAACCTGCCTTTGAAATAATCCAAGAAAACATGAATTTGAAATCAATTTTGTCTCAATATTTCATTTATTAACAATTTGTTCCCTCTTCATACTCAACCCACTGCCTCTTCTGCACTGTCAGGGAATCAAAGGATTCACACGAGCTTAAACACTCAGTTTCTTGTCTCCAGGGCTGGGCTCCCACTGGGAACGCGGCACAAAGAAACATGGCGCCCGCAGGCTCTGAGACGTCGTGAGATTTCTTTAACTGTATTATCCAAAGTCGAAGCATTAAAAGGTCCCGACTATAGTCAGATATAGCTTTGCAAATCCTCAGAGTCAGAGCAGGGGATTCATAAATGTACTTTTCCTATTGCTCTTTATCAGCCCGCTCAAAACAGACCTTTACTGATACGTCTGAACCCCTACTGTTCCTGTTTTACTGTCATCTTACCTGCACCTTTACAACTTTAATTATAGTAGATGACGTGCGTGTTGCCAGAAATCATCCTCTGTCTTCTTACACTCATTCGGATTTCAGACATTCAGATTTGGATTTTAGACACATGCGTCCATCATCCGGGAGTTTTAAGGGAATAATTCGACATGTTAAGGAAAACAGTCATTTGTGGATATTTTTATTCATTATGAAGCTCGTGCCAGAAGGCGGTTAGCTTAGCTCAGCACAAAGATTGGACACTGGTTCCTGTTTAACCTCCAGAGGTCAGAGTGTTTTGGATTACCTACAGTAAGACTAAGCCTGTGCTCGCTGGGTCTTTCCAGGTGAGGGAGATGCTGCGAATGCGAGACTCAAACGGCGCCCGTATGCTGACCCTCATCACAGAGCAGTTCATGGCAGACCCCCGGCTGTCGCTATGGAGACAGCAGGGCACAGGCATGACGGACAAGTGTCGGCAGCTCTGGGATGAGCTAGGTAAGAACGAATTCACAGAAACACACAGTCCATAATCAGGTATTTTGATTATGAACTTTGTCAAGTTGGCCAATCAGCTCGTCCCCCGCTCCATCAGTCACTGCAGTGCAGTCAACAGGGCCAACAGAAGTGTCCAGTGTGTCAGTAACTCAGACAAATCGTCAGCAGAGGTTCATGCAGGCAGTAGCTTCCCCTCCTGCTCGGCCTCTCCTCACCCCTCCCCTTGCCAACTGCACAGAGCGAACGATAAAGGCTGCCGATCAATACGGCTGCTCAGCTTCTCTGCAATCAATCTCGGCATTTAGGAGGTCAATGAGAACACTTCCTGGGTGAGCAAGGGAGATCACGACACAGAAGCAGACAGAAATAACAGCCAGACAGTGCGGGTTTGCTGCCCGCTCATTTTTCACAGAGGCACAGACACCTGACAGGTGACCTGGCCCGACGTCTGTGTATGTAGAGCAGGTGAGTTTGATGCCGGAGGCCACCGAGCTACCTGTCGTTATCACCGATGTTAGTTTGATTCATGTGATATGACAACTCTGTCCTTCAGAGGTGGCCGAGGCAACCTCTTTGGGATTTTGTAAAAGCTGATGCACCATCTTTCATTCTGAAATGGAGTGTTTGTGGAGGCAGCGTCACCATTATGGCTGTGGAACACCCAGAGGTATCACCAATTGGAACAGCATGGTTATAATAGCATTCGGTGCAGTCTTGGAAACAAAAAGCAGCACTTTTTAGACATGAAAACATACATTTATACATTATATAGTAATCCCAATCAGTCCAAACCAAAAAGCTATAAAAATCTTATTGTTGTATCATATTCAACAAAGCAAAGCCTCAGAGCTGTTAATTAGAGAAGCAGAAACAGGAAAAATTCTAAATGGCAAAATGATTATTCTAATATCTTATTTTATTGTCAATTTAAATTAAAAAATCAATTAATTGACTAATCATTTCAGATTTGGTCTCCCTTTTGTTCTTTTTTTGTTCCGTTAATAAAGAATAATCCATAAATGTCCCGAGTTTCTGAAGTGAGAGTGAAGGAACACAAAGAACTGAACAGTAGCACTTAGACAATCCCACCCGCTCCCGTCATGGCCGACGCCATCCAGGTCAAATTTCTCTTACACAGCACTCTGCTTCCTTTGATTCCTTTGCACCCCGACCTCTGACCGCCATCCTTTCCCCAGGTGCATTGTGGGTGTGCGTGGTGCTCAACCCCCACTGTAAGAGCGAGGAGAAGAGCTGCTGGCTGAAGCAGCTGAAGAAGTGGGGTGACATGGACGTGTGCCCACTGGAGGACGGCAACTACGGCAGTGAACTACCAAACATCACCAACGCCCTGCCGCAGAGCAACCTGGCACAGGGTCAGCGCAAGCAGACACACACACACACACACACACTCATTGTTTTATTAGAATATGGACACTCCCTGGTTTAAATATGAACATGAAACGATGTGACAACATCACTGACCGTGTGTGTGACGTTTTCCTCAGACTCCCTGTCCAGACCGAGGAGGACAGTGTTCAGTCGGGCGGTGGAGGCCTGCGACCTCCACTGGCAGGACAGCCACCTGCAGAGGATCATCAGCAGCGACCACTACATGTCCCCGTCCTACCAGAGAGAGGGGGAGAGCCTGCTGTTCAACCCACAGGGCCTGCCGCTCTGGCTAGGTGAACACACACACGCAGACACACACACCAGCTCTGTCAAGTTGTTATTTACCTGTTGTGTCTTTGTTTACATCTGTTAGTTTATTTTGTCAAATCTATTTATTTAAGCTAAATACATGCATTGAGTAACACACACACACACACACACACACACACACACACACACACAGTACTTAAAAAAACCTTTCATTTTCTGTGTTTCTGTGGCACGTCCATGCACACACAATCTCTAATTCCACTGAAATCCGACTCAACACACACTCACACACAAACACACACACACACACACACACAGTAATTCTGCTGATATTAAGGCCAGTATCTGCAGTAAGCAGCTTCCAGCTAAGATCTGTCAGATTCTGCAACTTAAGCCAGCTATCAGACGCACACTGGCGTTCTGCTGAGACTGCACTGTGTGTGCGTGTGTGTCTGTGTCAGTGGGTGTGTATGTGTCTGTGTGTGTCTGTGCCATTTCTAACTACATTCTATGTCCCACAGTTTGGAAGAAAAATGTATGTCTGTGACTGTGTAGAGCAAAGCTTTTCTTTAGTGTGTGTGTGTGTGTGCGTGCGTGCGTCTGTGAAGCTGTCCTGACTCCACCTTTACTCTCTGTCGACCACACAGACCACGTCCCGACGGCGTGTGCCCGCGTCGACGCCCTGCGTTCCCACGGTTACTCCAGGGAAGCTCTGCGATTGGCCGTCGCCATCATCAACACGCTCCGCCTCCAACAGCAAAGACAAATGGACATCTACAAACACCAAAAGAAAGGTAGAATACACACACACACACACAGTGTCCTGTGAATTTTGTGCTGCACCAAGCGTTTTAACATTCATCTTCCTTTCCCGCTCTCTTCCTTTCTCAGAGCTTCTCCAGAGGGGCGTGACGTCCACCACCAACCTGGAAGGCTGGGTGGGCCATCCCTTGGATCCGATTGGCTGCCTCTTCACAACACTCACAGAAACCTGCCGTGTGGACGACGACAGCACCATGGACACTGGAGGTACGAAAAGCAACGATCCTGTTCTGTTTTCAGTAGAGAGTCCTTATAATTTTCATTCATTCTCTGGTTTTGTTGCAGCGTATAGCATTTGCTCATTTTCTGGCAGACCTTCTGCAGAGCGAACTGTATGAACGAGCGTGTCTCGTTTTATTTTGTGCTCCTGATCTTAACAGAAGATTATAATATAGCTGGCGCTGAGTTGAGGTTCATGCATGTGAAAGACCCAGTCTGTCGAATCACCCGCAGGCTCGCTTTGTTCAAGAACAGAGTCACTTAAATTTACAATATAGCTTTCATTCTTATTCTTTTTTACCTTTAAATGACAGGCACTTTGACAGCACTCTTTACCATGGTGACACGTCATTAGCAGACTTTGGTAATAGAGTGTTGACCCAGCAGCATTCATGTATCACAGAGGGGTAATAAGAGGTGGATGTAGCAAGGATTTTCAATGTTCATACCAATTTAGGTTTTAATTATTTTTTATGTCACATGCACTTTATAGGTCACTCATCTATCTATGTCTATGTAGTTGTGTTGTATAATATAATATGCCCAATGCTGATAATCAGCACTTTGTCTAAGTTTTGAATGCAGGTAAATCAGGTTTACTCCTCCAATCAGATCTTGACCGTTCTCGACCGTTCACACTCTCATTTGCAAGTAATCGGTTTGGACATTGCCAGCCTATCTGCGTAGGTTGCTGTGGTAACAATGTGGGCATCGGTAGCTACGTACGCTGATAGTGCAGGTGTAGAAAGACTTTTCCAGCTCTGCCTGCACAGAAGCTGATTAATATCAGATCAGATTGGCAAAAAATGGATTTCACATTTTTCCTTTTGCTGTCCAGACTCCCTAAAATCAATCTTTATAAGCCAATAAGTGCCATGCTAGAAACTCTGTTGGGTAGAGAATTGCTTTGAGCTAATTGCTAAGGTTGTGCTAACATGCTCACAGTGAGCATTCTTATGTTTAGCATGTCTTGTACCGCCTTCGCCATCTTAATTTTGCATCTTTGCATGCTAACTTTTGCAAATTGTCACTGAACTACAGCTGAGGCTGAGCTGATGGGGTTTGGAATTACATTTTTATATAATTGCTCAGTAATCAAAAGTAAAAAAAACAAAAAAAAAAACAAACAACAAATCGACATTGTTGGTGAGACTCAAATGTGAAGATTTCCTGATTTTTATGTTCTGTATTGTTTGAGTTTTAGACTATAGGTCCAGCAAAACATTTGAGTCCATCACCTCACTCTGGGAAAAGACAATTTTCAGACTGAATGTTTCATTGATCAAAAAAAGTTAGTCACATCCTCACTAATGCATATATCAAAACCAAATTCATTCTCCCTGTGTGTGTCCAGTGTTAACTTTGCTGCATGGCGTAAACCCACGAATAAGATAAAGCACGTGCTTCATCAGAATATGCTCTCCTGCCAGCCTTCTCTCTCAGCACAGCGGTCGAAGAGGCTATTAGCCAAACGCGGGGTGTAATTCCTGCCACCCTTCACCAGCTGATGCAGTGTGATCCTGAGCAGAGGTGATCGGACACACCAGCAGTGACTCATCAGACAACAGACTGTATGCTCTTATATCAGGACTGGGTGCATTCGTGGCTGCAGACAGCCATAAACTAGCAGCGCATGAATGGATCGGGCTGGAACACCCTGCTTATTTAGACCACACTCCTTTTGTGTGTGTGTGTGTGTGTGCGTGTGTGGTATGTATAGAATCCATCACCATTTGCATTTCTCACCCTGCCCTGAGCCTTTTTTTCACCACTGGCCGTGCAACAGAGCAGAATAGGGGTTGGGTTTTCCCATTGTCACCAGGCTACAGGGAACTATTGTCAGTTCAAACAATGCTGACCACTGGCACACTCATTGGTGCTTGTGTGTGTGTGTGAGATGGCGTGAATGATTGTCTTGTGCTGTTTTGGGAATTTGCGGAAAATGGTAAGACTACTTTACACGCGCGTATGTGTGTGATCGTGTGTAGCCTGATCACCATACATTATTTCCCTTTGGAGGACAGCTGGGAACATCTGTTGAAAAGAGGGAGGCGGCTCAGACTGTGCGTGGACCAATGAAAATTCAGTTTTTGCTCTGACCTTTTCCAATGGAAACCAATCAACAATCCGTGGATTAAAAAAAAAGGCTAAAGTCAGTTCCCACTTTTCCTCAGATTTCTTGACACACATGCACACACACACACACACACACACACATATCTGTGGAATAAACAGGATTGAGGGGATCTATTGCTCAGAGGGGATTTAAGCAGAATGATGGGGTGGGGGAGCAGGGGAGAACAAATGGGCACCAATCAACAGCTGAGACTCTCATGGCATCTGTTCTCAATTAAAGCTGTGGAGCATTTGGTGAAGGGTTAGTGGCCATCTTAGATCAGTGAGCGCAGCTTCCCACGGATGCCATATTCCTGTAACGTTACACACCAATTTACTTGGATATTAATGCTCGTTTAAGCCTTTTCAAACATTTTGCTTCCAAGTCTAACTGAATACAGTACACCCAGGCATACATATGCACACTGCAACCATTTCTGTGCCCATCCTGTCCATGAAAGCATCCCTCACTGTCTCAGACAATGGAACAAACAGACAGAAGCATAGTCTTTGTTTATTCAAATGCAGAGAAGTTAACACGATCATATGACTTCCAGAGTCTCTGTAGTTCCCTCTCAGTGCATCCACAGACAGTGTTATCTCCTGATGAACTCTGGCATGGCAGGTACTGTGGCTTCTTGGAACGCGATACCTGTTTACCTGAAAACCAGTACAAGTGAAACGAAAATGACTCACTGAAATCAGTTGAGAAATGTAAACATCATAGCGCTGCTTCCCTGTTTACTCATGCGTCTTTACCATTCGTCCTCGGCACATGCAATATGCTGGCGGCGCTCGGTGCAGTGTCCTCAGGTTTTTTTTTTGCGGTCGTCATCATTTGGGCTACCTAAATGTTTCCTGCAACAGAGAGTTAGACCCAAGGACTGCTGAGTCACTGCGGCTCCTGTTCTGCAGGTAGTCAGGCTGATGTGGACAGTGGGCTCAGCTCGGCACACGGTGACTGTAACCTGAAGAGCCGCAAACATGGATGTAGTCTCATTAAAACTCAATGTAGTTAATTAAACTAGGCTTTATTTATATTAGTATTCAGTCATAGCTACAGGCCTGTTTATAACAGTCTTTGTCTGGCTCCGCCTGACTTGTACTAACTAAACTCTAGGAACTGCAAGGCCATAACTTTTTCTTCTGGCGCTCTCAGATATATAACACAACAGAAAGTCTTTGAGTCTCCCTCCCTGCACCAATATGACATGTTGTGACACTCCAATCTGGCAACAATGCTGCAGCTAAACTAGTATGCGATTGATCATTAGCCAGTACAGACAGGAGGAGCCTCTCTCAACGCACATGCGGGCTTGTGAGTATTGTATTAAGATAGACTTAAAAACAATCCGAAGCTCTTCTGTTGTGGCTGCGGCTGCTAAATCCCCGGCTGCCGCGCGGTCTTGAACACATCGTCACTTGCCTCTTTGTTTTGCTGTCTCTTTGTTTCTGCTGTGTTCGCCTCGCTTACGTGACTGAAGCAGAATTAACATGCCACACATTGCGCAAAAGCCTAAATGTCTCTCATTCTTTCCTTTACAGATGGGGACCCCAGGCCTCCGGTCTACCACCATGTACCAGTGTGGGGCAGCCCTGATGGAGGGGAGTCCTACCTGACTTTGGCCTTAGAGGTGGCTCTGATGGGTATGGGCCAGCAGAGGATAATGCCGGAGGGCCTGTATGCTCAGGATAAGGTATGATGCATGTTGCATTTGGAGCAATCATGTTATACGTTTGAAAATAATCCAAGTTCCAATATGCTGAATATAACTGATTTTAGCCCCTCATAGAAAACAAAGTGAAGCTGGGCTGTTTGCCGCATTTACGGTGCATTGCATATTAAAACAAGCGGCGTGAATTTGCCTGGTGTAGACAATGTCGCCAGGATAGAAAATCACTATAATTAAGTGTCTGTGCGGAGTAATTGCCATGCAAAGAGAGAGAAAAGGTCACAGCATTTTGTTTCCAGAAAAACAAGCAGAAAAGTCACCGCACTTAGGTTGATTTTGAATCAGAATAAATCCAAGGAGCATTGCTTTGTGTGAGTGCTAATCTGCTTTACAGTGCTTAACACGGCTGCCAGAGACCTCTCTTAATGTCACGGGAATCAGCAAAAATATTAACATCTGACGCAAGGCCAGTTCATAAATGCGGGGCCTTTCAGCAACAAGGCAATACAGCGTGCTTTATATAAGACATAGAGGCATCAAGAGCAGTTAGAACAGAAACACAAGGCAATGTCAGAGACACACATGCATTTCATTCAAAGTGAGTTCTGAGCGAGATTTCCTTATAAAAACAGTCACATTTTAAAAAAAGCCTATTTTCCGCTGACATCAAACCAGCCTCTGTCCTGTGTACTCTAATAGCAGACACACACACAGATGCAGTGTGAGGCTTTAAAGCACCCTGCTGGTCATTTAATACCTCAAGCTCAAAATCCCTTCTTGAAAAGGTATTTAAACTTCAAAGTGGTCAAAGTTGTGTTCCCTCATTAAAGAGTCAAAACCACGAATCTCAGATTATTGAGTACTGCGCGTACTCTGTAGCAAATTCTACACTGATCTTCATTGATCATGTTACACACGTGCAACACTTTTTCTTTAACGCATTTAATGTTTGATCGTCTCGTAACTGGTGCGCTGTGATTGTGTTGTAGGTGTGTCGTAATGAGGAGCAGATCGTTGCAAAGCTTCAGGAACTGGAGCTGGATGATCTCCTGGTTCAGACTCTTCGGAAACAGGCCATCCAACTACTAGAAGGTACGACAACACACCCCTGTCCAACATGTCGATATCTGTTCCGAGTTTGAGTTTGGAAAGACCCATATGTCAGTTGCTGAAGGCTTTTATCCATCTCATATCAACTGAAGCTAACATCCTCTTGTCTCTCTCTCGACGCAGCCGGTCCCTTCAGCGGTCTGGGTGAGGTCATCCACAGGGAAAGTGTTCCCATGCACACCTTCGCCAAGTACCTCTTCTCTGCCTTGCTGCCACACGACGCAGACCTGGCCTATAAGGTGGCTCTGCGCGCCATGAGGTTAGTTCAGTGCAACCAAACGCCACATGCACAAATTAGAGGAGAACCAGCTGACTTTAAAGTTTATCTTGGCATGGATGGGATGTGTTTAGTTCTGAAGTTTGACCCAGATGTGAAACTAAACATCTGGAGCCTAAAGAGTGTTGCATGTTTTCCCTCAGGCTGCCGGTGCTGGAGTCTTCAGCGGGCTCCGGGGACGTGGGCCACCCTCATCACGGCATCTCCATAGTTCCAAGCAGATATCCGCGCTGGTTCACGCTGGGACACCTGGAGTCGCAGCAGTGTGAGCTGGCCTCCACCATGCTCACGGCTGCTAAAGGTACCGTCAATACATCCATGTACCCGTAGCCGTTATCACAAAGAGAAGAAGTAGCTTCAGATGTGAATGAAGCTTTTTTGTTTGCAGGTGACATGTTGAGGTTGCGGACAGTGCTGGAGGCCATCCAGAAGAACATCCACTCCTCATCCTTAATCTTCAAACTAGCCCAGGACGCCTTTAAGATAGCCACACCCGCAGACAGCCCGCCTGATATAACTCTGCTCAACGTGGCACTGGAGCTAGGACTGCAGGTACTGTGTGTGTGTGTGTGTATTCGTGTGTGTGCGAGTAAGCAGGCGAGGTACGAGGGCGAGTCGCTTCCATAAAGTATTTCACCACAGAAAAATCCGAATACTGGTCACCAGTCAAAACATGCAGCACTTTCCTTGAACTTGTAATTTCTGCAGGCCTCCACAGCCTCACTACAAATTAACAGAGAAAACATCACACAGCATCTTACCGTTGTTGATGAGAAGAAACCACATAATTAAACCTTCTGGCTTCCATAGTAAACAGAGAAAAACCCTTCAGATGATCAAGGCTGCAGCGTCGCTGCGGCTTCGCCCGCCTCTTTCTCCCGCCTCTTTCTCCCGTTATTTAGAGTTTGGGCTGAATTCCTGTCAGCAGAACTGCTAAATAAGTGCTCAGAATGGAAGGGTCTCAATTAGTCATCTGTGTAATTATGAACACATTTTGGATACATCTGTCATCAGCAGAGACGTGTGGTGCCGGGCTAACAGCTACATTTCACATATGTGAGGATGTGTGAATTCCCTGAAAAACACACGGAGCCAACGTCAACTGTGTGTGTTTCGCAGGTGATGAGGATGACTCTGTCCACGCTCAACTGGAGACGGAGAGAGATGGTGCGCTGGTTGGTAACCTGTGCCACTGAAGTCGGTATGTGATGCCTTTCCTCACACACACACGCACACCAGTATCCATGGTCTAATTACACCCTCTGTGGTATCTTCAGATCTTCTCTATGTCTGCTGTGATGAATCTGAGTTAAGATTGAAGGCTCTTTGACTGGGAGATAAAGATGGGTGACGAATTCAATGAAACACCAAAACACGTCATTGAAGCACCACATTCCTTTAGAGCAGCTTCAGCTCTCTCTGTCACAGATTCTTCAAACCCCTGAACCCTGTTGCAGCCAGAAACACCAAATAGTCCCTCATTTGATGTTTGGATGAGTCTGCATCTCACTTGTTGCTCCAAAATCATTTCAGTATCACTCATGACATCCATTTTGTGTCCTGTGTGGAAAGATGTGCATTTATTATCTCATTCCACCGATTACCCAGGGTTTTTCCTGCAATTCTAATAATTAGCCTCCTGTAATTGGCTGATGCATAAGGCTTCAGTCGTTACAGCACGCTTGTCACATCGCTACATAGGTTTTGATACAGTGTTGAGTTTCAGACTGCCTCGTATGTCAAGTAAACAAGGCTCAGGACACGAAACTGGTGAAGGAGTAGAAGTGGGCATGGCAGTTGAACATTCAGAGCAGTTGTGGACAGTGCAGGGAGGATATGGATATGGTGTGTGCAGGACCACGGAGGTGACATTCTTCAGTTTCTGGACTGAACAGGAACAAGTCAGTAACCTGTTATGCTGATCAGAGCTCAGAGTCTGGTCATGAAGGACATTCTGACAAAACAGAACCAGTTCTGTTTAAAGACGATGGTGAACCTGGCATTTTACGTAACTAAGCTGCAGGATATTGAGTTCATTTTGAAGCATCTTGGCAGTATGATCAGAGATGTCCTCCTTGTGCGACTCTTTCATTAACAGTGGAATTAGCTGAGTAACCAATCAGGACAGAGTTTGCACATTCTATCCTGATTTACATGATTACATAACTCTTTTCCTTCCTGTCTGCTCCTCAGGTCTGCGGGCGCTGGTGAGTATCCTTCAGAGCTGGTACACTCTCTTCACACCGACTGAGGCCACCAGCATTGTGGCGGCCACCGTCATGTCCCACAACACCATCCTGCGCCTCAGCCTCGACTACCCGCAGCGTGAGGAGCTTGCCAGCTGCGCCCGGACCCTGGCGCTGCAGTGCGCCATGAAGGACCCCCAGAACTGCGCTCTGTCAGCTCTGACGCTCTGCGAGAAGGACCACATCGCCTTTGAGACAGCCTACCAGATTGTGATCGATGCAGCGTCCACGGGTATGACCTACTCCCAGTTGTTTACCATCGCGAGGTACATGGAGCACAGAGGATACCCGCTGCGGTCCTTCAAGTTAGCCTCGCTCGCCATGACTCACCTTAACCTGGCTTACAACCAGGACACACACCCGGCTATTAATGACGTGCTCTGGGCCTGCGCGCTCAGCCACTCTCTGGGTAAGAATGAGCTCGCAGCCATTATCCCCCTGGTGGTGAAGAGCGTGCACTGTGCCACGGTGCTGTCTGACATCCTGCGGCGGTGCACCATGACGGCGCCGGGTCTCGCTGGCATTCCCGGGAGAAGGAACTCTGGGAAGCTGATGTCGACAGACAAGGCGCCGTTGCGGCAGCTCTTGGACGCCACGATTTCAGCGTACATCAACACCACGCACTCTCGACTGACACACATCAGTCCGCGGCACTATGGAGAGTTCATAGAGTTCCTGAGCAAAGCACGGGAGACTTTCCTGCTGGCACAGGACGGCCACATTCAGTTTGCCCAGTTCATAGACAACCTGAAACAGATCTACAAGGGCAAGAAGAAACTGATGATGTTGGTGAGGGAGCGCTTCGGCTGACCTCACACCCTCACTCACAGGGACCATCTTCTTGGGAAGTAGTTAAACTTATTTGTTCTATTTAAGGTTTTTTGGATTCTTTGTATTTTTACTTCTTACGTTGAGCCATTTGTTGACTAAGTCTTAAGTTTTTGTCCTGTTTGGTTGTTTTGTTTCTTGAATGTGAACCAGGAAGTGTTCGCGGTGCATTGCTCTACTTCATTGAGACTGCAAAAAGGGGGGGGGAACGTCTTGAAATGTCAAAGAAACAACAGCAAAAACAAAGCGTTTTTCCTCCTCCGACTAATCTTCAGTCTAGTTTGAAAAAGTCAAAAGATTGTGGCGGAAGAAACGAAAAAGGAACTTCTTGTTTTTCGGTGGCACATGACGATTTAAAAACCAAAAGCTTTTGTTGGACGGGGTACTTACTTTGAGCCAGAAGACACTTTTCAGCTGGGGTTAACAAAAAGAAGAGGAAGTGGTTTTCAGAGTGGAAGGAACATGTCATTCCAAAAGGAGAAAAACCCCACTGAGTTGGAGAACATGCACGGTGTCATACCTCGACTGTATTATTTGTCAGCTTTAACTTCTCTATCAGAAATGGCCTCTTGTTTCATTCAGGGCATCTTAGAGTAGAGAGGTCAGAATACAGCAGTACACCTTGTGGTGTCTATGGAAGAAGTCAGCACCAACGGGTTTATAAACTTGACTAAAGCCACTCCAGACTAGCTCCTAGCCTCTACACCTGCTGGTCAGTGCTTCTTCTCCAGAGGAAGAACCATTTAGCTTCACAGAGTGCATGTTTTCCACTCCACAGGCCTGAGAGCAACGTGATTCAGGCTGTTCTAGCTAAGGTAGAATAGTTGAGGCTCCACGTGCACATATATATACAGTATATTACCTAAGTCCTCCTATAAGCTTGTTAACAGTGACAATACACAGCTGTGATGTATGGAATGGTCACAGCGTTCCCATCTCCAGAGCTCCCACTGCACTGCTGTACAGCTATTTGTGGCCAAAACCATTGAAATCCACGATTCCAGTGGTCACCATTCACTCGCTAAATCAAGAGCAAAGCAATATGAGTCTGCGCTTTATTTGCATCACCTCAGCGGCATTAATTTCACCTTCCTGTGTTCTGTTAGGAAGCTTCGGAACTACCTGGACCTTGTTGATTTCAGCGACGGTTGGTTTTTAACTCTGCCTGCAGCTCAAGTCCCTTTTCCTTCTCAAGAACTTTTGCCAGAGCTCAGGAACTTTTAGTTTCGTTTCATTGGTACCTAAAACATTTCCATGAATCCAGCACTCTTGCATTTGGAGAGCAGAAATCTGGTTCCAGTTTAGGTTCTTTTGGTCACAGTTTCTATCCCTAAAGTCCTGTCAGACATCTAGTGCTTTGGTACCAGTTACCGTGGACTCTTTGAGTGAGCTGTGCTGTACTTAGCATTGCTGATCAAAGTAGAACTTAACGTAACAGCCAGAATTATCTGAAATTACAATTGCATCATTTATATAAAGTTATATAAAGAATAAAAAACTGAAATGTATTCACTTTAAAAGGTATTTGGTTTTAAAAAACATCCTTATGCATAGTCTCATAGGTATTTAATCCACATCAAAGAGGGTTTATTTTATTTTATATGTTATATATAAAATCTGAAAATTCCATATCTGTTGGGCTCTAAATTAAACACAGCAGAAGATCAGTCATCAGATGAAGACTCTTTTTGTCCGGCGTTTACCGTTTAGTCTCACATCGCTCATCATCCTCGATCAGTTAACAGTGTTTTGAGAGGCATTTGGACAAACCAGAGGAAGAAAAATTGTAGTTATGGTCAAAACAAAAATGTTTATCTTAGTTGTTCCTGAATTTTTTTTGGTTCCTTGGTCTTGTGGAGGAAAGGGGTCTAAAGTTAGCGAAGCGACTTCCCTGTGAAAGCTACCGGCTGTGATCGTGTGAAGACAGGTGGCCAAGTATCTCTCGAAGGGTTTCAGGCACACAACGCAAACACACAGTACGACTTGATGGCTTGGTTGTGCATATTTGAGACCGCATGCCTCGGCACAGGAAGTCTTTTTTTTTTTTTCCCGGGGACGCTCAGGCTCCCTTTTCTTCCCCAGTGGCAAGGTGTTGTTGTTAACGGCAGTATACAGTACAGCAAGAGCTTGAATCTTTACTGGTCCGACTAAACGTCACCATACAAGCACTTCACACAAATACCTCTTCAGTACGTTCCTGCCTGCTTCAGCATTTATTTATTGATTGTTTGGTAACTTTGTATGACTGAGTAGGAATCGCAGACACACAGACAGGGCGCAGCGAATGAGTTGGCCCCGTCGTTGATGGCGGGACACTAAAGGAAAAGGCTTTTCGAACAGGGGGTGGGTTTGTGGGTGGGTGTGGGGTGGGGCATTTTTCTTGTCTGCTTTTACATTCCATGAGAGCTACCTTCACCCAGTACCCGGGTAGTCAGTCACAACTCTGGGCCTTTAATGATCTGAAGAAACGCAGATGGAAGAATGGGGGGAAAAAGGAAAACTGAGCAAAAGAAAGAGAAGAGAGGCTAAACTCAGTTCTCAGGGACATCACTTAAAGAAACAAAACAAAAAGTAGTAGCATTAAGCATTTAAGATATTGTAAATATTAAAGTGTCAATTCAGAAAATTGTAAAGTTATAATTATTTATGATAAGTATGTTATGTGTTTTGGGGTTTTTTTTTTCTTTATTTTTATGTTTCTTGTTTTCCGAGGGGGTGTACTTGAACTGTTTTGGACGGGGGGAATTTGACGTGGCGTTTTTTGTAAGAGCAAAGACTTCAAGGCATTTCTCAGGTGCTCCTGTGTACATTTCTTTCTGTTTGTTTGTTTGTTTGTTTTTTGCTATAATAACTATTATTATTTGTATTTGTATTTTTTTTTTTTTATTTTATGTTTTTGATTTGCAAAGAAAAAAAAAATCTGTGTTCCGAAAGGAAGCATGTCATCTGGAGTGGAGGAGAATGAGGAAGGCATTCATTTGTAAACAGATACGTACTAAACCTGACTATGCAGAACCACTTGGATGGTCTTGTCACCTCTTAAAGATGAGAAGCGTGGAGGAGACACAGTGGACTGAACCACTATTAAAGATGAGGGGTTGGCCAGGGAGGGCAAAGACAAGACCCAGCATGCTTGTGTTTGGACAATGCGCAGTAGCCAGCCTGCAGCCGCTGCAACGTTTAGAGAAGAAAAAAAGAAGAAAATGTTGGGAAATGCCTTTCTGACCGATCAATGTACAAAGTTTATTTTTGCTTTACTTCTTTGTTGGTTTTATTTAATCAGGACTCAAGCCTTTAGTGTCTTCTCGGAGGTGTCGAGTTGTGCAGCGGCACCGCAGCGAGACAGAACAATACACAAATGTCAGAGAGTCTGAAGCAGCAACTGTACGAACAACAGAGACAGCCTGTGGATGGCCTTGTGTTCGTTCCTCATTGTAACTTGTTTTCTTTCTTTTTCATCGCTTTCCCAACTCCCCCCCAGCCTACAAGAGCTGGCTGAGTTCACCTCGTCGTTCTCATTACCATAGTTTGTGTTTCGAACCCTCAGTTGCTCGTGGCCTCAGTCCCCCTCACGCAGGGAGGGCATTGGTTTGAAGCGATGCGGCGATGCGGCAGTGACCAGCTCTCAGTACAGCCCCTTCCTCCACTGTCCTACCTTAAAGCACTCAGTGCACTGCAGCAGCGCTTGCATCTGCACAAAGTCAGCTTCTAACACACAAACCAGACTCTCTGCTGCCGTTGCTGCAAGGTGTTGCTGCAGACTGAGGAGGCAACGAGGTTGAGTTCGTGTCCGGGCTGCTACGTTAGCATGAGAAGGCTGTTTTCCTCAGTCGCGGATGAAAGAGGGATATTATTTTGCTCAACTTGGAAGCTCCAGCCAGCTGCCTTTACGTGATGCATCAACTGAAAGCATTACAGCAAAGACGCCCCCCCCCCCCCAACTCGATCTTTCTTTTTCAGTCTGTGTTTAACCGTATCAGCCAGTTTCTGAGGTTTTTCTTATTTTACCCCCCTTTCTTTCTTCCATAGGAGAGTACTGTTTGCTGGTAGAGATCTAGTTCACCTACTGTTTCCCAGTTTGTTTTGTTTTGGATTCTCTCTAACTTAAGGGAAAATTGAAAGTGTTTGTTGCCTCTTTGTGCTACTGATTATGAAAAGGTATTTCCAGTATTTGTTGCCACAGAAGTATGATAGCTTATCATCAACACTTGTTTTGGTTTTTTTTTTTGGTTTTTTATTTGTAATTTTCTTTGTGCAACTTCTTGAGCTACTGTCTATAAAGCAAGAATTTATTACTATTTATGTAACGCTACTACCATTTTATATTGATTTGTGTTGGAATCTCAGTGCTTTTCTATGAATAAAGTGTGAAACACGTTACAAGGACTTTCTTCATGTTTGTGTACCTGAACCAAGATGCATCCGTTGGGATCGATCCATTGGGAAATGATATTCAGTGTCTGTGTCGCTGTCTGGGACCTCCAAGGAAAAGGTGCTGCGCTGTTCCACAGGACGGATTTAACTGTAACTTTGTGATGCTTTAATCGAGAGTTTAAATTTGATTTGCGAGATTAATGCTAAACTACCTTCCAGGGGAACATATTTGATCTTTTCACACCATTTTCACTTTTTTTAAAATACCAAAAACAACCAAGACTTAATATTTTGGAATTCACTCCAACCAACACACACTTCTGCTGCCTCGTTTCAGTTGAGTGACAAGTTACATTAGAAGCATTTTACGTTTAAATGCCTTCATTTACAGCTTCTCCATCTGTGGTATGAAAACATATTTCATCACATTTATCGTTTTGTTATAATTGTCATCCCTGCTCGGTTCGTGAGTTTACTTGTTACCGTTTGCGAAGACAATAACTGTTTTATTTTCCTACAGCTGTAGACGCTGCAGGTGAGTCTTCGTCGCTGCTGGAATATTTACTTTTCACCATTTTCATGCGATGATTCAAGGTATGCATCATAAGTAGCAGCATCACATTTATTCATCACAGCCCTAGTACCTTTTCAAGTGCTTAAAAATGCAGGATTTAAAATGGAATGCCGAATCTTTGTTGTGCATTAAATTGAAATGATCAGTGTACGTAGTTAATTTTCCCTGATATAAGATCAACTACAGAGCTCACATATAATATTTATGCTGTGAAATACATCTTCATATCTCTCAGGCATTTGATCCCTGTGTATCCATTTCAACTGTTTTATCTTTTATAATGCATATCAATAAGTGTGCACCTGTCCAGTAGATGTGCGTGTCTCAGATCTGTAACATGAGGAGCGAGCCTCTCTCCCAGCTGGTTTGGCCCAATCCTGCATTGTCAGCCTGTACAGCCCACCCTGCATTAGTGATAGATGAAGCCCACTGAGGCTGGTGTCGTTCCATCAATCTCTCTCTCACTTTGTCTCTTATCAGAATATTTTTCTACCATCCCTCCTTCGCCGCTTCATTCTCATTCATTAGAGAGATCTGCGGAGCCATACGAGCAGACAATCAGGCCATCAAGCAGTGCTAAGTGTGCGTCTGACACAGTGTGTGTGTGTGTGTGTGTGAATGAGTGAGAGAGAGAGAGAGAGAGTGTAAATCTAGATGGATTGGCTGGTGGTAAATGAGCAGATTTATATTAATTATCCAGACAGATAGATGGAGGAGTGATTGCTGTATGCTCAATCTTTTTCCCCTCCATTTGCGCTGCATTCCCCAATCTCCCTCTCTCTCTGTCAGCCCAGCTGTCCACACACCCACGTGACTGCTTGTGTGTTACTCCCACTGTATGTGTGTCAATTGGTCCCAAAGTTTATGATTATGTATTTTATGTTGATCTTTTTTCCCATTTCCCATTTATCCCATATGTGCGTAACTACACCAGAACTGCATGTACATGCACCAGATATTCTGTTTTTGTCTATATTTTGAAAGCAAAAATCAATATTCACATTATTTACATGGCAATGAAAATGAATATTCCACTGATATCACTGTTGACATGCAGCCAGTGGTGAGCATGGTTGTCTATACAACAGGCCCTCTCTCTTTCATTCACTCTTGTCTCTTATATGTATTCTGCATTTTCTGTAAGCCTGTTTTAAATAACCTGACTGTTACTGGCTGACTAATATGTCTTTATCAGAAAACGTTGCGGTCCAATTCGGAATATCCAAGTGGTGCTATTTACCCAAATGGTAAATTTGGTATATTGTCATATTTGGTATCACGGTGGTCAGCTGCAGTCTGTTAAACCTCTGCTCTTGCTACACCTTCTTTGTAGACGTGGTATACGGTGTAACCCCTGTTTGTATAGTGGAGTAGGTTTCAATCATCTTTCAGTGTGACCGTTCAGGACAGCTTCTCCTGTCTGATGTTATCCACAGTGAGGGGAACCAATGCTTTTGATGGTTCAAGCATCTGATTGGTCTCTGTCTTGGACATCTATCTGGGTTTGGGAGCATTCCAGGAAGATATGGATGATGTGACTGGAGAGAGAAGCTGCCACCACAACTTGAACCCAGCTGAATATCAGAAAATGGGTGGATGGATCCAGAAGGTCTTGCAAAGTGAAGATCTTTGAAGTCACCTATGAAGCAGAACATCCATATGCATAGCAGTGAAACCTCCTTTGCAACACTTGCAAATGGCGATTGTGCAAATAAATGAAAGTAATGTAATGATTTAATCTCGAGGTGGTCAACCCTTCAGATGTTTCCAGATGTTTGCATTTACAAATCTCTCAAATCAGCCTCCAAAGACTGACTATTCGTACACAAAAATAAATATTGTAGTGCAAATAAATGAGATATCTGGTGCGGGATGTTACCTATTGCAGGCATGTGTAACAATATTGTTCCATATCACCACGCTGGACATGACTGGACAGGAAGTTGTCATCAGCAAAGAAAGACAGTCACAGCTGTCAGCATCTGCATCAGCGTGGAGCAGCTCGAGGTCTTGGGAGCTTCTCCCTCCGCCTGCATCCACAACCACTATGGTAATAATGCCTATCAGTCTCTGTCACAGCGGGCTCTGCGTCGATGTGTGTGTGTTCATTCATGCATGTGGTCATTGAAAGATATAGTCTGTGTGTGGTGTGTGTGTGTGTGTGTGTGTGTGTGTGTTTGGGGGGGGGCAGTCACTGATAAAGCGCTGATGGTGTCCATCCATGGCAGATGATGTACAGCCTGCTGTCTCTCCAGGCAGATTGGATTTTCAGGCCTGCTGATTTGCCGAGAGATGGAGACTGGACCTCCTTCAAACACCCCACACACACACACTCACACACATCCACCTGTTCAATCTCTATGCGCAAAATAAGCACATAAAAGCCCAGACACACACAGAAACACACACACACAGGCAGAGGCACAAATAAGTCTATGCAATGAAATGACTCATGCACGTACACAAACACCCACCCACACACACACAAACACACACGCACACAAATGTAGACACTTATATATTATTCTCCTGCCAAAGCCTTTAAAGGTGACCATGTGGAAACTGATCTCCATTTCTAAAGAGCATAGACTCATTGTTGCAACCTTCCTTCTCTCTCTCTCTCTCTCTCTCTCTCTCTCTCACACACACACACACACAGCCTGTCACTTTGTTCCCAGATGGCCCACTGACACACAGTCGCAGCCTCTTCAGTCTTACCTGTCGACAATCAGCGGTGATTTTTGTTCATTTGTCTCTGCTATTTACGCAATGGTGGGGGGGGCACAACAAAAGCTTGTGTGAGTGAGTGTGTGTGTGTGTGTGTGTGTGCGTGTGTGTGTGCACACACATCTGTTTATGGTACTACAGAAACACAAAGGACAGAGATGAATGAGAGCCGGCTTTCATTTGATGAGAAATTGCTTTTTCCCATCGTCAACATTAATTCAGCTGCTTTGAGCTTCGTGTGTCTGTGTATTTATTAATAACACTGAGGTCCACTTGCTCCTGCTCGCCCTTAATTATTCGGACGCTCAAATTCAACATTTCATCTCCTCCCGTCCTCAGCGCTGAAAAATCCATATGGGATCAACAACCTTGGCCTTTCGTGGAAGTGCTCAGCTCACCTGTGCTTTTGCAGTGTGTCAGTCTGAGGTTGTGAGGCTGAAGGTACTCTGAATTTGGTTTATTGTCAACAAACCTCATGAAAAGACCCCAAAAAACAATGAATTATACATTAATTGTCAGGTTTTGTGCCACACTGGGAACAGGGACCACTAGGGGTAGGAGCCAAATGCAGACACTGGACTCTGGGCAGGTGGTTCAAAGTGGTTTAATAAATAAAAAGAGACACAAAGCTTACTGGGTCTGAGGGAAACAGGAAGTCCAAACCCAAAAACACACATTAATCTTAAATTGCACGAGAAGAGATAGTTGAAATAAGGCACATGTACGTTAAAACAACCCGACACAGACGTAGAAAGTTGAAATAATGTATAGACACAAGGGAGAGGAGGAGAATGAGTCACAGGTGGAACGGGTCAACAAACGAGACAGGTGAAAATGACACAGGAGGACACAGGCACATAGGTACAGGAGGAAAAACACTCCACAACATCAGACACGACTCAAACTCAAACCATGACGTTAATATCTCTAAAAAGTACTGTGACTATCAAAGCCTCAGACTTTTTATATTCCACTGTGCTCATGGAGCTCTGTTGCTGTCGAAAAACACTGCTCAGTAGATTCTTCGGGGTAAGTTAAAGGATGAATTAGCATGTTGTGGTGCATCTTAGGGATTTGTTTGTAGTTTTAAAGCAATAAAAAAACAAAATCTAATGTAATGCAAATGCAGATAGAAGTATTTGAAGAAAATGTTTTTAATTTAAAGCAAAATTCATATTTGGCTAAACCAAAAGAAGAACAAGACCTGACAGAATGAACCCAGTGTTCAGCGTGGACTGTGCCAGGCCTCACTGACGACGTCATGGTCTATAACCCAGTGGCTAGTGAGGAGAGATCCCCTCAAATCTCTACCGCTCCCCGCCACCACACTCTGGTCACATGATGTTGTTTTTTTTTTTTTTGCTGGAATCCTTCACAACAACATCAGTAACGACAACAACCGGATTTACTGGAATCTGCTTATCCTGACGTTCTTAGCTCCCACACAGAAAAAAACACAATTTGGGATTAACTGATCCCTTTTTCCCCAATTCCTCATGTAAGGAGCTTCCATTATGATTACAGTAATAATACACATCATTTCATTTTAAGCCAAATTCAGTGTAATAAAGCTTTGTTTTTACCCCAAATTTACTAAATTGTTAAATTCACATGGAGACAACAGACCTGGAGGTTTGTGATTGGATGCCACCGCTTTGGTCCATCACCTCATTGGTGAATGTGATGGCAGTGTCCTGGTGTCATGAATCCTGACTGGTGAAGATGATGCCTGGATGTTAGCACCTCTGTCTGTCTGTCTGTCCTGTCAGTATTTTTAATTATTAAATCTATTTTCCAAGATGTTTTTCCATATTTCTCTCCTTCACAGACTTGAATAGTTCCTCTTAAAGTGAGCTCTTTGATAAAACTTATGTAACTCTCTCATCAGGCTGCACTTGGTTAATGTTGTTCCAGAGGCCACACTGTGCTGTAGTGTTCGTGCTGTTTATTCATATATATATAGACCTTCATTACAAAGCATCTCTCCACGGACTTCAGACCGGATGATAAAACGGTGTTAACGCACCTTCAGGCAGGACAGCGTCTCCCTTCTGTCCCAGTTAAAGCAACAGTAACTGTCATGTCTCTGTCCCAGTTACTGGGCCGGGCCTCAGCCTCGAATCAGTACCCACGACTGATGCACAAACCATCACAACAAACCAAACGTATTTAAGTCAGAGGTGTTAAAAAAACACTTAATATCTCTTCAGACCCTTTAATCTGGTGGGACTGCATCAGTAGAATTAGTTTCAGTTCCTACATGATTTGATGATTTGAGGTGCAAATCATCAAAAACAGGAAGTCAAATTGAACTTTTGTGTGAGGCAGGTGCTGGGAAAGGAGACAGAAAGAGTGAATGAGGACAGGCTGGGTGGTAGAAATGTGGTTTTTAATTACTTTTAGTGGTTTATGGACCAAGTGTTTACCTGCCAGCCAGTTCTGTGATATGACAGTTCTGTGATAAGCTGTGACTGAACTGCACAGATCTGCAACTGTATTTGATTCTTATAGAATAGAAACCTGCATGTAGAGCGAAGTAAAACACAGCTGTGTTTGGTAGTTTGAGTCATTTCAAAGTAAAACACTTATTTTGTGCTACAAGGCTACCACTGAATGGAAGTGAGGATGGAGGGTGTTGGGAGACTGTGGGTGGATTTCCCTGTGGATTTAACCATGATGTGTCCCACAAACAAAGCAGCTGTAAGAAGGTACAGTGAATGTTGGTGTCAGTATGCTAACAATCGCTACAAAACAACATCATGGAGCTGATGCAAAGGTCATTAGTGGGTATTTGGTTGTGGTGGTGATATAAAAAGGAATAAAGAGCCTGTGTTGTCAGGTTCTGAGGAAAAGGAAACGTGCCTGGCTGTCTTTGCAACAGTGGCACAGACGATGTCACTTATAATACTGGAGGTGGAGTACTTAAATTGGTGGCGTACTCTTTTAGGGTTATTACAGTTAATCCTGAGGGGATCATTAATGTCTGCACCAAATTTAATGCCAATCAATCCAAATGATGTTGAGATTTATTAAATCTGGACCGGCTGACTGATACCACTTTCCCTTGTGCCAAAAGGAAGGGTCAAGTTTAAAAGCAAGGATCAGTTGTGCACTCTGATGTCTCATTTAATCTCATGAAAACTCTGAGTTTAAGAGCATAAAGGAGCATTACCAGCCTGCTCTAATCCCCCTCACTGGACAGCAGGTAAACATTAAGTCTGAGAACTTTCTATGAAATAAAAAGCAACATAAGTCTCATTAAATATTAAACCAACCTTTATTTATCTTGGCAGAAAAATTCCCATATGCACACATTTAAAGGTTTTATCGTCGTAATAAACTCAGATCACACACAACCTCTCCCGATCTTATAATGTGATTCACAGTTGATGAAATAAAAAAAAGGGGATTTTAGGGTCAAAGACAGAAACATTGTAAGGCATCTTCTGTAACAAAAAGCGTTTTCTGTTTGATCAAGTAAAAATAAAACTGCTCACACTAAGATCCAGCAGGGGGACTCAGCTTGTCGTGAACACGTTTGGGTGCTGCGACGATCAACTGCCGCGCGCTGACATTCGTCTTCAGTAATGGATTTTATACCTGCAGTAGTGTGCCTCTCTCGCTGAACCTCTCCTGCCAAATCACTGGCTTTGGATTTGCGCCGCCTTTGACACACAAGCTACTCGCACTGATGACGAGCTGACTTTGGACTGAAGATGTTTACAGCTGTGAAGACGGTGGGAAGCTTTTTCTCTACTTGTGCTCGTATCTGTGGGTGCTTGAGTAACATTGTGCTGATTGGACAACAAATATCGGCAAAAAATATTTTTCATTTTCAAGACAAAGCTATTTATATTGCTTCTGAATAGATCCAATCTTATACAAATCCTGTATGAATACATTGGACATGAGCGTGTACTTGCTTTAATGATGTCATCCTGCCCACATAATCCAGTCCCAGTCAGATCAACATGTTGGAGATAAACAGAGAACCTTGTCTTATAGAAGCCAACATCTTGTTTATTATTTTTGTATCCACCTAATATTTGGTCAGTCATTTTCCCTTCACACACACACACACACACACACACACACACACACACACACACACACACACACACACACACACACACACACACACACACACACGTCCGTCTTCACATCTGTTTGATCATCTGTTTCGAGTGCTGGTGCACAGCTTCGACAAACGCGCCCACATTCTCCGGGTCCATGTCAGGGTAAAGGCCGTGGCCCAGGTTGGCGATGTAGCCCCTGGTGCCGAAACCCTCCAGCATCTTCTTCACGATGTCCGAGATGCGCTCCTGAAAGAGGAGGAGGAGGAGGAGAGGGAGTGGGGGGTTAGGGTTAAGGATCGACTGGCCAACTTCTTTGGATCAGTCACGGTTCAACGACGGCTGCAGAATATTTTAGAATAGGCCGAGTTCCTGAGCTGAACTTTGCTCAAACTGGGTCAGAGGAGGGAGAGTGCTGAAGAGTTTGACTTGCCATACAGCGTGTAAACAAAGGTTTGTTTGAATTACAACGTTACGTATGAAGTAGAAATACGTGAATGGAAATGCTGCGGGGTGAAAATAGGATTCACAGCGTGTGAGCGCCGGCTGCTGAAAATAGCAGCAGATGAGAGAGAAACTCGAGAAAAGTTTTCTGGTATTCTCCTTTCTGTCGATTTTATTCCATGAAAAGTAAAATTCTGCTCTGCAAAACCGAACGACTCACGCTAAACCCCTGACATGACAGAGAGCCCTGCAGGTTTATGACATAGTAAAATCTAATAGAATTAATAAAAAGAAACATTAAGTTGAACCATTTCAATCCCAATATTTGTGATAAATGCATTAAATGTAATGAAGAAACCGGTCATCTGATTCCCAAACTGACTCTGTATGTAAGGAAACACAATGTGGCAGTTTGGCATGGGGTAACTGACTCACACAGTAAGGAATGATGTAAAGCTAAGCGGTCCAGACCTTTCGCACAAGTCACGTACACACAATGTTTTGGCTTAAAAACAAAAACAAACATATTTCACCTCAATCTGGATGTTTGCAGACATCACAATCAATTTGAATAAAATATAAAACTAAAGCACCGTTCTCTAGATTTCATGTTT
The DNA here is from genome assembly GCA_008933995.1 of Datnioides undecimradiatus. Taxonomy (NCBI): domain Eukaryota; kingdom Metazoa; phylum Chordata; class Actinopteri; order Lobotiformes; family Datnioididae; genus Datnioides; species Datnioides undecimradiatus. Next base: position 2,294,401 of record WARS01000030.1, on the reverse strand, counting down.
TCCTGGCATCCATCAACCCAACTAATGTATTTGTACAATCAGCAGCTGAATCTCACGGTCTAATTTCTTTATGCAGGTCCTCGATGGTCTATCATCACCTGCTGCAGCCCATTATATCTCATTTTATATAGAGAAAGTCACATGACCAGCTCCCTTTAGAAGTCAGGGTTCAAACTGCCTGGCTCACAACAAATTCATCCAGCTAAGACAGTTTTGTGAAACTGACTCAGCAACTTCCCACAACAAAAATCTTTTTTTAAAAATCTTTTTTTCTTTATGATAAAAAAATAAAAACATTCTTTCACGCGGCCCGAAGACTGGTGCACCCGCTGTCACTCCAAGATAACGCTTGTTTCTCGTTTTACAGCAAGGGTAAGAAGTGTGAGAATAAGGAGGCGGAACAGGACGATGACCTGGATTTTTATTTATATCTACTTTATTTTCAGTTTTTATACATGTAGGTTAATGTTTTCCTCTGTAATCACGTCCTTATATTGAATTCTATACCTGTTCACTCTCTTTGGTTACAGGTCAATAAAGATAAAAAACATGGGGAAACAGTTTAAGACTGTCAGAGTCTGAACCACAGAGGGTGTGCAGGTTACCTTTGGAGCGTAGAGAGCACAAGGGTCCATGTTTCCCTGCAGGCTGACCTTCCCTCCTGTGCGCTCCCTGCACACACACACATGCACGCACACACACAACATAGGACACACAGGGTAATCCTTTAACCAACAGGTTAAGCATTTGATGAGTGGAGCAGGAAACACAGACGTTTGTTGACTTAAATCCTGCTCCCAGAGACGAACCAGGGACGAGGGAGAGGTCACTAATGGTCAACCCGCTCCTCTGGAAACACAGCAGTGTGCTTCCTGATTGGTGCTCCACTGCTCCACGCTATATCACATGTACTCTGCTTCGACTTAGCTTCAAGCTCATTCTCTACAGTGGATTCTGTAGCTGTTCTCTGCCTCTGACTGAGGAGGATTCATGTATTGATTGTTTCTTTTCCTGGTCACATTCCACAGACACTGAGACATCTCAGTCCAAACTGCACCCAGAGAAACCAGCTTTGGGCTGATCTGACATATTCAACACGAAGCTGGGCACAGAGAAACTGTTCTAACTCTATCAGTTTGTATTATGGTGATTTCATCTTGTGGTTTTAGTGCCATGTGTGTTACCGTGCAGATCGTGGGTCAATGGTCCAGTCCAGTCCAACCACCTCATAATTGCTCTGGGACAGATCCTCCATGGCGTAGTGAGCATCCTTTGCAAACACGATCTAGACGACAGACGGGCCCGGAGAAGCAAACAGAGCTGATTTTCAAAGCACCTTGTTAATGAGTCAACACGAACCATTTTTAGTGAAATGCCGCCATCTACTGGTCATAAAACAGAGCTGTCATTTCCAGCAGCCCGCACGGATCCTTAATGATCCCTCCTGGGAGACATTGTTGTAGAAGCAACAGAGCATTGTTAAGAATAGAATAGAGTATTGAAACTAATACAGAAAGTAATTATAGGAAGAGAACACACTGAAAATAAATAAAAGAGCTGTCGCGTTTTAACTTTGCAGTTCAGATGATGGTGCACGTGCGTACATCATTAGCCACAGACGCTGACAAGAAGATGACATGTGAGAAATACAAAAAATGTGTGTGTGTTTTGAGTTTGGGCAAAAGGACATGATAAATATGTGCTCAGCTGCCTCTCACCATGGGAACGTCCTGCCCTGCCTCCTTGAGTTTGTCTTTGACTCTGCGAGCGATGTCTCGCAGGTAAGGCAGAGAGAACTCTTTAAATTCCACTGGACCCAGAATCCCAGCGTGGGACTCGAACACCTGCAGAGCCTGGACAGCACATGAAGGGAAAGGCTTTTTTAAACCTGTAGTTATTGTTTTTTTTTTGTCCTTTGTGGCAGCGCAGCGAGCTGTAAACAACATCATGAAACACTGACACATGATTACAGCTGTGCAGGTGGCATCCATCATGGCTTCTTTGCTGAAAATAGTGGCCTGCTGCATTTAGAAGCAATGCAGATCCATGCGGTGGGTCTGAACAAAAACAATGGAGAGGGAACCAAAACAATGAGCTGTGAGCTGCAGAAACACTCATTGGAGCTGAAGGCTTCTGCTGAATTAGAGGTTAAATCTTAAATCTTAAATGATTATGACACATAATCATTCGACCCATTTATTGACATTAGCAATGTTAAAATGACCTAACTGAAGCCAGCTGAGTGTTTCTCAAAGGTGCCTTCAAGCAAATCATCTCAGATATGCTGCAAAGAGCTAAACAACATTCTCTGTCACACTGCTGCAACAGGAGATCAGAGGTCAGGGACTGAGCAGCAGAGAGGACGCTCGACTCCTCTCCTCTGAAAGGGACAGACTCTCCGAAGCCACCCCGCTGCCCCAAATACTGGAAACTGCAGTAAAGGCGTACAGCTCTCTGCTGGTGTGACATTGTCTAGACTTTGTGTGTAATAATCCAGGTTTGTGTGCTCAGGCTGTGCTCAACGTTTCTGGTGGGGTTTTTAAGAATTGCTGCCTCAACCCGATTTTATGCTGATACGGAGAGGTGCGTTTGTTTCTGTGAGCAAAGAGCTGCCGCCATCAGCAGATAATATTTACATCCCAGCTCTGAAATGCTTGACACAGTTCAACTGATTGTGGATCTCTGAAATCTGCTCGTCAACTTTTTTAAATATATTCTTGTTCTTATTAACCAATAGCAGTTGATGTCCAGTCATTCCTTGCCGTTCAGCAGTTAAATATGATGATGTGACAGCAACAATCGGAAACAGTCGAAGTCAGGGTGTCTCACCTGAGCTCCGGCTGCCACCTGTCCCAGCAGATACTCCACTATCACATTAGTCAGCATCTTCAGCAGCATGTGGCTGGCCTCCGGGTGTCGGTACAGCCAACGCTTTGCCTTGGAGTGGGTGTTGGAGCCTCCGCCCTCTATCATGTAGGACATGAGCGTCCACTGTGGAGGGGCACAGGAGAGTTGTGATCACAACACTTTATCACTTTTCACCTGCATACGTTTTAATTTTTAAATGTGTCTGTATTTTCTCTGACTGGAGCTCCAGTGAATCCTATGAGCGGCACTTTGCCCTCTATCTTGTGCCTGGTCAGCGTGATGGCTTTGAAGACGTAGCCCAGCTCTTTGCCCACGTCCACTTTGGGCTGCAGACGCTGAAGGTCCTCCGGCTCCTTCAGGGGCTCCGGGAACGTAGGACCTTTACCTGCCACCATCTGCACGTCCATACCCAGGGCCTGAAGGGGGGAGGGAGCCAGTAAAGAGAATGTGACAGATGCCTGCAGGTTTAGCAGAGTGTCACATCACTTAAAATGACACTGACACGGAAGTAAAAGCTTCTCCATACTCACACCAAAACACAAATAAACAATTAACAGAAGGGCAAATTTATTTATTTATTTATTCTTTATAAACAACTATAAACAACTAACCTGTGGGATAACCAGGATGTCAGAGAAGATGATGGCGGCATCAAAGGGAAAACGTCTCAGAGGCTGGAGGTGGAAAAAGGGAAGACATTTTTAAAAAAGAAGAAAAAAAGGAAAACGTGGTTGTGGATTGTTGCTTTGAGCTTGGAGATGAACAGTCAGAAAAAAATATTTTATGACTGGCTGATGTTAGAACTTGTACAATAAGTTTGAGAAGTACTGCTGTACCTGCAGAGTGAGCTCACAGCAGGCCTCTGGTGACCGGCACGTCTCAAAGAAGTCCTTCCCTGCTCTGGACTCACGAAACTCTGCAAATTGGATTCAACAAAGCACCAACGTCTTCATTAAATGTCCTGAAATCGTGACTTTTGAAGACATTTACTGATGCGGCGAAAAAGAAATAAGTCTTTGAATTCACCTGGTAGGTATCTTCCAGCCTGTCTCATGCACCAGACCGGGACATGTTCATTTTCTTCTCCCCGTGCTGCTCGCAGGAACGTATCATTCTGGAGCTGGGGGAAGTCCTTGGGGCTGGAGAGAAAAACAAAAACATACGTTTATATTGTTGTTTTTCCTCTACGCTGGTTAAGAACATCTGCATCTAACAGCGAGAAGACTAATCAGCTACAGGGAAAGAGAACAGCAGACGTTTGCATTGCATTGCAGGTTAATGTAATGTATCTAAAAGAACCAGGTAAGCACTAGCCAGAAACAGTATGAACATACACATGGCTGAATGACAATTAGTCACAAATACTGGTCCCGGTTTTATTGTTGAACAAACTGATGCAAAGTCATATGGCTCAAGCAAGACCCTTTAACAGTCCAATGTACACGGACAATACAGAGTGTCTGATAATGTCCAACAATCCAAATTTTAATTTGTGATAAAGTGAGTATTTGACTTTTTATCAATGGGGTGTTGGTGGCAGCGGCCTAATCACTATTGTCCACTACAACACGCTAACAATCTTCTGTTATCGCGTGTACATGCACGTCCCGCCCTCTCCTCAGCAATCATACAAAGCATCCAGCTGAGAAGCGATTATGAGAGATACCACTCGTCTGGTGTCTTATCAGCTTCCAGCAGGAGAAAGACGGTTGAATGAAAGGCCCGCTTCAGATGCATCACAATCAGACTGGAATTCAAACTCTGATGTACGTCTAACAGTCAGACGGATCACTAAAAACTGCTGCACTGCCCCAAAGAAGTATGTTTATTAATTCATTATGACTACTTTACAAAACTTAAAATTCAGTGTACCTGTTTCACTTAGAATAAACATATGCCAATTCAATTCAATTCAATTCAATTTTATTTATATAGCGCCAATTCACAACAAAAAGTCATCTCAGGGCACTTTACAATGCCACACTTTTACATTGGAAGAACTCCTGTTAAGTTGAGCTCTATTACATAATCAGTGTCTATCAATACAGAACTATAACAATAAGAGTTTTTATAGAATCCACATGTTTCACACTATGTGGTATTGTGGAGGTTGAGCCAATTCAAACTAATTCAGATCATATAACACCGATGATAATAATTGCATTTTAAAACAATCAAATACTATTTGATGAACTATTCATATGCCGAATTCATTAGAAGGCTCAAATGATTGGCTGAAGCTCATAACTGATGATGCATAATGCAGCCACCTTGAAATGTAAGCAAGAGAATATTAAATTGCTTGTTTTTTGAATGACAGTTCGTCACATCTGAAGAAGCTGCTCTTATCATGCTTAATACGGAGCGCTAATGACCAGTAAATGTCACTATTAAGATGTTATGACAGGGTATTAAACTCTGAACATTCATCTCACGCATTGTGAGGAAATGTTTTACAGAGAGTGACGCAGTTCAATTGCATAACGTCACCTGTGTATTGACGGCTAGCAGCCAAAACGCTAGCGCTAACCTTACTGAAATTCTACATTTTCAGCCTAACAGCAGAGGAACTTACAGGATGAAAGCGTCCTTGCTCATGTCGGCAGGGCTGATGTGATGGCAGGCTCTTTCAGACGCTCCTGTCTCTCTCTCTTTAGAGCTGGTCGCTGCGACCTGCGTCTTCTCAACTGTCATTAAGAGCTGCTTGCACAACTCTTTCTGCGCCTACCGGGCGCGGCCATCTTGGGAGACCATGTGACCAAACCCGGAAACGAACGGCGAATTCAAAATAAAATGCTGTATAGGATTCCCTTTTGTATTAATTTCTGTCTTTAAATTCCCTTTTCACTTCCCATTTTTATATATTAATTTGTATATTTGTTGTATAGTTTTGTTTATAAAAAAGCTTAAATATGATAAGTTAAAACAAAACATTATTTTGAAAATATAATGTCATACTGCTGCCTATATGACTGTCTTCTTCTCACGTTTACTGTGTGGTCTCTGAATTAGAGAGACCTTTGGCCTGATACACATGTTTAAATTTTAAGGAGTGAATTTTAAATATTAACTTGAATAGAGTTAGGGACAAATTGAATCCAAAATCATGTGATTAGTTATTTGATCATGTGTGTTTGAGAAAATTGCAAGAATGATTTAAATGTACCAAGCCATTTGACACAGAATAAAATTTACTCTATACACCTTTAGTCAGTACAAAGTGTACACTTCAAATACATCTCAAACATTTCATTTGTCAACTGTCAACACATCATGAAATGACAAACAAGCAAACATCTGAAGGTTCCAAGGGTTAAGTTCAAATCGAAATCATTGTACTCAATAACAAGAGCCAGCCCATGTCAAACCAAGTTTATCTTCAAAATCCAGATTACACATTTGACTAAACAATACCACAGTTGAAATTATGAAATGAAGGGGAGAACAGATTTCACAAACTCACAAAACAAGCAAACAAGACTCACAACACTTCAATATGAAGTGGGCTTTAAGGTGATCAGCATCACTGATCAATGCACCAGCGAGCATGCAGAAAAGTTTACAATACAGTTAATTATATATTGGACAATGGATATTTATAACCTTACATGCACATAATTATGTACCTTGGTTAACAATTAACCTGAATGGAGTTGTTACCAAGTAAAATCACCAACATGCTGCTTTAACACACATGGCAGAGAGATAACGCCTTAGAGATGGAGCTCACGTGCTGTGTTACGGTCAGAGAGCCCTTCATCATTTATTAAATAACAACAATAACATGTTAGATTGTCATTTTAGATGTGATCACTCAATGTTTAAGTTCAGTATCAACAGGTGAGCAGAAGTCTAAGGATAACTGAAGTAATCCTTTTTTACAGTTTACCATGAGTTTGTACACAGCTCATTGCTCAGCCAGTCTAACAGCTAACTGTATGCAGTATGTCACTTTCCCTGTTTTTCACCTTTATTTACACAGACCCACTGTCCATGAGGCAGCTGTTTGTACAGGAGTCAGTACAATGACCTTCCTTTCCTCCGTCCTACCCGTGCAAACGCTTTGCATGATTTCTGCTGCTTGCTTAGTCCCTCTGCACGCAAACATTATTGAAATTTAAGAAACTGTCTACGTGGTTCAAATAGTTTAATGCATGGCTGGAAAAAGTCAAAAGAAAAATCAAATAAATGCTGTTTTTATCAGTTTTGTGCCGGTATCCATCTCATCTACTCCAAAAATATATTCATATGTGTTTTTGTACACACTTTGAATAGGCACAACATATAATATAAATGCAAGTACATAGAATGTGTTATATTTACAAAAAATACAAATATAACAGAATATATAAAGTGTCTCCAAATATAAATTGGAGTGAATATGAAATGTCTTTATTTCTAATAAAAACAACTGCAGATAGGGCTATGGTTGTTGCTGGTACTGTCCCTCTGTGGCGGTGTAGAAGTCATCCAGGACACTCTGCATGTAATCAAAGGTGGGTCTGTCTTCAGGTTTGTTCTTCCAGCAGGACAGCATGATGTTGTAGAGCTCTGCGGGACAGTTGTCGGGTCGGGGCATCCGGTAGCCACGCTGCACTGAGGACATCACCTCTCCTTTAGTCATACCTGAAGACCACACACGCAGATACAGAGGCGTGGATATAGGAGGACACACAAACAAACTAAAGCTGGCATGGACAAGAGCATGCACACTGTGGGAGAAGTCAGAGTAATGCCTCTAGCAGAAACTGTCCCAGAGCTAGCAGTGACCCACTGATTAACTAATAATGCTAGCTATAGTGGTGGTTGATTTAATGATAATCAATTGACATGACACATTTTCAATTGTTCCCATACGGTTTATAGAATAATATTCACCAGTAGAGGGCAGTGCAGCACTCTACATCATCACAATAATACAACTCTGGTGTTATACTTAATTTTGATTGCTTGAAACAAGCTCTAATCAAGCAAAGTTAGCAGCTGCCTCTGGGGCATCTGGAGCAACTGGTTTTGCGGGGCGTGTTTCATTGTTTTGTAATATCTTCTATCTAATCATAAAATTAAATGACATGAAAGCAGCCATCAGCTTGAACTGCAAAGTGACGCTGCATCAAAACCTAATCATAATGACAGTAATCAACTATAGATTTACAAACAGCCTTGTTCTTAATTTCTTTAAATGACTCCACTGACAAACCATGGAAGCATTATAAAACTTATCAACACCACAGTATGTCATGTTAATATTAATGGAACATACACATAACACACAGTCAAGTTAATGTTACCTGGGTACGGGATTTTCCCATAGGTTATGATCTCATAGAGCAGAACACCAAAGGACCACATGTCTGACTTGATGGTGAAGGAGCCGTAGTTAATGGCCTCTGGAGCGGTCCACTTAATGGGGAATTTGGCTCCTGCATAACACACACACACACACACACACACACTCACAGAATTATGCACACAGTGTGACCGATTCATTTACTGTATTTAAATTAGTCATACGCCTACACATTACCACACATCTCATGCATTCTGTCTATTTCCTACGTAAAGGAGGGTTCTGATTACATTTATGTATTTATAATTTTCCTGTGACTGCAGTGTCATCATCCACCGGTTCCAGATCAGTGATCATACACAAAACTCTACACATCTATTTCTCCTGTGCATTAGACTTTGTCATGTGTCCTAATACTTAGTGAGTATGATGTTTGAGGGGATCGCAGGTTTTGGTCATTGGGATATGGAAACTGAGAGTGGCCGCCAGGTGAAACCAAAAGTCTGGATGCCAAAAACAGTGTTGGTTCTGCTTCTGGTTCTCTGAAGGGGGTTTTTATTTGAATGTGTCACAGGTGTCCAGTTAGGGAGTGAAGTCATTTGTAATGGAAAAACCTGTTGCACAAGTCAAAAAATAGAGAACCCCATTTATTCTGGTGTAAGACACACATTCCGACATGCATTTTACCCTCTCTGGCAGAGTATTCGTCATCCTCGATGACTCTTGCCAGTCCAAAATCAGCGATTTTACAGAGCAGGCTCTCCGACACCAGGACATTCGCTGCTCTCAGGTCTCTGTGAATGTAGTTCTTCTTCTCTATGTAGGCCATGCCCTCTGCTATCTGCAACAGCACAAGAGAGAATGCCACTGTGTGAAAACAGTAAGAATAACAATGAAACAGTAATAAAACCAATGAAGAAGAATTCATATGTACATAATGCCTCAGACATTACATGGATCACAACACTACAGTGCCCCAGTTATATCAAATGTGAAATAATTCATGTATGCATTTAAGATTTGTTTTAGACTCTGTTAGCTTAGTTGTGCTTTACAGTAGAAACTGATTTGGACTGATTGATTATTCATCATTCAACCTTACATCACATCATACATCATCATCAAATACATCAAGGAGTGAGAGGCATCTTTTTCGAGCGTGCAGGGATCACAGTAATGCTTCCTTTTTCCGGGCTGCGATTTCCTAATACCTTCTAATAATTTTATAAGAGCTCTCCTGGAAAAAAAAAGTGAAATATGGTGCTAATTGTAACAAAAATAGTAATTTTCTTTTAAATTTAAATCTAGGTAAAAATTCATTCATGTTTTATTTATTATGGAAGACTTTAGTTTTTATATCTGCTGAATTGTATACTTATCCAAGAGGAGGTTACCTTAGCCATTAACCAGAACCAAGTAATTCCAGTGTACCAGTTAAACACATTGTCTCATAAAATACAGCTTTATCAATATCACATTTAATACAACAAACATATGCATTAACCAAAAGCATGATAGATATAAAAAAACACAAGGGAAGTGGTCACTTCAAATAAGAGAAAAGGCTGATGCGGCTTTGCTACATTTACTGTCTGTAGACACTCAAATACCCACAACATTCATTTCTGTTCTCCTTGGCTTTAAAATGCTGCTTTCTAACTGTTTTGACCAATTCTGAGATAGGGCCCCCTTCCTACATTTGAAATTTCTTATTATAGCCAATGTGTCAACACAGGAGTCCGGGTTTAAGAGTGTCAAGTGTCAGAATATCACTTTTGGTTACTGTTCCTCCTTTTGGTTCAGCATTGGAAACAGAGCTGTTCCGCCTGTTTCACAACCGCGAAAGAGAGTGAGCTTTGAGGCGACAGGCGGCGTGTGGTGGAGAGTTGTGAGAAATCACCTGCGCTGAGAAGTCAATGAGTTTGGGTAGTTGCAGTTTGCAGCCCACGTCGCTCTTCAAGAAGTCTAGTAGGCTCCCTGAAGACAGAGGACAGAACAGGAAACAGTGTGTGGTTTGTCAGTATCCACTTGTGCACTGGTGGACTGTGTGTCCATGTTAATATAAAAATATTCAACTTTTCCTCAACGCTTAACTTACTAAACTACTTCTGTTGTAAAACATATGCAAGGATCAACACTGTGTCACATGAATGCTGAATGTCACAATACTAAGCTGCTGACATTTGCATTTTCCATTACTGAACGCTTATTCTGAATATGTGACAATCAAAGGTTGAAACACCCACTGGTTGCCATGTATTTATGAATAGTGGCTACGTGTGTCAGTAATCAAGCTCAGTTACCATTTGCCATGAACTCAGTGATGATATAGATGGGTTCTGTCTTGGTGACTACAGCGTAGAGCCGCACCAGCCGGTCATGCTGCAGTGTCTTCATGACATTGGCTTCATCCATGAAAGCTTCCACCGTCATGGTGCCGGGCTTCAGCGTCTTCACTGCCACTTTGGTTGCGTTATTGTAGTAAGCTGGTTACATGGAACACAAAGGAATAAGCAATAGAAATGTTTAGGAAAACTGAATATATAAATACATTTTGGTGAAATTATGAGATCATTGTCTTGACATGCTGCATGGCTTCAGAAAAAGTATATTTCTTATTTTGGTATAACTTACTTTTCACCCTAATGTCTACAAACAGTTATTAATTACATATAAAGCCAGGAAACAGTTTCCAGATTCTACAAAACCTGTATGTACCAATTATGATTCTAAATTTCTTCTCAAAAATATGCACATCATCATTGCAGGAAGTAAAACTGTATTTCTTTTTTATGGTTCAGTGGAAGCTGAGAAAAACAGCACTGTCAGTGATGCATGGCACTGCAGTAGACTCAACCATTTAGAAGTCAATCAGGTTTGTGTGTTTACATATTCCTTTTTGCTTCTGCATCTGTCATTAAGTTGAAACTGAAATACTGCACGTTGTGGTGTACTACTCTGTGGAACAAAGTACACCACAGCAGTTTGATGCTGTACCTCCCTATAGTTGGAGCACTTGTGATAAACAAGAGAATGAATGATCACAGCTGAAGAGGGAGAATAAGGTGTACTGTTCTACACAACAGTAGGTTCAACCAGTCTAAGAGCAGGATCAGACCGATGTTAATCAAGTACAGTGTGTACACTAAGTCCTAAGATGATGTGTAACCAGGCAATAAAAGCGAAAGCACTGGTCAAAACCCGAGATTTGTCGGGTCTTTAATATTCAAATTAAAATGAAAAATGTTCACATGATTGCTAACACACTGCACAAGGGAAACCAATCAGAGGCTGGATAAGTATGTGACTTTGGAGACTGTTTGTTCAGTCTCCAAAGCTAGTTATATATGTGCAGTTTCAGTAAAGCATCCTGCCATACCAATACAAAAAAATATGTGACATGTTTCATGACCCAAATCTCACTTTTCCAAGAACGATTCAAATCCAACAGGCTTAGAACGGATTACCTGTGAAGACGGTTTTGCAAGCACACGTTGCTTTATATTTGAGCTTTCTTGGCCGACTGAACATCTTATATGCCAGGTAACAGGTGTTTGGATGTAACATGTCTGCATTAACATTTAATTGGCAAGAATGACTTGAAACTATATGAAGAGTTATGTGCTATAAAGAAAGAGCTGTTGGGTTACAGAGAAAGAGACGACTACAGGAGGGAAGTTGTTTGAGTTTGACCTGTTTGTGGCACCTCTGCCCTCTTCATGGGGTCATAAGGTTATAGGTGTTATTATGACTTTACTGGCCATCAAAACAAAGTATCCAAACACTTCTCTATGCCATAAAGAGTAAACATGTATGACATTCCGACATATGGTTTTTTAGTGTTGAGATGTACTGCAACCGTGGTCATATTTATCACCTACACCGAATCCCAAAAGAATCCAAAAATCAGTTTTCTTGGTTTTGTCGATCAATATCTGATCACGTTTCCTTCCTGTAAAACAATATATGATGTGTGTTTTTGTAAGTTTAAAGCAACGAACTTAATGGTTGTTTCCTGACATCCAGGCATGAATCAATCTTCATCTTTTAGCATCACAGAGCTAAGATTCTTTAGTTAGCTGGCTAGCAACAGCATTCTATCTCAGTGTGTCTGTGAACACTTTTCACAGCCTGCACATCCTGTATCACTCAGAAATCTGTTAAGGTACAACAGTGAAATGCTGCTTCAACTGCACTTTATTATTGCATCATATTTGTGTATTTATTCAGCATATAGTAATTATATTTGGGATTTTTTTTGGTACAAACTTCATAACTGGAACCTCAGTTTCCCTGTCAGCAACCCTCCCACAGATTTAACAATCAAAACCATTTCTCATCACAGAGTTGTCAGGTACCTTCTCTCCTCAACAGAAGTTGCTCTACATGAAAACACAAGTTCATTTTCAGCAGGTGATACAAATAACAAATCTGACGAAGCCTGTAATCTCTGTCATATAAGAAAATATCAGGCCACAGCAACTGTACAATAAAACCTGGTTTATCTGTGTGTGTGTGTGTGTGTGTCTGTCATGACCACTCCCAAGCTTCTGATGCAAATCTCCCTCCTAACTCAAACATTTCCTACATAGATGATCAAACTGACAACACTGATGGACACATGAATGTGTCTTTGCTCTGGGGGAATGTATGGACATATTTGTGTATGTATATGTTTAAAAAAACCCAAAACCTTATGGCTAACAAAAGAAGGAAGTCATATTTTGTGTTAATTAGAGGGAAATGGAACTTCCCCCTGTAGTGTTAACTTCTGCAACACAGAAATTACAATAAATACAAGAAAGGTGTTAGAGGTCCCTACACCTGCACAACCCAACCAGAGTCAAAAGTACAATATGCTACAATTTTGCAAATATAACAACAAATTTCAAACTGAGAGAGAGAGATATTAATATTAACTGAGATGAGAGATTAACTGTCAATGGCATCATATCCCCTTTTGCCAATCTGTTAGTGTTGGCTGTTTCACCGGAGCTGACGTTAACAGACTTTTTGTCCAGCTTGCAGCCACGTTTTGGCAATAAACCTTCTAGATCACAGTGATCAAAACGCTGGTTTTTAACATGAAACTGCTTTTCTTAGAGATTTCATTTGTTTTGGAGAGGAGGAGACCTCTGAGGATAATTCAGCTCCCAGTCAAAACCTTCTGAAGATTAAAGGAACCCTAACTTGGAGACGTTGACTGCAACCATGGTAAAGACAGCAACTCCCATGATCCTGTGCTTTGAGATATTATTGATGATTGTTTTATCATTACTGTAACAGCCAGGCTAAACAGATATGTACTTCATTATGTTGCCCTTATTTGTAGTTGTAGGGAGGCATTAAGAGTGTGTGTCTTTAGTCACATGACCTGACTAACACCAAATCCCTCTATCTACTCTTGGGCATTAAAAGCTGTTGCCAATCATCATTGATTAATCGTGTCTTGACTCACCCATCCAGACTTCTCCAAACTGTCCTGCTCCCAGTTTCTTCACCATCTTAATCGAGTCTTTGGAAATCTCCCAGGCATCTTTATCCCACGGCGTCTGAGCTTTGGGTTTTACACACGGACGATCTAATTTCCGGCACAGGCCATCCGCTTTGTCTGGAAGGTACACACACACACACACACACACACACACACACACACACACACACACACTGTATCAGATTTTATGGAGAAATTGCACAAATTAAGGTAGATAAAGTATAAGCCTTAATCAACTGATAAAGCACATTAAGCACCATTCATTCAGTCCGGAGTCATACTCACTGTGGTAGTGTTTGATCATGCTGCCGATATTACTGAAGGAGATCTTTGGAGAGATGTAGTAGCCGCCATTGTCCATCATCCTGATCTTATAGTGTTTGACTGAATCCGTCCCCTTGGCGTCCACGTCTCTGATGGACAGTGAGTAGCTTCCTGTGGAAAAATCATCAAGTAAAAGAGGCAGTGACTGGAAACTCTGTGTGTTGGGAGTGGGGAAGGTTTGTGAATGTATCTCTGTCTCTCAGGGCCATTGTGATTTCCATACCTTTTGATGTTTCACTTTCCCTGATGAGATAAGAGCCTGGTTTGTTTGCTGGTGCCAAGAGCTGCCTCTCTGCATCCTTTCTCGTGATGTCCTTGAAAAACCACCTACAATGAACAGGAGAGGCACTGTAGATACCAAATGCTCATGTTTCTCCCATTCATATTGACTTTCCACTGGAGTCCGACCAATGAGATGGAAACCATATAAATGGGAAGAACTCACAGACATTCATAGACCTTCTTTATGTAGATTGAGTATTGATTTTGCTCAAAAATGACAATACATTTTAACAACTTGCCACGTGTCAATGCTAAAAAAATGATGACTTTTGTACACTGTATATTGTTTTTAAGCAGTTAATTGAAAACATCACGTAATAATATAATGTATAATATACTGAGATGCAGCTACTCACTCTTCTGTTTCCATGGTGTCAGCTTGGCCAACATAGTTGGATGGAATGAATCCCTCTTTGTTGGTGATCAACGACCTTGCCTTCCACCACTCCCCGTGTCTGCAGGAAGTATTGACCAATTTTAGTTTTGCTTTGATTGTCAACACGACCTGGTGTCCTAAAGTGCTCAAGTGCTTTAGAGTGGCTTTAAGGTTGAAGAACATCATTACCTATACGCCTATAATGTAATCACATCCAATCATCTGCTTGTTCCAACACTTCTATCGAGTGCACAGTGGGAGAAATTATGTTTTTTAATGGGTGCAGCCGTACATCAAACTGAAATCTGTCTCATGTCTTTGCAAATTATTCATCAACTCAGTCTGAAAGGTACTGAAACTTGGGGATAATTTAAAGAACAGACTGAGAGTTAAAGCTTTTTGTTTTTAGTGACGCAAGAGTTTGTAATGACAGATGGACCAGTGGGTGTATCACACTGTACCCGACTCGGAAAGTTCCACTTGTCAGTGGTCTGGTTTTATGGCAGCGTACAAATAATGATATATAATGTTTCCCGAAGTTTAGACTGTCTACCATCAATATCAGACACTCACTCCTCTAAGATTTTCATCTTTTCCCCCTTCTTGAATCCCAAGTCGTCTGGATGCCTTGCTTCATACGTGTAGAGGCCAACCACTACTTTACCCACCCCCTTTTGCTCTAAGAAAGGAAACAGAAGAGGATATTGACATATTAGATACTGAATCAAAAATAAGCAAAAGTCTCATTTTAATTGTGCAATCTGTGTTGTATGTGACAATAACTCATACAGAAACATCAAATGTTACAGAGACAATGAACAAACCCAAACACGGTGACTACATTAAGTATCTCTGCTAAGTAGGTATTTAGTTACAAATAGAATATACTGCCATTAAGATATTAAAGATTAAACCGTTCACATATGCTAAAGTCTATCTTGATACTGTTCTCACATGCACAATCATATACTGAATAGATTCAATTGGTGGATACGTTAACTTAAATCTAAGAGGAAGTCTCAGCAGTCTGAGTTTTCCAAACTACAAAGTCACACTCTTTTTGCACGATTGAAACACACAAGAATGAGAATACTCTATAATATTGCCACAAGAAGAGAAACTTGAACTTTGAAAGATTGTTTACTCAACCGCCCTACTTTTATCACAGATGTCAAAATAAGAGTTGTAGTTATGTTTTTACCAATGATAAAAGTAAGACTTTGGCAAAAAGTAAGAAAGAAAGTGTTGTACCTTCCATCTTTTGAAACATCTGGCCAGGTAGCAGGGAGTTATTCTGCAAAGGCACATCAAGAGCGTTCAGAGTCAGAAACTAAAATCTATCCATCCATCCATGTAGCTATCTATCTAGTTTACATTTTAGACTTTTACAATCTGTTCATTTCCTGATGTCATTGCGTGAGACAGGGAAGTTCAGTGCTTTCAGAAACATCTGAGTCACCATTTTTCCAAATTCTTAGAAAAGGGTGTATCTGAATCCTAAAATACACTGTTGAGAAGAGTACAAACAATCATTTGTATTACACTGGTAATTTGTCAGAATGGAACAGTACAAATAAACGTCTCGCATGTTTGCATTTTTCCTGTGAACACAACCAAAGCATCACTCAGACACCCGACGGAAGCAAAAACACATATTAACCTAAAAATGACAGAGAATCAGAAGAGTTTGCATGGAAACATCAATCAATCAATCAATAAAAACTACAATACTAAGAACAAAACAATCAAAATGGTTCCCTGTTCTCTGTAGTTCACTGAATTTGGATTAGAATAAGTTTCAAACACAGCACATGTTCCTCATCCAGAGGAAGTGAGAGGGAGCGGGGGTATCTCCCTATCTGAACAGTAAAGCCTGCCAAGCCAGTAAGGAGGTGAAGACCAGCGGCACACCCTGTTTGGTTTCAGATAACATCAGTTTTAGTGGGCGAAAGCCAGAGACAGCAGTCATGGGGTGACGCTCAATGGGGCCTTATTGATTTATTGATGCTTTGGGATTGTAAAATTTCATAAAAACACTTTGGAACACTGGAACACTTCATTGCAACATTCAGCCAGGCATGAACATGACTAGATTATGAAGAAGTGAGGAAATATACATATAGTGTTTGACTTTGCAGTGTATTATTCTAAAACATGCACATGTGGAAGAGGAGCGCGTCTTTCTAATGGTTGAGTGGCAGCTCAAATCTGTTCCCTCACATTTCTAATTTCCAGAAATGGGTTGGTATTGGTGGGAGGGATTTCTTGTGTGAACTGGGATGTAAGGGGCTGGCATAAAAGATGAAAAATGAACCTGAAAGATGAAGTTTTTCCTAAACTGTGTCAAAATTCACAGGCAGTGTTGGAGAAGTGAGGGAATTCGGCCTGTTCATGTGTTGTTTTGCTCTTTAACCTCACAGCTGATCAACCAATATCTCTCCAGCTTTAGAAATGTGTTTGTAGCATGTGCAACTGCTCAAGTGAAGCGAGAAAGTGTTCTTTTATATGTCTGTTGAGGGAGTGCTTGCATCTGATTTACCGAAACCTAAAATGCCTCAAGCATCCTCCTTTTATTTATGCTTTCATAGTTTCCGATACAGTTTTATAGGATATAATAATGTAAGCTGAAATGTGGGTCTATTCTCCAGTGGAGAGAGATATATTGCTCCTGGCCAGAATCTGTAGTTTGGATCTTGTCCCGGTTTGTGTCCAGAGATTGGAAAGACGACTTGAACCCAGTGTCAGTTACCCAGCGACCTATGTTCAGCCAGTAGTCGCGAGCTGTCCACCATTGTTATGCTATTGTTAGCAGCAGTAGCTCCAACTGGTTCACCTTCACTGGCTTGTTTCCCCATTTTAGGCACGTTTTCATCTCATTAGAATAATCAAACAAATGCTATTTTCCTTGACAGAGAAGTAAAATGATATTTTAAAATTTGAACTTGACAACGAAAGCTCATAGAAAATGTGGCTGCTCTATATTCTTCCAGCCCGAGGTTCCATTTATTCTTTTTTTTATTCAATTAAAACCATTATATTCGTTATTATTATGCAGTTTCTTTAAATGTCACTCTAAAATCAGCACCAGAACACTTTGCTCAATTTATCTCAGAGATAAGAAATCCACATCTGCTTATCTATTACTTATCTATACATTGTCTGACTACTTACTATGTTGTTTTTTGTATTGGAGGTGGGGTCTCTGACATAGTGCGTTTGCTCGGTACGTACAGTCTGCTGGTTGATCTTCCCCTCCACACCTCCGCTCAGACCTTCGCTCAGCGTGGACTTCATACAGCCCATCGTGCCTGCACGAGGAAGTGAGAAAAAGGAAGAGTGAAGTGGACAGTTTCACACTTGCCACTTGGAGCTACTGAAACAAAATATTTGGCACTGGACACCTGGGACTTTTCAAAACTGGTGAGAGGTTAATTT
Organism: Datnioides undecimradiatus; assembly: GCA_008933995.1. Classification (NCBI taxonomy): domain Eukaryota; kingdom Metazoa; phylum Chordata; class Actinopteri; order Lobotiformes; family Datnioididae; genus Datnioides; species Datnioides undecimradiatus. The sequence goes on along the minus strand of WARS01000030.1, from coordinate 2,276,332 downwards.
GAACCTTCTTGTTGGAAGAAGTCACAGAGGGAATTCAGACACATGCTGAAACCATATTTCAGAAAACTAATAACTGTAAATATAGAGTTCCCTTGCAATACTGACAGTGAGTTTGGAGGAAGGTCAGACAATTTCATGTCTGTAAGTCTGTTTATTGTGGAGTAAAATGACCAGTATAAGCACAATATACTTAATTTAATTTAATTTACTGCATCATTCATCAAATATGACTTTCATCCATTAAAACACGTTCCATTCGGTGGAGTAAATAAGTTTATTGCAGTTTTCTGTTTTCTAGTCTGTTGCCTGGTCTAGGTCTGGCCTGGATGCCACTAAAACCTTCAGGAAACCCACAAACACTGACACACAATAACATGCGCGCAAAACTGCACAGCTGACCACAAAATCTTTAAAAACTCCTGCTTAAAGTTTCCTGTGTGACAACCGGTTGAATTTCAGAGGAGGTATAAAGAGATGACAAGGGAAATGACCTGACCTCAATAGTGATGAATACAAAAGTTAATGTGATATGGTGTGATGTGGCTCTATGATGGTCTGCAGTCATTACTCTTTTTAATTTAATCTGCTGGTTTGTGCATATGTGGTTAGAGGTCATTTTAAGCAGGTGTCAGAGAGGTAGACACAGCAATTGTTGGCATGCAACCCATTGTCACCAGCTGTATAATAGCGGTAGAGAATACACCTCAACATGAATAGCTCTACATGAAAACTGTGCATCAGTTTCAGTGGTGAGATATGTTTGCAAAGCTTATTTTGTGCTACTGTTTCACTGGTTAGTATAACAAGAGCTCCACAGATATATGATTTTTGAGACCATTACCAATTTTAGAGGGGGAAAGGTTCACTCATGGCTGATACAGTGAATTTCTGGGGTGGAATGAAAGTATATCTTTACAGCCCTGATATGAATATTGAAACATAGTCAGAAGCCTGCTTTCCTAATGAATAACTTTATTAAAAGTATGTTTCAGTCAAATATTCTTGTAACTTTGTACTGACACAGCTAAATTACCACAGGCACACTACAAACTGTAACACATTTACGTACAGGTATATTTTAGGAACATGCTTACACCGATATGGTACCTGTATTATTGGCAGTCTAATAAACTGATCAGGCTATTTATGCTTTAATGAAATGATAGTTGTACATCTAGCAGAGTCTTGTGCTTTCTTTTCTGGTGAATCATGGCCTATCTATTCAAAATTTGGACCCATTAGAGAATATTTAACCAGCCTGGTATGATCAGCTTTATTAATGTTGTACAGTATACTGTTGTTTACATGCTCAGTGTAAACAACAGTATACTGTTATTAGCAATCTCTTATTTCTTTCATATACACCTCTTATTGCCTGTTTTGTAATATATTGGTATATTCTGCTTATTCAGGTCAGTTTTTGTTTGGTTGCTTAATTATGATCTACATACTAACATGTACATCGTGGTCAAAGGGCATAACTAAACAACAGGGTGAAGATGCGATTGGATGACAGGATGAGATGGACTGTACTGATACAGAAGTACAGTGTTTTCTTAAAAACAGGAAACTAAAGTCCTTCATTAAACAACACAGGCAAGAGGAACCAAGTTAGACGGGCCTGTGGACCAATGAATTCACAGGAACACAGTGGATGTAAGAACAGTAAATGGCATCTGGGCAGTTAAGTTAAGTTCACCCATCAGAGGTCAAGTGCAATTACCAGAGAGGAACAACCACCTATATACAATCCTATATAATCAACAATAAAATAATTTGTTTTGTGGCCTCCAAGAGCAGCTAAAACACTTTGTTGGCAACACTTGTAATACTTTTTAGCAAATGTTAGGACAGGGAAACTAAAATTTAGCTTCCATTCAAGTGAGATACCAAAGCTACTTGGACCCTGCTGGACTTTAATGCAACTTTAACACTAATGCTAGCATAGCCACACGCTCTCTCAACATGCTGATGTTAGCAGTTATAATGATTGCCATATTCCCTATGTGGGCATTCTGCTGATGTTTGCATGTATGATGATAACCACATTCCATAGCTTAGCATGCTACTCACACCAACAAAGTGAACTTGCTGATGTGTAATATGTACTTGTAAACTGTTTATTGGCACACATCAGCAACAAATGCCTTTGCCCATATGACTGTGATAGAGGAATATTAAGCCAGCTAAAACACTGGTCCAGTTCTATTTAGTGTGTTAAGTGCAGGATAAGTCCAAGTTGTTGGACTGAAGTTTTTTGTGGAGCTATTTCAGTCTGAACCAAGTTTGGTGGAGCAACCAGCACCGCTATCCCTACAGCCATGACGTTAGCGTGGCTAAAATGTTGCCATGACCATGATCAACACAGAAAGAATCAAACCTTCCAATAGCACATGACTTAAAAACAATGTAACGTCAGTAATAAAGCAGGTAATCAAATCATACAGAGGTGCCAGATTCAGGTCAAGGACTAGACTGTTTGGACAAAGGCTTGGGAAAAAGGTTCAAGCATTAACCAAGTGGCAAACAGAAAAAGGGTCCCACCTTGGTGCTCAATGTTCTTAACATGACATGAACAGTAACTCAGGGTAAGAGTAGGTCAATAAATACATGTTCTAATCAGCAGTTTGGCAGTTTGTTACGTCTTTTATTGGTCCAGTAACTCTGGTATATTTTTAACTTGACTGCCAGCAAAACAGCCGGAAACAAAGGATCTGAACAGATTAGGAGCCGGCACATGCACACACATACACACACACATAAAGTCAATGTGCTAAGCTATGACAAACATACAAACTTCCTCCTTTAACAATGGACTGAGCCAAAGACTGGAGTTGTGAAGAAACAAAAAGAAGAAGAGGTTAAACACAGCAGAACATAATGGAACTAATTGAAAATTTGAAAAATCTTATGTGTATATATTCATGTCAGATGGCAGAGTCAGGTGGCAGAGTCATCCCAAATTAATATCAAATAAAGTTAAATAATTATATTTTATAAAAGAAATTACAAAAATAAAATTAAAAAAAATGTTACAAAATTTTTTTAAAAACCACAACAAACCATTCTTGAAGTTGCATCTGTAGTGTGTGAAACAGCGCTTTTGAACGGCAGTTACTTTCAAATTGTTTATTTATTGAAAAATATCAATAAATGAACAATTTGAAAGTAACTGTTCGGTCTATTTACATAATTGAGATGCATTAAAAATCACAGCTAAGTGAAAATACACTGATTTCACAAATTAAACCCAGTCAGATATCTCCAGCAACAACTTTCAACACTCCTGCTGTGTGCATCTGTGTGTAAGAACAGATAACCGATAGAACACAATGACCTGATGCACATCTGGAGTCATTCATGCTTCCTGTGCATTTGTGCTCACCTTTCTGAGTGTGTATCCCTGGTTAAAGCAACACTTCATCCAAGGTGGAGAGGTTTGTTTGTTTTTTTTCTTTAGTCCTCAGATCTGCACTTGTTTGTGTTTCTCATCGGCTCACATACTGGTAGACAGTCACACCGGTGGTATCTGGCTTGACAAGTTGGTCGGCTGCTAGACATGGACTGTTACACTCAGCCACCAGAATGAGGAACTAATATAAGCCGGTGGGGGATTTTTCTGTCTTGCTGAAACTTCCTGGTACAATTGTCTAATGATTATTTGCATAATCAGCAACACACATACACAAACTGGGACAGGGCAGACAGATGGTCCTTTGGGTCTTTAAATACAAAAACACCACATTTGTTGGGGTTTGTATGTAGAAGAGTTACACAATATGTCATAAAATAACGTGAACAAACAAAATTACTTATAATTCTGACATTTTAATGGCTGATCATCTTTTTTTAATTTATTTTCCTCACATAATTCACTCTGAAATTGTTAACATTGGTTATGATGTGTAAATAATGATCTATAAAGTTTAGTATTTATAGTAATATAAATATCAGTCATAGTGTCATGCGTGTTTTAGTGCCAAGCTCTCTAAGTTACCCCACAGCACTGCCTGTTGGCCAAATAGCAGAAGCACAACAAGAAACCTTTTCAGGTTCCCATCATCAGTTATTTATTTTGTTTTGACACAGAGTAGAAAATATGTTCACAGACAGTCAGACCAGCACCTACACATTAACTGTAGCAGAATCATGCACCAGCCATATATTCCTACATGCTGAATAATGGACAGCTGGGTTCACATACAGTGTTGTTGAAGCGGGTGTTTGAGTCACGTTTACGGTCACATGGCAGTTTACAACTTGAAAACCTGATGGAATAAGTATTAAAAACAGAGTTATGTTCGCCCCATCATCAGGATGAAGACTGAGACTGAGACACAGCCAGGTTGCAGGATGACAGTGAGATTATATTGGGGAGAAAAGAACGCAATAACAGTTTCTAGAGTGCATGCATGGAGGGTGATGCGGACGATCATTATGGGATGTGTCCATTGTTACACAACGAAGCGTGAGTGCGGTTCAGCCTCAGAGTCCGGGATAGAAACGTTCACACATGAACACGTTACCCTTACTGGAAGCTCCACTGAGTATTGCATATCTACATTTCCGGAAACGGTTCGACATTTTGGGAAAATGCACAAATTCACTTTACCGCAGAGGGTGAGAGGAGAACACTGACGTCACTCTCATGTTTGTACGCTAAATTTGCAGCCGGAGCGACCACTCAGTTAGCTTAGCCTAGCCTCACATGAAGAAACAAAGAAAAGCGGCTAATCTGTGGGCCAATTAGTACACATTTAGACACCAAGAAGCCTAAAGCTAAAATTAAATGAGTAGTTTGGAGGTAAATTGGTGGAAACAAAGACCCCTCTGACCCCTACTGTTGCCCTGACCTCATTTAAAGCAGGTCTCTCTTAGATGTTTCTTTAAATGAAGTTGATGTAACAAATGTTCTTTTCTTTACTGCTGTCTAATGGGCTAGCAGGACTACAGCTGGGGACTGGAACAGGATCAATAAGTTGCTCGGAGGGCAGGATCTATTAATGGTCTGACTCCAGATTCTCTCCATACAGAGCAGGGAAGCAGATAGAAGCTTAGGAGCGTTCGGTCACAGGACAATCATCAATTATACAAAACGTATAAAAAGAGAAGAAGAAGCACCAGGCTCCTGCTGCCAACATGGTCTGCTGAAAGGATCAGGATGGGTTTTGCACCTGCAGCAGCGATCACACGTCTTTTCCGTTTTTTATTAATTCATAGTGTGCAGCAATTACCACTGATACTGACCGCTCACTGTTTACAGACCTGCACTCTCACATTTGTACTTGACCCGCACTTTATTTCAGTACCTTTGCCTGGTGCTATTGAGTATGTTTACCTGTTTGTCGATGTATTGTGTATGTTTTTGTCTGTTAGCAAACCAGTTCCTCCTTGGAGATTAATAAAGTTTAACTAAATGTCATGAAGAAGGGGAAACAGCAGGCCTGGGTCTGAGTACAGATAACAAAACCTGTCAAAAGTTTTACTTTTTCACCTCAGTTTTTGGACAAATTCAACAAAAAACACATTGTCATGTTAAATATTGAGCTCTCAAGATGCTGGCAGGTGGATTTTGTTGCGTTGGCCAGACTCAGACAAGCTAAGCTAACCCTCTGCTCCCTGCTGTCACATTAACGTACAGACAGAAAGCGACGTCGACCTTCTCATCTAACACTCAGCGGCAGTGAATGAGCGCATTTACCAAACTCTCAAACCACTCCTTTATAGTGGCATCGTTAGAAAAGTAAAAAAACAAAAGTATAAACATTTTAAAACGCTACGCTACGTTATCATCATTTCTTTTTTCTAGCCACTGAACCATTGAAATATGTCACCCACACTCACTGTAAATGCATTATTACCTATTGTTGGTGTCACTCCTCCATCCCATTGTTCTGCTACTTCCTGCCTTTTTTTTTTTTTTTTTTAATTCTTTTACAGTTTCACACACGGTACATGACTGGATTTGGTCCAGCAAACACAAGGGAACAGTGAACGCACCTTTCAACAGATAAAGTAACCAAACAAGTGTTTTTTAGTTCGTGGTGTTTTTCCGGCTCTACCACAGCTGAGTAGTCCAATTCCCTCTACAGTATTGTCAATTTAAAGGAAGCACAAGCCATTAACTGGCAATATAATCTCTATCAGCATCACTACAACCGTGCTACTCCCACTGTGACCCATTACATCAACACGTCTCAGTGCTCTCACAAATTGCTTGCACAGCTACAAAGGATCTCCGTCTGTTTTCTCTTTTTATCCCAATTGTCCAGCCCGTGTGTTTAGTAACTAGGACGGAAAGTAAAATCAGCTGTACAGGAGCTACAAATGTGCCTCCAACTCTGAAACACAGCCCTGCCAACATGTCTGGTGATTCTAGTACACGGCAGAGCCACAGGGACATGAGAGCGCTGAGGGATCACATGGCAGCACAGCGCCTCTACAGTGGATTTTGGGGGGTCAGCGCCCCAACAGTGGTGGTGCTACCCTCCAACTACCAGCCCTCTTTGGACAAGAGCCTTCATCACAATGGCAGCTGGAATCCATCTCTCAACTCTCTGTCCAGTGGGAGGAGCATGTGGCAGGCTAGCTGTTCCTCTGCTCAGCGTCTCTGTGGGCCGAGGAGGAGGAGGAGCTCTGGCTGTCCTCTGTGTCGTCTCCATCTGCAGAAGAATAAGTGTTGCTGTTAGTGCAAGGTAGCAAATGTTAGCATGCTAATATGCTAAACTAAGACGGTGAGACTAGTAAATATTACCTGCTAAGCATCAGTATGTTGGCGTGTTACTTGATGTTAGCTCAAAGGAGTTTCTGGCTTGACTGTTGATCGACTATGATAGCAAAGGCCCTTTTCCTGTCCACCAGGAAGTAGTTTACAACAATGTTGAGCTACTAAGGCCTGTGTGGATTATGTGTATGTAAAAGGTCACTGATAAGGGTTGTACGGCCAAGAAAAGGTGTTAGCTTAGATGATGCACATTCTGTTTTTATCTGATGTTTAAGAAGTTAAAGGATTTGGACGATCGCCTCAAGACACAGTGACATACCACATGCTGCTAAAAGGTAAAGGCTGGGTGAGTATCATGATACTATTGGTTGAAATTGGGTAAAGTCTTTTATTTTATAGTATTTTTAGGGACATATATTGTAAAATAAAAAAAAATATGGATAGAATGTGGTCTAAATCGGTTAAAAAAACCAATTTTTTATCTGACCTTAACTTGAAGGGTAACTTAACATCCAGTTTTAGCTTCTTCCATGAGGTCAAAAAGTGTGTTCTGATGCAGACAAATTGAGTCAAAAACACTCAAAAGCAAAAGTTCTATTCCACTTTATCAAACTAGTATTTGCGCTGCACACTGTGTCCCTGAACCCTGTCAAAATCAAGCCCATACTAAGTTTTGTCACGGTGCCACTGTACACACTGTGCTGAAATGTAAAATCCATGGCATCATATGAAATAAAGTGGAATTCATGTTCATGTTTTTTAATGTATTGACCTGAGAGGCTAGAACATGAATCACTAATCATAGCAAAAAATACTGTGATGCTGAGCTGCATTGATTTAGTTGCACAATCATAACTGATAGGCTTGGTTCACAGTCCTCTGTTATACTTAAAATTATGTTAGTTATATGATTAAAAATGTTGACCTTTATCTTGATCACTGTCATAATAGAGTTTCTCCCTTAGACAAAGTAGTTTGGCATGTTTGTGGAAACCTTGGAGATCTGCATCTTGTACAATGTATTGATGATCAACATGAAATCTTAAGTGGAGCTGCAGCACAGTGCGGCTACTTCACCTCCCCCTCCTGCATTGATATGCAGCTGGGACAGAGACAGGGTGAGGGGCAGTTCACGTCCCTCGGGGTCGGTGGGACTCTGCAGGATGTCGTGCATGGCGTTCCTGCGCCCCGTCCTGCCAGAGGCAATGAAGTCTGCGTATGTGGCCTCAACATCAGACATCGCTCGTGCATCGTCCACACAGCAATACCTGGAAGAGGAGTGGCTGTGACTTTATTGAAACACCAGAACACACAGGAAGAGACCTTCAGATCCATCTGTGAGGGTGGGGAAATTAATTTACTCTGTTTTTATCCTGAGCAGTCTGTACCACTGAAACCAGTGACTGAACAAGTTGAACAAGAAGTTGCTGTTAAATTCATATATGTCATATACATATTTATTACAACATATATTCCTCTGAAACACTTCCTTTCTTAGATTTCACTATTTTCACCATTGCAAGCAATTACACATCTCAGGTTCTGCTGTTCATTTGTTTTCACAGCTTTACTTCCTCTTTTTTTTTTTTTTTTATTAAAGCAGGAAGTTTGCAACATTATATGGATGTATGGCCAGTGATCTTTGCAGTCTGAAGTATCTCTATGCTAACCCAGGCAGCCCGTCCATAGTTAGGCCCTCAAGTCAGGAGTCAGATCTAAAATCGAGACTATGACTCCCTTTAACATTTCAATAATAGCAAGCGAAGTTTTTTTTTAAGTCTAAGTCTAAGTCTAAACCATTTTCTTACCTTCAGTGATAGTTCTTCCAGTGTTGTAACCCAGAGCTACATTTCTAGGGAGTGACTTCACCTCCAAAGCAGCGCGACGGGCCCGACATCACATCAAACGAGCCACGAAAACAAACAAAACAAATCTCCCAAAACACGGAAAACGAACTGCCACTTGAAGGTAATAATTCATAGGCTTCACACTAGACCCCGCGACCACTCACACAGCGCGGAATTGAGGAAAATTAATCACGGGAGAAGGATGGTTTGAAAAGTCCACAGTCTATTCTCCATGGCCGTCGCATCTTCCTCCTTCGCGACCAATGAGGAGCAAGCAAACCGCACCTGAGCCTTGATTGGATGGGAGACACAAAAGGATGCGAGGAGAGAGCTCTGGGAAGCGCCAAGGCTCATGCTGCATTCAGGATCACTTTGTAAATCTCAAATACTTAACTGAAATATTTATTTTGGCTATCTATTGTGCCTATTTATGGTCTTGTTAGATATTAGGCTGTTTTATTTATAATGTAGGTTACAGCAGAGAGTGATTGAGACAACTTTGTACCTTGGTTTCAATATAAACAGCATACTAGCATACTGATCAAGCCTTGGCATCGTTCTACCTGAAAACACGTAGGCACAGAGGAACAGTATGAAATATTCACAGTATTAAATTAATACGTTTTTATTTATGCAGGCCCAGCACATTTCGAACTAATAGAACAAATTGCCTCAAAATATAACTAAACGTAAAATATAGCTAAAATAAAGGTATGATGACAAAAAATATAATATACATTTTAATCTATCACTGATATAAGGATAAAATAAAATCTAGTAGAGTATAGGAATTTTGAAACATCTCATAATACAAACTATTATGTATAATCTTCAATTATATTACAGTATGCCTTATATTTCCCACAGCACTTGAAAGCAGCATAAAATACGGATAGCTATAATATCAGTTGGTGTTTGCAGTTTCATTACTTTGTATATGTTTTTTTTATTTTAAACATCTACTAAATGTACAGTCTATTTTATCATATGATGCAGTGGAGGACAAACCACCCAAGATGCAGCTTACAGTGAGAGAAGAGTTGGTTCATCTTTAGTCAGTGTGCGATTTTTCTTGTGTCATTTGATTCATTATTCAAGGATCAAGTGTAAAAAGTCTGTAACCGTAATAAGGGGGGTTCAAATACCTCCTAAAAACATTTTTTTGTCTTAATGTTTGCCTTCAGATGAGGTTGGGGGCTGTACATTTTAATTCAGTATTCACTGTATCTATCTATACATACCCATTTTGAATTGAATGGTAGCATAAAAAGAAGCGCTGCATGCCCAAGCATCCTCCATGCTAACCCAATTTGGTCTTCTGTGATGATGTGAGATTGGAAACAAAGTAATGATAGAAGGTCATTGTGTAACAAGCTTTTTCATACCACAGGATGGCGCTGCTGCCAGTGTGATCACACAAAGCTGTCTGTGCTAAATCCTCTCTTAAAACCTGAAAAAAGGAATGAAAATAACTCCTTTTCACCAATAATCAATATAACATTACAGCCTGATCTGAAAGTATATTTATTGCAAAACCAGAAATGGGAGTTCCTGTTGTTGATTTCACCTGGATTGTAAAGGCAAAAGAATGGTGATCTCAGTTTCTTCTTCATGAATGAAAACATCAGGTGACACACGCAAAAAAGAAAAAGCTGTGTTGACCTTTAAAGACCCATGACTCCAGCTCAAACTGTGACCAGTATGCGCATCTTGGACTGTGTTGCTGTGGTAACATCTCCTCCTCTTTGTACTTGTGGTGCTGGGTTTCAGCGAGACACACTTGGGAAGTTTTAAAAGGGAATCTGATTAGTGGCAAAGAGTCAAGATCAGCTCACTCTGACACTGCGCAGTGCTACTTTACCTTCAGATCTGTGCTGGTGACAGGCTCCACAGAGGCACAGCTCACTTATTCACTGGCTGACTGCTGCGCTGTACCTTTCTGTACTCTTCTCTTTATTTATTTATTCATTTTGTCTCTTTGCAACCGATGCCTTCACATGAGGCTGCTCGATACAATCAGCAGACCAGCCACAGCAACTGGTCCATAAAACCTGTAGCCTTATTAAACAAGAACACAATTAATCATATACTGTACTTCCACTTCATTTTACCTGCACTTTACTTGAGAATTTCTATCTAATAGTGTCTATCTGGGGACTGTTGTCACATTTCAGATGTCTATGAGTTGTTCCACCAACACCCCTTATCTACCCCTTATCTTCTCTGTCACCCCCTCTGTGCTTTTATCCTCCCTTAGAATCTTAAAATACTAGGTTTAGGTATTTATTGCTGCCCTGTTAGCTTAGTTTTGAGGTTAGCCTTAGTTTCCTGGTACTGGTTTCTCAGCTAGCACAGCTCATGTCTGGCAGTACTGGTATACTTAAATGTCACAGACAGCCCCAGGTTTGATAAAAGCCCTGCTGGTGATATCAGTAACTCAGCTACATCAGCAGATGATGCAGGGTTTATCACTGTTTGGTGACATGGGAAGGTTTACAGGGCTACCAATTGTGTGGTCTGGTCTGTGGTCACACACCCCGGCCTGTTCTGGCCTCCTCTAAACTGACATGGTTAAGCAACAAACACTAGTGACTAATTTAAGGCAATATACTCTCTATCCATGGCCAGAGCTTCCAACATAGAGGCTAATCTGAGGGTGCTGGCGTCATGTATGGAGAACCACCACTGGCTTTACATTCTAATCAATTGTGGCACCAGTAACATATGACTGAAGTGGTCATCTCTGGCCCCTTGCCGTTGAGGAGCAATGATGAGAAGGTTTACTTCTCTGACCAGTCGGGCTTGTTCATTCATGAGTGGTAATATTAACCAATACACAAAACAACAACAACAAAAAAAATAGTCTGAGTCATAGGACTGCAGACTGCAAATAAATAAGCAGTAAAATGCTTCAGTATCAACAATTTAGTGATGTCAGATTTAACAAAATATTAGTCATAGGGATCATTTTATTGCAATGCAGACGTTTGCTGTAAGTACTTGTACCAGAGCTCCCCTCTGCCTCTGTTGTAATGAAGGCTTTTGTTTGCCTAGGCCTTATGTTAGTAAACCTATACCATCAAATATATCTTTGCGCACTATTATGGCTAACATGGTGTAAAGGAAAAAATGTCATGAGATCACACAGGTTAAAACATCATGTTTAAACATTTATTAATGGCTTGTGTTAGCAAATGTGTATATTGGTGTACTGGTGGCAGGTGGTTGGATGGGCCTCATTACCTGAAAAAGGGAGAACAGCATTATACTGTGTGTAGTCAACTCTTTGAATGACTGTTTCTATGGCAGGCAATCGTGACAAACAACAGATAACTTAAATCCTTATGCAGGTTGAGCTCAGATGGAACTCACAAAAGTGAACATAGAATGGACATGACGTGCCATATGCTAACACTCACCTGTGATATCCTCTCCACTCCCAGCATGCATCAGCAAAAAGAGTCCCCAGGGCAACAACACCTGTTTTTATCATACTGGGAAGGTTCCACTTGACAGGATTGAAGATTGGAAGAGTCCAGGCAGCATTTGTTTTCTAAACCTGTGTTTATTGTTTGTAATATGAAATAGTCATAAATGAGTTCATTTACATGGTGTAAGTTGCTACTTTTGAAGATACTGTTGTAATTGAAGTTACACAAAATGTGTGTATATTGCACATCTGAAACACCCCTGTATGTTGCACCAACTGATGAGCCTTATAAAAGGCTGCCATTTGTTCAGTTGGTGGTTGGCTGTATTGGGGGTTGGTTGTTGTAGTTGGGGGTTGTTATTAAAGAGAATTGTTGTCATTGGAGAGAGAGCGAGAGCACTAGGCCTGATTACTGCGAGTGTATTTGGTTTAGGGAATTTTCTGAGACCTTGTACTTTTGACTTTTTTTGTAAATAAATCCTCACTTTACCTCCTGCCTCTGTCTCCTCACTAATGGTCAACCGCTCATAAGATCAGTTCAACAGTACTATATTGACTATCCCAACATTGAAGGCAATTCCATTGATGTGGTGTTTTTGTACTTTTACATAGTAAAAGATCTGAATTATTCTTCTGCTGCTGTTTTTCATATTTTAACATGCTTTCATGTGAAATGAAGAAAACCTGACAAGTTCTGGCCTGATGATGCCCAGACAGTAGATGAAACACCTAGTGCTCAAGACAAGAGACACAGGATGTTTACCTGATGGTACAAACCAGCAGCTGCATGGATCCACTGGTTTCAAAGATGATCTCCAGTTCCTTTGCTAAGAGCAGTGCATGTCGCATTGTGGCTGTATGGTTTGTGGCAATTTGGAGTGGATCCACAAAACCTGCAGTATCTTTTATACACATATGAGTTTTCACTGTACACCTGACAAAGACCCTCTCCACCCAGAGCTTCATCCTGTCTCTTTGATGTTTAGATGAAGGTTAACCGTGAGAGAGAGGAGTCTCTTAAAAAGTTGCATCTAGACACATTTCAGACCTCAGCGAAGAGAGTCATGTTTTATTCACTGCAGGAGATGTGGTTAGCTTTAACTTAGTGGATGTGAGTCCACATAAGAATGTATCAGAGGAGGAGCTGCTCTGGAGATAAGAGATAATCTCAGCATTAATCTCACTAGCTTGTTCCATTAAGTTTTAATTAAGACAAAGAGCTGTGCTTTTTATATCACATGTTAGTTTACTGGAAACTTTGGATGGAGAAGATGGAATTGGCAGACATTTCAGTCAAAACCACAATGTGGACCTCACAGTGGGATTCTGGGTCAGGAGGATTCATCCAATGGCTAACATGATTTTTAGTGCAAAATGTCATGGCAGTCCGTTTTTGTTGTTGAGATTTTCCAGGTTGGAATGACATTTTCATCCATAAAGTCATGCTGATTCCATGTCTAAAAATGAAAAATGAGCAGAGCCCATTTTGCAGAATCCCCTTTCTTGATCTGGTAAGCACCATAAGTCCACCAGCTCTGCATAATTTTGCATATTGACCATGCTCATTAATACAGGTGAATTCAGAGGCCTGGGATCAGATGTCATTGCCCAGATACCCTATGCAGATAAGGATCACATATTAATATGATATGTAAATTATGTCTGGAAGTCAAACTTTCCAGTCGTGTATAAAAATATTTATATATATATTTATATATATAGAAGGACAGATTGAGCCTTTAGAGGAAACCTTACAACCTTGGTTCTCACCTTCTTAGGTAAGGTTTATGGATGATAGAATGGATGGATGATGGACACATGAAGGTTAAACTGCAATTTACATGAATCAGCCTTTGTTTCACAGACACACAGACTGATACACTGTAGATCGTCACTCAACAGGCTGTCTCTTTCTCTTCCTGCGTCTCTCCAGCATGATATCACTGTGCACCAGTGTGATCGGTGGGTGCTGTGCTTTGTTTTTGTTGCCACATGCAAAAGCCAGACAGAGCGCTGCACCAATGCTGCAATCACCTCACTGTCTCGCTACCGCCATCTGCTTTCAATGCAACACTCTCGGGTCGACATGGTCGTTTCTGTTAACATGGGTTTCAGTGAGCACGTGCTCCTCCCAGCAGCGTTGCGTGTCATACACTTATACACTTACACACACACACACACACTCACACTGACACCTGCAAGCAACATCTCAGTGCAGCACACATTTCCTACTGACGGACACTGAGCAGCTTCACTGGAGCAGACAAGTGCCTTGCTTAAGGGGACTTCAATTTTTAGATTAGGTCAGATGAAACTTTAATGATCCCTGTGGAGATGTCAGGTCATTAGAGCAGCAGAGGATTGGCTACAGATAAGAATAGCTCAAACGGAGAAGACTGCAAGAAACAGTGCAAGGAGAGCATATGGGGATGATACAGCAAATACAAGGCCTTAAAATGCTCATTGTTACACCATAAATGCGTGCATATGCTTATTTATAGTCACATTTCAATTGCTGATTCTTCTGCGTTAAAGTATGACATTTTGCCTGCAATGTGTGCAGATAATCTGAACATCCAAAGTCGTTTCTTGTGCAATGAAGCAAACAGTGCATGTGAGAACAATGTGTGCAAGATTTAGCTTGCCATTGATGCCACTGACTGTGGCATTTGGAAATAGCTTACAGTTGACTGAACAAAGAAATGTTAAACAAAGAGGAAGTGAAAGAAGCAGAGACAGAAAGAGAGGGAGACAAATATAGACCAGAGCCAGAGATAGGAAAGAGTCAGAGGATCCACTGAGCTTGGTTCAACTGGGTTACAAACTTTTTCCAGTCTCCATTTGTGCTCTAACTCCCTCTAGTAAAGGCTTTGTCCTGATTTGGCATGTGTGTCTGTGTATATAGTATATTCTATTCTAGTCGGCTTAACAAAGGGGGAAGGTTCGGTTTCAGAGTTGATTGACAGGGGTGGAATATGTAACAAAGATGGATATTATAGTGGGTTTAATTTGGAAAACAGTGTATTACATGCTGATAATTCCATCAGGAATGTTGGTAAGGAAAGGTTTACTGGGAATGGTTGACTTTTGTAGTTCAACATTGCTGGCAGGTATTAGGACAAATGCTCCTAGCTTGTGTTAGTATGGCAGCCTTTGGTGTGAAGCACGTTGGTTGAAGGAAGATCTCTAAAAATGTTTTCTGTTGACGAAAGCACATTTCACTTTTTAGAAATTGCTCTTTCGTGTCTTTGTGCATGACAAGCATG
This sequence comes from Datnioides undecimradiatus, assembly GCA_008933995.1. NCBI lineage: Eukaryota > Metazoa > Chordata > Actinopteri > Lobotiformes > Datnioididae > Datnioides > Datnioides undecimradiatus. The sequence goes on along the minus strand of WARS01000030.1, from coordinate 2,261,065 downwards.
GGAAGTGAATTTGGGTTAGCCAACTATTTAAAATTAAAAATACATTAAACCTAGCCACTCAATTATAGAAAGTGTCTCAAAAATGGCAACTATGATTTCATGTTTTTATTTATAACTAGCACACTCATTTTTAAAAAAAGCACACTTTTTTAATTGATCGTGTAGTTTTTGTGCTCAATTGATTATCTGCTTTCAACAAACCGTCTTTCTCTATTCCACTCATTTTTTAAATAACATAAGGCAATGTCACTGCTCTATGTATCACAGGTTACCACTGACTAAAGAATGTCCTCTTATCTACAAAGACACGTGTCTTGATTAGCAAACCAACAAACATCCACCAGGATGAACATGCTAACCTCAGTTTGCAGTCTAGACAGACAAGCCAGTGAGCTTGACACGGGAACACTACTGTTGCGCATCAAAAAGCGACAGTATCAAATATGTCGGCTGTGATACTTACTTACTACTTACATACTAATTTCAATGTACATGAATCTCTATTCTGCGGAGATGTATCTTGTATTATCTAAACTGCAAACATTTAACTGTGTCGCCATGGATAAAACTTATGTTCCCTCATCTGCCAATCAACATGTATACTGTGCTGCCCATTCAGAAGTTTGAAGGCTAAAAGAGTGTAGTTAATAAACCACTTAAGTCCTTTTCTTTGCAGGAAGGGATAGTGAATTGTGATTTTAATTGGACTTCATTTTCATTTGTGAGCATTTTAAGCTAAATGATGCCTTGATTGGCCTCTCAGTGCTCCCCCTGGTGGCCTGGATAACATCTGTTGCGTTGACTAGACTGCAGTCTTTTTTATTTGTATTTTGATGAGTTTGTTTTTGGAGTTTGTATTTTTGGCAACATGTTTCTGTTCATGTGCATTCTGTTCATATTGCATTTGTTTTGAATTTCCATATCTGGTGCCATTTCTCAAGATGCAGCACGATTTTCCTTGTGCAAATGTTTTCACCCGTTGTAGTGCATCTGTTCCTTGTCGGCCACCGTAACTGACGTTCCTGCAGCAGCATGTTCAGCCAGGATGACAGAGCTTTCGGTTTATTTATTTTTTCCAGCTGCAGCTGTGGCATGAAATACCCTCCATACAGTAGTAACTCTCATCACCGGTGGGTGTCGCTGCTGACACTGGTACCCTGGTCGTCTGTCAGTCTGTCTGGCAGGGATGGGGGGATGTTGTATTGTGAAGTAGAGAGAGAGAGAGAGAGAGAGCACCTCTGCCGTTCTTCCTGCCTCCTCTCCTGTGCGCAGCGCTCCGGCCCGGCCGCTCCTTCCTTCCTTCCTCATTTCCTCCCCACAGCTGGCTCTCTCCTCTCGGATGCTGGCTTGCCTTCTCCCTTTACACGCCGCGCTGGACCAAATACTTCGCAGGGTGGAATGACTGACTACCTGTTTTGCATGGTCTGAATATCGGGAAATTCGCACGTCGGAAAGGAGGGGAGTCAAGAGGGAAAAGGAGGCTCTCCATCCCCCGAGGGAATTTATTTTACAGTAAGCAGGCGCAATGTCATTCCAGTTTCCTCATTCCGCTCGTCTCACACCTCCCATCTGTGCAAATGCTTGAAAAACGCTAGAATGTGACAGCCTACTGGGAATATGCCTGGCTGTTGTATTTTGTTCCGAGTGTGTGCCAGATGTTTTTTGCGATTTTATGTCAGTTTATTCCGAGGCGTGGTGTGGATTGTGCTTTTTATTATGATGCGCTAAAGGGCTGTGGTGCGCTTGCATTGGTCATGGACTGAAAATGGAAACCCCCCATTTCACTCGCCATCCATCCATCCGAGGCCGGGGTGTGTGGGGGTCGGAGGAGTGTGTGTGTGTGTGGGGGGGGGGTTGGCCGCGATGCGAAAACGGCATCACTTTCAGATTGGCCGGAATCTGAGCGATATTCGCGTGATTATCACAGGTGACAGCGGCTCCTCGTCACTGGCTGCACCGCCTTTGTGTTGCCTGCGCAGGGCGATGCTGGGACGACCGGGATGTATGTTCCTCTCAGCCATCACCAGGCATGTGAACTGGATGAAGAGCACCTTGCTGCCTGTGTGCTCCAGCTCCGGCCTGCCTGCCTGCTTCAGTGGCTTCATGTTGATCACTAAAAACACCAGTGTGTTTCTGCACAGCTCCAGGCTGTTTCTCCTCCCCACTGTAGAGTAATTAATCTCATTCATCACTTTGCCAACATCACTGTGTTTCAACAGCATCACAACGTTGGCTCATGTTAATTGTTTGTGGATTTCTGCTCTGTGACCTGACAGAAATTAGGGCCTGCTTGTGCCGACTGAATTAGCCCTCATATAGCCTAACAGTATCTCCATTCTCTGTGCCTTGGATTGCAGGTTATGATGCCTCATTTAAAGTTAATTCTCGTGTTTTCTCCTATGGGTTATTGTGCTGTAGATCACAAATCACTCCCAAGATGGAGGAGCTACCCAGCCGTAATAAGAAGTTTAATGTGATGGACGTTGGGGGGTTGGGGGAAGCCAGAGAAAGGTTTCTGATTAGACCAGCAGAGCAGATTGTGTCCAACAGTGAAACGTCTTATTGAGTTGGCGAAACCGGCTGCTTATTTCCGATTGTATTTGCTCATGCTGTAGCAGATGTTTCCCATTATGTTTGAGAGGGGAAAACATGACACGATCAGTGGATGTGGCAGCGTAAGAATGAGCTGACCATAGTCAGCAGTGGTGGCCCACATTTATTGACGTGGAGAACGGAATTGACACTAGTTTCTCTGCCTTTTAACCTCTCTATCTGTGAGCCATGCAACTGCCCACCAGGCCAACGAGAGCTCCACAGCTTCTGTTTAACACTAGAACGAGTCAAATCAAAATGGATCAGTTGCCACATAGTAAAAATGCATTTCCTGTACCTTAAAGGAATAGTTCCTTTTCACGTCCATGCTTATTTGCTTTCATGCTGAGAGTTATTGATACTCTCTCATGTTTCTGTACTAAATATAAACTATTCCACAAGCAGACAGTTAACTTAGCTTAGCATGAAGACTAAAAGTACAGGGTAGCAGCTAGCCTGGATTGTCCAAAGGTCACAAAATCTGCCTTCCAGAACCTCTAAAGCTCCCTGATTCACATTTTATATCATGTTTGCTGAATCTTTACAAAACTCAAAGCGTTAAAAAACCCCCAATAATAAATAAAATTGTGGGTTACACGTGAGACTGCAATGATGTGATAACTGTTTTCCAATGCGTTGCTTAACTCACAGCACCTCGCTCTCTCTTCTTCTCATTAGTTTGAATGATATTTAGAGACCTAAAGAAGTAAAGCTGTCCCATATTGCACAATAAAAGAGTAAAATTATGAAAAAGGCCATATTCATACTCAGATCGATCTTGCGATAATTTGCAAGGTCCCTACTCTTCATGTTGGGAGCTGCTGATTCACCACTATCTGGCCCCAATATCCAAAATAGATACCACTATCAGTGTTTTAATATAAGCTCTTTTCGCTGGCACCAACACGATCACAGTTTCAACTCCTTGTCTTCGGTATTCATTTGGTCTGCCAGAGTGCATGCAAACAGCTTGAGTTTACTGACTGCTACAAGCTAGATTTACAACATCTCAGAGCGGAGCTCCAAACACTTAACACAAACAGGTGAAACTGCCAGCCAGTGTTCCTCGTCACACAACATTTAACTGATCAAAGAGCTTCTTCTCCCAAATGTTGCCGCATGCCTTCAGTGTTACAGGAAGCAGTGTTACAGGAAGCCAGAAGCCTTCAGAGTACATTCACATGCTACTCTGGGGTATAATAGAGTAACCCCCAACCCCCAACCCCCAACCCATCTCTCCATTTCTCCGCCTAATTGCCAAAGATTCATGGTGGACTGTGGAGTGACCCTACAGCTCCATCCCTGGTGAAAAGTCTGAAAAGTGATGCACTCCGCCACGGTTCACAGAAGTGTTAAGAGCGAGTTATCATCCTTCTCCAAAGGCTCGCCTGGGCTGCTGCTGCCTCAACAGGCTTCATTAAGTTTTCATATTAAGAGGATGATACATATGATGTGGACAAATTCTTAATAACCGTCTGCTGACTTAGACTGATCCCAGCTCCTGCACAACACCTACAGTTGAGTAAAGAGCTCTAGAATTAATACAGACAACCCATTTAATTGAACTGTACTATAATATAGAAGGTACTGATTAAACAAAATAGGATTTTTCAGGTTTATTACAATTTGGGTCTGTAGGTTTGGCCTTGGTTTCTGTTGTTTATGAAAACATTTTACCCCAAATAGTTGCAGAGATCTGGGATCATAGCAAAACTACCACAACAAAGTCGACTGTGGCAAGAATTATGAGCAGACAGTACGGGTTTATTTGTAGTTGTAAAACTGAAAGTGGGTGCAGCAGAGTGTTGGTATTTATCATTGCAAACAAAAACTTAATGCATGCACAGCTACAGCAAGAAGTTTAGCTCCAACCTGAACCGGGATCTCAGTAATTATCTTGGTGTGTGCAGTTTTATTACCAACTAAAATGATGGCCGCAACTGTGCAAAACTCTAAAACCTAGAACTGTATTTGAGCTTTGTGGTACAGCAAGTGCCTTAAAAGTGAACTATGATTTCAATGCAGGCCAAATTAGCGGCATCATTGCTAAAAAGGTGTGGCACTCAGCGCTTTAATGTGTTAGTATTCAAAGTGTTCTGTGACCACCAACACAAAATCTGGAGTGCTTGGATGATCGGCGCCTAAACTGCAGGTGCATCAGTCCAAAAACTGCTAAATTATTCACCACCTTGAGGAGCACGGTGTTAAAAATCAAGAACAAGCTGCAGCAAGAGAGACGTGCAGCCTCCATGAGTTGAGACCAGGCATCAGGGATACAACAGATACGCTATAGAAAGAATATAGGGGGTTGACAAATACTTAATTAGTATAACACATTATATGACCCACTTTTGTATCATAATTAGCATGCTTTAGTAACTTCAAAGTTAAAGTTGTTATGAGTGGTTATGTTATTCCGTGCACCCCCTGTAGACTTTATGTGAGATTATATAGAAACTGGGCAACTGGGGAATTCCCAATGCTGATGTATCAGAAGCACTTCTAATGATTACTATTATGTTAATACCTAATACTTTTGTCTTAATTTGATATTTAATAATGTTTCATATGGAACATTACTTTTTTCCTAATGCTATAATGACGGCTACAATTAAAAATTCTAGTAAAATACCGGTGATAATTGTCAGCGTACATTGCTTCTCGTGTCCTTGTTTTATTTAGTTCAAAACAACCACAGTCCTGATGTGATACGATTTAGGCCAAAGCCATTCACTACCTATGTGAATCACCATCTATTGTCCTAACCTGATAATCTCTGCTGATAACCTTGTTCAGAAAGAGAGACACATGGCGAGAGAGCTAGAGAGAGAGAGAGAGAGAGAGAGGTTGTGCATTACCAGATCATTGTATTCCAATCATGGCAGCATCTGATTCATATCACAGCTGGCGCTCCCCCCTACCTCCTCCCCTCCTTTATTCAGTAGCTGGAGAAGATAGGTTGCCTGGTCAACAACCTCTTTACTCCTTGAACCATTCAGAGCAGAAACACAGTAGGAGGTGCAAAAAACCAGGACAAGTTTCTGTCTCCTTCAGGCATATTAGTAATGATATGCATTTATGCATTTAACACGCATTTATGTAGCACTTCCCAAGACAACATTATAATTTGCTTTAACATATTAAAGAGAAGGCAAAACAGCACAAAGTAAGAGATGAAATAAAAATAACTGTAATAATAAACACTGGCAGGACTAGAAAAATAGGTTTTAAAATGTGCTGTGGCTGACAGCCTTTATTGTGGTTACAGACTAATGTAAAGCAGTGATTTTATATTAAAACAAAAAAACATATACAACAATGACGTCACAATGGAATCTATTGGTGGTATGTCTGCTGTCCTTTTTAAAGTTCTCTCCCCTATTGTAACATATCATGCCAGTTGTTAACGTATAGTTTGAGGCCTTTCCCCTCGCAGTCATTTCAGTGCACTCAAATGTAATGCACTGGCTTTTAGAGCTAGGTCACTGCACACTTTACTGCTATCACCATAGTGATGAATGATGCCGAACAACTGCGTCTACTTCATGTACACTTGTTTGTTGATCTCTCAAGGCCAACGAAATGGTAAATCTCCCCATTTTATTATAAACTGCACACTGTTGCATTTCACTTTATCTCTTTTAGTGTGTGATTACTGGTAAGAAACATTCTGATGTTTTTCGTATTTGTGTAGGAGTCCCTAAAGATGTGGTTTTCAGTACCAGTTTTAATATTATCTAATTACACTTCCTCATCAATCACAGTTTCAAAATTCCATATTATGATGATACTCTGTAATCAGCCTTTCTGAAATGTATGGAATAAATCTATTTTAAGGATGAGGGAATCTCAGTGATAAGTCAGCACAAAGCTTGTGGATGAGGATGAAGTTTAGAGCACATGGTTCATAGAAACAGCATAACATGTATGTGCCTGATTTAGATTTTGGCTGCAAGCCCCTTTGAAGCAGCCACCTTGCACTGCCCCCAGGGCTCCTGCCCCCTTTTGATTGCTCTCTGGAAGTGCTGTAAAGCACCATTTGCAATGTGCACTGAATGTCCTCTGGACCTCCTCCACTCATTCAACAGGGCAACCCCTGAGTCTGATCTTCATTTTAGAACCCTACCCTAGAACAGGGTGGATGGGTAGCAACTATTATGTTGATGCAACCAAAATTCATGTGTTGACAATGTACCTTACACATGTGGTTGCCATGATGATGCCTGGGATATAAAGTCCCAGTGCAAAACCCTGCAAATGTTGAGGAAAACAAGCATTTTCCCAATAGCGGTCCGGGCCTGACATGTAGTCTTCCCTCTTTGACACTGTTACGACAGCTTGTGGTCTGGGTCGTGGGTTTAGACCTTGGCCTTGTCACTGGTGATGATGCTCGATGTGAAGCTTGGGTTTGACACAGATCTTGATGTTTGCTCTATGCCGAACTTTAACATCCATGGTGTCAAACAGGCACAATCACAGATGTGCAGCTGTAAGTGGTTACAAAAATGCTTGTAACACAGGTCCTGATAATGATGTAACTTGGTTGTCAGTTGGTCATTGCTTGAAACCAGTGCATGCTCATTATTGTTTTGTTCTGTGTACATGAACTGCAGGACATATCGCAGAACCCTTGTGATAGAACCTTTTATAGTACCAGTAATGTTAGTATCATGCTAGTGCTCAGATCCATGTTAATTCCAGGCCTGTAACAGATTGCAAACTCCACTACACACAACACACCTGTCCACCTCCCCACATCCTGAAACCCTTACTTTGCAGTTCTCCACCAGGTGAAGAACTAAATCTTGAATGCATGTAAATGAAGTCTAATAGTGCTAACGTTGACCCATGCTGCATGCACAGTATGTTGATATCTGCAAGACCTGATCAGGTAAAAAAAAAAAAAAAAAAAAAAAAAATCAGGTGAGAGAATGACCTTTGACCATTTCCTCTCTCTGCTGCTTGCACTTGTGGATCTGGTTGGTTCACTAATGGATGATGACAAATAACAGCTGCACTTTGCTTCCCTGTCTCAGGCACTGAGTGGTTTTCCCTCATCTCCTCTGCCCTAAGAGGAGAGAGTAGCAGAGCAGGAGCTATGGAGAGGGTAATGGTTGTTTGTCGGACACATCATTTTGTCACTTGAGTTTTGTTCATTTCACTCGATGGTGGAGTGTGCACTTTGCAGCCGGAAAACTCTACTTGCAAAATCGCTCTGCGCCTATATTTATTATTGCACCTATTTGGTTGTGCATCAAACAGACACTTGAGTGAAAATGTGACCGTATCTGCCTCACTCCACTCTGCTGAATAAAACCATTTAGCAGTCAGAGAATATATGGTATACAGCTCAGCCTGCTCATCCAAAAGAGCACTGCACTATTTTATTTAATCACTGCAGCTCATTAGCAAATTAATGAGTAATAGATAAATAAAAGACATCTTTCATCTCTGTTAAGCCAAGTTCAGGCCAGGGCTGTCATCATTGTTTCAGTGAGTCCACCATGCTCTCAGTGTCTGGCAAAGCTCAGACCCCGCGTGTCCCTCTGCACCGAGGGAGACAATAATACTCTGCCTAATCCACCTCTCACTGCATTGCTCACCCAATCAATCCCCCATGGAGTGGGACGTTGCCAAGTTGCGGTTGCCAAGTTGTGGTTACCCAGGCAACAGGGACTCGGGTTTGCTGTGATGTCAGCCAGGTGCGTTCCGGCAGTTTGGGCTCTAACAAGGCTGACCCTTGTTGGGGATAATGAGCAGGCCTCTGCTGTCATGGCAATGACTCTTTCTGTGTTATGAGGGGAGGTCAGCGAGGGGCGACTCCCAATTAGCTTAGGGTGTGTGAGGGAGAGAGTGAGTAGGTGAGTGGGAGTGGGGCATTTGAGTTTTCCCTCTCTAGTTTGTTACTCTGTGTTTGTGTGTGGACAAAAGTGTAGTTCTGCAACATGTGGAGTAAAGTAAAAAAAACCCACACTGACGCTTGTGTGTCACTGAGTGTCATTTGAAATTCTAATAAATTAGTTCAGGAACCCTTATCACATTATATATTTTTCACACGTTACTGCACAAAACCATTTTTTAAATATAGCAACTTGGTTATGATTCCTATTTAATATGAAAATACAGACTACTACAACTAGCATACTACTAGTGCCATTTTAAAGAAAAAAATACATACATATTAAACTGGTCTAGGCATTTGATGCCACTTTTAGCACTTGACACTCCTTGACTTTTCTGTGATACATGAACATTTTGGTCAAAACCCAAATGAAGTCTGCAGTGGAAATCAAAATGATAAAATGTTGCATGGGAAATGCTTTAAAATGAAATTTAATCTATTTTTCACAATTTTGCTCACCAATAGAAGAACAAATAGGGTATTTATTTTAAAACTAAGCTATTGCGTGGAAAACTGCTTGCACTTTACATAACAGTACATTAATATGGTCTGAGAGTGATATGTTAAAATTATTCCTAAACAGCATAAGATCTTCAGTTACAGGTTCACCAGTGGTAAACATATTACTTATATAAAGTAAAACCAGTTACTTATTACATATAATTACATGGAAAAAAACCCCCAGATATAATAACTCAACCACCTATTACATTTATTACATTACAGACAGCCACTGTCAACAGCTAGCTTTACACTAGCCACAGTGATTCTTGAATGTGAGTTCAACAGTGGCTAACATTAGCAAGCCAGCAAAGATCACACAACATCAAGCTAACTTGTTGATGGGGCCAATCACACCAAGATGTAAACGCCTTGGTGAATAGTATTGGACAAAACATCTGGTGCACCTGTTAAACAGGACTATATGCAAAATGGGGCAATCAAATATGAACATCCTAGCCTTCCTTCACATTCGAAACAGGAAGTTATGATTTTAAATCAAATAACAGCATCAGCCATTGTGGCTTAGTGTTAAAGCTCTACAATAAGGCAGAATCAACATGTTAAATAATGGAGCTACCTTCTGTTTGTACCAATCCATGTCTCATATATGTTAGGGTATAGAAATCCTTGTGTGCTCATTATCTGTCCTTTATTCACCCTTCATGATCTCAGAGGACCGAGCAGGACAAAGAATGATGCAGCAGAGCTTTCAGACCTACATATCCACTCCCTCAATCTATTTCACTGAAAAAAAGCTGCCCGCTCTTTTATTTTTGAATGCTTAAATGCAAGTGTGACTTTGCGTGCCCTTGTCTTTTTGCATGTGTGCACGCTGTGTGTGTTGTTGACGAGGTGGGCGTTAGAGGACAGGCTGCAGCCCAACAGCTAACTCTTTGTTCTCGCACGCCTTTAACGTTTACGAACTCTTATGTGTAAGTGGGCCTTACATAATTACAAATGAGCTTCTTCTCCATAATGCTGCAGAGTGAGAGAGGCAGAGAGGGCTTTTATGTCCTGCAGAGCTTTTGGAGCTGTAAAGTTAAAAAAAAAAAAAAGAAAAAAAAGAAAAAGACAGATTGTTGTGGTCAAACACACATTCATCACTTATCACCTTGATGAGAACAGTTCTGACTCTGCTTTATTTTACTGCCTGTGTTCTTCAGATATGGAAGAGGATGAATTCATACAGATTTTCGCAAAATTCTCATGCAGGTGTGAAACTCATGGTTTTGCAGAGGACATTTTTTTTGCTCCTTTATGATTTTTTTAAGCTCCGCTCTTTATGTGTTTAGTTAAATAAAACAATACATTTGTTCTTTAAAATGTTTTTTAAAACTTTTCCCAGTGATGGGAATTTGTGTGAAACCATTCTCTTTGTCCTCAGCCACCCCACCCTCCTTGGCATCATTGTTTAGCTTTTTACCCTGTTACCCTGCTTAATATTTTGCTGACATGCTGGTTTGCATGGGCTTTGTTGCAGGCTGCACGGTGTCAGTGCGCTCATTTGCTTCAGGCTGTGTCCTTGATTGTTTTCTGACCAAAAACATCCATTTTTCAAACTCTAAATGCACCATGAAAAATTATCTGGACTGGAAATTGCGGGGAAAAAGGCAACTTGAACAAATAAATATGAAGAGGGTGACCGAGTAATTGCACAAGCAAAACTGAGAGTGGATGCTATCTTTTCTCTTTCTCCGACAGTTTTATTTCATAAGCATTTTTTAAACTTTAAAGGGCATTTGGGTGCCCCAAGCCCTCATTAATTGCTAACCTCTGTGCAAGCATTTGCTTGCTTGCAGGTTTTGTATGAGTGGGCTTGTATGTGTGTGTGTGTGTGTGTATGTGTGTGTGTACGCGTGCAGTAAAGGAAGTGGTGTCAGGCCAGTGTAGCCTGGCTTTGTCTGGCTTTAATGCCTCTTCATTCGCTGTACTCACATCCAGCCAGCGCCCTGACAGCAACTAATCTCCTCTTTATCTTAAAGGTTTGCTCAGCACTTTGCTGTTCCATTCAGACGAGTGCAAACCAAAGATGTCAGGCAGCCACGCGGCACTCCCAGTTGACTGCTCTACTATGTCCATTAGTTGTCTCTAGCCAAGCTGTAGTGGAGTTTGCAGACGTAAGATTGTCATTTTTGCTCCTTACTGTGCTCCGTTCTGATACATTTTCATAAGACAACTATGAGGTCAACACTCCCACATATCTGGTAAAACATCTCAGCTGGGACAAACTGTTTTTTTGTTTTCAAATGGTGAAATGTTGTGCCTTCTTTATTTTGTGATACCATCATATTTGCCTTTTAGGGTAAAATATCTCCATAGCTGTTGGATAGATCATCATGAAATTGAGTATTGCTGACATTCATGTTCCCAGGCTTAATTCAGTTTTTGTGGTCTCTTAACATTTCATCTAGCACCATCATCAGGTCAAAATGCAAATGTGCATTATGCTTTGCTAAAGATCTGCAAAACTAAGATCAACAATTAGCAACAGGCTAACAAGCTAAACTAAGAAGAGGGTTCAGCAGCTAAACATCAGCATCTTAACATTATTACTGTGGGCATGGAAACATGTTAATATTAGCATAAAGCTCAAAGCACCACTATGCTTAAAACCAGCCTCGCGGAGCTGTGGCTGTAGCTGTAGACTGTTGTCCGGATGTGCCCAGACATCATGTGGTCACTGTCGCTAGTGTCACCCTGCTGTGTTGTCACATATGTCTACAAAATGAAATGTGTTATGTCGTTGCATGTGTGTCTCCATTAACCTTAACAACAGAGTCATCCTTTATGCACATTTTGTCACCACAATAGCAGGGATGAGATGACGAGTTGGCAAACACTAGGACTCTTTGTGCTTGAAGAAGATATGACTCATCAGATTTGTTGATCTATCAAACTGCCTCAGCAATTAGTGACCTGTGGAATGGCTTTACCTGCTCGCAATTAAAAAAAACCTTTTTGTCCAGGATAAAGAAGAACGTCCCTGTCTTACTTCTGGTTATTAGTCATATGCAAAAACACTGGCAGAACTATTTAGCTGGAAAGGTCTTGTCCTGAGATCTTTAAAGTGCAAATAATGAGGTTTCCAGTTATCCTCAGTGAAATTACCCCTCAATCACAAGACCACACCCATGCTGTTTGAGCACTACTCTAGATTTGGGATTAGTTGAAAGGATTGCTGTCATTGATCCACCTGGTCGGGTCTATACACACAGACACAATCAAAAGAAACCCACCTGAGACTCACCTTTAAGTGAATGAGCATTTAAATGCCCCCCCCAATCCTAATTCATCTTTTGAGTTCTGCTGCGTTTTGTCATATTTAGAGTTACCATTACATCATGATTATATTTAACCCTGAGTGCTTGCGCATTTGGAAACTCATTAGAATACAGATTGAACATCTTGAAGTTATTGTTTTCATCAGTTCATCTGGGACTGATTGAGGTATTTTAATAAGCTTTGATGTCAGAAAGAAAACAGGACTCTTACTCTCAGGAAATAGAACAGCATGGAAATGAAATGAAATCAAAGATGCTTTTGCCTTTTATAACTGGTGTGGATTGGATTTCGGACACTCTCTGTCAACTATGTGGGACTTTTTCAGGTGTTTTATAAGCGGACGTAGTCAGGCAAAGACGGCTCCAGCATTTGGCAGCTGCTGATTGAAACACACACACACACACACACACACACTGAGAATAAGCTTCTGAACATAGCTCAAGGAAATATTTTCTCTCAGACCTTTTAACTTTGACTAATAAGGATTTGTCAGGTTGAGCTGAGCGTTGCGCTGATGACTAAGCATTGTGTCTGACTGAGCGATGAAGAGTCTTTGCAGTTTATTGGCTAAGGGTCAAATCCCTTGGAGATTTTCGCTCAGCTGGCTAACATACTACACTCCATGTGCTCAAGTATGCGAGTTCGGGTTGGGAATTCCTTATTTGCACTCCTCTCAGCTGCTGTAGTAAAATAACATTGTGTCCTCACTTATCTCAACCTTCGGGCTAAATTAATGAATTTCATTGATTTGTTGCAGAGAAATAACATTGTGTCAGTTAACTGGCTTTTCAGCTTAATTAATGGAAACCATTGATCAGACAATGATAAGCTGGATGTATGTATATCTGCAGTGGTGGATCTTTACATTATAGGCCTGGATAGGAATGACTCCTGCTTTCTTTGTGAGTCTTACATTAATAATTATCACAACTGAATGCTATTTACACATAGAGTCATGCTGCATTTACTTTACTGACAATTGCAGGCAGGCCCATAGTATTAAAACAGCAAATAATTAAACACCACCTAATCTCAGTTACTGTACAGTACTGACTTTTATGGTCTTGGACCAACATGTATGTAAGTGTACAACATACAGCATGGAAGTGTAGCAGTGCTTCGAGCTGAATGCTGACGTGCTAACAAAGACAATGCTATCAGGTAATCATTATCATGTTCACCCTCTTATTTTAGAATTTTAACATTCACTAACTATTCCCAATCAGCAGTAAATATAAAGTACAGCTGTTATAAATGTCTATAATAAATCTGATAGCAATCCGTCCAATAGTTGAGACATTTGGGGGCAGCTGTGGCTCAGTGGTAGAGTCCTATCAGAGGACTGATCACGTCCCAATTTCAAAAATCAACAGTCCCAATTTGCACGTTTCCATCACCTGACTCCCACAGCTTCTGAACCAGTTTGTCACTTTTTCCCCAGCATTGGTGCTAGCTCCATCCATTGCTGCTCTGTGATTAAACAATAAATGTTCCAGCAGAGCACAAAAACACAAAAACAAACCGTCATGTCAGTGCTGCGCTACTCTGAACAATCATTGGGCATTTTTTATTAACATGTATATACATTCAAATTAAGTGGATTATATAAAGTCATCATTGTTACTGTTATTTCTGTAATATTAGGTGAAGATGTTACTCTTTCTTTTAGCCCATCATTTAGTGACGTAGCATCTTGCCTCTTGAAACTGTAGGCCCAGGCCTTGCCTCCTAGATCAGAGCATGGGGAGCACAGGAGAGGAGAGGATTATTAGACAGCAGTACTGAGAGTGAGGAAGTGGAAACAAGTGCAGAAGGAGGCAAGAAGAGGCTTTATGTATGTACGCTGCAAACATTCTTCACCGGTGACTGTGGGAGCCAGTGACACATGAAATATGAGAGACAGCAGCACTCTCCACTATTTATAGCACTGCAAGGGAGAAAGAGAAAGATAGAGAAAGCGGCCACACCACATACACTCCAGGGCAGGCCTGGCATCATTTTTTTTATCCACTAAAGAGGAATTGTGCCCAATTTTTAGAATGCACATATGTCACAGCAATGGCATTGGACAGGCATGTCCATATATACACAAGTCTCCTCCACAGCAGGAAGCTGAACAAGTTTCTGGCCATTGGTTTTCTTTTTTAACTCCCCGAGCTAAACAGATGCTCGGGGGAAGTGCTGGTCGTGGCTTTGTGTTGTTGCTTTGTGACAATTCAAACCCATCTGCAGCCTCGGTGCTGTTTAGCGCAAACTGCTAAAAATGTATCAGCGCTGCTGGGAAAGCAACAGCATGTCCTGTTCTGCTGGAGATAATGATGAAAAGAAGCCAAAAAGGAGTCAAGTCAAAGTGGGCACGCAGCTTAAAGAATCATTTCAGTTACATTATGTAATGCTCAGATGAAGCTTTGACCTGTGAGTAAGAATCAAAGGAAGCTGGGAATCAGCACTAGAAACAGGTGATCACTGCTATTGCTAAGGAGTAAGGGTTATAAGGGCAACTTTGATTATGAATAGACAGATATTTAGGAAACACATATCATTAGACATCCACTACAGTAGGTTTCTGATGTAAGATGATTTAGATTGATGCGATCCTGAATTGCATAACATACCAGCATTGTCAGGCCAGAGAAGCATCACAACATGAGAATAAGCAGAACTGGAGGAAGGATTTCATTTGTGCTGCAAGATAAAGAAACAGCCCAGTGTATCATATTTACATCAGCAATTTAATATAGAAAATGGATCTTTCTTCTTTGTTTTCCAAAGACCTAAAATGTACCACCTCTGCAGTTTAAAGGAAAACCCTGAAGAGGCAAAACTAATATTTGAGTGCTTCTCAACAGCTCTTTTTGACGTTTCATTCATTCTCCCGATGTCCTAACTTGCATCATGCTGTCCAAACCACAGTCATCCCAGCTGTTTGATGTTGCTGTTCTCATGCTTCCACTGGAGCTTTAGCCATGGTCCAGGGCAGAAGCCGCGGGCAGTTGCAGCTCTTTGATGCAGCCCTCCATGAGCGATTTCTTCAGTGATGTCATTTCTTCTGAGAAAAGCCCTTCAAAGTCGGGCTGATGTATTATGCATGGCACTACAGTAGCTAGCCGGTGTGCTAGTAGAACTCTGGGGTGGTAATGGTGATGCTTGCAGTGCTGAGAATAGCAATGGGAAGTCTTTGTACTGTAGGCTGAATTACTCTATGGTCAACTTTCTTCCTTCAATGTACATTCCATTTAAGTTATGCATGAGTGCAATGCTATCATTGTGCAAACACAGTAGTTATTTCAGTGGATTATGCTCAGACTGGACGAGCATGCTCTAAATACTGTTTGGAAATGTCAGTTTAAACACTTTAAACATTTAATTTAACATTAAATCAGTTTCAGCACAAAAGAATTTAACAGAAGTCAATTATTTGCTATGTCATGCTAATAAGACAGGATTTGGTCCTTTTGTATTTATTATTATTATTATTCAAGGTAACAGGAAATACAAAAGCTATGAGGCTGAAATGCAGATGTTGAGACTTCTGTGAAAGTTTATGGGAGTCAAACATCAAGCAGGACACTGTCCACATGCTGATGAGTTCACTGATGAGATTGAGTTTTTAAGGCAGGGGGTAAATCCTACTGACTTTGTTGATCTGACTGTTTACCTAGCACCTGCAGCAGGTAGACACAGTCAAATGTCAAATATCTCAACAATGATCACAGATTAAATTTGTTAAATTTTGGACATTTGTGGTCCACACAGGAGAAACTATCAGCAATTCCCTAGATATATTATATACTAGAGTAGCGATGGGCTAATTTGAGTTAAATAACTCTGTAATTTCAATTCAGAGTAACTTTTGCAATGCTTCACTAAGTGTGATGTTAGGCTGTGAAGAGGATCAGAACACAAGGTCATTGGCAGCAGCAGTGCTCAGCTTCTTATAGTGTCATCAGATAGGACGTTGTGCTAGTTCAGGGAGTGTAAGGAGCATTTGACAGCTATGCGACTCAAATAGACTTTGAAACTGTCTAATTAGTTAGGCTGTTTTGAAAGGGGTGCAAGTGTGGGACATAAAAATGGATAGAAATATACTGGGTTCTTTAATTATAGGAGGACAGGCGTGAGATGCATCATACATCTAGAGCTTATCCAGGCTGTCCAAACTGGGATGTGCAGGCCAGTGTGAGCCCTCCGTAAGTGTGATTTGGCTCACCAGGTGCTTCTAGCAATAAAAAATTTGCTAAACAAAACAAAATTCATTTAAAAGTATATCATAATATAAACTGCTGTTAAAGTTGTACTTGTAAGGTAAAGATGCTTTTTGAACACGTAGGATCCCTAAACTTCCTTTTTTTTAACAATCTGAGCACAGAAAGCAGTGACACTTTGTGAAGTCGATTAACAGAGCAATTCTTGTCTATTGCATCCTAATAATACAACACAATTTTTTATTTTTTTTTCAAATGTTTTGATTAATGATGCTGCAATGTCCAAGCCTAAAGCTGGCACAGGTTCACCAGAGCCAGACATCACTGGTGGAGTTTGGAGTCTGTGTCCGTGTTGCTGCAGGGATGTATCATCCTTTAAGCTCAGGAATTGGACCCCTCTCTGCAAGTGCATCTCTGCCCCACATATTTACTTCACTGATGAATATTTAAACCCGCAGGAGTTTAGATCTAACACCCCCCCCCCCCAACAAAACACCACAGTTTGTCCAACGCAGTCAACTCTAAAGTGTCTCAGACTGTGACTTTCATTCCTGAATCTCCTCGCGCACAGACAGCTTTGTCACAATGCAGCATCTTTGAATTCCTTTGTGGGTAGGAGGAGGGCAGTGCAAGTTTTAATTTGCTGTTGCGCTGTGTTTATCACCGCTGTTGTAACCTCTGTAATTATGCCATGTGGTGAAGCCACTTGCGAACGTAGCTCACCCAGAGGATCCGTGGAAAAGATGTTTAATTCATGATGTTGATCGTATTTTTAGCTTCTCCAGCTTGCTGTTTGGAGACTTTAAACCAGGGTTACTCTGTATTGGCGATGGGGATCTACTCCTTGAGTGAACAGTTTGTTTTCCTCCTCTTTTAAGTTTCGTCCGCTGCCCCATGGGAGAGGTTTCACTTAAAGAGGTGGAGCTTTGGGCTTTTCAGTTTTTTTTTCCAGGTTCCACCTGCTGTATTTTTCAAAGGCAACAAAATCAACATCAGCGCCAAAGAGAAAGACATTTTTTATCTTTATTCAATTCATATTTTTCTTTCAAGCTAAAAGGTGGAGCTCTACAGTACATTCAGAGCACTGAGTGCCTTTACACTACATAAAAAATTTAATGTCTTAAGATCTGAATTACCCGCATTTCCCTGTTCGTTAGAGTGGCATAATTTATACGGGGAAAGCTAGGAGGAGAAGTCTGCTCAGTGTATGCAAAACGGTTCGCTTTGCTGGTGAAGGCTTCGTGCTTGGAAGCAGTGGTGTGTGTGTTTCTCAATGTGATTTCGGCATTTTATCGATCGCAATAGGAAACGTGGTGAACTCTCTGCATCTCCCTCCCTCTCAGTGCGTGTGTGTGTGTTCATCAATAAGAGCGTATTAGCAGTGACCTGCAGTATGTGGAGGTCAGTTGGGTTGTTTGTGTCCATATCTCTCTCTCTCTCTCCCTTGCCTGAGGTTATCCTGAGGTGCTTCCCTGTTGTTGTCCTATCAGCTTGCCAGCAGGGGTCTTCCATGGAAACTTAATACTGTCAGCCAATCACAGTGAAGCTGTTTGGCCACTTTTCATGACCTGTTCATCAAACTAGAAATTAGAGCCTAGGACCAATATCATTTTTAATAACCATCACTGAACTGCAAAAATCTTCTAACTGACATCTAAAGCTTCATTTTACTGTTGCATGCCAGCTCCATCATGGCTCCATTGCAGTTTCACTGCTCTGTTTAAAGGCCTGAGCACATCAGGGCTTAAAACGGCAAAATTTCTAGGTCAATACCTTCCAGTGGAACTGGCACAATTGGCTCCAGGAGGCAAAAATCGATCTGCGTGAATGTTTTGCACGGAATTTTTTACCTTTGACCTGCATTTTGCGTCCTTGACCAATAGGCAAATGTCCTGCAGCTCCAACCACTGAGGGGATGGAGAGCTGAGTTTCTGCTGTGACTGTGCTGAGGTTTTAATGTTTGTGCAAAGCTAGAGACAAAGTTAAATAACAGAGACGTCACTGAATATCAGTGGCGCAGACTTTGTCAGCAAACACAGACATTTCTTTACTTTCAAAGATTAATTCAATGCCTCAGAAGCAAGTTGCTCTGGCAAAAATAAACCTGATGCTTAAAGATAGTTGGGCTGGAGATAGCAGCTGTGAGCGAGCTGGCACGCAGCCACATTCAATGCACATTAGGTGTTGGTGGGGTCGAGCCCTGATGTTGGGTGATAAGACCTGGCTCACAGTCAGTGTTCCAGAGGTGCTGGATGGGGTTGAGGCTCTTTGCAGGCCAGTGAACTTCTTCCTCACCACACCAGAAAAAATTCCTTTCTCTATGGACCTGGCTTAGTGCGCAGGGGCATGTTAAAACACTGAACATCTCTTCCCCAAAGTGAGTAGCACACCACTGTCTAATCTAAAATATCAGAACAATGATTTCCCTGAATCACAACTAAGGGCCTTGACCCTAACCGGGCATTGTCCACATACTTTTGGCCATATTTATCCACTCCTACATCCTTAGCCCGGTAATGTGATTGTCCTGATTTCATTTGTGTTAGTCAGTGCTTGGTGATGTGCATCATCTTTAACTGCTCTGTGATCAGATTAGTTATTCAACTTAATGAACTTAGACCAGCCAGACGGTGATAATTTGATAAACTGCAGGAGGTTCTCTGAGCCTTCAGAGCTTGTAACATTAAATGACTGTAATGCAGCAGATGTGTGACTGTTTGTTGTACATTCAGAGGGAAGAAAATAACATAAAATAAGTTATTGCCAGGTTCCCACACTGAAAGGCTGACCTGGAAAGAATTATACTGGAAGGTTTCATCAATATGCCCCAGCTCTCTCTCTCCGGGATCAACACACATCCTGGGGATAAACCTGTGATGGAGATTTGCATTGATATGACATCAGTTTGAAAAGTCTTTCCTCAGGATTTCTTCACTTGGCAAGACCATGAGTTAAAAATGAGGCTGAGTGATCATCATTTTTGTACAGTTTCACATCTTAATTCTTTAGTTTCTTAACTGTTCAGGTGAATGATGACCTGAACTCCACCAAATCAAAGTTAATTGAAAAAGTCTTGTTCAATTAATTTTCAATTGTTTAAACCTTTTCTCAGCAAAAGCAGGTCCTCACACTTATAACAACAGAAGTAACTGTTATCTTTTTGCGTGTGTGTGTGTAAGAGGTAGAATTGGGGATTGGGTAAAATATGGAGGAAAAGCAAGAGAGCGAATTGATTTGAGTGTTTCTTTCTGCAAAGAGCAAAGAGGAAACAAATCAAACGCTAAGATGGGCAACAAAATAATTTCAGGGGGCTTCTAAAAACATCTCTCTTCACCACCAGAGAAAATGAAAAATAAGGAAACTGGATTTGGGGCCTCTGAGTGCTCATCAGTCTAGTTTTACACCACAGCGCCGGCACTCACCAGCATTCAGACAAGGCCGCTCCAAAACTGTGCCTGACTGTGCTGACATGTGTGGGAACTGTCTTAAATAACCTACACAAGAGGTGCATGTTATCACGTAAGAATTCACATAGTAACATGTCAGTGTTAGGGAAAAACACTGGTAGACGAGGTAGAGTAGCAGCGTCTCTCCCTCCCCTCTCACCCCAGCAGGAGTGAGAGTGAGTTACCATGGTTACTGGGATGCTTTGTCTCCCTTTGATTCTCAATAATAGGTTTTTTGGTTAGTGTGCCTTTGCAAAATCATATAATTGAACTTTTTTTTTTAAAACAGAGCCATAAGCTTGCGGTGTGTGAGGCTTTAGTTCACAGACACATACAGCCAATACTAAATTATACTGAAACTTTCATGTTTTTCATGTCTTGCCCACCCCATTGTAGTCCAATGTAACACCACCACTTACTGTCTTATAATAAAAATATAATTCTATGACAATATCATCAAAAACTGAACATTATGATTTTGCTAAATGTAGAATTTGTTGCAGATCTGTTGCACTGCATTGCATTACATTGAACAGGTATGCCAAAAAAGCGTGGTGTGTTTGTGTTAAAGGAGGCAAGAGTGGGTGAAATAAAAAGACAAAGATGAATAATAATAATAAGTGATGATTTATATAATCACTTATTTATTGCTTATTTATATTATACTGTTTATGGATTGACAAGTCAAAGGTTTCAGGGCTGAGCTCCTGAGCCTGCTGACATTTAAAAAGCCGTGCACATGAGACCTTTGTTGCAACAAATCATTTAGGCTCGCCCAGTTAAAGTCCTGCCGACAGGCTAAACAGGTCATCGTCCGAGCTGCAGCAGTACACCATGCATTTGTTAACCGTTGCTCTTCTTTATCGTACAGAACCAGTGTTTAATAACCTAATATAGCTGCAGAGATGTCAGAACTCTCACCCTCCTTTCTATTTCTGACGTGTTGGCTTTCTAGTTTAATAAAATCTAGTTTATTTGTTTTCTGGATGAAATGATCCCGCAGGATCCACTGTCTGTGAGTAATGTGTTGTTCTCTTTCATTCACTTCTCATAAAATGTTACTGTTTGCAAATGTAGCTGCTTACCTACTCTTTAAATTCTCCAGAGTTCCATTTGTTAATGGCACTGTTTCCCCATCCTCCCTACCCCATATTTTGGAGAGACACATACTCATATTACTGTTTTATAAATTTTCAAGTATGCTGGAGGGAAGTTCTTAAAATTGACAGTTTTCAGATACCCTGTTTGGGATTATAGTGCATTTAATTGTCATTCACCATGTTTATTAACTTGGTTTGTCGCCTGAAAATGGTTTCAGATTGTAACTTTGTGCAGTGGGAGGAAGTGGAGACACGTCTTAGTTTACTGTCTCTCTTACTGTAAATAGTTTCCTTTGTTTCTCCTAATGCCCATCTGGAGACGTCCTGATTCAATTATAGTCTTGCACACTTAAATTGTGTTAATTTAACTACATACTTACATGCTGTCACTATCACATGGACACATAGATCACTGATGAAGGCTAGTGCTGTTGTGACAAGGTTTTCCGATTTCATTTGAGTCAGTCCCCAGCAGGCTGACTCAATGTGCTGAGGTGAAGCTTCGTTGGCTGCAGTGACTGAGCCACCATGACAGAGCAGCATATGGTGTGTGCGTGCGAACTGATAGTTAAGCATATTGACTGTTGTCAGCTGGAAAAAAAGTGATAATGAGAGAGGTTAAAGTGTGAAGTTCATGTGTGTGGTGGTGGTGTGTGTGTGTGTGTGTGTGTGCTCATGCATGCTCATGTGCACATGCATATATGCATTTTTTATATTCATACCTCTGCTGTGTGCCCTTATGATGTCAGCAAACAGCAAAACATGCAGAAAAACCGAGAGAGATCGAAATAATAATATTATTATCATCACTACATAATGTCTTTCAAAGGTGAAATGAATAGATGGATTTCTGTTAAGATGGGTGAACAGTTAAAAACTTGCTGGAGTAATTCTGAGCTTATGGCAGATCAAAATAAGTTTGTTGTTTTTCTGCCAAAAGCAGCATTAATTGCTACTGTTATGAGTGTAAAATCTCACAGTATGCAGGTTTTTTTCTGTTTCTGGATCCAAACACTCTGTTCAAAGCTGGCCCCTCCTCCCTCATCGAACTAAACAGAGAGAGAGCAGCAGTGGTAGAGCTAGCTGGAGAATGAATGAAGGGAGGGAGCAGCATTAGTGACAGTGAATCAGAAAAATATTACTTTATTTTACTTTTGGATTTTATTGCTGGATTTTGTATGAATGTTGCCAAAAGGTGTGCCTCATTCCATCTGTTGTAGCATCTCTGCTCTGTATGTGTGTGTGTGTGTGTGTGTGTGTGTGTGTGTACGTGTAGACAAGGAGGCAGTGATGATGTAACCTGGTTGCCTGGTTTTAAAGAGCCCTAAACACCCTGCACCCCCTATGCTACCACTGCCCAAAAGGCTGATGCCCACAACTTCTTGTACACCCACATAATAATAAGAATATAAAATACAATCTGAAAGCAGAGTCCTGCACACGCTGCCATGCATCTCTAGTGGCTAGCAAAGCTTACACTGTTACTGTGTTTTTATGATTGTCACGTGAATTGTGTAAATGTTTGTCAGGCTTCAGTCATCACTTCAACTCTGTGAGTTTGGGTCAGCGTGAGCAGGCGACAGCTGACAGAGGTGCAGACTGATGCCTGATTGGATGGATAACGCATCATCACGTCGTTGTACTACTAAGTTTTAGAGAAACAAACAAGAGCGCCGAGTGTCTTTTCATGATCCCCTGCAGCTACTAAACAGTACTTATTAAATCCTGTATTGACATAGTTTCTTGTGAGTGAAGCTGACACTGCTGGCATTTAATATGAGGTTTAGCGTGAACATAACTATATATCTATATATCTATATATATATATATATATGGCGTATATCTATGACATAAATTTTTAGTGCATTTGTATGCATGGAACTTGTGCAGCAGAGGAAAAGACAGAGGAAAACATATGCTAGCTTATTGTTTTTAGCTATGTATATGTGCAAGCAGGCTTCTGTCCTTCTATTCCATGATGTGCATTGATGGTTCAGTGGTTTAACCAAGTGGCTAACTTTGTGCAGCTATAAAAACATTGTGATTCTACCCCCATGCTGCGCATATATATTGTGGATTTGTGCTATGATCTATAAGGTGTTATAGCCACTTAGAGGTGTGGACCGTAGCGCCTTTACTGGCATCACCATATAGAACTGCAGGCTTGGATCACAGAGAAACGCTGCTAATTGAAATCTACTGTTGGATGTTTATTTTAGCCTGTGCAAAGTTTAAATTTAGGACAAATAAACTGAAGCCTTCATCTACGGAACTGTGAAGTCATATGGCTGTGTAACAAGGTACTGTGTTCCCGCAGGTTGTGCAGTCCAGCCAAATCATTTGCCAGTGGGCGTATGAAGCACACACAGCTCTTAAAGCTTTATTTTAGGGAGGAAGGTAAATCATGTTTTGCATGGGATTAAAGGCCTATTTTATTCTACTATCTGCCACTCTATGTCATGCTAAAAGATCTGAGGAATGTCTGAAAAACCTGAAAAGGGGTTTGTTATAAAAAGCCTTGCTATATTTAGGCAACACTGATTGGACCTTTCAAGTGAAAGTTTCTCTGCCTTTGGCTAGCTCCAGACACGTCAGTTGAAAGCTGTTGAAATCACAGATGATCTGATTCTACGTTCACTGCTTTGGTCCAACCTGACTGCTCCTGTGAGCTCTTAAAGCTATGATGTTGTCTTAGCACCACACAGAGTAAAGAGCTACAAACTTTTCTCTTTGGTGCAACTCTTTTCTACTGACTTGAAAGGCTAGACTTTGCACCTAGAAAGGAGATGAAATTCACTTCTTCCAGATACCCCAGTGCCCCAAAACTGCATCTCTAGCACTCTCACTTTGATAATCATGCTACTGCTTTGTCTCCTGCTCTTAAAATCCCTCAGATTTACCACTAATCCTGCTTCTTCCCTATGCTAACGATTTCCTTGTAATCAGTAATGTTAGTATCCCTAGATGGGAGGAGAGAATACACACAGCCAACTGACTGAGAAAATTAATATGAAGTATGGGTTGAAAAGCAAATGTATCTCCTTCATTTTATTACTGCAACTGTAGCTATATGTTCTGGACTCAACAAAACCTCACCAGGATTCGGTCTAAAAAAGTCAGTGAGTGCTGCAGGAGGAAGTCTCTGCTTTTTAGGTTCTAAAACTTGGTGCCGTGTACAGATTTCATCCTGTGGGTGGCACAAAAAGGAGAGCTCACTGTGTCCTTGCAGAAAGGCTTGCCCTCGGGGGAGGATCAGTGTGCTCCGTCGACTCTCTAAATGTACTCTCAAGCGAAAAGTTCACGTTCTCATTTGGGATCGTCCTCTGGGAGCTGTGATTTCCCACAAGACATATTCTGTTTGAGGTAAATACAGTATGTTTGAGGGAAACACTTCCTTGTTTTTTGGTACAAAGTTGCGATAGTACATGAGCACATTGAAATGTTGGTTATATACTCTTGGGTGATGCAAGAGTAATGTTTGTCTGGTATCATAGCAACATTGACAGAACATGCCGAGGTGCCCTCTGTTGTGTTGATGATAAATACTGCATCCATTTTTGTTATTTTGTCGGAAAAAGACAATTTAAGAGTTGTTATTTCTGTTGTCTTATAACAGACTGTGCAACTGTTGATGTTATCCAGACCCATGACTGGTTTTGTACCTATTTTTCTCTGACTATGTGATGCAGTTGTAGCTTGGCCGCTGCATCTGAATCACTGAACTAATGTGAGGTGTTGCTGGAGATTCAGTGGACTGGAACCAGGCTGGTCTCTGTTTGAGCTGCATGCTGCGCCTCTGATTCTGTGCAGGTTACCTGCCACGACTCCCACAGGTGTCTCCTGCCAGGTGATGATGGAGCTTTATCTGCATTATTTGGACCTTGTTTGCTTGCGGTTGCTTTTCTGTGTGATATTCTGCTAGATCAAACATTTCTGTTCAATGCTGTAGTTTATTAATATTAAAGTATATCTCAGTTATCTGTTGTTATGTGCTAATAATGTGGTTGTCACAGGTCTAAATAGGTATATTAGCTGTATTGTTTGTCTTGTCAAGAGCTTGGAGGTCTATTAAACCTCAAAGACCTTCATCAAACTCCCGCCATCTCTCAATGTCTATAGACAACACCTGATGTCACAACACTACTCACACTGTGTTTTGTGAGTCGGCATTGTTCTTTTAGATCATCCATCACGTTTGAATTGAATGGTTGCCTCCCTTCTGGGTAATTAGCCAAATGTATGTGAGACACGACTGTGCTGGGAAAAACACAAAAAGAAATCAAAGTGAAACACCCAAAGGACTGTTTTTGAAGTTATTAGCTGTCCTTGGAACTTTCCACTATAGCTAGTTATTATAATTTCTTTATGTAATCAGCGCTACTTTCTATCACACACCAACAAACATCAGTGAGCATCATTAGCATTTGTGCCATAAATAGACGTAGCCGTTTGAAACGAAAACACAGTCGTTCAGACTCAGTTGGTTTGTGATCCATATTCAGTGAGCCAGTTGTCAGGCAGTGAAGCAGCTGTGCCTCTACCTTCTATTGTAACTGGCTTTGTGCTTTAATGCTTTTGATAATACATTTTTATTAAATGACCAGTTGCCTCTTAATTGTTTGTAATCAGAGCCACTGTTCTTAAGTGACACTCAGAGGGACCCATGCTGTATCACAACAGTACACTAGCTGTGTGTTTGTGTGCATTAGTGTGTGTGCGCTGAATGGAAATGCCCATTAGCATCTGGACTTTCGCCACGGATAGATTTGGCTCATGGGTGATTAACCCTCAGTGATGCTTGTAAGGCCATCTGCCATTGTCTGACAGTTACAGTCCTGTAGTGACAAGTCAATCAATTCAAAGGTAGGCATACACAGGTAATATCAGATATATTATCAGATATTATCCCCCTCTCTCCTGTAAGCTTTGTTGCATTTGCATTTGAGTGGACAAATTGCACCATTAGCATTCTTTGTGTATTTGCCAACATGCTGTAACACCACTCATCTTCACCATGTGCAGACGTCCAATTAGCAATAACTGAGACACTGTGGTGACGTGCAGTAACTTGCACTTTTTATTATTTACTATTATTTTAGATATCCTAGCTTTTTATTGATGGAGCTTGTCTGCTTGCATCTTCTAATGATTACATTGCTACACATTTCATTTGTATCAACCCAAATAATGAGGTACATAAAATTCTGCAATTGCCAATCCAGAACTTTCATTGTGTCCACCATGTTTCACTTTCCCTTCAGGCCTTCTTAGCATAGCATTGCCAAACAATAGCCAGAAAACGATAAGATCTGGCTTGAATATTAGTCAGCTCTGAGCTAAAGGATGAGATGGGATGTTTACCTTTTTTCAGGACTGAACCAACAAACCAAACTCTTTCTTCAGCCTTGATCTGGTGTTTTCCTAAAATAGACCTTAGAGCAGGGGGGGTACAGGATGCAAACTTTGGTCTCCACCCTGGAAGTCCAGGCCATAATGAAGCCTGATTGACTTATTCCCCATGACTCCTGTGCAGTATAAAGGCCAATGCCAGTGTGCAAGTGCAGGTGCATGATCCCTCATAACATCTGCGCACCCACAGGCATTGTTTTAAGATCATTTTTATTTGGCATTTCAGCTTTATCTGCCATAGTGACGGCTGAAGAGTGACATGGAAGAGGGGGGAAAGAGAGAGAGAGAGAGGTGATGACATGCAGCACAGCAAAGGGCCTCAGGCTGGAATCTAACCCAGGCCGCAGTGGCAAGGACTCAGCCTAAATACATAGTGCACGCTCTACCAGGTGAGCCACAGGGGCACCCTATGCCAGTGGCATTTTGATGTGCATCATCTCAGGCTGACACATGTCAGCTCATTGGAAAACACTGCTGTCCAATATACAGTATTCCTCAGTGTTAACAGGCATTTGCTCCTCAGAAAAGCAGCAGTTTTATTGCAGTTACTTGCCGAAACAAATGATCATTCTGGCTGTGGTACATTTGTGTCCATTGTGTCAGTGTGTGTATCGTGCTTGCAGATTTAAGTTATTATTTGGCCACATAGGGGCAACAGAACAAGTTAGCAAAAACATGCAGCAGATGCACAGCTGTAGTATCATTCAGTTGGAGTCTTGTATCTGGCCACCTTGTGAATTTTGTGTCTCCTTTTAAATCTGCTTTTGGTCTCCAACACCAGAAATATATGACTCCTCTGCTGCTAAACGCTTCACCATGCTCACCACCTTTGTCCTTCTGGTATTTGATGCTGGGCAGAGAGCTGTGACAGTGAAACACATCAGGAAGAAACCAAAACAATGAGAACAATGAAAACTGCAAAACCTGCTGCTAATCGACCGTGGGTTTCATCACTGTGAGGTAACATAAAATATCGATCAGTGCAGCTTTAAGGATGTCCCGCTTCCTGGATCGATAGAAACATTGCCGATGAACTTGATTCAGGCAGCATATACGCTGTCCCCGAAATGCAGCTGGGAAGAAAAGTAGTAATCAACATATTTGTAGGTGACGGGGTTTCTATTTGATAAAACCTCATCAGTATGATAGAGTATACAATACCTGTCCTCAGTTGAAGTCAACCTAAAAATATGCTCAATTTAACTATTATCTTAAAAGGTACCATTACACGCTTGGTGGATTTCTGTACGCTGAGAGTTGTTCCTGTGTTGTGTACAGTGCAGATCACAGATCAGGATTTACATGCAAACAACAATCCCAGGCACCCGTTGTTAAATTTACTATGTCTAATTCATCGTGCAGTGTTCGGGAACAAGCTTGAAAGAAAATCATGCACACATCACAGTGCTCTTAAGGGTAACACTGAAAATGAAAGGCATATCTCCACTGTAGACTCCGGGTCTTAATAAATACAAAATGAGGCACAGACAGCGCTAATTACATTGTTAATGTAAGTGTTACAGTCTTGTTAATTTGAAAGCAGAGTTGTGGGCACGGGGTCTAGACAAAGGGACAGATGACTGGCGAAGCCAAAACAAAACACTGCAGCAAGTTTTAATGAGGCGACAGGGGACTGCCCGTCAAACACATAACAAACACTTGCATCCCAGCAGGGACACGCACACACAAATATGTACACACACAAGCATGCTCTAGCGCTCTGTGTACACACGTATGTAGGAGGACACAGCCGTGCATGCGAGCACACAACACCGCATGCATCTCTGATGCAGGAGAGTAACGTTTCTATATGGACGCTGAGCTGATTTGCTGCTGATCGGTGATGAACTCTGTCTTCACCAAAACACGCCTGTCTCAGACCTGACTGATGAGCTTAAAGGGTCAAAAGATTAAGCTCAATATTCCCCATGTCAGCCATGTCAATCATAGCATGGTGAGCTGCATTTACAATGTTACAGCAATATCAGAGATTACCACTTTGAAATGCGGGGCTAAATACCCCTGCATTACGGTGCTGAAATATAGACCTAAAAATCCAAGATTATACTTCAGTGAAATAAAGCCTTTAGGCCTAATCCATATTCAAAGTCTTGTCTCTAGCTGGGCTGTGGGCCTCTATAACCTAGTTCTGACGGCTGTTATTGGGGAAAGCTGCTTTGTACTGGTCAGTTGTGTGATGAGGGCTTGGACATGGTCTGTTGAGCTGACCTATATTTGGCTGCATGCCCTGTCTACACAGTCAAAACCGGAGCTTCTCCCTTGTTTTGTTCTATCTCAAAACATCAAAAGCATCTCCTATGCTCTCTGATCAAGTTCAAGATTGACTGTGCTGTCATATGAATTGTTTTATGCATCTGTATGGATAAATGCCAGAACTGGATCTTCATTCACCATCAGGGTAGAGGAATTTGTAGTATTGCAGTGCAGCAATGTATCAGAATATAATAAATAATGGGAAAAACAGAAATCCCATACAGTCTGCAGCTATGGTAGCAGCTAAAATTTTTAAAATCAACATGCTAATGTCAACATATCAATGATTAGCAGCTAGAATGCACAACAATGCCAACTTGCACTACAGTACAGCTAAAGATCAGTTTTACCACAATTGATCACAAACCAAGTTGTTCATCCTCTGGGGACAATGACTGTTGGATGGATGTCTGTTGCAAATTCCACGTCAATCCATTGAATAGTTATTGAGATATTTGAGTCCAGACCAAAGCGACTGGCCAACAGACAAACTGTGGAACTGAGCTTGCCACAACTTGGCCTTAAGTAAACTTTCAACAGTTTTACTCAGGAGTTTGCAGGGGTCAAGGAAACGGTTTTTGCAGTCCAGCTACACTAAACTGGATGTTTTGACAGCCATGAATGTTGCTTTTTAAAGATGAGCTCTGGAGTAGATGCATTTTGACGTGTTTTAGAAAGAATGGGTAAGAAATCTTGTCAAGCTTTTCCTTCCTTTTTAGCCTCTTACCATTGTATTGAGCATTAATCTAATGTTACCTATGGAGATTTCATCGACTCCTACACCTGAGGTTTAATCTCTGTCTGTTGCTTGTGCAGTGCTCCAAAATGCTGCCTGCCATAGTTGCATCTAAGGTAAAAACAGCAGTCTGCACTAAGAAGATAATATTAAAAGTGGTTATGCAGTGGTCATGCTCGATGCACTAAGTAGCTGAATGACATGGAGCTGACAGCAGTACAACATGAACACATGTGATATGCAACAGTCACATATATTGTTTAAACAGTGATGTAGAGTTACATTATTATGTGAAACAAACCTCCTGGGAATCTAAAAATGAAATGTTCAGGTTATTATAAAAGCTCTGTTCAGGGGAAATGTTGCTGCTGCCGCCACTTTTTAACTTTTCATAAATATCAGTCATGTAGCCGGTGTTAGAACGGCCCATCTCCTCTGTGCACTGCATGCATGACTGAATACATGACTCACTCTCCTTTGATCCAGTATCCACTGTAGTCATGCTGACTGTAATGAAGTGAGTTGGAAAGCTTCTGTCACGTCTGTAGGGTCTCACTAAAACATTATCGTGTAACTACTGAAAACAAAAAGATAGAATGTATTACATTTAATAAAATATAAATAAAACACACACTTGCAGGAGTTTTGCTGCTGAAGCCTCAAGGTCCACTGGTACCACAAAATGGCACAACAGTATTAATGACATAGGCAGCACTCACAGAGCTAGTTCATGAACTACTGTAGCTGACGAGTAGTATTCTTCAGTGTTGATGGATCCCCTTCACATAACATCAAATAACTCACTTAAAATATATTAAAACATGCATCAATGTGATAAGACCTCTCTCAAAATGAATATATTTGATTGGTGTGTCCGTTGATTTTTATTTTGTTGGTTTAGCTCACGTCCCATCAGCTTACATAGAGGGGGCGGGAATCCTGACCTGAATTAAATTCAGCCACCAGGGATAAAGCATGGTGTTTTAGCTCGTTAAATCTCTCGTCCATCATTACATACGTGTGTGATCTTTACATAAACTCTGTAAAACAATCCACAGTTGGCAGCAACTTTATTAATATTATTTGATTTCACCACAGAATCTTGCAGTGTTGGTGTGACTGGGTTTTTACTTACTACTCTGGTGTTACCTGTAGCTCATGATGGCTAACGTTAGCTGAATGTAGACATGTAGACATGCTGACTTTGTGAATCTTCTCTACTTGGTCTACTGTTGCATTATCTTTGGAAATTAAGGGAAAATCAGTTTAACGTTAACCTCAAATTGATGCCTCTGAGGCCACTGTCCAGCAAAAGTTACACAGCGCTGCTTGGCTTAAAAACAGGTAAGCACTTTTGTGACTGACAAATGTCTCAAGCTACCACAGAAGGGAATTGCGTTTTGCAGAGAAAAGGAAGGACGGAGACAGATTAGGATAAGTAGAGGTGATAATGAGAGGGATTGCGCGTGATGTGACTACACGAAGAGTAAAGGCAGAAAAGGGAGGAGGATGATGGAAGTGGGGGGGGAGGAGGTAAGCAGGCAGTGAGGTAGATATGAGAGGGAAGCGTAGAGGGAGGATGGGAGGCACGTGCCAGCGCATGATAATGCTGTGCAGTGGTGACCGCACAGCTGAGGAATAAAAAGAGGAGAGGGGAAAAATGGGGATGGCGTGAAGAATGTGAAGCATGTTGTGGTGTCACAAGGCCAGACAAGCAGCTGAGTGTTTATTAAGCATGGTGCACGCTCAGAGTAGACGGGGGGGATGCTGGGAGGGCTCAGGTGTGACGCAAGGTTGCAGGTTTAAATCAAACCCGCAACCTCTTGGGTCATCCTCCTTCTGTTGCCCTCCACTGCGTGCTGCCTAATAAAGCAGAAATGTGCTGAAAAGACAAGGAAGAAGCTGAAATAGGTCAAGTGGAGAGAAATGAGGAGGAAGAGAGGGAAGGAGGGGAGGGAAAGTTTTGAGGCGTAACAGCAATGGGGGAGAAGGCAGGGGGAGGAATGGAAGGAGAGAGGGATGTAATGTAAGTAGAAAGGTGGGTGCTAATGAAAAATTAAAGTCGAGAAACAGTGTTGATGGATGGATAGGTAGAGAGGAGTAGGAACACTCTCCAAAATGGAACACAAGTAAAGCCAGGTCAGCCATATTAGCAGCCTTCAGTGACCAGAGATTGTTGCCTAGCAGCATGCAAGAATAGTTTTTTTCTCTTCTTTTCTCCTCACACTCCTACTCCTCTTGTATCTCTCTTTTCTCCTCACCTCGCCTTCTCCTCTCCGCTGCCCTCTCTGTGCTGTCTCACTCTCTCTTTCCACTCCTCTTTTCCTTTCGCCTTTCCACCCCCCCCAATAACAGCCTCCTCTTACATTCTTTTTACCTCAGGCCGAGGCAGGTGCTGCCTCATGCCGACAGCCGGCCTTTGTGTGTGTCCTCATGACAAGGCTTTCATCAGTGTGTAAAGCTGGCTGATGCAGATGTTACACCAGCTCTCTGCTGCATCAGGATTACATGGCACATGTGAAGTCCGCGTCCTCCAACGCTTGGTCAAATGCAGGATGACACATGGTGTCAAGCATGCAAGTGTGTGTTTGTGTGTTTGTGTGTGTGTGTGTGTGTGTGTGTGTGTGTGTGTGTGTGCTGGTCCCTTTAACACTAGGTTTTAGGTTTTTTTGGAGAGGGGTGGCGGGTAAAAGCGTGTGTTTTAAGCTGATAAATGTTATTAAATGGCATAAAATTGTATGGCTATTCCTTCAGCTATTACTCCTACAAGTGCTACAGCTTCTACTATGACTTGACAGTGCAGGCACTTCAACTAGTACACAAAGTGCTTTCTGAATGGCAGTTTGTAGTTTTAACATCAAGAAATATTAAATCTCTTCAATTTTTCCAATTATGAGTAAAATCTTCATCTTTGTGTCTTATTTTCACGCTTAA
Organism: Datnioides undecimradiatus; assembly: GCA_008933995.1. NCBI lineage: Eukaryota > Metazoa > Chordata > Actinopteri > Lobotiformes > Datnioididae > Datnioides > Datnioides undecimradiatus. Next base: position 2,228,681 of record WARS01000030.1, on the reverse strand, counting down.
AACATATTTCATATTTAGTTCTAAGATGTCAAAACCATCCATGGCTCACCATCCATGGTAAACCTTTATTGATTAGGCAAATGAAATATGTGCATATTTACACTCATTAACTAATTAACTACATTACCTTACTCTCATTTAACACACAATGCCAAATGGGTATTGGACATCTGTAACAGGAGCCTTTCAGACTAAGGGCTGCTGATATTCTTTAGTTTCCTAAAGAAATCCAATGGAAATATCCAAACCAGCAATGAATGAACCCTGCAAACCTGTTTTGTCTGTATATCAAAGCCTGATATATCAGAAACTTAAATAAAAACACTTCAGTCAGCTACACTGCTGCACTGGATGGGCTCTGACATGTCCTCTCACCACTGTGGACACACTCACTGTAGTTTATTTGGTCTCAGTACTTCACAATACTCTTAAATGTGCTATAAACATTTTGAGGAAAAGAAAGAATATATTTGTGACATGCTTTTATTGCCAGCCTTAAATGTTGGCTTGTTTGCCAAACAGCTCATGAGTAGACCACTTTAGCACAATAGCTTTTATGTTTATTAATGTTTCTACTACTAGTGGCACTGGTACTGGAATGATAGCAAATCTACGTCTTTTGGCATATAAAACTCGTCGTGTGGGTTTTACCAGGTATGTCAGGGAGCAAATCCTACCACTGTTGTTGCCGTCTTGTCACTACAAATAGAATCTCTGCTACTTGTACCGCTGCTATGGCCTCTCTTGCTAGACTACTGCTAGATCTGGTGCTGTCTCAACTATGGAGTCTTCAAACTGACCTAGATTTCCTGCTCCAAAGATGTACTGGTGCACCTGTCCAGGATGTGTCATTGGCTTTGCCAAATGCATGCTGGGATATGCTCCAGCTCTACATGACCCTAAACATGAATACATCTGAGAGAACAAATCATATAACACATAAATCAATACTGGTTAGTTGTTGTGGGGTTGAATTTAGTCCAGTAGTAGGTGTTGATCAGTGATTTTAACCTCACTATGTCAATATTGAATGTGTGTCTGTCTTTGCATCTGCCATCACTTTAATGTCCATATCTGTGTTCATGGTTGTCCCTGAGTACAAGTGTAGGAGCGTGTAGGTGTGACAGCCACTCAGCCTAAATGCTGGCATGTCAGTGTGTCTTTAATAATAGTAAAAGAGTTGCATGTATTCCCTGTTTTTCCAGGAGGTATGCCAGTGCCTGAGGTGGCATCTGACACTGCCAGCGCTGCCACCATGTTGAGCCCCGTCCTCAACGCCTCCAATGGAGACGGCTCCGAGTCTGAAACCACCTCCGCCATCCTCGCTTCCGTCAAGGAACAGGTTAGAACTCTTTGAGTGCATAAGTGTGCATGCAACACACACACAGAGTTGTCACCATTAATGAAATATGAGCACCAGAAAGTAGTGAGGATAATTCCTCCAGTCCTTTCAGGGCGAGACAGGGCGACAGGCAACAGCAAACACAAATGATGGAATGCCCATCTGAGCTAATGTGTCACAAATATGTCATCACATTTTGATCTGTTTGCAGAAAGCCCTCGGCTATAGCCTCTCAGAGTAATTTTGAAAATGCTCTAATGTGGTGGGATGCATCGTTGCGCGGTGTTTTGTCAAAGTCTGAGTGGCTTTCTTGGAGATATTGTGTATGACGAAGGAGTAAAAGGATAACATAAAGTCTAGACCTTGATTTTTTTAGCCTGTAGAGCCAGACTATGGAGTTTATAATGTATTTATGAAGGTTAGAATATTCATAACTGTCATAAATGTCTTTCATTACATTACTGTTTAGACTTAAGCTGACTTTTAGATTACTCCCTCACATGTCTTACATGTTTTGACATGATGTTAAAAGCATATAATAAATGACATTTATATTATATTATCAGTCTTTAAATGTCATGCCATTTCCTCAGTTGAGGCACAGAGGTGTAGATTCAGTGCTTCCCTTTGGCTCTTTGAGATATAGACAAAACTATGGGGATCGGGACAAGAAGTATTTTGCATATATTTGTAACAGGATGTAAAACTATTCTGGATTCTTCTTATTCCGCAAAAGGCAGATACAACGTAGTAAGACCCATTTCCAGTGAAAAGCAGTTCTTTCGACTTTATGCTTAATATTCACTTAATATGCACCGATGCCTGCCACATTATGAGGCAGTTTCCTAATGTCACAAACCTAAAGATTAATGTAATACCAAGCTGTAAGATTTTTAACCAACCAACTACTGAGGAAAAGTTGACAAGAGGATTGAAACACATTAAATGCATTCATTAAGGATGCTTTCATGGCTCAGTTTGAACAAACACTTTTGCATCCCCATTTGGTGCGGTTCAACTGTGATTTGAAAAACAAACCTGACTGCTTAGACCACCCAGCAGATAAGGTGCATGAATGCAAAGGTAGAGCTGAGCTACTATCATTCACTAGCTTGTCAAGGAAGTTGATTTAGAAGCGAGATAATCTGGTGACCATGGAATTATGTGTACGCACAAATCAATACCACATCTATATCAGCACATGAGAGTGGTTATTTTTGAAGCAGAAGCTTGTTGTGTCAAGTTAGCCCCACATCTCCGCCATGATGTTTTTTTTTTATTTGAAATATCGGTTTCAAAACTTGAGTTACAACCTTGAAATATAATAATATAATGCTGATAATCAGCTTCTCCTTCACAACATGTTTGTGATCACCAAAGATGATAAATGTACACATAAAAGGCTTCAAAGTGCTGCATGTGGGGAAGGAATGAATCATCACCGCTCTCTTACATTTTGTTGGACTCACTAGTTTTGCAGATGATCAAATTTTGTATACTCAAATCCAAGATTGAGCAAGATTAAAAGTTTACGGTGGCTGTAGCTGCGTCACATGGCTGTGCTTGTTGCATATTGTGAAACAAAAAAGTTAGATTGGATGAAAACTGGAGAAACAGCTTTGCTGGTGAGAATTGGAAATTCTCAATGGAAAACTGGACATTTTGACGTGGTGAAGATGGTTCGTGATTGAAAAGGGACGGTATCGCCAAGGTCACTGGGGTTTAGCCATTTATGTCTCTGCCAAATTTAATGTTAATCCATCCAGAAGTTGTCAAGATACATAATCTGGAGCAAAGCTTTGAACAGATGGACTGTTGCACTGGCATTGCCACACTACCAGTGTATTTCAAAACTACTTCCAATCAGCTTATTCTCCCATAGGATTAGCACCAATCAGCATACATCAAATATAGACCAGATTAAATGTGATGTTAGTGTGAGATCTTATTAAATGTTTAAAATTCAGATGGGCAACCCATTTTAAAGATCAAAGTCTGTTTACAGGTCTTTTGGTGTACTACTGCATGCATGAACAAAGTTGTAAGTCTTCTGTGGCTTCACAGGAAGCTGCATGAAATCTGAAATCTGAAATCACTTGAGACAGTGTGTGATGCTCAAAAGGGGCCTTACCAGCCCTCTGCTCAGCCCTGCTTGGAGTTAATGATTACTTGAACCACTAGCACCACCTGCATCTCCAACTAAACTGTGTGCTGTCCAATTGCATTGTGGGTGATACAGGCAACAGGTTCTGACAAAGAATAATAAGAATGCATAGACTTAAAATAAAGGACATTATCTCTAGTTGTGCTGCAGCAAACTGTCCATCATGAGCTTGACAGCATTATGTGAGCACAATGCTAAACTGGTGAACCCTTTTAGTACTAGCTAGCAGTGCTCTGTCTGGAACTGGCTTGAGAAGATGGCGGTGTGTACTGGATTTGTGCATGCAGCGTGTGTGGGTGCGCAGTTCGAGTGGATACTTGATACCACGGACACTGTGCGTGTCCTTGAGTACTATAGGATGTGAGGAAAATGTGCTCTGAAATGCAGATGCTAAGGATAGCCAGTGAAAGTGCTGAGAGTAGAACAAATAATGGCTTCTGCATGTTTTAGACTGAAGCCTCAACGTGGGATACTACGACGTTCTGGACGTCCATGCCTTGTCTAAGTAGGTCATGTTGACGTGGACGTGTGCTCACACACACACAGGTCATGTGCACACACTCAGATGATCTAGGGCATGGTAATGGCCTTCTGGTAAGAATGTGTAAAAAGAAAAAAACCTGGAATGGAAGGAGTGTCAGCTATTTGAAGAAAGTGGAGACGAATTGATAGTTGCTCACTCTCTCCTCCAACCTCCCTCCTTCTTCCCCTACAAGCTGGAGTCGTTATATTTCATGCTCCTGTGCCACGGTGAAGTTATTATTATTTTTTAATAATAATCATTTGTCACTTCCTTTCATACTTGTTTCTGCAGTGTGTAATTTTTCAATATGTTTGGGCTGTTGCCAGTGTTTGTAACCAGACTGTAAAAAGGAAGCAGGGATGTGTTCTTCTGGAGTTTTTCTGTGTGTGTGTGTGTGTGTGTGTGTGTGTGTGTGTGTGTGTTTGTGTGTGTCCAGTGCGTCCAGCACCCTTTCCTGTTCATTTTGGTTCATAAAGACAAGGTCAGGCATGAGAGACCAAGAAAAGGCTTGACACACACTGTGGCCTGTGGACACATGCACACACGCACACATGAACACTCATGTGCACGCTGCCAATCAGACTCTTTTGCCTCTGCTGACTCACACCAGGAGATCCCTGCTGCTGTTTTTCCTCTGTTTCCTTCTACCCACATGAGATTGATTAGCCATTCGACGTTGTATTTATCACATCTGTCAGCTTTTGTCCTCATATCGTTCATCATCTCTGCTGTCAACACATCTGCTGTGGAGCACAGTGTGAAGTGCCTGCTCTGAAAGAGTTTCATTCCAATGTGAGATGTGCTTATTTGGAAAATCTGACATATTGTCATATTGAATGGCAGATAAAGTGAAAGTGGCACAGGGTATTGATTAGCTGTCTTTCGCTTGCAGCCTGGTAACATTTGACAATCCAGCTGCTTTCAGAAATGTTGAACGGATTCATCCTATCAGAATCCTATCAGCATGGAAGGCCCCGCAGCAAAATCCTTCATTTTGTTTTTAAAACATGATTTCTGAAAATCCATTTTATTTCCAGTATTTTAGGCTCTTTTTGGTGCTTAATGGGGAAATATTGATCCCATCATCAAGATAAACTTTTACTTCCAGCAATGCAGCACCTTCAACTTCTCAAACCAAACTTACTCCTCTGTTACCCTCAGGAGCCTTCTCCGTAAAAATGTACACACGGTCAGTCATTCAGTCATCAGGCTTGGTCCTTGGGTCCTTGAAGCAGCCAATTTAACATGAATTAAGTAGGGCTTAGTGTTTTTAACAATAACTTCATTAATAACCAGTAAAATGATTTGAAATGTTTCAAGAATGAACAAACAACTGGAAGCTTTTATATTTTGATAACATCGATATTAAAAATGAGACCAGCTGCAGCTCAATTCTTTAACATATCTTAGTAAATACATGGTTAATTTGTGAAATTGGGGTGCTGCATAGTTTTGCACATGTTAATATGCAGTGGACTTGGTAGATATACCCCATTGTAGGATTTTCATTGCACAAAGCTACCAGTTGGTATTTAAAAACAATTACAACATTGCAAACAACCAAGCCTGATGTACAGTTTTCAAGGTTAAACCAACACTGAAGGTAAAAGCTTATCGTGATTACAGAGATCGACTGCGTCTTCATGTTGTTTATTCCAAAGCTGGAAAAACATAATACATTCCTGCTGCAGCCTTCATTTCCATCATGCCAGCTACGTGACCTCCTGCCGTGTTTTTACAATGTCGGGTAGAAAATGAGATGTTGTTGTGCTCAGCAGAGACAGATAACATGACAATTCATTCAAGGGTGTGGAAATGATGGAATTCAAGAGGAGGAAAACCTGCAGCCATGAACAAACAGGCGTGGAAACAGGCACAAAGCCGAAAAGCCAGCTTTCTAATGGTTATCGGATAATTCAGGTTTTTTTGGCAGAATGTGTTGCTTCTGCAGCTTCTCAGCCCAAAGATAATTAATATGAATCGTGGTGCTCCATGGAAGCATTCGCTCTAATTGGCAGTGAAGCAGGAAACAGCTTCTCTCAGGTCAGACCAACAACTTACTTATATGAATGCAAACTGAAAGCAGTTTATACTGAGGTTTAATTGGACTTACAGAGAAAATAAAGGTACAGTCTTTATTTTCTCTGTATGCCCAATTAAACCTCAGCTCGTCTCTTCACCAACACATCATTATGTAAATACCTTTCAAGAGTTACCGACGTCATTCTTTTAACTGATTCAATTTTACTTTGGTGGCTGTGCACACAGTTTTTTGTTTCAAAGCACATTGCTTCACATTACACTCATTTATGATCAGTGTTATGGCATGTGAGATGATTATAAACAAGGATTAATAGTTATTTTTCAGAAACAATCTGCTTTATGGTAATTGTTCTCACTCTTGGATGATTCATTAGGTTCTTTTACTGGTGTTTTCTTGCAGCAGCCCAGCAATAACAGTGGGTGCTATCAGCCTTTCCTCCCCCCTCTCACGGCTACTGTCTTCATTTGTTTATTAAGGATTAATTAAGGTTTGTTTAGCATCAGCTACCTCATTAAATTACCAAATATAGTTCTCTTCAAAGTTCACAACAGAGTTAGATATTCATAAGAAGTGGTTTCAAAGTGGATCAAATATTTATTTTGTTTTACTTCTTGCATGGGGGCATGCGGAAAAAGAGAAAGTGGAATATTTAAGGGATAAGGGAGAAGGGGAGGGATTTAGGGAGGAATTGTGTTTGCTCATGCTTTGTCTTTTGCCCATTCTCTCTTGCTCTGTCAGGCAAAGTGTTGGCATTTGAGAAAGTCTTTTACTTTTTGTTATTTTCAGCTGAAGAAAGACTCCGGGCGAGAGCACCACAGTAGGAACAGAAATGTCTTATTTCTGCCATAAAACGGTGCAGTATGTGAAAATGTGTGTTCATTCGCGCATCCACACTGAATAGATTGTTTCCCAAGACCCGCCCCATTTAGCTACTGTTGATACAGCTTTCAGGCTTTCCATTCTCACACGTCACACAGAGAGTCTTTCTTCCCTTGATTTCAGACAAATGCAGCTCTTTGTTTTTACTCTGAAATGTGAAATTAGCTAAAAACTGTGGCTGGCAGAATTTATCAGCTGCAGCTAAATGAGGATTGCCAACTTTTTGTACCTTCCTGGAATGAAATTTTGATGCCATGGGGTTAATCGCACATTCCTGGACTCAATTCAACATCAGGGTTTAAAAAAGTATATTCCACCTGTGTTGGGAACAGCAGCTCAGGTCTAAGATTTAAGGACATAGCCTGTCACCCCGAGACTGCCACTCAGTGAAATACTTCCAAATTCACGTACATCATGTGATGTACATTAACCTGAAGGACATGGAGGTTCAGTCACAAATGAAAGTCAAAGATGTGCTGTTTCCAATATCAAAACTACACTGTTTTATTTATATTATTATTATTTATATTAACAGGAAGCAAGAACCCCAAATTAAAAAAGAGACAAAAGAAAACAATAAATCATCCTATTCCAGAGACATAGCTAACACACACACACACACACACACAAACACTGTCTTGTACCTTACATTTAGAGCAGATTAATACACTATTTAATATAAATATAAAACCAATATGTTTGGTTTTGACATAGCCAAAAGGTGTCACACTGTTCAGACTCTTTAAATACAGATTATGCGTCATGGTTTTGAGTTTCTGTTGGTAATTTTCAATTTTTCCTGTTTTATTATGAAAAGTTTTTTCCCTCCTTGTGAGTTTTGTTTCCCTTTTTAATTAGTTCACAGATTTCACCTGTGTCACGGTTGGGTTACCAGGAGAGAGCAGGACCCAAATGCAGACACGAACAAGGGGTCAAAGATATTTAAACATTATTTCAGGGCACAGGCATACGGGTGGTCAGGCAGGCAGGGTCAAAATCCAGGTAGTCAGTCCAAACATGACATGATAATCCAAATTACAAAAAACCCCAAAAATCCAAAAACCAGAAATCCAAACACACAAAGAGCACAGGAAAACAAGGCGTGAACATGAACACTAACATAGCAAATGAACCGACAGAGAACAAAGGCAATGGCATAACTTAAGTAGACAGTGGAGGGCAGCAAATGAGACACAGGTGAGACCAATCAATTAATCACAGACAGGAAACAAGCAGACAGAAACACACAAGAGAAAAACTTTTCAAAATAAAACAGGAAACAACAAAAACTCAACTCAAAATCATGACAACCTGTCTCGTTTGCCTGCTGTCTATATATGTTGTGTCACCTCCTTTGTTCTCTGTAGGTTTGTTTGTAAATATGCCTTGGTATCTCCTTGTATTTTTCTTTGCACTCCTTGTGTTGTTTGGATTTCTGGATTTTTGGTTTTGATGGACTTCAGCCTGTTTCATGGACTTTTACCTGCATCTCTTTTGGATGCGTTTCCTTGCTCTGGACTGATTACATGGTTTTGACCCTGCTTGCCTGCCTTGACTACCCGTAAGTTTCAATGAACTGTTTGCCTTCTGTGCTCCTGGTCTCCGCCTGCATTTGGGTCCATCGCCTTGAGTTTCCTTGTTCCTCTGTGTGGCGCAGCCTTGGCATTATTACTCTTACTGCAGCCTCATGTATACCACAATAAAACAGAGACATCATAGCCTGTCAGACCTGGTGTACCAAACCACAGTTGCCAAGCTGGCACTGAACATTTGTAGCTCAGTGGAGGGGATTTACAATCCACTAAATAATGGGTACATGTGCATATATGTTCACATGGATTTGCATGCATATATATTTTTCACCTGTTACTTTTTGTCCATTAGCTCAAACTGTAAGGTTGTGACAGGAGAGGCAAAGCAATGCATTGGAGGTAAGGCTCGGAGACAGCCAAGGGGTTCTTACATTTGACAGCTCAATCTCATTGTCAGCTCTCTCTCTGCTACCTGCCACAGCATGAAAAAAACAGTTGACTGGGGACTGACAGGAAAGTGAGACTGAGGTGTGTGCGTGTGTGTGTGTGCGTGTCTGAAGGCTCCACGGGGTTGCAGAGTTGAGTCCAGCGCTTCACACTTGACTTACAGAAAGCAGCTCTTTCAGTTCTATTATACTGAGATCTTAGCAGAGGGCTGACAATCCAAAGGAAGAAATGTGATTTTTACTGTATATTTGATGAGTGTAAGTCTGTTGGTAGATGTTGGTTATTTTATCAGAGGCAAATGAAGGAAGAGATGAATGCTGTAGCATAGCCAGAGCCAGAGCTATCTCATGCATTATTGAACAGTGAGTGGAGAGGATTTATTTCTTTTATCAGTTCTATTTTGAACTTTTTTTCCTACTTTGTTCAACCTGTTCTTCCACAGATACAAAACTTTATAACTTTTGCCTTTGAATATATCGTCACCCTGTTAAAATAATGGCCTAAGTCAGGAAAAATCCTAGCCATTAGTCAGAATTCATATTGGTTGGAAATCAACAATGTGGCACAGAAAACCAGCTACTTCTTAATGTCAACAAGACCAGTGAGCTGATTTCTGTTTATGGGAAAAGGAGGCAAAAGAAACAGTTACTGGGTTTACATTGGTGTAGTTGAGGTGGAGCAAGTGAAAAGCGTGCTGGTATCCTGGTTCCTGGGAGTCGTCCTCATGGAGAAACTGTCATTGGTGTGCACATTTTATCACAAGGATCCAAGAGCCATTTGACCATTTATTCTTTTGGCTGATGCCAGGGGCAATGAAGGATGATTTCTCTACAAAGATATACATGAATCAGATAGTGCCATGGATGCTACAACACAAAAAAATTAATTAGCTCACATTATTAATACATCCATAGTGTTGGAGGAACATACCAGTTCCCAATAAATAAATTGACAATTATTTAAGTAAACTTAGCAGTGGCAGTATGAACTAAACAAGAGATTAGATCAGATAGACTTACTAAAATGGCAGTATCATCTCAAACAGGGAGAGGACAGAACACACTCAGGCTTCTTAAAACCTCCCTTCTTCTAAACTCCTCCCATATGCAGATAGCATCTCCACCCACTTCCTCTTTCAGAAAACTGAGCAGGAGATTCTTTAACACTCATGGCGGACCCACATCTCGACCCAATGAGGTCTCCTTATAGAGACAGGATAGAAAAGACAATACCCACCCCAGCTGCAGTCTTTTCACCCTATTGCAGTCTGGCGAGCAATACAGAAGTATCCACAGCAGTAAATCCAGACTACAGAGCAGCTTCTTCTGTCAGATTGCGAGACCCCTCGATCCATCAACCACACCTCACCATAAAGTTGTTTAGTCAACCATTTATAAAATGGTTTGTGAGCAGCACAATGGGACCACAACTAGAATTCCTTCATAAAACCCTGTGCAGGAGAATGATAAAATAACTCAGCCTTGTACTTTGCAGCAGTAACTTCGAATGATCCATACTTTCATACCAACAGTAGTTTTAATACATTTCTTTCAAATTGCTGATATTTAAAACCATGAACGTTGCATCGTTTTGTATGACTAGACCTTGTAAGCTGGCACAAACATCGTGAGCTTTGTCTTTCTTTGGTATACTTAATCTGATAAAGTGAATTGTACCTTTCATTTAAGCATGTAGTTTTTATTTACTTGACTTTTTTCTAGTTACCAAGGACATATATCTCTGGTCCTTGTGATAACTACAGTTTTAATAGACTCCACATGGCAGTAGAGAAGTCTACAGTGTATAATTAATGGCATTGAATAAAAGATACTCGAAAATCTTTAAGGTGATTACACAGAACGGATCAAAATGGGATATTGTTAAACAAAGGTTAAACAAATACTTTAAAGAGGTTTTACGCAGAGCAGAACTGAACTGGGTAAGCCATCAAAAACACTTTTAACACCTTTAATACAGTGAGTTCGATGTTGATCATAGCAGGGTAATGAGCAGCCAGTCGCAACCTGCCACAGCCTTTTTAGACAGCCAATCATACAGGTGGATCAGGACAGCACACCAAGCTGCAGCAACAGAGCAGAGGTCAGGCCATTTCAGGGAGGACTGTACAACACCGATACAGAATTTCTGCAGAAGTAAATGAAGCCCGCCTCTCGCTCCTCTTGATACTCTCTCATGTCTCACTCATCGTTCTAAAGTAAAAGCTCATCTTTCATACATTCACAAAGAGTGCATATTAATAGCCATCCTTGATCAAAGCTGTATCTTCTGTGTTCGACTCATTTCATTGGCGTCATTGAAAAAGATGTGAGCACAGAAAGTCCCAGTGTGAATAATTTGCTGGTTCTTTTCTTGACTTGTGAGGCGGCACATTGTGTTGGGTTTAAGCATGACATAATGTACAAATACACAAACGCAACAAAACACTAATTTTATATTGTATTTGTAGTTTGAGAACAGTTATGACAGTAGTGGGTAGCAGTGGTGTTCCAGTAATGTCATTACTTGTTTCAGTACTGAAAGTATTTCCAATCTGAAACTCAGTAGCTATTGTGGCACTCCTTTACTTGAAATGTGGGTTGACTTGTTCGGTGTCTCAGCAGGGTCTCATTGAAGATATGTGATATTGTTTTGGTATATCTGCAGAGGACGCGTTAGCTTGGAGCAGGAACCTAAGATGTGTGGTAATGTGGTAGATGTGTCTTGATTATGTGTTCTGTGTTCTACTGTTATTTGCTGAACAACTGCAATTAGAAATCACCGTTTTTGTGTCAAGTGCAGCCATTAGCCGCTTAGTCAGGCATCAGTGACATTTAGCAATGTCTTAACTTCTTGTTTAAAGCAGGTTTAGAACAGAATACACAACATGTATCCTTGATGGTATTCACAATGGACAGGCCTTTCTAAATACATAGCTCAGCAAGTTCAGACTCTACCCTTTAACATTTGAATTTGACAAGGTGATCACTGGAATCCAACCTCCAGAAAATAATTTATAATTATAGGATAAGAGCCTTAATTGAGTCTTCATTCATCTCTGACAACGACTGGGCAAATTTTACAACTAGAAATTATTTTTATAAATCACCAGTATATTAAAAATGTGAATGATTCACTCTGGCTTGAAGACATTTCCTTTGATGACACCATTTGGGCAAAAATATTAACAGTTGTGTGGCTCATATCCTACGTCATGAGCCACACAACTGAGTGGCTCAGTTGTGTGGCACTGAGTGGAAGCGCATGCAGGTTGAGTGGAAGCGCATGCAGGTTGGGCTTCAAGGAAGTAATGATTTCCATCGATGATTAAATCTGCCCGATACTTTTTTCTTTCTTTAACTGAGTCATCTTTTGCCTACAACAAACCAGAGAATCGTTTCAGCTGCAGAGCCCAAGGTGACATTTTCGAATCGCATATTTTGTCCGACCAGCGGTGCAAAGCCCCTGTCATGTGAGACAGGGGAAAGCAGCAAATGTTCGCTGCTTGAGCCTAAAAATGAATAAGATGATAAACTTGTTATGAAAATAGAAGCCTAGTGCTAGATGTTTCAGCTCTACAAGCTTTGATTTTATCTCATGTCCACAAAACTACAAGAATAGACAAGAAAGCAGATGTAAAAAAGATCTTCTGTGATCCATCTAAGCCTTGTCCTTACGTTTGTTCTTGAGTCCATTTAGTGAATGTTTCCACCGAGGATGCTGAGCTTTTATTGGACGGAGCCCCAATCCTTTCCAAACAGCCCCTGCAGATCCAATGTGTTGTGTGGGAAAGGGTACGGTGTCGATTGGCAATCCTCTCAGCAACAGGCAATAAACTGAGACAAAAATAACAAGGCCACGAGGTGTTTCAGCGTGATTAAAGCAACAACGTCAAGAAAACTCCCGAGAACTTTTACCCTTTTCGATGTGTACCTCACGTGTCACGGCCTTGAGCCTTTACACATTATCATGGCTTCCATTCTTCCTGCACTTGGAATAAACAGCTTTACCTTGATGCCATGTGAGCAGCTTTTTTCCTTTTCGTTTGCAGCACAAAGACACTGGGCTCTGAATATTTTACACTTGCTCATAATTTGTGTCCGTAAGCCTGTGCTTAAAACCGGTTTTGGTGCTGCTGCACAGAGGGGGTGGAAGTGCAGGCAGTGGCGAGGAGAGGAATTAAACTCCGGATCTACAGCCGCAGTTATCTGGAAACAAGACAAATCTGTCCAGTCTGGGATGAACATTTAAGTAGTTTTGGTATCCGGAGAGCGCTAAATCTCCTTGAATCTGTCTTCCCCCTTGCTGCTTTTCAGTCAGCTGAAGTCTCCTTCCCCTTTATCTCATTTCACTTCTCTCTCCCTGCGCCCCTGGACTCTATTTTTCTATCAGCTTCTTGTTTCTTGTTGTCCCCCCCCCCCCCCCCCCCCCCCCCCCCCCCCGCCTCCAGGACAACTTTGTTACCCACTGGATGTACCTAATAATTTTCCGGCCTAAAACAATAGCTCCAGACAGCAGTGGTCTTAGCCATACAGCTGCCGTGGCATTTTCTCATCGAACAGGGCCCCTTCTGAAACAACTAAATGCCAGGCGGACACCACGGGGCACAATTAGACCGCTTTACACAGAGGCGGGGTGTGGGGGGGGCTATAGCTAGAACACACACACACACAATCCAACTTTGCTCCCCATAATACAACCCACAACTGTCCTACAGTCATTTATTTTACTTTACTAATTGCTTTAATGGGGTTTTTTTTGGGGGGGGGCTGTTCCTGCATGCTAGTGGCTGCACACTAACTCTCTATCCGTCTCCATAAGTAGGCTCAGAATGGAGCCGAATCTTTACTAATGCAATCAGCTGACAAGGACTTGATTGTAGAAAGTGCTTATTGAGACATAGTTAATTGCTGTCCTTTTCACTTAATTGCTTGATAGGCTATGATTACTCACACATACGCACACGCGTGCAAACACAGCCATCTGATATCGGCCAGCAAATGTTTCTGTCCACCAGTGTGATGGACAAGATGGAGTGGTTGAGCAGTACTTATTTCTATTGTAAGCCTTCTGCATATAGGAACCCTTTTATGACAACTTTTGTTGCATTTCATTTATTTCTGTATGAAAACCATTAAGCCGACTCGTGAAACTTTAGCTTTAGTTGTGCAAAATATAATTTGGAGAGGAAACTTCACCAGTTAGACAGTCCTGCTCAGTCACTTGTACAGCATAATGTCTTCTGTGGCTCCGGGGGAGTGTCGAGTCTTAGAAAAAAACCTGTAATGATGTCATCATGGAGACCAGAAAGGCTGAATTACAAGCTGCAGCCTCATTTACTCACTGCGGCCCTCTGTATTTTGTTGCAGGTCCAACGTGAAATTCCTGGAATAGTCCTTTACTCTGCACTATCACATAAAGCTGGAGTAACACTGTGAAATCGTCGTATTACACACTGTAAACAAGTTTCAGTATTCTGGTAATTGTTTTTAATGCAGTGCAAAAATAAAAGGAGATGAATGGTTGCTTCAGTCTGAGACAACAGTCTATTTAAACTCCATATTTTACTCTATAGCGTGCATTGGAAGACAGTTAACAAAATTGTTACGATGACCCTAAACTATTTTCACGCTAAAAGCGAAAATAGATGTTATTGTCATCTTTCTACATCTAGACTAAGAGTCAGTCAGACTGAAGAACAACTAAAGTTGCTTGTTTTCTTTTTTTCATATTATATAGTATGAGCCAAACTCAAAATGCTGACCCCTATAATGCATGCAATATATTTAATATCCTAATTGGAGAGTAATACTTCCCTGTCTGGTCTTTCAGTTTATAACTCAGCTCTCTGTTATAAATGTAGTGACTTCATGTTTAATGGGATGATGATGACATCATCAGGGTTCTTGTCTCAGACTTGATGAAGCTCCCTCAGAGCCACAGAAGACATGATGCAAGTGTTTCACATAGTTCTCCTCATAACAAGTGAACTGGCTTTTGTGTAAAATCCGACAAGTGCCCTTTAATATTGATTGTCTGCTTAGACGACTGAATAACAGCAAAAATATTCCAAGACACGGTCCATCAGCTTTTCATAGTCCAAGTGGTTTTAGCAAAACATATTTCATAGTACACACGTGCGCACACACACATACACACACACAAAACGATTCAAATGGTCAGTGCTGCTGTGTATTTACATCCTGCACAGACTGAAACGATGAGTTGGTCAGGCTGATCTGTCCAGTTTTATCCAAACACCCAGTTGATGGACCACTTATCTCTGTGATTAAACCTGTGTTCAGCCAGTCTGCAGCCAAACAGCCGTGTCATCTGAGCCAATCCAAATTTGAATAAAGAAATGACCAGGGGCTGGAGCTTTGCATGTGCAGCTTGTATTTGCTAGGATGTCATGATTGGTTTAGTTAGACTGAGCCTTTCAGGGAGTGGGACGTGGACAAGTCAGACAAAAGAGAGCGAAAACAAAGAGAAGGAGATTTTTAATGACGGGGTTGGTGGCTGGAGACATTTTTTCACAGACTCTATAGGAAATAATACTGATACTGCTCCTGTTGGAGAGCCATGGCTTCAGATTCTGAGGCAGGTTGCATCTGGTTAAGAGACGTTCATGGGTTTGATGATTCTCTTGGCACTCACGTTTGTTCTAACAGGTAGCATGTAAGCTAGCCAGGGACACCTAGCTAACAGGTAACAGGTAAGACGTCTGTGGAGCACAGCAACCAATATGATGCTTTACCGTATTTTGGGCTCTCTGGATCTAGTTTGCGTTTGGTCAGAGGGTTTAATTCTTGCCTCGAAATTCCAAAAAGGTCAACTGACACAAAAGATTTGTGCTGACTCAGCGCCTCCACAAGTGATTGCACTGATCTTGGTAGCACTGTTTGGATGATCTGATTTCAGTCAGTAAGAAATGCTGGTCTGACTGGACCCTGCAGACTTTCAGTATGTGTTGTGGTGGACGGACCAAGGACTCATTTACCCACCTGCTTACAGCCCAATCTAACGTGTACATTATGGCTGAAACCACCTGTTCCTTACTGAAAGGCCAAAAACTAAATTCCACTTTACTTTCACACTCCCAGTCTGTATGAACACAGTAGCAACCCAAGAAGTCTTGGCAGTGTGTAGACGAGGTGTGTGCGTCCCTGTGTGCGCTTGAACTTTCTAAAACTTTTGTGCTGCCACACACTCCTTACATGATCCCGTTTCAGCCTGCTGAATTTCACTGAGGCAGAACACACTTTGTGAGTGTGTAGGTATGTGCCTGCTACTTTGAGTGTGTGTGTGTGTGTGTGTGTGTGTGTGTGTGTGCCCGCCTCCATCTCGCCTCTCTTCCATCTTCTATCTTCCCCCAAATCCCCCTTTGCTTTTCAGTGATGGAAGCTAGGCGTGGGGGAGAGGGAGGGGTGCAGATGGTCTGGATAGAGAGAAACACAGAGAGAGAGAGAGGCAGAGTGAGCGAGGCAGAGAGTGACTGGCGAGCGGCGGGCTTTTTTGGCAGGGTCAGCCGGTGGGAGGGCCCATTGTGATGCAACGTTGCATAAATAATGCCACGGGGCTTCTAAATGCTCCGTTGCCATGGGGACCTTTGTGCCTCAGTGAACACAGTGTGTGTGTGTGTGTGTGTGTGTGTGTGTGTGTGTGTGTGTGTTTCATGGCCCCCAAGGAGGGAGAGAGAAAGAGACACAGACATTGAGAGAGAGAGAGAGAAAGAGAGAGAGAGGGGCAGTCAGCTCAAGTGACACTTGTAGTCTCTCTCTCTCTGTCTTTCTTTCTGTCTCTCTATCGCTTGCTGTGACCCAGGACAGATGAGTGTTTGGAGGAGGGTGAGGGTGCGTTGTTGCTTTTTGACCAGAGGGGAGCAGAGAAAAGCAGGATTCTCTCTTACTTTGTGTCTCTCTGTGAAGTATGGTCCATGTGAAGGTATGTGTGATCACTGCTTCCACTCCTCTCCTTCCCTTTTTCTCTTTTTTCTTTTGACACCAGCACCTTTCAGAATACATTTCACCACGCTCTCTGCCTCTTCCTCTGCAATAACAGGTGTCCGCCTGTCAGCCCTGAATTGGAGGGAGCAGCGATCGGAGGGGCAGGGGGTGGAAAAGGAGGGAGCGTTCGCTTTTGTTTGGATGTTTTCAAGATGCCTTACAAGCGAATTCTCACGGCTCGCCATCCAGCTAGTTAGTCATCTTGCTCAGCCGCTCAGCCTCTGCGCTCTCAGCTGTAGGGGCGCCAAACAAGCAAACAAAACAAAGAAACACACGAGCATTTCATCTTCTCCTTCATCTGCTCAGGAGATGTTACTTCGAAGTAGGTTGTTGTTTCTTGTTTTTTCTTTCTCTGCTTTCATTCCTTTTACATCAGCTGATGATAGTGCTTGGATTGATTTGACTGCAAAAAGTCTGATCACGCAGGGGGAAACATGCAGTTTCATTGCGTGCAGCGGTGCTTGAGAATTAAATAGAAATACAGTTACTGAACTCTGCATGATGGAATTTCTTGCAGCTTTCTAGTTTGCAGCAAGTGGCTGGTTTGTGTTTGCACTAAAGGATTACAGCTTTTATCTTCAAATTAGCCTCTAAGTGATGGGATCATAGGCACTAAAATCATCTATGTGTTTCTTACAGATGATTGGCTCCATGCTAAAACTTGAGCAAACGCTGCGAAGATTGATCCGAGGCCCCTAAGTGCCAAAAAGGCGTTAGCAGTTTTATTACACACCTTTTATTTGTGTCCATTTAGAATATAATTTAGCACCAGCTCAGTTAATGCAGCGAACTCAGCACAGCTGATGTAGCCAGGTGATCTTTATTGCTATTTCTGTCGAGTGGCTATATTTTCATCCGCAGTGCAGGGCAAACACATCTATGCATCATCATGTTGAAGCTGTGTAAACAGGGAAGCGTCTGCGTGTTCCACTGCGCTCGAGCTGAATTCACACTTAAGAGAGTTCACAGCAGTGTGTGTGTGTCTGTGTGTGTGAACATTACAGCATGTTAACATCAACAGACTACTCTGCGTTCACAACATTTTCCACTCTATGACAGAAGTTATATGCAGTTTCTCACAGCTGAACATATAGGATCTGTTGCATTTGGACAAAGAACTTAACTATCTCAAACTCTGGCACTGTTAGTGTGTATGTACTTTACAGTCGTGGGGCAGGGGTGTAAAAAAGGCACCCTAGAGTTTATTGTGTTTTCTTGCACATTAGGAAACCAGTGTGTCAGTGCCACAGCAGCAAGTCTTCATTTATGTTTAGAAGCTGTGTGCATAATCTGCAGAATCCATGCAAATGTATTTATAGCCATGTGCGCATCTGTGCAAGTGTGCATATGGGCCAATGCACATATGTTGGTCAAGTTTCTTAATCTGTGTGTGTGTGTGTGTGTGTGTCCTTGTCTGCGTGTCCAGTTGCCGTTTATAACAAGGCGATGGTGCATAATTACAGGGAAATTAACAATTTGATTTGGTAATTTTTTTTGTACATTAATGATTCATTATAATAAAATTGTATCATTATGGTGGAAAGCCTGGAGTCGCCTCAGGCGCTGTCAGTGTTTAAGCTCCCATGGACCGGCACGCTGCTCTCCGCCAGTATTCCCAAGCTTTAAACACACATTGTGCAGTCGCTATAAATAAAGTGAATCTTCCTCCTTATTCATTTTTATTATATTTTAAGGTCACACTATGAAGTTTAGTGGTTTCCCTGACCGTATATGTGTGTGTGTGTGTGTGTGTGTGTGTGTGTGTGTGTGTGTGTGTGTGAACAAAGCATTCTGACTTTTTATTCACTCCTAATGACATGCAATTGCTTTCTAAACATATGGAGATTCATTTGGCTGGTAACTGAGGGCTGAGTGTTAGATATGCAACAGGCAACATTTGTAATGCAGATTTACTGTTGGAGCAGGACATGGCTCACTGCATTGGGTTCTTAGTCCTCTATAAGAATGACAGACGAGTGGAAAAGTAATAAATATAATGCATGTACTACACGTGTGCCTGTGTCACTTAAATTTCACTGAAAACTACAGCAATCGACCATTGCCCATTTGTCGACGGATCCACAATTTAAAGTTTTATGGCTTTTAGATGAGCTCAGATCTCTTTCAGAGGAGACTTTCCGTATTTAAATGCTGCCAGAGGAACATTGATTGATTATATCCCCCCGTTCTGACATGATTTATTATAATTCCATCCCTTTTATTATCTGGAAACCCACCAGAAATCTGAAAGAAACCAATTGAAGATGGAAGTTTTAGGACCAGTGTGTGCTGAAACTACCCACAGTGCTGGTGGATTTATTTATTTCTGTTTGGTTTTTTTGTTGTTTTTTTTTTAGTTTTTGTTTTGCCCAAATTGGTAAAACCAGTTATGTTTAATCAATGGTAATGATCGCAGCAGCGGCAGACACAATAACTATAATCAGCTGTTGGTTTGTTTGTCATCAGTTAATTAGTGGTTATTCATCACACTTTGAATAGCATAATTTAGGCATAAAACAATGGGCCTTGTGGAAGTGACGCTCATGGGAACGGATTTGTTTTTTAAATTCTTAAAACATAAAAGTGATTTTTCTTGTTTTTAATATTTTCTCAAGTATGAATGGAATTCACGATTGGTTCAAAACTGTCACACAGATAGTCTGCCTTTCAGCACTTTACTTAGGGATTTTATTGCCTCAATAGGAAAAAAGTCAATGTAATGTGTAACATGACACATTCTACAATTTTTCTTCATTATTATCATTATCAGATCTGTATGTGGTGACGAGGACACACGTAACCTTAAATAAATACAGAAAACTAGCAGACATGCTAGGTGTCATTGGGATTTCATTTTCGTTTTCATTGGTTTGATGATTCACTGGCGCTCTTTTAATTGCTGTGTCACATTTCAGCCTCTGAAGTGGAGAATTAGCCCAACTAGCTGCTTATCTCTGTGAACTAATTCCTAATATTTGCATAACTGCAAAGAATGGACATTTGTGCTGAATTGCATTTTCTTTCATACCCTGAACAAAATCACCACAATGAAGCGTTGTCTTGTCCATTCAAACATTATATTCAAACATTCAGTCACACACAGCACATGGCATCCAATTCCAGCAGCAGGGTTGGCGCACTGCTGCCTCAGATTGGGTCTTTAGCTGAGTTGACAGGACTGACAACCTCTCCCATCCCTCCATTCCTATTAGCCACCACCATCCAGGCAACAGCAGGACGCAAATCCATACAGCATGAATGTTTAGATGATTTGTCGGGCGGGCGACTAAAAGCTCACTATATGTCATGAAATAACAAAAAAATCTTCTCCCAAACCCTCCCGCCAAAAAAACTTCCTCGTGAGAGTCCTCCTAGCAGAATAACAAAACGTCACATTTATGATGGTTTTAGTTTGGTGTCACAGTTTTGCAACTTATCAAACTCTTCTCAGCGAATTTCTGGCAGTGTGAAACTGGCAGACACAGTGATATCTAGCTGCTTTTCCCACCGCAGACTGCGGAGTCCATTTCACAACAATTAAAAATGTGACAGAGACAGCGGAGCCAAAATAATGTTCAGGATGACTGTAAATGTGACAGTAAATAAATAGACAGAATGCTGTGACACATTCTCTCTCTGTCTCTCTCTCCAGGAGTTGCAGTTTGAACGTCTGACCAGGGAGCTGGAAGCCGAACGACAGATTGTTGCCAGTCAGCTGGAGAGATGCAAGCTTGGCTCTGAGACTGGAAGCATGACTAGCATCAGGTGTGTGTATGCGTGTGCATGTGTGTGTGTGTGTGTGTGTGTTTGTCTCACACCTGTCAGACCCTCCTCTGTACAATCTACCTGTGTGTGTCAGCTGTGCTCTTGCAGGTGACTGGCTCTGCGGCTGGTCACATTAGAGTGACGCTCCTTGATCTGTGTCCAAACTCAGTCACTGTGGTTCAGACAACACAGTCCAGAAACACTGTTGTTTTCCTTTGCAGGGAGTGATCCTCCTGCAATCTTCTGGTGCAGCAGATCATGTACCCCCTCCTGCATCCACACACCTACTACAGCAGCTGCTTGTTAGAGCTGCAACATGCATTTAGATTGTTGATTGTGCATTGCCATCAGTTCAGACCGAACTGCAGACTCTTGGGTACTATAATGCAGTCAAGGAGTGCATATTCAGTGGAGCATTTATCTTTAATGAGTAATTGCAGTAATTTGGAGACATGGTTACAGCACCAGCTTCTACCTGTACTTTGCTCTTAAATCATAATTTTCATAATAAAGACTTTTTCTGTCAGACAGAGCTGCCTGGGTACCTGTATGTCACCTAGGGATAATTTAAAACATTAGCATTAATAGATTTTTTTCGCTACATGTTTACACTTTTAATCTTTAAACAAAACACTGACACGTTGTTATGGCATCGTGTTAGACAGCAATTATCTAATGACATATCCAGCAGACATGGAGCAACAGTGGCAGTATTATTTAAAATCCAAGAACAAAAGCTCCGATTTTGGTCTCCACCACCTGTATATCTGTATCTGCTACACAAAAGAACCCTTTTATACAACAAGACGAACTCGTTTTAAGATTCCCTCCACTTGCACCCCAAAAAAGAGGACATGAAGCAAGTTTTAACAATTTAAAAAAAACCTTTTTTTCAAAAGTACAAATATAAAAAAGTAGAAGCTTAAGGATAATAACCTGAGATGTCTTATAAACCTAAATAGATGTGCATTGCATGCCCTCAGAAAGGATATAAATCTGTCAAAAACCCACTGGCTAAAATAAAGTAATGTCTTAGCTGTGCATTTACTGCAGGTACTAGCACCTTAAAGCTCGGGGGTGTGTGAGGAATGAATAAAGATATTGATCAGAGGAGGGTTTTTGGCACTTCTGATCATGATCAGCAAGTGTCATGATTAAAAATCGACATAATTTCAGAAACAGACATGACTTTCTGTCAAGCTAACATACAGTTTCACTAATTTTTTCGTTTTGTGCGATGACATACCCCTGTTTTTGTTTTTTCAGTAGCAGCAGCAGAATTAGAGCAAAATGAACTCTTATGTGGCAAAATTGTGCCAACCCTGTCAGTATAACATTAACAGTTTGATCAAAGCAGCTGCTTTTGGAAGGTGAAATGAATTTTGGCTCAGGTCTGATGGCAGAAATCAAATCCTCAGCTTTGCAAATGTTACGTGCTATGTATTGTCCATTTAAAAGCACCAATTACTTCTCACAAAGAATCAAACAATGTGCGGCTGTCACAGGAGGCCATTGGTTTGTTCAGGACCTTCTTTTTAGTCTGTTGAGATGTAAACTGTACACAATGTGAAGGTACTGTCATATCCTCTGCCGCTGATTAAGTTTGGACCCAAGCCTCGTCTCTGCTCTGAGCTCACAGAACGCATTCTATACATTCCATACCAGTCCCAGTGTGACAGCACTCCTGACACAATGGTGGTAATGCACTTAGCTTACCTCTCAGGACAATGTAACACGATTAAAGCCTCACGTCTCGCTCTCACCCTTTCTCTCTTGCTCGTACGCGCACATAAATAAACTCACACGATCCATCATCTTTTCTCCTCTTTGATTCTGTTAAGCAAGCAGGGATTCCATCCGTCTCCAACTAATTACTAATCTGCCGGCATTGTAATTCTCATTTCAATTTGAGGCGTGGACCAACAAAGAGCAGAGAGATGGTCTAAGACCGATTCATTCACGAGACTAATTAACTGGTGCATGCATTTAGCTCCTTAACGCTGTCAGTGGGTTGCGTTGAGGGCCCACATTTAAAAACAGCAGCAACAGGGGAGATGGAAGAGGTCTGGAGTCCAAAAAAAAAAAAAAACCCACGTCCTTCATTTCATCACCCAGCTGCACACGGATGGAGTACAGGCTGCCATCTTGTTAACTCGATAAGATGGGTTTATTATTTAGTGAGGAGCATGCTGTCTTGTGGATTACACTGTCTTCCATCGCTTTTTATAGGCCATCCACTTTGTTTGACTTGGAGGTAATTACTAAATGGACAGATGCTTTGGCCAAACACACAAGTCCACTAAGGCAGTATGCTGGAGGTTTGTAGTGCCTAAAGCATGTAGGATTTATTGTTCAATTACAACCGAAACATTAGTATTGTTGCTGTTCGGAACAGTTTTATTCATCACTGCTTGTCGCGGTGAATAGACGGGGCAAAATTTAATCGCAGGCTCCAACGTGTGTACAGGAATTTATCTTGGTAGCGTTTGTGGCGAGACGTATTGACACAGTGCGCAGCAATTAAACTAGGTGCTGGAATATATTTTCTTGATGGAAACCTACATTCAAGTTGTTGCAGTGTTTTGAGTCCCTTCCTTTTGTCATATTGTTGTGTAATGTATTTCGCTGAGCATGTTAGCGTTTAGTTAAATTTAGCCTGGTAAATTATTTGTGTCCTCCTTTGTTAAATGACAGATGATAGTTACATTTTGTGTCATGTTCTAAATCCAGGCTGTCCAGTTTCAGACCGGGACAGTGGAGGATCAGGTCATTTCTCACAAGTAGCAAGAGCTGTTTTTATTCACCTTGTTTGGATTGAGTTATTGCTGCAAGCTGCTACCTATCACTTATATCTAGATAAAATTAGCCAATAAAATTTTGGCATAAAAATATATGAGGTGCTGTCATTTTCTAAATGCAGTATGGCTCGGGAGCGAACAGGTCTTGCTAGCTATCACCAGCAAGACCAGGGTTACCAGTCGCATTTGTAGTGACACACTGCAATGCTGCCTCTGTGCATTTGTGCATTGTCAACGTGGACCTCAAACTTCAAAATCTAGATCAAACACAAGCTTCATAAGAAGGATCATCACCAGTTTAAACCCAGAAACCTAAAGAGCAGTTTGAGCAGCGTCAAAGAGGGGAGACAGTGCTTGTTGTTTTGTATGGTATCTGCACCGTGGTACCCCATAAATTTATTGATTGATAACAAGTTGTTTTGGGGTTTTTTGCTGTACCATTCTAACTGGGCCTACCTGCTGGATTTGCCAACAAATTCAAAAATTGAGTTATGTACAAGAGGTCCACATGACATCCACCACACATCGCAGATGGAGCTTTACGAGGTTACACCGCAGGACTTTCATAGATTGATCCAAACATATCAGGAGCAGTAGAAGCAAATTTAAATCAGGGAAAGCTCTGAGCTGTTGAAAACATTTTAATGGCACCTTAATCCTTATTCATTAAAAGCAAGTTACAGTATTTCAAATTGCTAAAGATCTCCAAATACAATTAGCCATCAGGACATTGTTCAAGTGTGTTTTGCGCAAGGAGGCTGTGAATAAATCCCCTCTTGTTTGTAAAATGCATATTAATTAAATGTGAAGACTCATAAGTGACCTTGAAAACCAGTGAAAACAACACAAAGTTCCCTTTTTAACTTTTATTCCAGAGCTGAGCTGAGGTTATAAGCTGATGGTAGTTGTTCCTGTAGTTGTCCAAACAGTCAGACATGATCAACAGAATCACCTCTTTCCTTACAGTTCATGAAACACTGTGTAAAATGTATCATTAGGAGGATAATACCACCTTAAGACAGTCCAAATTCATATATACAATAATATGTAATTTGTCAAATCTGAAACAAGCTCCAGACAAGAAGCATGTCTTAGTGTTACTTTGAAAACTCCTTTACACACAGGCTTATTAGCTTTCCCAAAGGAGCAGCTCTAGTTTCTCTTCCCAGACAGACCAGTTCATAGACTGAGGCACAGTAGATATAATGTAACCAGTGCTGCTCTCGCCAAGGGCAGTACAATGGCTGTGTGGGAGTTTTAAGACACCTTGGCTAATGCCTGCACGAGAAAGACAGCATGAAAACAATAGAGGAGGGATTGTGTTCGTTGGCTTGTCTTGCTTTAGCTCCAGATAAAAGGTGAGAGGAGAAAATAAAAACTCTGATTGTCATGGTAACTTCTGAAAACACAGCTTTTGTGAGGGGAATCCCTCAAACCAATTAATGTGAATCATGCGCTAAATCTTTTAGTTAGAAGTTCGAGGCTTGTCTTTTGATCTTTGGGGTCTGAAAAGCAAACAATGAAGCCATCGAAATAATGGAAATGTGTCCCCAGATAGACAGGTTAAACCCCCAGAAAGCTGAATTATGAATCAGAGTTAAGTGCAGCGGGTGCTGGCAGCTCAGGAATCTGCTCCTGTTGTGTTGTGGAAGATAAAGACTTTCAGAGGTGCTAATGAGCTCCTCGGCTCTGCCTTTGTTTCCAGTTTTAATCAGTCACCACAGGTCACAGTGTCTGCCACGACATATGCTGCTGCTTTATCACTTCAAAAAGCACAAATCCACAGTGTGGCTCTGTGTGTGTTTGCGTGTGTGTTGCTCTATCAGTCAAACTGAGACAATGTTTTTGTCTGCGGCAAGAAGAGCGTGACATATGTCGCCTCATCGGTTAAAGGACCAGTCCGCCTTAAATGTTAGTGTTGCTATTGATACTTCAGTATCTGAAGTAGCTCGCGTATGCCCAGAAGGGCCCAGAAGAATTCCTGAGCTGTTATAAAGTTTTATTTGCTATCCATCACTTTGATTTGATTGACACCCTTTGATTTGAGTGTTTACTTTTGCCTCATCAAGACCGGCAAACTTCTAATCCTCACTGGCTTCTTTTGTCATTCTTTTTCCCCAGCATTTACTTTTACAGCCTCTTGTCTTATGAGCTCACGCTCTCTTGTCTTCCCACAGTTTTCTCTGTTTTCATTCCTCTCCTCCATCTTTACCTGACCTCTCTGAAAGCTGTCAACCGTCTTTCTGATCCAAATCCAGGGTTAGGTTGCCAGAACAGCACAGTTTAGAGTTATTATTTTGAGCCCTGTAGCGGTTGCGGTTGGATTCGGGTTGTACACATGAAAACACCAGTCGGACTCGCTCTGATCATAAATTTGCTGCATTTTTAAACCAACCCTGGAGCGGTCGGTCGACTCTGATCTCACCCAGTAACATCGTGGGTTATCAATTTCTGATTTGGGAGTGAAAAGAAGGCGAATAACCTGTCAGTGATTTTGACCGGAGAAATACAAAAGGAGGGAGGAAACACACTGCAGAATAAGAGTACTATCTTTGTTCGGTGGTGTAGCTCTTTGCCTAGTGTTTGCCTGCTCCCTGGGGACAGTCCCTTTATCTAATCATCCAAGTGGACCTCTGACAGTGAGCACACACCCAGTAGATACAGATATCCAAGCTCTGGTGGCACCGTGGTGGCTACTCCACTCTGCTTGCTGGGGAACAGCCACCTCCCATGGCCGGCTCTTTGTCTGCCTCTTTTGGCTGTGCATATTTGCGACATTTGTCTGGTAATCAGATGCGTGGCGGCGTGTTTGTCTGCTGAGTGTGTGAATGTGTGTATGTGCAAAAGCATTGGCTGTAACCGCAGCACCCAGGCAAGACCCACCGCCACTCGTCTGGCGGGAAAATGCAACCCGTCTAGCGAGCCCAGCGAGGGCCCATTACCCAGAAGCTGTCAAGGCGCTCGACTGCCAGACTCGCAGCGCTGTGGCTCTCCCTCACTTCTCCTCAGCACACATACACAAACAGAGATGTTTGCAGAGGGGTGCAGCTTTACTGAGAACTATTACCTGTTTTTATCAAATTGAAAAACTCCTTTCAGTGAAAGGACTCTAATAGTCCTTGGAAGGAAAAAGATTTTTCCTGCTGAGGTTTTCCTTGAACTCCCTGCTAATATTGAAGAGAGCTCTCCATATTGCATGAACTGAACTACCAAAACCTTTTTACTCTATGTTGACAATTTATTTACTTTGTCCAGTAATAAAAAGCTAAAAAAAAATCATGATGGTGATGGACTAGTCAGTCAGATAGCTACTTGACTCCCATGAGTGATGGAGATTACAACAGCCCCTTTGTCACCAAACTCCATCAGGCTCTGCTATATACTATACGCTGAGAAACAAATAGACTGAAATAGGGCAGAACAGCGATCCAAGCAAAATTGGAAAATTGTAATTGGCCTCATTTCATCGTCAACAGATCAGATTACATAAATTTCAACTGTGCAAGGGTGCCCGACGAAGAAACTAACAAACTAAATCATGGTTGGTTACTCAGCTAGTTGCCATATCACTAGAATCACATGATGGTCAAAGGTGTGAGTGCCCATATTTAGTTTGATATGCTAAGAAAATAAGAAAGTAGGGGCAGAGAGAGGGAGTCTGAAGAGCGGTGGGGAGTGATGGAGAGGCCACGTGAGACAGACTGTTAGCAATGTAAGTTGAGTAGAGTTTCTCATACAGCAGCATAGTCTACCATGGTTGGGGTTAGAAGTTGCAGATAACTATTTGGGGTAAGAGCTTATCTTGGGTTCAAGCAACTGTAAGAGAGAAACACAAATCAGTTGTGGAACAGACTTTGACACAACATCAATATGCGCTTTGTAATTCACTCTGTAATTCATTTCAGTCAGGTTTTTCAGGTTGATTGCTTGCCTACTGTTTGCACCTAGCTTCATTTATCCATTTCTTTCCTAGAGATTCCATAGCCACAGAAACTAATATTCAAGCCTCCTGCTATAACCCTAGCAAGACAAAATATTTGCCACTTCGCATGCACATTTCACACGACACGTTATTTAAACGTAGCTGTGATATAGCTAATGAGGGAACATTCCATGCTGTTTCCACATACCATCACGAAACAGTCGCAAAGTAGGTCAGTTAATTAATTTATTTCACAAATTTCATGTTCAGCCCCTGATGTTGTTGTTGTTTTCTTTTAAACAACATCCACAAGAATCAATCTGAAAGTCAACTGACTCAACTGCACTTTGCTGCATACAGCTGAGTCATACAGGATATGCACTGTAGCCACCACCTGTGCAAAGTGGTGTAGTGGAGTTGTACTACGCTATATTTGAGCTGCACGCTCAGATGTGATTGTGGACTTGAAGCATCAGAGACGCGGTGGGAACAGAGGATTAGAGAGAGGAGAGCTGACCAAAAGACATTAGAGTGAGAGAGAGACTTGGAAAGAGTGTTGGAGGAGAGAGGGTTCGCCATTGCTGACAACTGTCTTCATTTTCAACAGCAGTTTCATGTCACTGCTGTAATTATGCACAGACCATATTTTACAGAAAGATTGTTGTTGCAGAATGTATGAAATTAAAAACATTTACATACACCGCATAAAGGCATCTTGGTTTAATGTGTGGCTGCACACTGATTGTACTGTGGACTGTGGGTTGATTACACTCGGGAAGCTCCTATGAATAGTAAAACAGAATGAACACTATCTTCATTAACATGATGTCTTCATTTATTAGCCTTCTTAACCCTGATGCTCTATTTGGGGTCCTGGGACTGTGGGCCCACTTTAACAGCTCAATAAACACACATAACATTCTTTCATCTTCTTGATACTCATGACATTTCTTCATTTTTTTGCAGAATTGCTTATAAACATGATTGAAACTGAGACAGGGTTTAAAACAATTGGTTAAATGCAATGGATTTTAACATGCTCTCTATCTGTGATTGGTGTGGGCAGTACTTTTCACACAGAGGAAGTTTATTGGATGGGCATGTATTGTGTTTTACCATTGGCACTACATTACTGTTTTTAATAATATTTTCAGTTAGAATAGTTATGTGAGTTTGTTCATTTGCACCTGTTGCATTTTGTGCAATGGGAAATTTCGCACCACAGTTACAGTTACATTTAGTTAAGCTGCTGCAAAAGACTTTAAGAGGTCTAGTGCACAGAACCGTAGCAGACTCAACAACATGATCTCATGGGGTGATGTGTAAATAAGGACATTTCATGCATCATGTCAGTGCTTTTTAGGGTTTTTCAGTTGTCGTTTTAAGGCATTTTTGAGTTTAAAATCAGAAAATCACCTCTAAAATCAAAAAAGGTGGCCTTCGTCATCTGTCATCATTCAGGTTTGTTGCCATGGTAACAAAAATAAATACTTGGTTGACATGAAAATGATTGGTAAGGGTTAGGTCTTGGTTAGATTGGATTATAATAGATTTGTTAGTTTTTACTTTCGTGACATGAGTTCAATATGTAGAGTCTGGGTGAGTTTTGTGTCACTCTTTATACAACCTCACCTGAAATGTTTTTCTTTATGACGTACATCCGTTCATTGACATTCAAATGACACCCGAAACACCTTGAGCCATTGTTGTGTTACTCATGCACAATTTGGTGACACCCGGCTGGACTGTGGACCCCTCATCCACTGTCCTGAGATCTGTGAGCTGAAGAATATCTCGGCGAGTCCTGGGACCAGCTGTGCTTCTGAAACATTTTTTATACATTACAGTGGACGGAACAGCTGTCTCCAATCTCCTTTTCATTCTTTTTACTTAAAAAATTAATTTTGAAAGGTTCTAGGTTGATGCACCATGCACAGATGGTTTGACCATCTAATCGACCACATAAGTCCTGGATCACACACTCATTCGCATCTATTTTACTCTGAAGTGCCTCTTGTTCATGCATAGAGTAAATAACACAATAAACCCCCAAATATTTAGTTATTTGGTGTTAATATGCTGCTTTATGGGTAATTTCCTCTTCACATGAAATGTACCAGCCCAGTTTTTACCATGCTGATATGTATGTGCAGGATTGTTCTGTTCTGAGGAAGTTAATGTCAGCTTGAACTACTCCTGACTGCAGTAAACTCATTTTCTGTGTGATTGAGTCTTTCCTCTGCTCGAGATCACCACCGTGTTTCATTGTTTGTTTGTTCTTCAAGGTTTTTATTTTTTTTTTTTTTTTTTTCATTTTTCAGGGAGGATATTTTAGCCTCCTCTCTCTCTCTATCATGCCCATAAACTGCATCATCTGGAATCACATTACACGCTACTCTCCAAATGCCAGTGCTCTGAATGGTTATGCTGCCGTCGTGCCTGGATGAAATGCACACAGACTTTTAGTTAAAGGCCACTACCTCTCAGCCAATGTCCCCAAATGTTGAGTACAGCTCAGCTGAACCCGTCTGGTATTTTGAAAAGTTGAGCCTCTAAAAGTTTCCATCAAAATAAAGGAAACGAGAAAGAGGAATGTTGTTTTTTGATTGCTATATTTCTCTCGAACATTCAACGTCTCTAATGAATAGCATCAATACTCTTCTTCACATCTTTCTTGTTGGGTTGTATTTAAACTCTTCTCCATGTCTTTATCTGCGCAGAAATTTGGAAATATGGTGAGCATAATGATGATGGCTGTTGTTTTTGATGATGTTGGTGATCAGGATGGCTTTTTTTTTAAACCCCCATTGATTCAGAGAAGGCGAAGTGCTTGATGGTGACGGTGGTGGATTCATGCGTGTGTTCTCGGCATCGATCGGGCAGCGAGAGGAAATAGGAAGGACGGTGCGAGTTACATTTTAAAGACCAGCGTTGGGTGTGATCCATACCGAACTCTGTGTATCGATCTTCTGCAGAGAGCGTGGAGCAGAGGAGGAGAGGATGGAGAAGGTCAGTGATCTGTAGCAGGCTCTCCCTGTTGATCAGGTGGATGAAGCTGGGTTCCGAGGCAGGGGATGGAGAGTTTGGTTATATAGCTGAAATGAATCTGGTTCATCATTTCTAGGTTTCCTAAAGCATTGGTATTGCTCTGAAATGTCTGTGTTGTTTGCTCCGGACTCATTTATAATGATTTGATGCCGACTTTTATCTTGCAGTAGACTCAATGCAATTTCACACACTACGATTTCAGCTGCAAGAGTGGAAGCGGATATATTATTTGTACTGCTCCTGTAATGGAGTGGAGTTTTGTTTTTGCTCTTATTCTTTTAATGTTATTAGCAAAAAGAAGTACAAGCGTTGTCGGTTTATGACAGAAAAGGCAGGATGAGCAGACAGTCCGGGGACCCCGAGGGGCACTGTGGTTGTAGTCATGAGATTTATTACATATTTGGAGATTTGCACCAATAAAACACTATATATCCTCATGTGTCTTCTCCACATGTCTTGTAAAGCAAAGCCCTTCCAAAAATAGATGTTTGCGTTCAACCAAATTACCACAAAAGGGGGTAAATAGCCTGATAATGATGTTTGATTTCTCTCATACATTGAGTCTTGGCTTTATTATTATGTCTGTCCCGCTGACTTTATCCTCAGCAGGCATGGAAGCTGGCAGCAGTTGCTACAATATCAACCTAAAGTTCTTCACAAGGATTAAGAGAGATATGCAGATTTAAGAGTTGTTATTCTCTAAGTCTGCCTTACAGCATCCTCTGCACCTGGGCCGATCTTACCCACACTTGTCCCAATTTTTGTGGCCATTTGTCTGGGGCTATTTTTCACGGCTGGAACTGGGTTGGAGGGGCCTCAAGGGGGCCACAATGACTTGCACTGCAAGGGTCACGCGACAGAGACACCTGACTGCATCAGAGGGTTAGTTTTCAGATGCTTGTCTATTGTGAAAGGATAATCAGTGATAATATAAGTGTTTTGGAAAAGTTAGTTAAACGTTTTCCCTAATGTGGAATTTAACGTGTGCCTTGTTACAGTGATTTGAATTTGTAATGACTGCACAAACTTTCAAATGTTAAAATAATGAGAATAAACGTAAACAAAGACGCGCACAGCAGGAAGACAATGTCTCTGTAAACTATGCACAAATAGCTTGTAGTATTTTCTTTCAAAAATCACACTTGCTGGTCCGTTCAGCGACTTTCTAGTTTTGTGTATTAGACTTCTATCATCACAGTTTTGCCTGAAATTGAAACAGCTCAATGTCATCGTAGTGAAGTCAACAAATGTTTTGATTTTTCAGACCTGTTTCATTAATTTGTGTATAAAGTTACATTGTTTTCAGTAAAAAAAACAAAAAACAATTTTGTCCAACTTACAATGTGGTCTGTGAGATAATAGTCTCATTAATATTGAAATAACAAGCACTGCTACTGTCTGAGGTGTGGCAAGTGAGGTCCAGAACCAGGCTGTCTTCACCGCAGTGGTCTCCTTTATCTTTGACCATTAGGCCTTCTTATTTAATAATAACTATAAAAAATAAATAAATAAAATAAACCTTGAACACATTTTTGCATCTTTTTTATATTATATGATTAATGAGTTACTGGGCTTTTATCACTTGCGGTATATTTAGGCCTCTTTTCCAGCTACAGTATGACTTGGTTCCATATTTTCTACAGCAAGTCTTTTTGAACAAAACAAAAAATTGTCACAAAACTGAAGTGTAGAAGAAAGTTTTTAAAACTAAAAACTAAAAAAAAAAAAAGAAATCTGAGGGAGGGGTGCAGAGAAAATTGGGGGAACGAAGGGTTGAAAGGAGGACACAGCACAGTTTGGGAGTCGGCGTGGATGCAGAGCAAGACGCGAGGTTGAGAGAGGGAGGGAGTGGGGGAATAACAAGATGAGCCAGGAGGCAAGGAAGTGGTGGTGTGTGTGTGTGTGTGTGTGTGTGTGTGTGTGTCATGAGATGCATTCTCATGTTAAACCCCTTTAACCTGCAGCCCGGCAAACATGCAAACACACACTGAGTTAGCATGAGTCACTCAGAGACCCAGACACTCTTAATAAGCCTAATATCCTCCACCGTCACAGACAGGCTCTGTCTGTCACACTTGGCTGTGTGTGTGCGTGCGTGTATGTGTGTGCGCTAACTGGCTCCCAGTGTTAGCACCGTCATCTGCGACTATATTATTGATCTGCCAGTAGAACGGAGACAGAACTGTCGCAGTTAAGCTCCGATGAAAACCTTCTTAGTCCACAAACACACACGCACGCACACACTGAGAGGAGAGATTGTGCGCACAGACACACGAACATGCACTTAAACACACAAATACATATTCATGGCGACTTGAAAGAGGCCTTTTCTGCACCACAAGCTTAATACAGTATTTGGGTAGGCTGGGAGAAATGCAATGCAGAGCTGCTAATGCAATATTTTGGACACATCTAGTGAAAAAAACATTACTGCTTGTTCTCAGATGACAATTTTTGCCTCTTTAACATTTGAATCATGCATCTGCAGATTATTGTTTTTATATATATATATATATATATATATATATATATATATAATTTATTTTTTTTCTCACAATAATCTACATACTGTGTCAGGGAGGTGTTGATTTGGGAGATTAGACTCTGGTTAGCAACTACTCTAACATGTGACGCTCTTTGCAAACCGTCTATAGAACACGTCAAACTACTGTTCAACATCCATGAAGGTTACGGTTCACAGAAGTGACACTAGGTATGAAGGAATATTTCTAAATTAAACTGAATCAAAGAGATTAAGCCCCATGACCCACATAAGAGTCCATCCACATGGCATAGACTGTTATAATATATGGTCTACACTGCACAATATAGAACAGAGAATAGGGCAGCCAGTAGCCTTCATTGTGTTTTTAAATGCTTAACTGGAATTACTTTACAGCAGCTGCATTCAAGGCAGTAAATAATATTTGTGCTGAACGCTGATGGAGCATCAGTACAAAGTGTTCCTTGTAAGCATGACCACATCAACAGCATTGAAAGGTACTGACAAATGATTGGGTACTGACAAATGATGACAAATGATGGGAAAAGCTCAGAAAACTCTTCTGTGTCTTATTCTGCATGGACAGATGAGATTTTTTGAGCTTTTCCCATCATTTGTTGTTTATCTACAGGACATATATTTAGACTCTACTCATTACCAGTTAAAAGCTAAAAACCAGCTGTGGAGTTCATCACCATACACCTGTCAGGGTTATCAATACTTTTCAGAAGTTTCAATTTTGTTACATTTGGACCACGAAGGAGTTTCAGCTTCACCCTCATAGAAATCAAAAGCTGCCATACTTTTGACTTCTATGTGCAGTCAGTTGTTTCCTATTTGATCAGCTATGTGGTCATTCACCTGACCTCCAATACCCCCACCAACTGTGTGATCATCCATGCATCCCTCCATTCATTTTCTGTAACCGCTCTATCCCTTTCGCGGGGGTGCTGGAGCCTATCCCAGCAGTCATTGGGCGGGAGGCAGGGTGCAACCAGGACAGGTCACCAGTGTGCCACTGGGCTGATACATAGAGATAGACAAACTCTTGTACACTCACATTCACATTCACCCCTATAGTCCATTTAGAGTTCCCAGTTCACCATGTTTTCAGGTGGTGGGAGGAAGCTGGACTGCCCGGAGAGAACCCACACAGAACACAGAGAGAACATGCAAACTCAACACAGAAAGGACCCAGTCGGGAATTAAACCCGAGACTTTCTTGCCATGAGGCGAGGTGCTAACCATGAAGCCACCGTGATCTACTGCGTGATCATTTTGAATCAAACCTTGCACAAGACAGACCAAAACAGGCTTCTGTCAGTTCAAACTGCTCAAGTCATGCATTTTACCAACAGGAGGGGACAATCATATACTACATTACAAGATAAACTGTTGATAGCAAAACTTCATTAACTTAATTCCTTAAATACGATCACAACGCCCTCTAAGCAGAGCACACTTGGGAGTCAGCTGCAGCAGCAGCACAATGGGACTGAGAACAGATCGCCAGCCATTTTGGCTACAAACGGATGTTTTTCTTAATTTAGCCCTGGTTGTCTGCCATCCAGTAAAGTGGCTTGGCTGGACCCGATCGATGCTGATAAGGAGACCTGGCACATGGCTTACGATGGTTTGTGTATGTGTGTACAGTAGGTGTGTGCAACAGGCCAGATCCGAAGCCAGCAAATTGATCTGACATCTAGCAAGCTAGAGAGTAGATAGCCACAGCTTTGGCTTGTCAGTCTGGAGAGAGAGAGAGGGGGGAGAGAAAACAACTCAGTGCACTGCTACTACAGCCCTAACAGTTGGGCTAAACACAGTGTTTTGGCACCGGGGCTGTCTCACGTATTGGTTTTCGAGGATAACTTGTCCCGGCAGCAGCGTCAGGGACACAAATTCCCCTCAGACATTGTGCAGCAGCCTGGGAAGCATTTTCCTCCTGTGATGTAGCCTTCGTTGCTGCATCAAGAGCAGGCGAGCGAGTATGTCAGCATGAATTATACGAATGATATGTAGCAGAGTTGAAGTACTCTGTCCATTATAAGACAAAACCTCATTTCCTGCCGAAAGACAAGCACTGCTGTCTTTTTAATAAATGGCCTCTGAACAGTTATCCCAAAGGGAGGTTTTGTCTATTGACAGTCGCGCTTATTTATAGCTCTTGACAGGCTCAATATTTTGGCCCTTGATATCTGCAAAAAATGGGGGGGTGGGGGCCGGGGGTGGGGGATGAGAGAAGCGTTGGCCTACTGAAGTCAGCACACATCAGCTTTTGTTTTGTACGGTTGCTCGGCTGAAAAAGATGACTGATCATGCCACTCTGTGAAGTCCTGAAGCGCTGCTCTCTTCAACTCTTTGTAGTCATGCAAAAGGCTCCCTTTTTTTTCGTATTCTGTTTTGAAGGGAGGCTGGAACGCTTGTGCACCACCATAAGAGAGCCGTGTCACAGCCAATCATTCCTGACATCATGTTTGTCAAGAAATATTTCTACCCACAGCTCCTTTTTTGAGATGTCCAGGCTGATCGGCAGAGTTGGAAGAGTTTTTGGCACATGGATTATTTATCGGCCGAGAGGAATGCGCGCACAGACACCTCGAGGAACATTGTTCTGGAAAGACTGGCTGGTCTCACACAGAGAACCAACATGTCTTCCCACTTGCTTCTCATTTGACTTCTGGCCCCGAGTCAAAATGGCTGCCTCCCACACTGGCAGACTGGGAAGTCAATCTGACCAATTTAGTGGGTCACAGGAGACTTCTGCTTCTCTCTCTCACTCTCACTCTCTAACCATTTGTTTGGAGCATGTGGACGAGGTAACAGAAATGGCAAGCGGTGCCTCGTCCTGCTGCGCTTTAATCACTTGCTTCAAAGGGTCTCGTGTTTCCCTCTGTCTGAATGGCAGAGGGGAGGAAAATGAAGCTCTACTTCACCTCGGCTGAATTCCTCTACATCAGACCCAGACGAGACTGATATCTCCCTTCACCTTCACTGTCCTAGCTCCAGTTTGGCAGCTCATGCTGAGCTTTTTATTAAAAAGGAACAGAGTTTCACTAAAACATATTATCGGTCGCAGCCAGACACAGAGCTCTGCATTCAGTTGGTGTTACTGTCTTTGGTGATTGCGATCTGCTGCAGCACTGCCGGCAAACAGAATTATTTTATTTGCATTTGCAGATGCACAAAGTTGAAATTTTGATTTATTTTTACCTTTGTTATAATGCATGTGCTTGAACAGACAAGCTCATGTGCAAGTGGTCAGACGTGGTGACACTGGCCGCCATCTCACCCCATATGTGTTGTCTGAGGATCAAGTCTCACCAGGACAATCTCTGCTGTGTATCTTCTCTGCTTGAAACAAATTCAGGAAAGTTTTATTTCCAGGTTTTTGCCTCAAATATTCTTTTATTAACACAATGCCCCTATTGCCAAGTTGTTCCATGTAAAACACATACAACCTGAACAAAAATGTTCCACGTGAATGTTTTCCCATCTGTCACCTACAGTTTGGAAGGGTTTAGCTAAGTTAGTGCAACTCAAGCTAATTGGTCAAACCTGCAAAAAAAGCAAAACACTTTAAAAAGGGTATTGCAGAGGTCTTACAGGGATGTATGTGCATTCAATGTGTTCATTAGATCTTGATAATGCACATAATGCATTGTGATTATATTTATACCACCCTGCCCCTAAGGTTGAGTCAAGTTTTGGCAACTTGCAGAATGAAGATGCAGGTTACAAAGACTGAACTCCATCCCAAAGCAATACACTAGACCCAAGAGTTCACCCAAACCACCCCCCTAAGAGGATTTGGGATGCTTTCAAAGTGTCACGCTACATGTGCCTTTGCATTTGAAAGACAGCAGTTATTTTTTGTATGGGCACAAGAAGTCCTTGTCAAGAAAATATAAGCATAGGTCATTTTAATGGTTGGTCCAAACAACCAATGCAGTCATTTTTCTGTTGAGGACAACCTCAACAGCAAGCTGAATTTACTTTGTGGTCAGGTTGGTCACAGACTTACAGTAGCCCTGGGATTCAATGTCTTGCTTACGGACACCTCAGCTTAGTGAACTCCACCTTGCACAGAGGCTTAAACCTGCTTAAACCTTGAGCTGAAGATTTTTCCCATCTCATTACACCATCCTGCCATGCATTATGCACTACATGGCCCTTCTCCGAGAAGCAATGTTCAACAGTCTCCTGGGGCCGTTGACATTTTCAACCTGTTGAATTCTCTTCTCTCTTGAGATATGAGATACAGCCGAGTTAGATAATACCTGGACAAAGAAGCAACAGTTAGCTATTGTTTCAACATAATGCGCAATTAGGTAAAACTCATGTGACCGGGCAAGATAAAGCGCACAGTTGCAGAGCACACTGGTGTCCTCCATCTTCCAGCTCAGGCTGTAATTAAAGGTCCACAATAGCTGTTCTGGGATGTGCCTGGGCTTTTTCCCTTGGCTGCTTGATGGGCTGCCGGAATGCCACTGATGCAGCAAGAAATTCATGCTGGAGTGGTACTTTAATAACATCAGCAACCCTGAACTCTGTGTGTCTTCCTCTGTAGCCCAGACATGTGTGTTTATCAGTTTTCCCGGAGGATCTACAGTGTGAAATGTTTCAGGTCTTGTAACTCTCACTGGCGCTGTGCAGTATCAAGCTTCCAAGTGCTTCTCAACATTCACCTTTAATATCACACGCTCCATATGGACTCATTTATGTCTCCAAGCTGGTCTTAAATTAGCACTGAAAGACATTAAGAGACTGCCTATAAGTCTTGTGTATAACTACCAGCTTTCTGTTCTCTAACAGGTTCCTGCAGTTCTGTTTTAACTCCTTGCTCTGCAACCTAGTACTAGTGGTGTTCTGTACCTTAAAAACAGAACAGTACTGCATGTATTTAAACCAAAAAAGCAGTGACAGTGACTTTGTGGCAGCAAGGGAACCAAACCTTTGCTACCAAATGGTCAGTTAAAGTGACCAAAAAGTCCCACTTCCACTAAAGCCAAAGATGGTCGTCCTGATCTGCAAAAGCCAGTATTACACCACCACTACTACTTTTGGTTGTACTACAGTGTTTATTTCTTTTCTTATATGGCTTGATTGTGGGACCACTGTCGGAGTCTGTGAATTAAACATGATGTTGCATTTCAGGGGATAAAAAGTTTCTCTGACAATTGTCTTTCTTGAGAGCCACATTACTCAGTTTTATCAGGGAAAAGGCAAAGACTTCCTCTTGCAATGAACACCATAGGTTGGGCTGCACATACAATGTGAGTCAGTATAATGCTAATAGAGAAGTGTTTAGTGTTTAATGTGGCAGGTTTACTGTAGCTAACCTACATCATATACAATGTTCATTGTCTCAGAATAGATAATCAAACTGTGGCTGATGTGGCTTTAAGATCCTTGTTTTAACTGAAAAGTCACTGCTGGTGAAAAGCTGTATAATTCAGTGCAGTCAAGTAGCAGGGCTAAAATCAGCACCAGTGTTGCTTTCCCTGGACCGGTCTCTTTGGTGGTACCAGTAACCACTCTCACGTCTGAGTGCCTTGAGAGTAAAAGTCCAGTTTCGTCAGGAGGAGTGAGGGATGATCTGAAAGTTATTGTACTGAATGCCAAATTAGTTTAACTTGACTGAGATAGAATCGGCTGCAACACCAACTACTAACATCAACAAATTGGACAAGGTTACTATTATTTTAGAGCACTTGAAGCTATTATCACTTGTATGACTTATTGGTTATGTGGCTTACAGCCAAGCCATGCGGTGTAGTTCCTGCTCCCACTGGGATCAGCCAGTGAATTATGGAACTCTTTGAAGTCATTTCAGGTTGCGATACTGCCTGTCTTGTGTTGCATTATATGGCAGTTTTCCTGGGGCTTCTGACAGACACGCTGCTGTCAGTCCAAGGAAAAAAGAAAAAATTGTGACATTTACACACTGCACTCTACAGAAAACTAGTGTCTTGCTATTTTCACAGTTCAGAGACTGTATACTTACACAGACCTGATTTAACACCAGCTCCTGACGCAGTTAAGGTCATATTTGGGATCATATCCTGCCCATGTTTGTCATCTACATGTAGAAGCAATATATTGTGTGTATTACCATAGCAACAGAGTTCACTCTCCGGATGTTTTTCATGTCTCAGGGTTCCTGTTGTTATCTGCTCCATAACTATCATATGAAGGTGAATAACACCTGTGTAGCATGGCAGTAGCTCAGATTCCCACTGAGGTTGTTCACATGAAAACAAGAATGTGCACATGATGCTGCAAGGTGCCCTGATAAAGGTGGAAATATACCAATTAATATGCAAAACATAGCACGATATTATCTACATGCAATGGAAAATTAAAGAAACTGTGTCTTGCTAAAACTAACAAACTCAAAACTTTTCAGAATTGTTCCATAGAACCAGCTGTATCTGCTGTCTATCTTAAAAGATCTATAAGTCAGTGTTTTAATGAACAAATGGGTCAAAGTGACTCAAAGTAAGTCCTATGAAAGATGACAAACCAAAGAATTATCGCTCAACCTTGCAATCTCTCTGTTTCTTTAAAGCTAATGTTTGGATTAATAACCAGCAAACATATTGCATGATTCAGTCTTAACACCCAGAATCACTTGGATTTGGTGGAGAGCCAAGACTATAAAGTGATCATTGGACTTACATTTATCAGATGGCCCAGATACATGCCACAACATATGTCTGCTGGATGGGCCACTGTAATCCACATC
Organism: Datnioides undecimradiatus; assembly: GCA_008933995.1. Taxonomy (NCBI): domain Eukaryota; kingdom Metazoa; phylum Chordata; class Actinopteri; order Lobotiformes; family Datnioididae; genus Datnioides; species Datnioides undecimradiatus. The sequence continues at coordinate 2,188,966 of WARS01000030.1, read as the reverse complement.
AGCTCAAAGACAAGGTTATTTCTTTTGTGGACTTTAGCCTCCAGTGGTGTCCACCAAAATCTATTAATGCAGCTTTAAGAATCAATATTTTTAGCGTTACATTACACCACAGCAAAAACACCAAAGGCTTTAAAAACAACATTTTAAAAAAGCACATTTAAAAGTGAAACTGTGTCAGAATCCTGCATCTCACTGACTTGGCGAGATGTAACTTCTGTCGCAGTGAAGTCCCAGAACATCACGGGACTTACAGACAGGTGACAACTTCAAATACACAAAGCATCATAACAGCTCTGTGAGGGAAATAAAACACATTGCATGAATAATGATGTGATATCTTTAGTTGAACAAGTACAATGGAATCATGTCTCATATCCTTCAGTTGATGTCTCTGTCTGACCTGGTCACTCACAGATACAGCAGGGAGAGCTACATTTGTGTTTGTTGGCTGTCGGGCTGAGGTTTGCTCCATGGGAGAATCACATGGAGATTAAAAGTCTGCTCAGTGTGGACAAATGGAACATTCTCTGTATGTAGCAAACCTGAAAACAATGGTACCTCTGAGAGAGACTGCCGTTGCTGTTAGAACATTCAGACAGGATGAATTTGGGCTCATGGGAACACTGGTGGAGGTTGCTAATTTGTGGCAGTAAATAAAGGTCAGGACAGACAGTGATGACTCGGGATGTAGAGACGACACAAGATAGTTAAGATATAAAAGGTGAACAGCGACTCTCAGTGTGCAGACAATGAGCTGACCTTTGTTTTGTGTATCCTCAATGTAAGAGTAGAATTGCAGAAATGCCACAACTGTTCTTAAGGTGTTGGTCCATCATGACTATCCAGAAGAGCTTCAGTTCTACCTGCTATAAAACTTAAAAGCTATCGCCTCATTTAGTGTTTTGATTATGAAGGGCTCATCTTAGATGTTGACCTGCCGACAATAAAATGTATAAAGTATGATTCACACCATTCTCAGATTCATCAAACAATTCAATGAACCAATTACACACTGCTTGGAAGCATATTGTTTTTGTTATGACACCTTCCTGCTGATTTATTCAGGTTTTTTTCCTTTAATTTCTCCATGAAGCAATCTAAAAACATTTTAGAATATACAGCATCACACTAAGTGTCTCCTCATTCGGTGTTACTAATGCATTTTAGCTATATGAGTGTCATTCTGAGCACAGACAGCAGACAGAGGAGGCATCACTGCCACAATTTGTGATTACATCAAAAGCAAAGTCAGGAGGCAGTGATTGATGGTCAAAGAAGCGACGAGACTGAATATTGATGAGGCCTTTGGGAATAAAGCAGATATACTTTCCTCTGAGTGGTGAGGATGAAACTTTGATGTGACACATTTTTTAACGCTAATATAGACTTTATTTAGATGACTCTAAAGCTTTTACAAAAGTGCAGCGTCAGTGGCAATGAGGGTGTGAATCAGATTGTATGAGGTGTGAATAAGCAGCTAAAGGTAACTTCGAAGGCTGCCGCTGACAAGCTGTGATTAATGAAATGTTTGCGCGAAATGAGATACACGTTTGCAGAAGTCATCCACTTTGTTTGTATTATAAAAGCCCCTGTGTCCCAGCTGGGGGTTTTTATGTAAAGTCTGTAAAATGTTTTTAAAAAATTAGTCTGAGTAAATGAACAAACCGCTCTCTGGTTTTAGCCTTTGAATCTAAATTAGTGTTGACACCATCAACAGCTGAATGAGCTAAAAAGGCCTTTCGCCCTCCCTTCTTTGTGTGTTGTTTCTCTTTATGGGTGGCTCTATTATCTAACAGCTCTGTCTACAAGATGGCTGGCCATTGTGGTCAGCACAGATAACAGATAATATGCAGAGCATGGAAATAGATGGATTATATGGACTGGGTTCAGAATGTGTTTATTGGGTGGATATAATGACAGGATTTTCATTGCTATCTCTGGCATTCGCTCTTTTAAGCCTCCCTCATTGGATTTAGCAGAGCACTCTACTCTTTCTCTCTATATTCTCACTCTCCTCATCCATGATTCCCCTCTTTTCTCTCATCTTTCAGCCCTCTGTCTCTGTATTATATACCCACTTTCATTGTCTATTTCTTTGTGTATCATACCCCTTCGGTCCATCTCTCTGTCTCTCTCTCTTCTTCTCCAACCTTCTCTATTCTTGCTATTTTCCCATCCCTTAATGCAGCAGAGCACTCACCCCGATGAGGTGGTCAGAGAGCAGTGGTTTGATTTGTGACATTACCTGTTTTATTCTAGGAATAGCAGCAAATGGCCCAAATGTGCTCTTTAAAGCAGCTGAAAATATCAGATCAGAATGTACAACAGGGCATTATTTGAAATTACGGAGCATTACGCTTCCCATCTGTTCTTTTTTCCAACTGAAAATAAGAGCTTTACCAAGTGGCGCTTTTAACTCAAATTGTCATAGCCGGGCTCAAGTATTGCAATCAAGGGCTTTTACCTAACTTGCTATTTACTTGATATGAATTACAGTTAAAAATTGTCCCCTTATCTTGACATACAGTACATTCCCACTTATTGTACGAATTATTTGTGTGTGTATTTATATATTCGATTTATACCCCCTGAATGGCAGGGGCCAATAAGCGGCAATGTGGTATACTGTCTAATGGACTCACCCTCAAGTTAAGTAGCATCAGGTTTTATATACATTATTATTTCCATTATTAGGTCCATGAACTTTGGCACTTCTGCAACTCAACTATGACTTTAGTTTAATATTGTGTTTATAAGCTTTTAGCTGATTAGCTAGCTGATTAGTACCAGGTGAGAAATGATAGGTTAGCTCATTAGAGTCAGAGCTGTGCAAAGGGTCTGTAGATTCTGCCTCCTGCTTTTGGTCAGTAATACTATAATACTGTCGTATTAAGATAAAGTCTAATAAGATATTTCAGTATTGTTTGGTTGTTGTTTTTTTATTTCTTGAAACTTATGCAAATCAAAAATACACATGCAATCAGGTGTCAAGATTAACTGTATATTATTTATAGTCTTTTGAAGCCTGTTGTCTTAGCTAGATTAGGTTTAGATTGTGATATGTTGGTTAAGGTCTTAGATACTGTAATCCACAATACTGATGATTATCAGACATGTCATATGATATCTGAGTTTGTCAATTTTGCCCACAGGGCAGATTTTGCAGTGGATAGCTAGGGAACAGAGACCAGTAGAGACCAGGGTTTACTTCTTTTGTCCTCTGTTTTAAGTCTCAGGATCCCAGACTGTGGAGCAGTAGACTGCAGAACACTTGCTGTGCCGATTAGAAATCTTATATCTCCTAACAGATAAGAAACTCTAGGCTAATTTCATGGTTATTACTGGTGGTCCAGTCTGATCTTCCCTTTTTCCTCATCACTCCTTGTCATGCCCCCAAAATATAATATTCTGATATTTAACTATAGTAGGTCATCAGTCATCAGATAACCTCTCTGCCAGTGCCATCCCAAATTACAACATTTTGGAACAATTTTTAGAGATTGGATCAGTCAATTATCATAAATCAGGAATTGAAATAAGCTACTATATGCTCAAGTCTAGTATGGGTTTATGTTCATCAGTCATAGTTTGATTGAGTTTGATGTCTTTATTCATAAGGATTAATACAAATGTTTACAATTATGATTTTAAGCAAAGCAGAAGACCTGTTCTGGGAGCCATCAACCAGGGCTTAAATTGGCAATCTTATCAATATACAATGTGGAATAAAAAGTAGGATAGAGCTTCTCTCTTTTTGATTCATCATCCTTATTTGGTAAGGTCAGTCTTTCTAGATTATAGAAATAGCTGGAGGCAGTCTGAGACAATCCATTATTGCAGTAAACAACACTGCAACCTTGATTTGGGATTATGCTATATGGGATTATGTAATATGTTTGGATTTGGTGCTTACCGACAGCAGCAGGGGATGAGTAAAATCACATATTATATAGCACTGACATGGTTGAGCTTGGCAAATTCAACACAAAAACCACTGTTAAGCCCAGTGGACACAACGCTGTCCTGTGTACACATAAACTAAGCCACGCTTACACCTGCACGGCCACAGCATTATATCATTAGCGATGATGAAGTGCCATGCCATGGCGTGACCTGTGGCAGGCGAGCCGAACACGCTGTCAATTAGTTCTCTCCTGGCCCACTAATTACACTGTCACATCCCGTTGACGGGCCATAGAAGTTCAATGGGGAAAAAACACTAACTCTCTGTGTTTCCTGGGCCAAGAGGTCAATGAGCTGTTTCAGATACTGAGGTCTGATTAGATGTACCTGGTGGCCAAGAGGAGGCGGATGGCTGCTTGTGTGGGCAGAAAGGAGGGGGAGGGAAAGAAGAGACAAAGAGGGAAACTTTAGCTCAGGTGGTAGAGAGAGTCAGCTAATATTTGTACTGTAAGGTTGGGTTAGTCCCGGAGCCACCACATTACTGAAAAATCTGCATCTGGGAAAAATTTATGTGTTGCTCGACCAACACTCCAGAATCCAAATATATGCATCCTACAGAAGTCTAAAATAGAAAAATCATCAGACAATTTTGAAAGATGGCTGATTGATGAGTGAGTCAGTACAGTACATTGATCCACACCTTCTGTCTAGACTGAAATATCTCAGTAAGGACTGGATCGATTTCCATAAACCTTTGAAGATATTCATGATCCTCTGAGGATGAAGCCTCTTGCCTTTTAATAATCTCCTTAATCCCGTATAGAATAATACTACAGGGTTATTGTTTGTGCTTTTGATTGTAAAATTGTGTCTTGAATTGTGATAAAAAATGAGCTCAAAGTCATATTTGACCTCTCCTGGGCCTCAGAAGAAGAATCACAAGCACTTTGGTGATCTTTTATATCCAGCTCAACGTGAAAGGAGCATTTTGGGTTTTGAGTGAACAGAATCAAGAACAAACTGGATGGATAAAATCAGGGGCACACCTGCCTTTCCCTGTTTCAAGAAATTTTAATAACTTTGGTGATCACCTGGGAATCGTTATCATCATTCATGTCACTCTGAAGTCAAGGGAAAACTTTACTTTGCCAGATATTTTGGCATACAAATGACATTCCCATTGGCCTCAGCTGTTCTTTGCCTTTAATGCAAATGCGACATGAAGATGAATATATACCTGCTCATCATCAGCATGTTAACACTGTCAACATTATTAGCAATCAGCTTGAAGTAGCACTGTGGCACAGCTCCAGAGAGGCACTAGCATGGCTGTTTCCTCTTCATCTTGCTACTTGATAAAAAAAAGTCAAACAATAATTTGAATTACAAAATTGTTGGTAGTTACTTTCTTGTTCATCAACATAAATACGTACTAAACTAATTGCTCTTTTACTAACTGATATATAGCAAAAGGCTAAGCTTGTGGAGCCAAATGGAAGACAGTAGAAAAGAAATTGTCTCTTTTTGCTCAGCGCTCACACCCTGACTCTGATTCATGATCCAGTCCAGCTGTGTTAGATTGTTCTGCTATAGCGGCATCTAGTTTAGCCTATTCTCCTCCAAAATATTCTGTCATATCATGATCTAATTCTGTTCCTGTCTTGTCTTCTCTCGTCTGTTCTGGTCTGTCCCGATCTCCCTGATAATATGAACAAATTCCTTTATTTCCCCCAAGCTCAGACAGAAATCTGAAACCCTCTGGACTGTTTCTGATTACACCTCCAGCCCCTGTTGACGATAACCCCTCTTGGCCTCTTTCCAACAAGGTTTATACCTGGACCTACAGTTTGCTTTCACTTTTACCTACATCAAATTGGTAAATAACACCTCTACTGAAGCATTTTCCAGAGAACCGAGGCAACATTTTGATGCCAGCACATTCAGGAAGAGAATGCAAGGGCCAGTCTGCCCTGCCCTTTAAAGATAATATATTGACTCAGCCTCTGTCATCAGTACTGGCTGTCTGAACCCAGACTAGTGATAATAATCCCCATCATCCTGCTCCATCCAAGGTGTACGCCTGATATAAACACACTCCATCCTCCAAGACACCCGGGTTCAGCGACACTCTGCTCCCTTGCTCCCTCATGTGTGTCTCTTTCGTGTAGCAAATGTGTGCAAGTGTATAGCTTGTGTGTGCGTATGTGCACGTGTGGGGGTGTATTGTTTGGTGTAATGGCGCCTGATGAATAAGGAGTCTGCTTTGCTGAGAGAGGGTCCCATTAACATGTATCCCCCCTCACGATCCGTCACACAACCCGTACACGCACACACAGACAGAATGGAGGTAATCAATGGGATGATTTAATAGCATCTGCTCTGTGTCCACAGGGAGTGAATTGCATTCATCGCTATATGTTTATCTATGGAGGCTTTGGGATACAAACATGTAGGATTTCATACCAAAATGCTTTTCATTTTGACTTATGCAGCAATACCAACAAGGGAATACCGCTACCTGGTAGTCATCTGTCAAAACTGGGGAAACACTGGCAATGATCCCGTATAGTGCCATACCATGGGGTTCAAAGAATTAAAGAACAGTGTGACATTTTGGGAAATGTACACACATCAGCTATTTTGTGCTAGGTGAGCAAATGTATACAACTCTCATGTGTGTATGCTAACTAGAAAACTTGAACCATAAAGCTACCAACTTAGTATAAAGATGAGTAGAGGAGGAAGAAGAGAGGAGACAAAAGCTAAGCTTGGTTCAAAGTTGAACAAGTCTGCTCTTTAAAACCACAACTTGGGTTTTACAGTCTTTAGGCTAAGCTAATTACCTGCTGCTTCTGTCTTCATGTAAAGCACATAGACGTGACAGTATTTTTATCTTGCTTGAAGAAGTCTGCATCATTTCTTTTGCAGCAGTCCACTGTCAAGGCTCACAGTGGTAGCATGTAACTGACCCTCGAGTATTGCCATCTTATCAACAAGTGGTTGGTCATCTGCCGGTCCAGGTGCAGTGAAATGGGTCTAGACACAGCACTTGACCCACTTGAGACTGTTGGACTTCAGGAGTGAACACATCACTATCTTCAAACTCAAATGGAATAATCATCAGTGGGGCACTAAACACAACTTGGTGCTTTTTTTTAAAGTGTCTCAGACTCTTAAGGGTGTGTGATACATACACTGTGTAGCACTTCGGAATGTGTCATTATATTAAGTCACACTGTGCTGATCTGTTATACTTGTTGGCAGTTAATTATCTGTACTGCATTGTGCTCACAGCCAGCTTACTGTATATCATTATGTGGCCCGGGTTGTAGCACAGCAGCTAATGTTAGCTTGCTGGGATTGATCTGTGGTATTGACTGTCCTGCCTGTGGCTTTAGCCAGCTGAGCTGAACAAGGTGCTGTGACAGTTACTTTGGTAATATGCCATCTAACCTTCACACAACAGCACATCTCATTTGCAGGATATAGCGTACCAGACTTTCAGGCTACAGTCAGTCTTGCCTACATGAATATAGGGTGAATATAATAATAAATATTAAATAGAGACCTGAAAAGACAAAAAGAAGACTTGACAGGGCTAAGTGATTGGGCTATTCGCTTTTTTAGAAACCCGATGAAGCATTTTCTTGACCATTCAACCGTCTGATAAATGATTTGAGAGACATGTAATTGACATCTCCGGTAGTATATGAGGAGTGAACCCTGCAGCTGAAGAATCATCAGAGGTGCAGATCCATAGCTGTAAACAGTATTGTAAACAGTATTGTTTACAACTAGAGGAAACACCCCAACAATTAACAACTCATAGCAAAGCTGGAAGGATGCTAATTGCCTTCCCTTTGCTTAAAATATTGGCTGTGACAAGTTCTGTTCCACGGTGTGATTTTGTATCTCAGGGAGTGTTTGACATCTACTGTAGCCTGTATTCTCCCTTCTTACATCTTTACTCCAATGAGAGCTAGTAAATGGAGAATCCTGCTCCTTTTTACTTCGTAGTGGTCATTTCAGGTCACATGTGCTTTGCGATCTCCGTTATCAGCATCTCAGTAAACAGTGAATTGAACCACAAGTGGAAAACTGCAGCATATGGCAGCAAACCAAGTGGATAATCAGACATATGCACAGCAGCACAGTCGATCCTGCTTACAAAACGGTGATATCTGTGATATCTGTTACAGTTTGTTAATGAGTTAATGAGTGCTTTAATCTCCAGTTACATGAAGCTTTAAGTTCACATTAGTGTGCGCTTTAAAGACAAAGGTATATTTTCATTCAGGGACTCAGTCATAGGACCACTGTAAAGGTGGTTCCCTGTCAGGCAGTAATTAAGTAAATAACAGCCATGGGTCCACTCTCTCTATATTGCACTCTATACTATAGCTATACAGCGGCATGCAAAACATTTCTGTTAATGTGAACAGTTAAGCAAGTGGAAGATGAAATTATCTCCAAAAGGCATAAAGTTACAGATGACACATTCCCTTTATATTTTAAACAAAATATTTTTTTTATTTTCATCTTTTACATTTTCAAAAAAACAAAAAAGGAAAATGGCCTGCAGCAAAAGTTTGGGCATAGTTAGTACCTAGTAGCACCCCTTTGGCAAGTATCACAGCTTGCCAAATGCCAAATGCTTTTTGTAGCCAGTCAAGAGTCTTTCACTTCTTATTTGAGGGATTTTCACCCATTCTTTCTTACAAAAGTATTCCATTTCTGTGATTCCTGGGCTGTCTTGTGGACACTGCTCTTTTGAGGTCTATCCACAGATTTTCAATGATTTTTAGGTCAGGAGACTGTGAGGGCCATGGCAAAACCTTCAGGTCTTTTGCAGTCAAACGGGGGTTCCCACTTGCTTTTCTAGCAATCCTACGGGCAGTTCTCTCTGATATTTTTTTTATTATATCTTGACCTCCACTGTTCCTGCGAACTGCCATTTCTTAATTACATTACATTCTTAATTACATTCCAAGCTGAGGAAATTGGTACCTTTTTATAGCCTTCTCCTGCTTTGTGGATGTCAATCATTTTCATTTTCAGGGTGCTAGGCAACTGCTTAGAGGAACCCATGGCTGCTAATTGTTGGGACAAGGTTAGAGGAATCTGGGTATATGTAAAGCTTTGAAATTTGCATCACCTAGCCTTTCCTAACAATGATTGTGAACAAGCCATGACCCTAACAGGCTAATTGAGGTCTGATACCTTGGTCAAAGTTATGCGAGTCTCTTGGGGTTCCCATTCTTTTGCAGGGTACTGCTTTCTATTTTTCACTCTAAAATTGTAGAAAACAAAAATAATACACTGATATTGCTTAAAATATTGCAAAAGAGTGTTTCATGTCTAACTTTATGCCTTTTGGAGATCATTTCATCTTCAACTTGCTTAACCTTTCACATTAACAGAAATTTTGACCAGGGGTGCCCAAACTTTTGCATGCCATATCGTAGTATAGTATACAATGAACAGGGTCGGGCTTTGGATTCTTGTTGACTTGCATTTAAGCTAAACCAGGGGTGACACTCAGGGTCTTTACATGTAAGAACAGGTAAGAGGGTAATAAAGTCAAACATCTTCATCAATTTGAAGATTTATATTAATTAAAATATGTGGTATATGCATTTGCTCTCAGCAACAGATTGTTTTAACAATCATAGTAAAATAGTACTGCTGTGTTTTCCTTGTAGCACAGATTTAATTAAAGTGTGTGTGTGTGTGTGTGTGAAAGGGGGCATCTTCTTTGGTCAATACACAGCACCAATCAGTGTCTGTATGAATATTTTCCCTTGGGCTCTCTGTTACACTGTCATATTTTTGTTAAGGAGTCTCTTCCAACCTAATTTAAACTGATGTTTTCTCTTCTTCAGAAGCATCTCACTGCCCTTTCAGAAACATTTTTATCTCAAAGCCTTTTGTGCTCCCCAAAATCTTTTCTGTGACAGGATAAGGATAACACTTTTGCTGGATAAACTCCCTGTTTCTCCAAAAGAAACTTGTTTTGAGCTTGACAACAATGTGTTTTGGAGTGTGGATCTTATTGGTTTTGATAAGGGTCTCTATCCCCAAGGTCTAGAAGAATTTTACCAAATCTTAGGACTTTGTTGTTGTTTGTCATTCCTCAGATGAAGGTAAAACATGAAAAAGCTGCAAATGGAGATATGAGGCTTTTTGCAAGATGACATACAGTGATATAAAACTCTTGAAACCAGTGTTTTCCATGGTATTCCTGGAATTCCTATTTTATTGCAATGCCATAAAGTGGATTTTGAAGGGAAAAGAGTTTATGGGATATGAGTCTGATGGAAATGCTATTAAAGTGTAAAACTGCTCTCCTAGTGCACCAGCAAACAAGAAGACAAGTTAGTATAAAATGTAATTCTTGCTCATATTTCTAACCCGGTTTGCTTTCTGTTGGTTGTCTCTTCCAGTTCAGCAGATGAGAAATTTCGTTGGAACAACCAAGGTAATATTTTCTTTTAAATACTTAGTACATTTTGTCTGCTCCACTATTGTTTGCATTCTAGCACTGCACATTGCTGACTGTGCTCATTACAATGGTGGCCATTGTAAAAGTACCCCAACATGCACTAACAATATATTGCTGCAATAACATACAGCAACTATGGTGGCTGCTGCAGTGAAAATGCTCAATCAAACTCTCTGCACTGAAACAGGATTTAAAAAAAAGGCTTGTTCTGACAAAAAACTTCTTCCTCTCAAATCCTTCACTGTGCTTCACCTTTTCTGACAGCTGGGTAAAGGTCAAACAGCATTTACAAATAATTCTCAGCATTTAGTTTAACCTGTTTGGAGAGCCAGATGGGAAAGGGTTTTCCATAAGGGAGGAAACAAGAATCAATGAGTGTGAGGCCTTTGGATGATTTAAAAGTCAAATGAAGACACCTCTATGGGCTTGACAACTTCTTTGACAGCAGTTCAGTTGAAGGGACACCACCCATCACCCATGCATGACACTTAAGTCTCCCTCTCTCCCTCTTTGTCAGTCCTGTTGAGATGTAAAGGGTGTTGGGAGTGGATTGATTATCTGAGTGCAGGGATGGTGACCTCTGCCAACAAAGAGGTGACTCAAGGTTTGTGGTCAAACGTGTCACACCGAAGCCCTCCAGCATGTGCTGTGGTCTTCATCCATTTATTGCACTGAAGCCTGACCACTGGGCCTCAGAAAGACTAAATTTACTCAGCTGCCACAAAGGAAAACCCTCCCTCACTCCAATCAGACATTTTGATCTCATCATCACTCACAAATCATTAAAAACCCATCACTTCTGGATCAAGCAGGTTTAAAAATGAGTTTGGGCTTGTGTTTGTGAGGGTGAGAGCAAATCCAGAGTAATGTCGCAGACAGCACTGGAAATGTTTCACCAACAGCATCAACATCATCAGTCTGCAGTTGCGTCAGTCGAAGTCAATAAAATCAGCCTTCTAAATCCACTTACTAAGGCCTCCACTATTACCATCTCTCTCTCTTGCTCTCGATAAGAGATTAATGTTGCTCCGAAGACTCATTTGTAAGGTTTTATCCCCTTTGGCAGCCCTCTCTAACTTGAAGACACTGGGCATGTTATCAGCCTCACTCTGACAGACAAACGGCTTGGTATCTAAGTGCGAGGTGGCGCTGCATAGACTTAGATCCCACAAGATTTGTTGCTGGATTACCATATGGGTTTTTACCCTTGAACCAAGGTTTACTCTGACACAATACTCGCAGGTCTAATTGTGTTTTGAAGGGTGAAACATTGAAGTATAAGCAAAAATGGCCGAAAAATATCAGTGTTTTGGTAGTCGATGAGGCCATGGCTATTTTACCAAGGGTGGCAAGTGTGAAACTCTCTGGAGCCATGAAAGGGTTAGGTTTATTGTGTCAGTTGGTTTGTGGTAAATTGACAAAGCACAAATCTGTTGGAGAATTCGGTATGTGCTACGAATTCATTTCAATAATTCAAATGATCAGACCCTTAAGGTTTGGGGAAACCTTAATGGCCCATCTTGTAGTCTGAATCCCAGTTGAACAGTGGGCTTTTTTGTGCAATTTTAACTGTTGATTTAGTCTTATTCTCTGCTAACATGCCATATGGTGTCAATTTTAAAATAAGAATAAGTAATGGCATCAACTGGCACACCACTGCTGCTATCCATGTTTTTTTTTTTATTTAAAAGTAACTTAAAGTGATTTGAATTCATTTTTTATGTTCTTGTCCACACATTGCCCCCCTTTTTAGTCTAAATCTCCTGCTGATGAATCCGTGATTTCACATTTAAATTTTGCTACCTAAAGCCACACATTTCGAACCTGAGCTAGGACAGCTTCGTATCATAGCATCTATGAGAGGAAGTTACAAAAGAAACTACGTCTTTATATCCACTTTTTTCTCTTTTTGTTTGTGCACACATAGATGGACAGAAGGACATAGAGGAGGAGCTGACGACAGGACTGGAACTCGTGGACTCCTGCATCCGATCGCTCCAAGAATCAGGCATCTTGGACTCGCAGGACACTTCTACAGGAGACAGTAAGGCCAATGTTATGATTAAGATGGTTTTTCTTAAGGAAAATGGAAAAAAAAAAGAAAAAAAGGATTTCTCCTGGTAGTTTTCTTTACTGAGACAGCCGAGAAGAATAGCTTAGAAGAGAAGAGATGAAATGCAATCAAAGACCAGCAAGGATGGATACTCTGCAGAGCTGCAGTGTCCAGGTTTTGGCTGATTAACCTGTGGAATGTGTACGACTTCACCAAGTAAAAGCTCCTCACAAAGCCAGTCTGCACTACACTAAAACACTTGTGAGCAATATTAAAGTGTATCCAGTCCTTTGTATAAATAGTAAAAAGAAGACAATTAAGACCATTTTTAAATTTAATCAAGCCTGCGAGATGAATTTGCTCACTCAAGTGCTCACTCTGATTAGCATATTCTACTCAAAGGCTGAACAAGATGTTGTCTTTCATTAGATTTCATCACATTTTCCAAAAGTGCTACTTGACCAAATAAAATAATAAAATTCAAAAGAACGTATTCGAGTGCTGATCCGCAACATTTATAGCTCCTCCTCTATGTCCTTTTGTCTGTGTCCAGCAGGATTGTATGTCTTTGGATTTTTTCTTAAGATTTCACTTTCTGTGCTTTAGAGGTCTGTTTACTCATACTGAATATTTATGCCCATGTCTAATAATTCAGATTTTACCAAACATACTTTAAATCTTTAAATATCCTCTATATTTTTTTCCTAGTTTCAGGCTATCAGACCTGAAGACCAAACTCAAAATTCATCTGAATTCTGAATCAGTCTGCAGTAAAAGCAGAGCTGAGCTTAATTTATATTGTAAAACTTGAATATTAATACTTGATATCTGCAATAAGTGTCTTTAACTACTTTTTGGGCAAATATGTAGATGCAATGAAAATATTCTGCTGTCGCCTCAGAGTTCATAAAGCATGGGTTGTATCAGTGAGGTTCACATCCAGCACACTTGGAGCAACATTCACTTTCGTCCTGTAGTCTAGTTTATACAAGTAGGTCTCTAATGTGTCTGCCATTTGTTGTGGTGAAGAGAGCATAGTGTGATTAATCAGAGACAATTTTTTTTTAGTGAAAACAGCTGCTTGCTGAACCATATCAGTAAAGCTTTGAGTCACAACACCAAAACAAAAGGCTAAAAGGTGCTAAAATGGTCCATAGAGCTGAGGAGAGCTGCAGTCAGGTGATAAGTCTCTATAGTTTGACCCTATAAGTCCACATTACGCATTACCATTTGATTGTTTGTTAATTGTTATATTGGTTAGTTGACAAAACCCGTCGTTTGAACCCAAAAGCACGACTCAAAACACAAGGTTGCAAAAATCACCAACTTTATAAAATAACTGTAATTCACTTTTACGAGGAGACAAAAGTACAAACTAAAAATCACTCTAACAAGGACGAGGGAAAAAACGAAGCAAAAATCACTCTTTCGAGGAAAACACTTCTAGACAATATTACAAAGTAACAACAGAAAACGTGAATAAATAAACAAATGACAAGGTTGCAATACTTATCAAGACGAGGGAGCATGAACATGAACGTAGCGCTACCTGTCACCATCACAGACGAGACGAACTGGCACAAGATAAGGGGAGACACGGGACACAGGTGCAGACAATTAGGGTGAGGAAGACAGTCAGACCGGCAGGAAACACAAGAGGAAGGGCAAGCCACCTATAACAAGAGGGAAGTTAGTATTTTCAAAATAAAACCGGAACACGAGACAACACAGACATTCAACTACACTAAACATGACTAACTTTACTTAACCATGACATTAGTGCAGCTTTAAAAAGCCTAGACAGATATTTCTAGATAGTTTGTAGACTACGCGAGAGAGAAAAGTTTCACAGGTGTTGTGAGTGATTCCAGAGATCATCTCTCAGTGAGATTCTGAACAACTCCCTGTGCCTCTCTGCTTCACTCTCATCTTTTTTCATTTGGTCCCGGGGATGATACCCATGTATCTTGTATAGTCGACCCCATGGGAGAGAGGTAGCTGTCAGGAGACATGCGGAGTCGTGCCAGTAGTTTGATATGCTAATCCATCCTCGCTGAGGTGTCAGCTGGCCTGCTGTTCACAATGCAGAGAGGGGAGCCACACACGCACCTTACACACACGCAAGCGCGTGGCACAGGCACGTAAAGCCATTTACGTGCTCACATAGACCAGCATGCATATATAACCACACATGAGGTATGTATCATCATCAGGCATGAAGAGGAGGAGAAATGCACGGGCCTGCATGCATAAGCTGTTTATGCACACATGCATGCACACATGCACGCATGCGACACTGGGAATGGTAATTTTGTTTGATGTATTTGATGTTTAAATAACAGTTACGTAACTGACCACCTGACTAGTACAAAGAAAAAAGAGGAAAAAGAAGGAATGTGCAAGCAAGAGACAAACAGACAGAGCAAGAAACAACAGAACAAGTGAGTGACAAAGAATAAACTGAATAAGAGAGAGAGAGAGCAAAATAACCAAATAGCTATGTAGCTTTAAATTACCTTGTCCAATGGAGGTTTAGTGCTATTTATTTAAGCGTTGGCTCAGCACAGCTCTGACATGTGTGTGTCCTGCTATGAAGTTGTGGCCTGTTTTGACGGTTATACATTAACCAATATTCCTACCATGGCAAATAGACACACTGAACACATGATCATGTGTTAAACTGACCTCATGAATAGTTTCATCATGTTGACAATATTATATGTCAGTCAGCCAAACATCTCGCCAAGTAGCATAAGGCAATGGAATGGCTGCAATTAGCATTAATCAGCACAGCAGAGCAAACCAAAGTAGTTTGTGTCTTGAGTGACTTCATTCACTTACTTCTCCTTCAACTTTAGTTGCATTCAAAGCACTCATTCTGAGGAAACATGGCAGTGCAGGCAGAGGTCAGGCTCATCTAACAGGCTGCAGCCATTACAGATGCAGCACAAGCTGGCCAAGTTTAACAGGCCGACTTTGTAATGTGTCTTTGCAAATGCATCATACGTAAAAAAAACCCATCAGAAGAGTGAATGATTAATGAGAGGGTGTTTTGTTGCCTTTTCATCTTAACAGTTCACATTACCTGGCTATAAAACTGGAGAAAAACTAATCTGATTCACTGTCTGCCAAAAATTAAGGTGGAATGTTTTGTTACACGTTACTCAATGAACAAACTCGTGAATCAATCAACACACCTTAAATGACAATATGACAACTTTCACTATGTAATTTGTTTTTATTGGCTCTCTAGCATCACATTTGAGTTATAATTGGATCTTTAAGCACATCAGCACATTCAGTTTAATATCACCTCATCCCACCAGTGCATAATCTGTGTAGCACGTCTCTCCCTGCATGCTATTAGATATTAGGCTAACATTAGCACTTGCTTTTTATTGCAAGGTTTACGCTTTAGTCACTGAAGGTGATGGAACCCAGCTGTAGCATTACAATTGTCAAAATAAACACTTATGCTGGTGCTCAGCATCCAAAAATTCAATGTTTGAATGATATAAAGGCCAAATTTGACATTTTCCTCATCAAACATGTGATAGATCCATCAAGAATGATGATGTTTCTTTCCATGTCTTCTACTATACAGATCCATTAGCGTCAGTACAATATAATGTATGTAGACAACAGGCTTATACTGATCCTGTCTGTCAGAGAATGTTGTCATCTTAACTGAGATAATTGACAGTTGTTGGCTGGAAATGGCATGTTTGTTATTGTCTAGCTTTGTCTGAAATCAAGGACCTATTGTTTCAGAAAGTAGGGACAGTTTTGAGTGGTAGATGTGCCACAATCTGCCAGCGAGCAGTCAATTGGTGTTTGTTCCATTGTGGTTTTGGAAAGAAAACGAAAAGGAGCAGTTGGTCGAAAATTTCTGTTTGGCTCACATAAACATGTGGACACACGGCCAAATGCACACAAGCATGAAAAGGAGCATTATATGCATATAACAAGATACATACGCACAGACCTGCAAGGCACACACACACACACACACTAACATACATACACACACACACACAGCAGAATCCACTCCTTTACTCAAGCTGCTGAGCAGATTTGTGCGACACAGCAACAAAGTGCACTTCACTCTGGTGATGCTTGCCACTGTGCAGGTTATTCTGTGTGTTTGTGACCGTCTTGTACACAGCTATTTAGGGACTGTGCATGCAGCCTAATATATGTGTGTCTCTGTGTGTGTAGGGGATTGCGCATGCCTCCAAAGGCTAAATATCTAAAAATAGACAACTCATGAAATATTAAAATGTGTCAATAGAGAACGCTGGTCATGATGCTGAAGAAAAGCCACTTGCTTTTGTGTGTGCGTGCATGCATGTGTATGTGTGTGTGTGTGTGTGTGTGTGTGTGTGTGTGTGTGTGTGTGTGTGTATGCATGTGTGTGCACAAAACAGAAGAAGAGGTTAGTGAGCCAAAGCGTGTCTAGGTGGGTCAGACTGTCCAAGACTACATGCTTGCAGGTATATGCGGATGTGGAGCGTTGTCATGCATGCAATCATGTTGCAGAAGTGAGTGAAAGGTGTGCGCGTGTGTGTTCAGTCAACTTTGAAAAGACATTAAAATGCACAGGCAGAGACCTTCTTATGGCACCCCATTACTTTCCTTCTAATACTCTGATACACCCCTACCTCTTCTACACACACACTCATTCTCTGACTCTCTCACCTCAGATGGATGCAGTGGAGCCTTCAGTGTTTGCCATCTGAGTGATAATGTATTTATGAGGCCCTTCGCCTCCCTAAAGGCTCCACTACCCATATGAAACACACCTAAAGTGGCAAACAAAAACTGTGGAAAACATCCCCCGGCTTTGCGCGCACACACATCTGGGCTCGTGTGCATGTGCACAGGAACGCATGAATCCATCTGAAACAAGCACGGAGTACAAATTTTTCCATTGCATTATGTGTTTTTCCATGCTTGTGTGTGCATGTGTGGGTGTGTGTGTACAGGCCTGAGATGAGCCTTTATTGGACACAGAGGCCTTGACCTAGTAAACTCTCCCAGCACCCTTAGCTTAATATCACATTTTAAATAATTCACAATCACCAGTTCCACTGCCTACAGGAGACATTCGCTTTACTTTTAAGTGACTTTTCACTTTGGTCAAGCTAGCAACGGGCTTATCCAAAGTGACTCCATTTGCCGTCAGCTGCTGACTTTATCCATCCCGTGCAGTTGCCTTTGACTGCCGGCACAGTATGATTTTTCATTCTCTCTTGTTGAATAATCACAAACAAGCAACATTTCCTCTGGTCTCGTGCTGATCTTGGTGGAAATTAAAGGGACAACCGCTGCGCTCCTTTGAGAGCGCACATGCAGAGCACTAGGAAATCATAGGTCTACCTATAGCTGATATAATGCATTAAAGTTATTTTCCTGTGCAGTGACTTGTTTGCGAGAAAGGCAAACAGAGGTAGCTGTTATAAACGCGGCTGGGGTACACTGTACAAGCACCGCAGAAAAATGTTACCGGGTTGACATGGGTTTTTTTAAGTTTTGGGTAAAAAATGAGTTTTTATTTCTGTGATCTTCCATAAATGAGTCTACATTCTTCAGTATTTCAAGAGTGTCGTGGCAAATTAAATAAACTTACAAGTGCTTTCACAAGTTTACTCCGGGGCATGCAAGACATTTGAAAAGACTTCATTTGACATTCCCAAATAGGATGAACACTTGCTTTACAACCATATGTTTAAATGTCTTTTTAATGGTTGCTGTTAAAGGATGAGATCAGCTTAAATATCTTTTGCGTCACCATTTTTACATTTGTGTGCCAGATGCTGTTTTGCCTCCCTTACACTCATTATCATATATAATGACCAGCATTTCATAAAAAAATGTGCAAAAAATTATTTTCATGTTGAGACAGTAAGTTAACAACATGGTTTATTCAAAGTTTCCAATGATTCCATAAGCTGCAATGTTCCATTCTTAGGCCAGGTAATGCAGGGTTAAGGCAATCTGAACTTTTGGATGCAGCTAATACGTTAACTCCCACTAAGTTTTCACCCTCTGATTATCTCCTCTCTCAAAGGTCGGCACTGCCATGACAGCTTGCAATTAATGTGAGTTAAGCCAAGATGAAGTCTTTGTCTATGAAAGCTTTACGCTAATCACTCTGCCAGCTGAAGCAAATTGACTGATCTGAGTACTTCCATTGAAAAGAATTGATTAGGACAAAGAAGAAAGCCACAAAGAAGAAAGAGACACCTAGGAAGTTAGATAGTTGGGTGGTTTAGTACAACATGGTAATATTCTACCTTTAAATGTGTTTATAATTACTTAGAAAGGTGCCAGGTCACCTTTTTTCCTCAACTACCTCGTTTTTATGCTAAGCTAAACTAAGCTAATCAACTCCCAGCTGTTGCTTCACGAGTAACTGAATCAATCGTCCTACATAATTTTCATCCAGAAAAACTTAATTACTTAAAATACATTTATTGCATATACACAAAAGCACAAATTACAGTTGAGTTGTACTGCTCCTCTATTAAAGAGAAACTTGTGTTGTGTGTCGCTTGTCGCTTCTCCAGCTGAATTATACAGAGAAATATAGAGACATGGGGAAAGAAAAGACAGGTAGGAGAGAGCATCAAAGGAAGTGATAGAAGCAGAGAGAGGACGACAGGAAAAAGTATGTTTTAAATGGAGGTCAGGAACAGAGTGAGATTTAAGGGTCATGGAGCATTAGAGAAGAAGAGTGGAGAGAGGCTGGAATAACATAGTGGGCAAAAAGCAAATGGGTGTCTTGAAAAAGAGGACAAGGGATTCTGTTTTATTCTATTTCAGATTCTCTTCCCTTTTTATTCTCTTTCTGTCTCTTCATTTCAAGGTCTGTTGCAAACTGAGACAGTTATATTTGTTGCATTCACATTTATTCTTTTCCCACAAAAAAAGAAATACATTGTATAACATGTGGGACGTAAACTGGGTTACAAAACGCCTTCAAGGCCATGAGCAGAATAAATCTTTACACAAAGATGGACTGTTACAGAAGCAAAAGTCGTCTGAAAACAGTTACATAAAAGCAGCATGACAGAAGTGAAACCAAGTCTTGAGGTGGCTGTTGACAGCGATCAAAGAGTTTGTTGCAAACTGTGAAATAACCTCACTTTACATGTCTTCAATTCCAAACCCAAATCTCTCGTCTGGTCTCTCTCAAAAAGAGGCAGAATTGATTGAATTTGCAATAAAGAAACGACACTTGTGTCAAGCCGACAAGTATTTCTTCACCACACAGGTTGAATGATCGCTCATTGTTCCTCAGTGCCCTTAAATACTTTCTCAATTCTTCTCATCTCTTTCTTCTCTCCATCAGGACAAGGACTTCTGTCCCAAAGTGCTTTGCAACTCAACAACCAGGATGCCTATGCAGCAGCTGGTTACCATAGTAACCAAGGGCTGGCACTTGGGGAATCGGTCTCGAGCCGCAGTGGGCAGGTTGGCGGGGCTGTTCACGTCTACAACCAGGTACACACATTCAAGGGTTTTTCCCCCTTGTTTCCTTTTATCTTTCCCCACTTCACTTCTTTATTTCCATATCTGACTCCTTTCCTTCCTCTCTCTTGTCACACTTTGACTTCTATTCACATCTCTGTCTTCCATCCCATTCTGTGATCTCCTCACTCTTCCCCACCCCCATTTCTTTGTCTCCTTCTTGTCTTTGCTCTGTGTCCCACAAACCTCCCTTCATTTTCACCTATCTTTCTTCTTCACTCCTCACTTGTTGCCTGACCTCTTCTTTCACTCCCCTCTGTCATCTTCCTCCACGCTCACCTGCCCTCGCCAGGTGACATCCAGCCGCGCAGCTGCCCAGTTAGCAGGAACAGACTCTCCCTCCCAGTCCCAGAGAGACTCATTTGCCCAGCAGGCCCATGGCAGCGCCTTCCACATGCCCGCTGACGGTGGACCTGCACCTGGTGGGCCACCCATGTATTACTCCTGTGCCACTTTGCCTGCACAGGTACAAATCCCTAAAGAGATTACTGTGATACCTCACTTGTTGTCTGATGGATGCCTTCTCTGCTCCTCTCAGCAGTACACTTGCAGTGAAATCCTTGTGACTGCCATAACCCTGCTGTAACCTGGTGAAAACAAAGACTTTTACAGTTACTATGGGCCTGTGTTATTGATTTATTGTACTATATACATCAATAGCATGCTTTACTAAACTTGTATCTCCAGAGTATCAAATACTCACCCCTGTATGCTTCAAAGGTGGCTCTGTAAAGTTTGCACTCTGCTACTTTGCAGGGGCTGCCAACTTTAGTTATCTTGGATTCACAACACATAAAACAGAATCCAGTGCTGAACCAGAGTCTTGTCAAAATAAGCATCAAAACCATTGAAACTTCTCAAAGTTCTTCCGCAATATAAACTTCTCTGTTGTTCATCGGTGTGCTCAGTGTGCCAGTTTGCCACAAGGTTGCTTAAAAAACTTGAAATAATGCATTTCGTCTGGAACATACTGTTGATTAAAGGCAGAGAAGTTGAGCAATCAGTGGGTTTGCTCATGAGGGTGAACTAAATCTTTCATGTTCAGCTCAGTTTTGGTGGTTGAAGGTTTTTGTACAGTCATTAGACATGCGGCGATGGTGCAGATGCATCTCCATAGTGAACAATCTGACCCTACTGTCCGGTAAGGGCCTGTGCTAACAAGCGTGCTTATTGCAGTTAGCTAGCTCGAAGAGACCAAACGATGTTGTCTGATTGGTATTGGCATGTTTTGGCTTTCTATCATGTCTCTTTTTAGCTTACCAGCTTCAGTAGTTAATCAGCTAGCTTTGCAAGTAGTCCCAGCCTCACCATGGGGTCAACTGTTGTGCAAAGATGTGGGGATAAACTTTGTAATTCCCCCTTCTTCAAATGTATTTTAAAAATCTGTGAACCACCAGTAAAATCCTGCTGGATAATTGTACACTGCATAACACATATTAGTCTTGACTTGCAGAAGATTACACCACTCCACGCTTTTGGGTGAACTACTTCACCACCAGAGTATTAGTTCAATTTGTGGCAGATGGTGAGTGCTTTGTACACATGGTACCTCAGTGTGTACTGTTGCGGTAGCCAAACTGTGCCGATTCTTCATCTAACCTGAATTATTGCTGTCGTGGTAGCAGTTTGAGAAAATAGCTTACGCTGCATCTTTCTGGCAATCAGTACAATGGCTTTATCTGATTTGCGGGCAGTTTCTCTTGTAGGGTCATTCAGCAGTGCGGCCACAATGCAGCAAATTCATACAAAATTCTGGCCTCTTAGGTGATGATTTACTGTTTAATTGCTTATTTTGCTGCAGTGCATTGAATTCTGGCTCGGAGTTGAAGATTTTAAGAACACCATGTAAATCATGTCTTTGAATTCATTTAAACAGATTTAGCAGCACTGTATCAGAAATTGGCAACATCCTCACTTCAGCACGTCTTGACCATGCTCTTCTAAATTAATGGAGTGTTGAAAATTAGACCTTAAGCTCTGTAACTGCAAGACCTTGCAAATATTTCCTCAACTTATTTCCCCAGTTGGAACAAAATGAAAATGCATGTTTAGGATTTTGAGGGAACTTCATTTGGCGGCCCATTGCTCGCAGTCACATTTCAAGTTCATTTGGTTATAAAAGTTCAGAGTCATCCCTTCATGTTTGGTCTGATAACTCCAAGCTCTTCATCAGGATGTTATCACAGATTAAAGTCTCCGCTCTCTGGTTTTTCAGCCCCAGGGGGAGTTGTTCATCTCTCTGAAAATAATGATATGAATAAGAAGAGTAGATGAATATTTAAAGTGAGTGACATTCCCCTTTAATGAAGTACAACCCCCCTTTTTTTACAGCGTGTGAGCTCCCCTCTGCAGGCAGTGGGATCCCCTACCAAGCTGCAGCGCCTGGGATCAGCCTCCTCTGACATGCCCAGCTACGCAACGCTACAGAGGGTGTCGTCGCCCAAACAGTCGCCCAGCCGTCTCGCCAAGTCCTACAGGTTAGTCCAACTTCAGTCTGACTATTCGATTTCATGAGGGTTCATTGGCGAGAGCAGATTATATAAGACTTGTACCACCCCCAAAGCTCAAAAGAGTACATTTGCATGGGGTCAAAACAGTTCTTGATTAATACCAATGACTCAACAATTTCTTCACCTCGTGCAGCGATTTCTGTCTTCTTTCATAGTGTCACTCATGTTCAGTGCTGATTCTAAGGTACTTTTACATTGTACTTTATCATGGCTTAGCCAAGTAGTACCGACTCTAGTATAAAACAAACTAGAACAAAGGTCTGGTTTCACTTTGCTATTACATTGAATTTTGGCCGAACACAGTGGGCTCACAATTTTTTGGTGATTGGTAGCTCACAAGGAAACTTTTGGAAAATTGTCTTTTCTTCAGCTTATCTGCCATGAGGCACATAAAAGATCTGCATGAAATGTTCCACAGAGGTCTCTGATTGAATGTAGGCTTTAGCTCACAACTTATTGCCAGTCAATCTTTGATGAAGCTCCTAAATCACAATCTTTACAGCACATTGAAAAAGATGTACAGTGTTAAAGGCAGCAGATTGCTGGTGGGCCAGTCATTACAAGCTCATGCTGTGTAACCAAATGTTGCTCAAACCCGCAGAACTTTATTTTAAATTCTTGTGGAGATCCCAAAACTTCCAGAGATACCAAACATTGAATATCAAGCTGCTTTTGGGGGGAATGTGTATAAAATGATGCACAAAATATCCAGAATACATCCAGCTGATGGAATGGTGCACCCATACATAAAGAAAATAAAACAGCATTTTGTGGTCTAGCTGAATGTTATAGTTTTAAAGTAGACCAACCCAACTATTTCATTTCATCCTTCTGCAGCACTTCATCACCCATCAACATGGTAGCATCAGGTGCTGGCTCCTCCTCGCCCCTACCTATGGCAGCCTCCCCAGGGGGAAACCACACCTCGTCGCCCATCCACCAGCTGAGCTCGGTGGTGGGCAGCTATGCCACCCTGTCGCCCACCAAGCGTATGCTGCATCACATCGGACAAGACAGCTACAAGATTTCCCACGAGCTATACGCCAACGCAACCCTGCAAAGGCCTGGTAGCCTGGCAGGTAGAGGTCAAGACAAATTTATTATTACTTCTTGTGTGTGGGTGCGTGAAATGCCTCTGTGTCAAATATCCTCTTTTGGGAAATGTACATGAGTAATTAATAGATGGAAATCTGTGGACATTTTTTTCTTTTAATTTGAGTCCTTTATTTTGCTCATGAAACAATATCTGCACTAATGCCATTATACCACTGGAAATGTTGCTTAGTGACCAAAATGGGCCTTTGACATCAGTGACTGTGGTTCACTTCACCCCAAAGTCATCATTAGTTTGGACACAACTATGGTATCAAAACGCAGAAGTACTCTGCAATTTGAGAATGATGTCATATGTATTCAGTTGCCCATGCAAACTATGGAGGTTAAAGTATGAAGCATAAAATCTCAACTGGACATTGTAACCAAAAATGCAGAGATTCAAACATTCAGGAGTACATAGATGTGGGTACAAAATAACTACAGAACAGTGCTGTGACTATCGGAAAGGAGGCTAGTGTAGGTAATTAGTATAGTTTGTATAACCTTAAATACTTTTTAATTCAAACTCCTATCTTTAATTTTTTAACACCATCTGTTGTAAGAGAATGAAGATGATTTATGGGTTTCTTTAGAGCATTATGTTACCATTATGTCCATGATAGTTAAGGTCACATGGTCCCACTCTTCATTTATGTCCAATTAGTATTCATCAGCATGAGTGCAAGGATCAGAAAGAAAACACATATTACTATATATTTGATTAAATTGGCTTGAGGTTTTATCTAAAATTTATTAGATTGCAAATGTACTCATGAATTTCTGAACAATTCACAAATGAGATTCATTTTCTCTACCGAGGACCTTGAAAAACTATTTAAAGTGCCGGAGTTTTGTCTTTGTTTCAGGCTTTTTAAAAGGTGGTTTTGTCATTTTGGAAAAACATCGTTCCTTTACTTAAAATGTGAGGGGACCATCTGCAGATGGAAGAGTGCTGACTTTTGTACAATGACCAAACATTGTGTGAGCTGCTGTAGTTCTGAGATAATGCATGAGTTTCACTGGAATCATGAGGTAAACTATTATAACTATATGAGCTGCAATCAAAAGGTCGTCTAACTGCTGCTGTATTAAGTAAAAACCAAACCTGATCTAATCTTGGCTGCCATTCCCTTCAAAGTTGTCATCTTATGCATCCAAACACTGCTCCCATGCCTGGATCCCTCCCTGGTAGTAATGTTATGTAACGGCGCATGGGATCTGCTCCATCATTTCAAAGAAGCGACACTTCAGCTTCAATGTAACTTTAAAGAAAAGGAAGACGTTGCTGCTGCCAAATGTAATGAGTAAGGTGGGTGAGGAGGATTGTGTTAGCGCAACCAAAGAATTTGTTTTCGATGAGGAACCAAAATTCCATTCCACTCATTTGTGCTGAATTCACTGTGAACAATTGAACAACAACCCTGGTTTCTGGGTCGTAGCTGGTGATGAAACATGAAGCATTGCAAGTGGTCGCATAACTGCATGGAACTCCAGCTGTGCTTGTGATCACGCAATGACAACTCTGTTGACAGACTCACAGTGTTCAGTTATTGCTAGCAGCTGTTGCTTTTGATTGCACCTCATACTATGAAAGCATTGGTAATTTAATTACTTTCTATTTTGCATTACTAAAGTACAATATCGGTGTAATGCTACATTATTACACATCTGGTGGCTCATCCTTTGTACCAGACCTGGGAATTTTATGGATCGGCCCCTTGACCCTTTCTGTCCGGCCCGCATGCGGTCATTCACAAACAAGAAATTTAAATGAATACTAGTTCATGCCATGCACGCTGTGCTTCTTTAATTTGCAAGTGTGACTTTTATTTATGTATGGACGCATGTGCAAGTGAATGCTTACCGTCAGACCCTCAAAATGTCAGCTCATGCGGAAAAAAGAAAGATTGATACCAAATGCCGCATTTTTAACAAGGCATGGACTGCAAAATATTTATTTACAAGGCAAGTTATGTCATATCCCAGCTAGAAACACTAGAAACAGTAAACCGTTTTCTGATGGAGAGTTTATTAAAGAGTGCTTGGTGGACTCTGCAGCGCTAAAATGTCCAGATAAAAAGGAGGCTTTTGAGAACGTTCCCCTCTCCCGACGTACTGTAACCAGCTATGTGTTAAAAATAAAATGAAATACTGATGTAATTATTGTTTTCCTCTTTATGACTTGTATTTTTGACTTACTCCACAATTTTATATCTTTATTGTAATAGAATACCCTTAGTCTTTTGATTACCTGTAGCATAATCAAAATTATATAATTTACTGCGCTTTACAGTTGGAGAAAATTAATACTGAACATAGGTTAAGTTTGGGTTATTGTTGGTTCGACCCTCTAACACAGCTCAGGTTTCTCATAATTGCCCACCCCTGCTTTGTACAGTCACCCTGTGTCAGTATTGTACTCACATAGTGCATTTCAAAATAAGATATCACAGACATCAAGTACCAAAACTTACCAAAATACAGATCTGAGAAAATGCCTAAAAAGTCTATAGTAACATGAATACATAATTAACATGAAATATGTTTTAAATGGATGGGTGCAGCTTCCATATTTTCACAGTCATATAGTGTAATATTTGACTTGTCATTTTCTTTCCTTGAAGGTGGTATTCAGATGCTCTTCAGGTTTTGGTGTTTGATTTTGTTAAGTGCATGGCAAAATATTGTGTTATTTTGTGTAATTTGTTGTCAGAAAAACATTCTTATGTATATAAGGAGTATATGTAAGTGGCAATATGAAACATTTTAATACAGCAATTGAAGAACTCAGACAGCAGCTTCTGGTTTAGGGCGCTATTATAAATCCTATCATAGATATTTTGTGACAAACTGTAAACAGTGTGCTGCTACTTGATGGGAACATGGAGGCAACATTTTTATGCCTATGGGCCCCAAACAAGCTAATCTGGTCATAGTGTTCATGCTTGCAAATTGATCGCAACACAACAGTGTTTTCCTAAAAGTGTTTTAAGGAGTGATTCAAA
This sequence comes from Datnioides undecimradiatus, assembly GCA_008933995.1. Classification (NCBI taxonomy): domain Eukaryota; kingdom Metazoa; phylum Chordata; class Actinopteri; order Lobotiformes; family Datnioididae; genus Datnioides; species Datnioides undecimradiatus. Next base: position 2,162,365 of record WARS01000030.1, on the reverse strand, counting down.
GAGACAATAATAACTTACTCGGCCTAAATGGACTTATTTGGCCTAAAGTTGTAGTTTGATTGTTTTCTAGTAATGATTTTGTAATGTGATGTGATCTTGAACCTCATTATGTAGCTCTCACTCAGTGACCACCATGATATCTCAAGGATTATAGTTATAAACCCATCTAACTATCCATTCATCCATCCATATATGTGTCCATCCCTCAGTATATCTAAACTCCATATTCCTTGTGTGTTCCAGGCTCCAGAGGTTCCTACAGCAGCCAGCACAGTCACCTGGGCTCAGAGCTCCGACCTCTGCAGTCACCTGAACACCATATTGACCCCATCTATGAAGACAGAGTCTACACCAAACCCAACCTTAGAGGACAAGGTAAGCTGAGATGGGGTTCGCCTTACAGTAAAATAAAGACTTGAAACAGAGGGTTATTTCTTCAATAAACTACAGTGGGATCAACAAATGTAGTCAACAAAACTGTATCCCAGAGGAGAAGGGGAGTAGAGAGGAGGTTTTGGGCCGAGAGTCTAATTACAAAGCAAACATTTGATAGATATCAGCCTATGAGGTAACACGTGGTAAACAGAAGTGTTTAGGAACCAAATAAAGAAAAGGAGGTCACCAGGCAGTATAAGTTGTTGTTTATGATGTTAGTCATGGTTAGCGAAAATGCACTTTATCGATCAAATATGAATAGCAGAGATGAACTCCTGGGTTGTCGGATGGTGGGTGTCTCCTTCAGAAACAAGAGGTTACAAAAGTCAGTAACAGGGTTAGGATATTTTTCTAATGAGCCATCAAGTCAGAAGATGGTGTCAGGAATTGAGGGTCATAATCATGATGATGTTTCCACTTGGGCTTGGAAACATCTGTTTTTTAACAGTTTAACTGTTGTATAAACTTGGGTAGAGCTTGAAAGACAAGGGGAAGTCTAATGAAAGATGGTTTTGAATTGCATTATGGGAGTTCATTGGGTTGGGGTAAGGCTTCAGTCCTTAACATTCCTTTATGAATACATCTTTCGCAAGCTAAGAGACAAAACAGGTGAGGAGATAAAGGAGCATAAACACTAGCCACAAGCTTTTTCCTACTTGACAACCCAAAAGTTGTTCTTCATTGCTCGTAACTGATACATTAATCATTGGCAAATGACTTATTAACCATTAATAAAACCATAAGCTGATACTTATAAACCTTTTTAAGGTTCCTTACTAGTAGATACTGTATAACATCAGGAGAGGAAAGGAAAGAAGATCAATGGAATTGCAGAAACTCTAGGAGAAGATTAGAGAGGGACTGAAAACAGACATGTGTTTCAGATAGTCGAAAATTATAAATAGCTGCAGTGTGCTGTAAATCACCCACTGAACCATCTAAATTTAAAAAGCAGTGAGGAGAGGAGGACGTCACATGATGCACTGAATAAAATGATGGATCAAACAAATACAGTGCAGCACACCGAGAGGCAGAACACAAAGACTGGTTCAACTTAAAAGAGAGTTTTTTTTAATGTGTCGTGTTGCTGTATATAAGAGAGCTCCTCGTCCCATCTGATCATGTAGTGCCATTTAACAGATCAGGTAGGCAAATCCAATTGGGGTCTCAATGGCAATTTGTCTCTCAGTCACAGTCTGTTAACTAATTAGTTTCAAGGCTGAAAATTAATCTCAATTAATCCCATGGCCGTTAGCTTGGGTGCTTTGAAATCAAAGCAAATCAACCGTGTCCTAAAATGTTGTCGACGCAGTGCCGGCAGTTTAGTCGTCTGAGCGATGAATGTTGGCTTTGTGGAGAAATACAGAGAGAGAGAGAGATAATAAAGAAAATCCACAAGGTTTTGTTTGAAAAAAGAGAGAAATTCACGTTAAAAATTAAAAGATTCAGTATGTTTTGCTCCCCACACACACTGAAAGGTCACTTTGATGCATCAGAATAACTCAATAATCATCTCCAGCTTTTTGAATGGTAGTCACAACGGCAGCTCTGCAATTGTTAAAGCCAGTTTCTTTTTTATTTTACACTGACTTGAGATCAGCTTTTCATTCCTCTGCTGCACAACACAAAGTGGACATTGAAGCCTGACTACGTTTTAAGGTCAGTTCAGATAGTTTCAAGATAACGAACAGAGTTGGAAACAAACAGACAACACTCTACAGCCGACTTCACATCACAGGTGAATTTCCTCGGGCCTTGTCAGGATCCCTGCAGTTATGTAGTAACACACGCGCAGATATATATGTACGGACAAACACACTGACCCAGCTCGCCCCCCCTCGGAGCGAGTAAGTGTAACCATGTTGACTATCATGCCCACATGGTTCCTGAACTGCTGTCCAAAAGGAAGACAATTCATCTCTCTGTTTGAAACCCACAAAGGGGGTTTATGAGCTGTGATGAAGGTGTTATGGTGTCCTGTTGTCTTTACAGCAAGACTGGATTACCAAGTGGGCAACTGCCCTGGGGCCTCAAACCCTCACTGTGTGGCAATTAGTTGGCTGTAATTTGATTATTTTAAATATGGTTGTAACTGGACACCTCTAAAGCTGAACTCTAATAAAAATGATAAAAGCTTTTAAGGTTTAGTTCAACATCTTGGGAATTATGCCCGACCTCCTTGCTAGGAATTCGGTGAGGAGATGGATACCGCTTTAATGTCTGTATGTTATATATTAAACTGCCTGGTTAGCTTAGTTTCATCTGCATGAAAACCCAAGTATAAAGTCATGTTGTGGTTTTTATGGGCGGGGGGGGGGAGCCATTGCTTGGTCAGCCGTAGTGACTTACTGCAGCCTTGCCTTCTCCATGAGGTTTTCAGGCAACCAGCAAAAACTAAAGCACAGCCCAGCCTCATGTTTAATGAGCATTTATGAAGGCGGTATAAATCTGCATATAACTCTCTTTAAGATAAAGCAAACGCAATCATATTTCCCAAATTTATGAGGCAAGTATTCTGTAAGCGCAACTCAGCTTAGTACTTAATCAGCTAATCTTTTGTCATTAACTAAAGTACATATGTATGTTTTATTAATTACAAGTTAATTCAACTTTAAGTGGAAACTGGGTTTCAGGAGGCCACACATCTTATTTCTGTCTCTCTAAGCACATTAATCTGATAACTCCCGCTGTGTTTTTTAATTTTTACCTAAACAATTTTAGATCTGTAAAGTTCTTTTTTATTTTCATACTTTTGCACTTCGTCTGTCTGTTTTTTCGGGTGATTGTATTTTTCAAATGAAAAATAAGTGAGTTGACCTTTTCACCTGAATCACCCCCACCTTTTGAGTTGTAAATTGTCACTGCAGTTTGCCATGTTAATTTATGCATGAGTGTTAATTTTTGTTTTTTTTGCTTCTTCCCTTTCTTCTTTTTTCTTTTGTTCCATCGTTGCTGGTGTTGTTGTACATTTCTCATTTTGTGATTTACCCTTGCCTCTGCATTTGTGTTTGGTTACGATCTCTCTCCATCTTCCCGCTCCTTCTCGGCTACATCAAACCCAGTGGTGAACCAGTTGTACCAAGAGGTCCTCAACTATCTGCTTTGTCCTTACGCTCCTCTCCCTGCTTTAGCCCCGCCTTCCCCCGGTGTCGACCCAATCCCCTTGCAGCGAACGGGAAGCCAGAGCGCCACAGCGACCTTTCAAAGAGGCAGCTTTGCCACAGGAGGTGGGGCAGCTGACTACGCCAATCCGTACCGCACTCTGCAGTTCTGCTCATCAACCGAGTCGCCTTACAGCAAGTCGGGCCCCGCACTCCCCCCTGAGGCTGCACTGGGCCGGTCTCCATCAGTGGACAGTATCCAGAAGGACCCAAGGTGAGGAAAAAAACAAATGTTTGTATTCAGAATGAGCTCTGGCTTGTTGATGAAGCCCTTTAGTTCGCTCCCTTTCCACTTTCACTGAACTCACTGAGGGCCAGATTCACCAAATTAAACATAATCATGCAAGTATGAATAACATCAATAACCTGGAGACATTAAAGCGAAAACGAGCGTAACTGCAATCTGCCAAAGTTGGAGGTGTAACATGGCAACACCAAACTGTTTGAAGCACCTCAACAGTTAACTGACTGTCAAGATTTGACGGTCCGGTGCAGTAAAAGGCTGGCTGAATCTGGGCTTTAGTATGAGGCACACATCACGCCACATCTTTCACTGTCCTCTCCAGTTCGCCTGGTGTTGGGGCTTGTTCGCACTGCCATATGAATGCCTGCGCACACCTCTAGGTCCAATTTTAAAAAGTTTACAATCGCTGTTAGGAGTGGAGTGCCTCTCTGTCAGTGACAATCTGTGCAGTAGGTAGACACAGTTAATCTGGAAAGTGCATGAAGCCTGCTTTTAGACCCAGAGAGCTCCGTGTGGGTGTGTGAGAACGAGTGAAAGAGAGAGAGAGAGAGAGAGAGAGACAGTGACAGTGACAGACAAGAAAAGAGTTAGAGAGAGACACACACATACAAGGACAGCGTAATAGCTGTTTTTATCTTTCTTTTGTCCTAGTTACAATCAAGTTTGAAATACTATTCCAATTGTGTCTTGGGTTTTTTTTTCTTCCTCAGCCTCTGCTTTTGACTAATGACTGCACAGGCATACTGTCACAGATAGAAACAGCCTAATTAAAGTTGAAGTGCCTCTCTTTGTGACATTTCAGCTCAGGTGTGAGCAGGAGATATATATATTTTCTTTGCTCAAATTTAATATTTTTTAATGAGGAAGTCACTTTGTGCTGAACTGCTCATGATGTGCTGACATTTGAAAACACACGAGTATCTCCCTGTGTCCTTAGGATAGGTGACTCCTGTTGTCGTTGTTGTTGTTGTTGTTGCCATCACTCCTTCCTCCACCCATTGTCCAAGTGTTTATTTCTCTTTGCACATTGCACTCACATTGTGTGTGTGTGTTCAATCTTTAGCTCTGGCATCATTGTCGTGCAGCTTCCAGCATCCACACACATCTGCACCGCTACGTGTAAAGGACTGACTTGTGATGCATGGCATTTCGCTTTACCTTCACAAACATGTCAGCGTCAGTGCTCACACTGTCTGACAGAGACAGTGCTATTTGTGTAGCCTGCTGTCCATGCGTTAAAGGGAGGGTCCCCCAAGATCAGAACTGCACAGGAACGTTCTGATCCTGCAGTTGTCAGGTTTTACTGTTAACAAGCTCGCTGCACTGCTGCTGTTCTCACAGCTCAAAGAGGAACAAGCGCTTTTATCTAAAATCTCATATTTGTGTCAACGAATTCCGTAAAAAGAGACCAAAATCAACAATGCATTAGTCCTTGTCTCAACATGCTTCTCCAACATGTCTACTTGCACTTGGTCCTCAAGCCTGGTTTTTCCCGATGAAAACATATAGAAACTGGTCCAAATATGTATTTGAGTTAAAAAAGAAAGGCTCTGTAATGTCTCAAACAGCTGGGCACTGTAGTTTTTAGCAAATATTACTCAAGCTCAGAATGCAGTTGTACATTTGTTGGGGACTATTTTCAGCAGCGGATGAATCTGCATTCAGTCCTGTATCGGGTATTGACTATACAAGGACAGTATAAGTGGGAATGAGGAAAAGTACAGTGCCCATGTTCATCGCAGTGATGGAACATGTCATCCAATGACTAATTGTGTGGCTCACTGAACTGTTTTTTCCAGAGAACAATAGACCTCAATGGCAGAGAGGATCATAGGTTATTTTAGATACTAAATGAGCAGGAAACACCTCCTCATAGGATCTATTCATTGTTATATTCATGTTGTTGTTGGTCTAATAATTGGATTTGTTGACAACAAGAACAATCTAGGCTATTACCAGTTTTATTCTTTCAAACAAACCAGTTGGCTAACTGGTCAAAGTAGCTAATAGCAGGTTCACACCACAATTGTTCACATTAGATTATTCCAACATACTTGAGCCTAATTAATGCACTGACAATGTGTTAAATATAGAAAATCAGCAACATATTAAACAAACATAATTTTGAATGATTGCAAAGGGATTTGTTAAACAGGGTTTTAAAAATTATTTAGTGAGTCTGTAAGTGCAGCTTCGGTTTGTCACCTAAACAACTTTGGGTGAACAACCATTTATTCATCATTTGCCACTGCTTCGGCTCAGGCAGGAAAAAAGTAGTTGCTAAAAATGTATATGAAGCTATTTTGTTTAAAATTAACCTGCACATAACAGGCTTAGCAGCTTAGCTTGTCATTTACTCACCAAGTCCTGCTTCTCTGAGATAAATCACGCAAAGAATAAATAGATGCAGATTCTGGGGGATTCTGCCGTCTACGTTATCATTCAACGGAGAAGTCATCTCACCTTGCGAAAACTTCAAGCTGGATCACACAGATGAGAGAATAACAGTATTTTAGTGACATCATGGTCATATAGAAGTATATAACAAACCATGTAAAACAATAGAGGTTTAATATAGACATTAAAGTAAGGTGCAAAGACATTACATCGTAAAAACTGACAGTTTGGTCAAAACCTGCTGTTAAAATCTTTTTTTTTTTTACCTGAATGCTGAAAAAATGCTCTGATGTGCAGCAGCCCTGATCTAAACATCCAGTTTGGTGCACAGATATGCACAAAACTAGGCAATGCCCAGGTTTTTTTTAATCCCAAGACCCTCTCTTTACCCAACATAACCACCATCTCCCCACCACCCGCTCTAAGTGCATGCCCTTCACCCCGCCCACCTTCTCCACCATTGCCTGATAACCAAATGTTGAGAGAGAAAGACGAGTCTAGTGGCTACATATTGATTTCTATTGACTAATCATCACTACTATGACGGTTATTTGAATAATTTGTTGCCAGACAGCCAACAAATACCTCTCTCTTGTTTCTCTCTGCCTGTCCCCCCTCGATAGGTACGACCCCGAATTCCTTGTGTGGAATCAAAATCAAGCCGAGCAAAGAATGACAAAGTAATCCAACTATTTATTTATACATATATTCATTCTGTCTATCTATCCTACCTTTGTCTCATTCACTGAATCTTTCCATCTTCTCTATATGACACGAATAACAGACACAGATGTTACTGTTAAAGGCAGCATGACATTTCACATTTGTATTGTCACCCATTTAGCACTTTAATGACAGGGATTACTTTTATTTTAGAGTCACTTGGATTCTATGTTGAAAATAGGATCAGAGTACTGGTTCTCCAAAGCATTTCGCATTCGATTACCTCATTGCATAAAAAACAAAAGGCTTTCTCTGTGACCTGAAAACACCAAGAAAGATCTGGTAATCTTTCAAACATAGCCGACAAATTTAAGTAACCAAGTACCAATGACTGATTGATTTATCATTTATACCAATATGGCTCACCAAAGCCTCTGTTTTCTGGGGTTTAAATACTGCTCATTCTCTCCTTTGGCTTTCCATCGTTCCACCCATTCCTCCATCCATTTATCTATCTGTTGATTTATTTGGTCAGTCATTTGTCCCCATTGTCTGTCTGTCCAGGTGATTCCTGAACATGCTTTGTGGCGGCTCATCTGTGTGGCTTGCCTAGTGATCATTTTAGCATCTGACTTTGATTTTTTTTTAGCATTACTGACCTTATCATCTCTGCCACAAAGTGAATAAGCGTGTTTGCCAAAATGTCGAACTTTTGCTTTGGGTGAACATCAAGGAGAAGTTTAAGAAGGTGGACAAGTGACATTGATCTCGCACACATTCCTAACAACAGGCTGTAAACAAAATCAGCTGAAAGTAACTTTCACAATGCACCCACATACTGATACTACATACACTACACAACATTGGCACTGGCAATACTTACAGAGACGTCAGACCCATCTTTACCTGGTGCAAAGTCGCACATAGCGACTGACATTGCTAGTTTCTGACCAATGCAAATGTCATGCCAAGCACCCTTGTTGTGTGCACAGAAAATAAAATTGCACTCATCTGTGTGCCCATGGGTGTGTTGGTCTTAAATGAGGTATGGTCTAATGTAGCAACTAAGTCCTGCTGACTTAGTTGCTACATTAGATAGGGTAGCAGAGAACAACTGCAGCAGTGGCCAACGAATACCTGGTCTAAAGTCAATGGTGCACGTTACACCCAAAATACAGTAATGATAAACTAAGGGACTGAATACATTCCCATTGCATTCTGCGCCTTACATTGCTTCCACATTCGTTCACAGTTTAAGTAGTAAAAGTGTCGCTAGGCACACCCCGAAGAGCTTGTGCCATGTAATTTAGACAGTGCGCCATAGACCATTTAAATGAAGCCCACAATGTTGACTAAGACATATAACGTTACTGAAAAATAAGGTGCAACAGGTCAAGCAGCTAAACTGATTTCTGATGAATACATTTAGGCAGTGTCCTCGCTGGATGCCGTTTTACCAATCAGGAACAACAGTGAGTGATTTTGCAGGGTGAATGCAGGTTGTGGAATAATTAGGCTGCATTGTGGTTCTTTCATGCAGTCATCTTTGTCATTATCCTTTTGTTATATTAATTTAAGAAAACTGTAATATGTTTTTTCCTAGCTTTTTTAGTATAAGTGGTTTATTTTTTAAGTGCTGATGTCTTGGAAAGAAGGTTATCATCCAGTATTTTTCATTGTCAGCTTGGCAATTGGATCATCAACTGCAAAGTGACCCACAGCACCAAATGCCTCTGATTAAATTGAAGAGTGTTATAGACTCAGTGTGGAGGTAGAAGCATAATAATAAACAAAAAATAAATAAATCAATTATGGTACGCTGTCTGCACAGTAAATAGATGATAACTAAAGATGTGTGAGGTCATCTCCACCATTTGCAGCTGGCTCTCTAATGATACCTTTATCCGTGAAAGCTTCAAACAAATATCATTTAACTGATTTGTCACACACTGGCACAATCTGGCAAATGACAGCACGTTACTGTGGAGACGAGCTCTTATGTACTCCAACGCGTTTCCTGCTTCAGGCTGCCGGAAATTTATGGAAACGCTCCCGCTAACACGAAGAAAGAATGGTGCTAGACAGGATCTGACCCGATCATAAAAGTGCCTCATTTTATTTCATGCTCATAAGCACAGTGAGAGTCTCTGATCCATATTCAGTCACGGGGTTGAGATGGACTCTGTGGGGTGTGTGTTTGTGTGTGTATGTGTGTGTGTGTCTGTTTCTCAGCTCTGCCTGACATCTCCTGACCTTTCGTTCATTTCTTCCAGCCTCAGTGGGCCAGTCAGTCAGCCATGCCATCACACCCTCAGATGCACACACACACACACACACTCATTGTCTGGGTAACACACACTCTCACACTCTTCTTTTTCTTTGTTTAATTATCTCTTTGCCTCTCTCCTATTGTTTTCTCTCTTCTCACATCTATTCATTCTTTTTCTCAGTCTAACCTTTTTCAGCTGTAGAGGTCAAGGTGGGTTCACCTCCACACACACTGTTAATTTGAAATAGTACTGCTTTAGCACTGATTGCATCTGTAGTGTAGGTCTATATCTATACTACAGACATTTCTAACGTTTCCATTTGACCAAACACTGCAGCAGTGATCTCTCTTACCAGCTGCCAGCCCATAAACATAAAACATATTTCACTGGTGCTTGTCCAGTGCATCTTAGATCCCATGAAAAAGACTGTTAAGTTCGCTTTTTACAGGGTAGAGGTTCAGGGTTAAGTGCAAATCCTGGTTTAGTTTGCAGAACTTTAATAAAATCCAGCTACCTGGAGGTCTGTCCTGTAAAACATCCTCAAAAGAAATGAAAATATATTGCATACATTGTATCCTGACATTATAAAATATTAGAAAAATATCACAAACTAGCTGGGAAAGATTAGTTACTCACCTTTGAGGTCATTTACGAATGCTTTAAAATTGGTTTAATAGTAGTTCTTGGGTGGAGTGGTTCCTGGATGCTGGATAAAACACAGTTGCATGTTAACAGACTCTAATATGTCTGGATACTACATGCGTTTAAACTGAATTTTGACTGAAACTGAATATTTGGATAAAAGTGACAGAATAAGAGTAAGAAGAAGTATGGGTGCTCAAAAAATAAATAATAAATAATAAACTATAAATAAGTAACTGACAATATAACTAACAATTTTGTGCAACTGAAAAACGTGGTTAATGAAGAATACACCTGTAAAACCCAGTGTGTAATCTACTATGAAAGACTAAATAGAAACAATAAAATGAAAAAAATGAAGTAATTACTAACCTGCTTTTATCTCTTTTGCACCACTGTAGCATGTTTAACCAGCTACAGCCAGTTTTGCTAGAGAACACATGGAGTGACCCGGTTATTCTGGGGGATCGAGGACCACCGCGTTACTGTATACGACCACACAATGACCACAGTTTACTATCACTACAGTGAGAGATCACCATCGCAGCAGTCCATATACAGCTAATCCAAAAAACACCTGTCAACTGAGTGATACCCATCAGAGAGAGACCGAGGAGGGCAGAGAAAGAAAACAGAGAGCTTGTGCTGCAGCATCATTGCAAGGGCAATTACATGGACTGTTGAGTTTAACCAGTGTTGTCCATCATTAATCAGTTACTGCACTAATTACTGTATCCATCAGCTGAACATATTGTAGCCAGATCCCCAGTGGTCTGCTGCTGATCTGAGATCAGCTTGTGCCATATTAATAGCAGATCAGCGCTCGTTTGCTATAAATACACAGGATTGTTTTGTTGTTAATCAGCCACCTGAAGTTGTCAGATGTCCTGCTGGAAAGTGACTGCAATGAATCAGCACTCTGAATTTATTTTTCACTCCTCCTCCTCCTTCTTCTCCTTCTTCTTCTTGTCCTTCTTCTTCTTCTTGTTTACCCTGCTGCTTCACCCTACCTGTCTGATTGATTCCTGTCTGTCTATCGGGGAATGAGTCATCATACACTTCTCCATCTGCCCGCCCCCCCGACAGTCCTCAGTGGTGGCAACACACACACATGCACGCACACACATACCCGACACAAATCGCATAGTTCGCTCTCCGGTTTCAAATCGCTCTATTCCCCCAAAACCCTGACTCACAGGAAATCCTTTCAGCCCGATATAGCGGCGAGCATCATCCGCCTGCAGCCCTCACATTACAGCGCCTCGCCCCGCTTTCTGAATACATAATTCATAGATGGTTTATTTATTTACCGGGTTTAATTGTTGGTTCGCCTGCATCTCGCATTGTGGTGTAAATGTTTTGGCTGCGGGTGACACGATCGCACACAGTAACAGGCGCGCACACACTCTCACGCCTAGACAAGTGGTGTCGCGAGATAGCCCACCTGGTTGATTCAGAACAAAGAGTGGATTGACAGCTTGTCGGTACTTTGTCCCAGTCCGATGAGTCGCCAAATGAAACATCAGGCTCTCCTAGGGAGACAAACTCAACACAGACACACACACATGCACACACACTTACATATATGCACCAGTGAGGGGAAGTATATCTGTGAATATCTGTCTCATAGTGATTCAGTGCCTTCCTCCACTTCTCCTTGAGAGCTTTGTCCTCGTTATTACCTCAGACCTGATAAGATTGGAGCCATCTGCAGGACAAAAGGTCACAGGGATCAGGTTACAGTTAAACAATAATAAGTGTATTCATAGGATGCACAAACACCAACACAAAGACCAACCCAGGCATCAAAGTAGGTTAATATTCATCACTTAGACCAGTGTTTCTCACACTCGTATTAATTATGAACCCATTTTGATTTTTTTTTTTTTTTTTTGCCAAGTGCCCCCTGACCAGTGTGTTCCTTGTAGGAAAAAAAGACAGCGCTGCACCATCACCCTGTCGCTGACAAACACTGCTTAGAGTTTACTGTTTAGACTAAATTCATGGCAAACCAGTATTTGTCCTCATGCAATACTACTACTTCTACTACTACTACTACTACTACTAATAATAATAATAATAATAATGATAACAACAACAACATCAACAATAATAATAATAAGAAGAAGAATGGCATAGTTTTCGCCTTGGGCTGCATCTTTTTGATATGTGGCAACTTTGCACTCATTGCAGGTGACGTTTACCTTTTGTAATTAAACTTATTTTAGGAATTATGCATGTCTGAGATTTTATAAACAAACCTTTTTTTTTAAACTCTCACATACCCCCCTGCTGTACTTCATGTGCCACCGGGGAAATATCCTACTCCCACTTAAGAAACACTGATTTAGACAAGTGGTGTTAGTGTTCACTCCGTAGTCCAGCTATAGCAGGTGATACCACTGATACGGGTGATGTAATGTAATATAATTTTTTTTCTCCAAAACCATCTGGCGACCGCTGGAAAGGATCTGATGACCATGATTGGGGTCTCAGCCCCCAGGCTGAAAACCAGTGATTTGAACAGGTTCATTATAGTAGCCTGCAAAGATTGAACAAAGACTCACTCTGGAGCACCAAAGCTAGCTGTGCTAATCATAGAACTGACTGTATACTTCATCTAAAATCAAAAGGAGACTTGCAGGTGAGTAACCTGGGATCCAAGCACCTGACGTAACTGGGAATAAAGACAGACTGAATCAATGAGCAGCAACATCATCTCCACTGGGGATGCACTCAATAGATAATAATGTTTGTACTGTCATCCGGGTCACCTTTAATTATTACGTTTGTGAGCAGTGATGCAGGCTCAGGGGGCTTTTGTAAATGCTGCGGTGTCGCCTCTCAGGCTAGATACATGTGGTCATCATTTCCTGATGCACTGACGCTGATACTTTGTGTTTAGTTTTTACTCTTTCATTCAACTTCTGGAAGACCAGTTTTATTATAATGTGTTGTTTGCAGCTAAAGATAACGAGCTGGGTTCTTAGGGATGCTGTGGAGGGTGCATAAACATGAATAATTCACCTTTGAAAGTCAAACATCTTGAAACATCTTTCGCAATCATTCCTTCAAGCACCATTTAAATTCACTAGTACCCATACTTATCATTTTTCACTTCATGCTGGATTCCTCAGTTTTCCAGAGCAGCAGTTCTGTCCAAACCCGTTGCATATTCTTCGCTTAACTCCGACACTGAAACGGTGCAAACTCTCCTCGAGTGAACACTTTCACCACAGAGTTCACAGATGGTTCGGTAGTATTTGCTCAGCCTGCTGTGATGTTGTCACACGGTGTTTGGGACTGGGAGCGCCATATCCTCCTGTGTTCCCTACTCTGTGGAAGGAGAGGAACACACACACCGAGCGAAAGAGAGAGAGAGAGAGATGCTGAGTGAAAAGTAGTACAGCTCCAGGCTAGAGTTAGTGAATGAATGAACCATTATAGTACAGCTTTCTGGGGCAGGATGCACTCAGGAGAGAAGACAGACGGGCTCTTCATCTTCTTTAGCTTCACTGTGACTGTAGGTAAATTCTTTAAGACTGTTGCTGTGCTTCAACATTCAACATTCAGTGTGCAGGATTCATCCCAGAGCAGGGCGCATCCTACAACATGTCAGCTCTGTGTTCGATTTACCTGGTAGTGTTTTAGTCTGGGTGTGTGCCTGTGGAGTGGTGCATCCAATCTATGTTGAATATGTACATTTGTATTTCTATGTGTGTGTGTGTGTGTGTGTGTGTGTGTGTGTGTGTGCCTGCAGAGCTTCACAGCCTGAGGCCTCAGGTTGAGTTTGATCCACTGTGATGTGCCACTTCCTCTCCAGGGCCACAACTATTCTAGTCCCCGGTTCTGCCTGGATGTATGTGATTGTGTGTGTGTGTTTGTGTGTGTGTGTGTGTGTGTGTGTGTGTAAGTGTGTGTGTGTGTGTGTATGTGTATTCTTCGCTCTTTGCATGTTTGTGTTTGTTCTCACCCACTCTCGGCTCCTGCCTCCTCCAAATGTGCGCACATGGAGGTGTTTTTTGTTTGTTTTTTTCTTGCTCTGGTGTTCTGAAGCATACTTGTACGCTGTTTGCGAGTGCGTGTGTGTGAGCGTGTCACGCACTCCACGCCCTCGGGCTGACAACAAATAGACCGTGTCCCTTCATTCATTCAAGTGTTAACTGCCCATTCTACTACATGCATAAAGTACCACCGGTGTATATCTGCAGCTATATGTTTCTTGTTTGTCTGCCTCTTGCTCCACGTCTGTGACCCTGCTTTGAACCCCACAGATGAAACACAGACATTTTGCACTGAAAGACAAACATACAGGAGAAAAGAGGTGTTTTTATAATAATTAATGCAGAGTGCTGTCAAAAGTGCCACTTTGGCCTTCAAGTAGCATTTGCTCTTTGGCCACTGATGTGCAGGTGACAGCACTGTGTGCCTCAGGAAAAACAGGCGGAGGAACAGTTGCTTTGAAACTTCCTGTCAGCTGTCGAACGTGTTTTCATGTGGCTAAAACTGCACCAATTAAAAAGTGGATGAGTTGAGTGGATGAATCTGAGTACTCGGTATTCAGGGATATTTTTCCACCATGATGTGTTGGATTGACATAATCGTTCCCCCCCTAAACTAGAAAGTTTCTCTCGAAGTCATCACCTCGATGAAGACCTCAGCTGACTGCTGACTTTCCGCCCATAAAATGATTTGGAAAACTTAATTTTTTGTTGTTGTTGTTGTTTTTTAAATCACAGTGTTGCACTGTTAGTGACATTTGCCACGATTCAGCAGAACAGACGTGGCTTTTATCAGCGTCTGTTCTGCTGAATCAGACAGTGTCTGCCTCGCAAATCCAGCGTATCAGATTTAGCCTGATGCTCATACTGAATTTATTGTTACTCCTTGCTTACAAGCTTGTTATCTTTATAGGCAGCTAACTACGCTGTGGGTTATTCGCTGAGTAAAATCCAGCTTTGGCAGTATTCATCTACTTAAACAACAATAACAATACTATTCTGTAAATAAAATCAATTTCATGTCAATATCCTGAATTTTGCTTGAGGCAAATTGCCAAGGAATCGAGAGATACTCATGATGCAGGGCGGCCTTTCACTGTATTTTAGATGAATTTAGAACAGTGTCCTGTTTCTCATAAGCTGATCTCAAAGCATATCATTTTGTATGCAACATATCCATCTGCATAGTACCTATAACTGTTAATTAACTGCACTACAGTCAAATGTCCTGTTCTTAAAAGCAGTGAAGCTTACACACACATACTGTGTAAAGAAGCCTAAAACAGACGTATTCAAGTACAAATACTTGAATACATGGCGGTATCTTCATTACTTGTAAGTAGTTTTACAACACAGCTATATGTTGTACCAGTTTAACCCTTTAAGTTCACATAAGTGGCTGAATCGGTGTGATAAGTGAAGCCATCTGCTTTGCTTGTTATTAAAGAGGCTTCATGTCTACAGGCACTGTTATCGCTCTGTTATCCACTTTCTAATTACAGTGTAGAAAAAAACATATTTACACACACACACACATACACGCACAACCAAACACACACACAGGCATATACACAGGCCAATTAACCCACAAGGTGACCTAAACAAGGTCACATCACCTCTGATCATACTTACTGGCGCGTGCGCATAACAACTTCATGTATGTTAATGCTGTGGCCGCGTGTCATGTGTGCATTTGTGATGGGAATGTGCCTGGAGTGAATTGGGAAAAGAGGAATAGAGAAAAGAGGTGTAGAGACAAGGGAGCAAAAAAAAAGAAAGAAAACAGAGAAAATTGTTAAAGAGAGGGAGGATTTCAAAGAGAGAGAGAGAAATAACCTTTGAAATACTCCTCTCCTCCTCCTCTCTCCAATTTCCTCATTTTTCAAACACTGGGTTTATCCCATTTGCCCATTATGAAACTTAGAGACAAAAGCTTTCTAATCCTGGCTCTTCTGCACTGCCTTTGATGGCTGTGCGTATGCAAGTCAATGAGTGCGTATGTGTGTGTGTGTGAGTGTGTGTGTGTGTGTGCATCTGTGTTTGACTGCTATATTAGTGTGCTGGATTGTGCTATTGTGTACGTGTGTGTGTCTGCTTGGCATTAGTTGCTGCTGCTCTAAGCTGCGTTTGAGTTATCCTACGGCACTCGATGGCTGTGTACGCGTGTTTGTATCTGTGCAAACCTGCTTTGTGTGTGCATGTGTGCATGCGTGTGTTTATGTTAGATTAGACTGAACTGAAAATTATCTCCACGGGGACGCCGGGCTGTTGCTGCATCAAGAATAAGATACATCAAAGAGAAATGGGTTCTACATGAGAGCGGAGCAAACAGGGCTGCTGTAACACAGCCCAAACTTCTCACAACTGTCAGAAAAATTGGAATCAAAATGTGCAAACATGTCGATTTAAAAAGCAGAACCTGCATGTTGAAGTAGTTAGAGTATATTTATAGCTAAATGCATAACCAGGAAGTATGGTCTCCTTCTTTAGTATGACATTTATGTATGACATTGCTAAATCACATGTGGGAATACAACCTTGCCCCGAACCAGAACATAAGACAAAAACTAAAAAAAAAAGATCTGGCCCCACTTTTAGATGGTCCCTAGAAACCACCGTTGTCAAGGAAAGGAAAGGTAATATTTGGTTGCTGTAGGCTACAGATAATTTACATTGATAAGCCCCTCATCCCTCTCAACCCCCTGTCTGATCCCTCGCCGTGACTGCATTCCCTCACGTCACATCGTTCTCACATTAATCATCTGTGTGTCTTTTTTCACACACCTTTTCACACACATTCATAGGGTTAGTGGGCTTAGTGTGTGTTTGTGCCCCTGAGCGCGCCTTTAGGCAAGAGCACCAGTAGACTGTGGTTACCAGAACCTAAGCAGTTGGGGCACCTAGAGGAAAGGATTAATCACTGCAGGAGGGAGCTCTCACAGTGCCTCCAAGATGACTCCTGTTGTTAAACTCCTTCCTATGACAATGCATAGAAAACCTGGTTCCTATGTGTTAACAACCAAGTCAGATGCTAAATGCTAATATAATTCATGCCTTTAATGACCTCTTTTTGAGATGCTGAATACGTATACGCCAGGGAGGATGCATCACCAGGGAGGATGCATCAAACGGAGTAGATGTTTGCATATGTTGTGGTCTTGTGATCCTCTAACCCGGTTTTGGAATTCATGCATGAATCCTCAACTTTGTTTATAAGGTACGACAAGGCAAGACAACTGGAAGTTACCTGATATAAAATTTAAACATATGTTGATCTCGCCGGTGGGAAATGAGCACCTGCTGGAGTGGATTAAGATTGGTGTAACATCAAAGGGACAAATTGTGCATTTTCAGATAAAAATTCATTAAAAAGGTAGATAAAGAAATAGTGGGAATCTGAACAAATGAAGAAGAAGAAGAAAAAAAAAACAGTACAGAAGCAGCACATGACTTTCTCTGTGTTCCTTAACAAGTTGAGTGTCAGTTCAGGTTTGATGTCCAGTGATCCTGACGGGACTTTACGTAAGTATGGTTGCTATGGTTGCACCACACGTCTACAAGTTCATAGATGTTAAAGATCATCATCACAATCATGAGCATTAATCACCTATGTAACTGTTGGGTCTCTTAATCCCAAACCATAGACATTAATATGCTGCTGTAGAGAGCAGCAGTCGTGACGTCTCATCTGGGCCAGTCTCTGATCCACGAGCCTCTGTAACTCAGTGCAACCTCTCATGCATTCATTCATCAGTCTGCTTAAAACCGATGTTCATTAAAGAAACAGAAATACTGACTCATCACTGATATGATATTGTTTTCTAAAAACAGTTGTCAGCATCTTGACATGACAAGTGAACCACACTACATACTGCTGGGAAATACTTAGTTCCAAGGTGAACCTGTAGTTACCAGTGTTGTCGCAGGTGTCAGTGGGATTTTGTATGACCTTTTCCTTACTTCTGGACCTGAAAGTTTTTGTTTTAATTTGGCTCTTTATCCCAGCTTTGTGTTTCCTGAAATACTTTACATTTGATTTTTGAACCTCAGAAAGAGCAACAGTTAGGTTAAGTAAAGCCTGACTCACAGTCTGAGTTCCAGTTTATCCCAAAGGTGCTGATCGGGGTTTACTGTAGGTCAAGGGTTTTGTGCTTCGGTCCACTCCTTCCACACCAAACTGGGAAAACCACTTGATTGTTGATGCTAGAGACACACTGCTGCCACACTGGGAGGCCACTCTTGTCCCTTAACTGGAGCTAAGGGGCCTACACCAAATCAGCCCCAGACTGAAAGCACACAATATTTTACACTCATGAAAAAAAGTCTGGGCCTGACACCGAAAATAATAATAAACATTACACATTTGATCCATTTTTTAATTTCTAATGGTTGCATCGCGATTAATCCTCTATGTTTTCTATTTCATCATTAAATAGGTAGCATTCGGCAACGTAATAAGGGTCAGATGTGAGGGTCAGTATGTGATCTAATCCCCCATATTGTCTTGTTAACCTCCACCTACTTCTAGACTAAATTACAGATAGTTGCATTTATGGTTCCTCACATCAGTGCTGGATGCTCTTGCTATGGATTATGCAGAAAATAATTGAAACAGGCTGTGTAATGAATGTGTATTTCATTCTCTTAATTCATCTCCAGACTCCATTTCTGTCTTTCATCCTTGTTCTCTGGTGAACATTTTCAATCGTAGGGTTACAGTATGTAAACAAGCTGCCTAGTAACTGTCTCTGCAAACACCAAAACATACTGGGTTTTTTTCTGTGTGCCTCTGTAGGGAGTTTGGCTGGAGGGATCCAGAGCTGCCAGAGGTGATCCAGATGTTACAGCATCAGTTCCCATCAGTCCAGTCCAACGCTGCTGCCTACCTCCAGCACCTCTGCTTCGGAGACAACAAGATCAAATCCGAGGTATTGATCTCTGGAGAGAAACCACAGAGAGAGAGAGAGAGAGGGAGCGCATAGAGGAAAGACTGAATTCTGCTTAAAGGGGCCCTTACTCACCCCGCTGCTCATATACACACCCACACACATCCATCCTTTGCCTCTTTTTCAGTCAGAGTTGGTGACTTCCAGTGCAGAGGGAGCTTTGCCAAAGCGCACACAACAACACACTCCAGCGCTGTTTTCTCTAGCGCCCAGATAGGCATGCAGATACCGAAGTATTTGATGTTTCTGCTGAAGTTTTGAGAGAACCACTTAACATTGCTTCTCGAGAGTTACGCTGCGGTCGAGTTACTCACCGCTCCGGGTACTACAGGTAACATTTCAGGGGACAAAGAGTGAGTGGGTGAGCGCATGTGCTGAGCAGCACACAACAGAACATTTCCACGGTGCATTTAGTGTTTCTTCTGTGTTAACTAGTCCGCCTTTGAATATTCCCGTTGATTAGTTTCAGTGGAAAAGTTCAAGTAGCTGCTTGTCTTATGTCTGCATGTAAAAACTGACAGCTAGCAGTCAGTTAGCTTTGCTTAGCTTAGCATGTAGGCAGGAAACAGCTAGCCTGGCTTTGCTTGAAATCAAACTCCACGTACCAACATCTCTAAAGCTCACTAATTAAAAAACTCTACCTTACATGTCTGACACATTGTGGTTTGACATGGTGTCAGGTGCCAGATTACTTCTTGGCTGTAACTTCCTGGTTTGCAACCTCCCTGAAATGTCAAGAGTCTAGGACTGGAAAGGTGCCATCTCCTCTATAGCTGTGCACAACACCTTAGTGTATATTTTGGAAGCTGCCATTGCTCTCTGATGCAGGTTGCTGCAAACATACAGGAGAGAACAAAAAGCTGGAAATGCTAAAACTACAATAATGGCTGCATGTCACCGTTGTAAAGCCTTGTTGTAAAGCACATGTGCCGTTTGCTTTCTTTCTCTTGTCTTCTACATATTCTTCCTCTGTGCCTGACTGAACGTTCCATTGCAAGGTGGCAAAGAAAAAGTGATTGTCTTTGCGGAGCCACACACCAGCCAGCCAATCACAACAGCCCTTTTGTCAAATTTTGGCTCTGGCAGTTTTGCAATTTTGAAATGACCAAGGTTTGCAGGTGCATACAAGTGATTGCGAGGACTGGTGCAAGCCACATGGAGCAGGTCTCATACTTTTGTCATAATAAATCCATAAATGCATAAAACACATCTTAAGTAACATAAATGCCAATATCAAATATGCTTATTAAGTTGCTTAGATTAACTCAGTGTGAGGCGATATTGATTGTGTTTGTCACATCGAGTTGGTAGTTAAAGGTTTGATGCCAGTCTTTGTTGGGGGAAATCTTCGTCCCAGTTGTGTCTGAGCTCCATCAGACTCCTCATTCGACGGCATTAACTCCTCATTATGCACACTTAACCCAACAGTGAACGCTGCCCTGTTCCCCGCACTCCGTCCCCCTGTCCTTTAGAGCCATCATCGCTCTGTGTCACGGAAAAAGCGACTCCATCTGTCTCCTCAATGTCAACTCAATTCAGCTCAATTGGACTTTATTAATCCTTGTGGAGACAATGGATTTGAGGGCAAACAAAGTTCTTCAAACAGCAATCAGCCAACAAGCTTTAAAAAGAGAGATAGAGGAAGACATGAGAGATGGGGAAGACAGATGACTGATGTTGAAATTGTGTTGAAGAATGAAGTATGGTAGTACTTAGAGCAGCGTTGCCAAAACTACAACCCGCAGGCCAAATTGTTTTTTGCCCTTGAGTGAGATGCCTGAATGGTGAAGTAATAGACTGGATGCTGAAGGATATGTACGGCTTACTGCCTGTTCAGTCTCCCAGCACCTGATACACTGTGCAGATGTGATGCTGTGTGCTGATATATTGTGCTAGTTGCTAAGTCCCTGCTTCTGTGTGACTGAAAAAAAAAAGACTTAAACAGTAATTGGAGGATGATCCTTTGGACCCTTGGACCTTGTGATGACATTTGTCAGTTTTCCCAACATTTTACAATTAATACTTTACATTAACCTCAAACATTAGATTAATTACATTTAATCAGAATTGCTGAATTTTTGGCCATAACCCAGGCATTAGAGGGGATGTTACTGGAGGATCTTAATAATTTCTAAATAATCAGTTTCCAGTTAGATTTTATCATCCAGAAGGAACAACCGCCTCATCTCCGTGCAATCTCCTTCACTAAAGTGTCTCTTTTGTTTTTATAGAGAACAGCCAGTCTGCCCTACATTTCCTTATTGTCTAGACGAAGGAAGCAGGGAGGGCTGCAGACACATAGAGGGGTGATGAGACAGAAAGTGCTGTGGATGGCATTTTAATAAATGTTGCATCCGTGCCACAGTAGGCAACGCACCCTATTCACACGCAGTAGTAGAAACTGATATTTACATTTTGCATTTTAACATTTTCTCTAACCACCTCATCAAAAGTTTGGAATTCTTAAGTTCTTCAGTTGAGGAAAACACATCTTATTGTGTTTAGATATTTTACTGTGCATTGACACAAGCAGGCATATTGTTGGGAGAAACTAGAAACACTTACTGTCCATCCTCTGCCTTCAGATCAGGCGACAGGGTGGCATCCAGCTGCTGGTGGACTTGTTGGACCACCGGATGACTGACGTGCACCGGAGTGCCTGCGGAGCCCTGAGGAACCTGGTGTATGGCAAAGCCAATGACGACAACAAGATCGCCCTGAAAAACTGCGGAGGCATACCGGCTCTGGTCCGACTGCTCCGGAAGACCACAGATGTGGAGATCCGAGAGCTCCTCACAGGTAAAAAACACACAAATACAAATATTTCTACTGAATGTGCAGCGGGGCTGAATATCAGAAACTGAGATCACAGTATTTCCCTGGAATTCCTTCCCTAATTTACTCCCCTTTGTCCAAGACCAGGAACCAGGAATTTTTCAAACATGGATTTTGCTGTGTGTGTCTGTGAGTGTTTTCACATTTACTGAAACAACTAAGTATCAGAAGCCTGTCCTTGAAACGTGTTTATCCTGGTAATAGAACTGGATCACCTTTACAGGGGCAGAAGTTCTTCCCATTACTTGCTAAAATGGCAGCTTACAGTTCAGCTGCACGGCAAAAATATATTCTACACCAGAGTGAGTGAAGCGCCGTGAAAAATCTATAAGGGCACCAGCAGATTCCAGTATTTTCCGACTCAGTAGTAAAAATATATATATATTTAAATGTCTGTAGTTTCCAAGAAAGTTTACTGCATAAAACTACAAAATCTGATGAAAATTCTCAAAAACAGAGACAAAGTTATAAAATAAAGTAATGATCCAATATTGTAGTTTCAGTTGAAAATAGAATTGAACAATAAACCTAAAAAACATGTAATGACCATAGTATTTCCAAACAAAGATAGTAAGAGAACATTTTGAAAAACAGCATCTGAAGAAGGACTTAATATCACAACATGATGTCTTAAAAATGGAATAGAATAAATAGATAGATCAGATAAAGTAAAATAAATACAATAAAAGCATATTTTCTGATTAATCATCTGCAGTTAAAATTAAATTATTTTGTAGTTCGGTATTCCTGGGAAGTAATGATTGAAGACAAGGATATGATCCACTTACATACATGCACTCATGCTAATGCATATGTAGTCTCTACTGCACACACAGATGAGCAGTATTACCGAATATCTGGTTGTGCAAAATGCAAAATATGCTGTACTGTACAGGCACTTTCCCATTTACAGAGATGAAGTATATAAATACACATGCGCACACACAACCAGAAAAGCAAGAACTATTTACCACCTGCCAGCAACAGCACTCTGGTTGACAAGTGCTGTTGTCTCATTGCACTTGTATCCGCAGCAGGTTTGTGTCATAAACACAAAAATGATCCACACTGTAAAAAAGTGTATTCAGGATTGATTAAATTGAGGTTCTGAACCCACCGAGGTCTGTGTGGTAAACTCTCCGCCAAATGGATTAAAGGATTACCAGCGTTGCCTCTACCAGTGTTTTTTTCTTCTTAGGGCTTTTACTTTTATATATCCTGACAATTCCTATCTAATTGGCATTCATGCGGACAGCCACGGTAAAAGGACTTTCACCTCTGGAGGGGGATGGAGAGATGACAGAGCTAAAAGAGGAATACCACTCAATTTTCAAACTGATCTATGTCCAGAGTCCTCCAGGGGTGTATTCCAATCCTGGAGCCAAATGAGAAAAATGGATTTCTCTTAACAGCACCCACGCTAATGAAAACATCTCTGCTGCAGGCCTGCAAGGAGCATGATATTTCAAGACTCGACATGTCAGGATCCAGGATTTGAGTTATTTCTGCTTTCTAGAACAGTTTAGTTTAAATGAGTGTGACTTATGGAGATATTAGGTAAAAGTGAAGCCTAGAGCCTGTACACAGGAGACAGTGATTCAGGCTTCAGGTAGGAGTAGTAAGAACAATTCTAATTGTGATTAGGCATTAGGGCAGTTCAGAACAAGTAAGTTCGTTCAGTTTTGTGCCATCTGTTGCTGATATCCAGTAGATAAAATCATACACTGCAAGGTTTAAACAAATTCATTTAAATTTTAAAAGTGGAACCATAGAAACAGGGAGAGCAGTTGGAGTTCATTTGGATGGATCTGTTAGGGCAAAGAGTCATAAAATGGGATTGATGACAATATAAAATCTGAGAATGCATATTAAAGATTCATCAATGACAGCTGGGCAATTCATGTGAAGTGAAGGAACAAGGACTTGCTTTGTCAGATTATTTTAGAACATTTTGGATTTTATAGGTTGGAATTGGGAGAGAAGCCCTCTGAACAACACTGAAAGGGTAAATCTGTCTGGTCTGCTGGGGGGGAGTTATTTTATAATCCAATTCATTGGGTTTTAGTGTAGAGCCACAGATCACCTGAAGATTATCTTACTCATATGAGGCCCACTGTCCTTCAGGCCTACCCATAGTCCTAAATCCCCTCATTCCTCCATCCATTATCTCCCACAAATGAAGCATATTTCCTCCATTTTTTCATGTAAACATTAATTTCATACAGGTGTAAATATAATTACTAGCCAGGACAGCAATGCTGGTATTGTTTTTACCTTATCATCCTTCCAAAATGTGGTCTTGAGAAACAGCTCAAGTTGTTTCTGTTAATGGACTGATTTTATAAACATAAGAGCTCCACAACCTTAGCAGTCATGAAACTTTATTGGTGTGTAGTCTGGATCAAAATGAAAGCTGAGGTCAAAGATGGGTGTGGTCTGAGCAAAGTGGCCAGAAGTAGGGAGGAGGAAGAAGGAAAGGGAACATAGCTCCTACCCGCTTTGGAGGGTGTAGAGGGCGCACTGATGTAAGTCAAACCAAATAGGCTTTTGCCCAATCAACACATAATTATTATCCAGTAGTGCCCCTTGGAATTAGTATCTAGGTCAGTGGTTCTCAAAGCATAGCCCATGACTCATAGCCAGGGTGTCGTCAAAATAATTTGCTATAATTTCTAAAATGGTGCTGTATCATTACAAAGTGCAGATTTACTGCACGAAACCATTTGGGCAATAAAACAGGCATATTGTGTCAAAGAAATAGTATTTTATATTGGAATAGTTCTCCAAAAACCTTGGATGACCACAATTCAAGAGATGAAAGATGAATGAAAATGAATTGGAAAAAAAATAAGAAGCCTCACACAGTTGAACAGGAACTCGTACTCAAGTGGAGGTTCATATGTGTGAAGGTATGCTTGGGGCAGAGGTAGCTAATAAACCAAAAGCTGTACCTCTCTTAAATGACACCATGAGGAGAAGAAATGCAGAAGTCACAGCTGACATTCAGTCACAGCCACTGAATAGATTGGTTTCCTGTGAGCAATTGTCAATTCAGCTGGATGAACAGACATTGCCAGTGCGGTTCAGTTGATCCATGTGAAGGGAACATTTTGGAGGACTTTCTGAGGTGCCTGGCAATACAATGAGGAGGTGAGGATTCATTAATGCTTTGATGGCTGAAAAAGGGGTGGAGCCAGGAAACATGGCTTGCGCGGATGGTGCAGCGGCTTTGACAGGACGAAAAAGTAGGGTTATTGCATGGATAAGACTTGTCATCCTGGGGGATATGTCCACGCACTGCATGATGCATCGACAGGCGCTCACATCCAGTGACATGGAACCAGACCTGTTGGTTGGCTGTTTTGAGCACAGCTGTGACTGCAGTTAATTGTGTGAAGTCAAGGGCACTGCAGTCACGTATGTTTGCAAGGAGAAGGATGCTGGGCACAACTCATTGCTATATCAGTCTGAAGTGCAATGGTTCTCCCTTTTGCATTTTGAGCAACGCAGTGAGATGTCAGGGTTTATGAGAGAGGACAAACCTGACACTGCAGGGTTTATCTTCCGACCTGGAGCTCGTAGCCAAATTGGCATACTGATGTGTTTAATTTGCTCAGCCAGCTCAACCTCCCTATCTAAGGAGGCTATGTATCTATCCTCGAAGTCAGTGACAAATAGAGCAACGAAGAAGAAGGATACAAGACTGAGACAGACATGTTTTTCTGAATAACTGAGTTTCTCGAAATGAGTGAACTTTTCTCAGACAGAGTGGGAGAGGTACCTGCCTCTCAACCCACTCTCCATAGTTAACATCAATGCCTGGGACTGGCCTGCCTAGCTGTGATAGGACCTTTAAGGCTTTATCCCAGCAAGGTTGTCTCAGTTTGTCTCAGTTTCTGCCGCCGTGTATTCTTAGGAATTACTCCAATTTTGGATGACACCTCCCGCATTTTGTCCAATGGCTGTTAAGGAAGTAGTGAGTGAGTTTTGGTTCTGTTACAGAGATGGAATTAATATTTATCATCATAACCATAATCTTTCCTTTCTTAACCAAGTCTCTTGGTACCCATGCTTTGGCCAAAGTTTCTGTGCTACAATTGCAGTCCTTCTTGGGCGTAATGTAGCTGCCACATGCAGAAAGCAATAATTCTAGGACAATTGGCACTAGATTTTAAAAAATAATAATAAATGTGCAAAATTGATACTTTTGTCCAGCAGTAGTCTTAATTTCTGACATTGAGTTGTAATTACAACTAAAAAAGTGAACAAATATGGATACCTTTTGCCAGCCTCAGTTCTATGTTCAGGGCAATTTATTACCAATAGTAAGTCTATTGTATGTCAGAGCAGACTTGGCCTACTGAGTGTCTCATTCAGCTGCTACATCTAAACTTAATTTCCGTCCTTGCAAACACTACCATTCCAAACTGTCCTTGTCTGCCTCTGAAGCTGCCCTTGAACCTTTATTCACTCTCCTAATTATTTACAGCAGCACTTCACGCCAGGGTGACTAGAGATTCTGGTGATGGACAAACATTTTAAACGTTATTTGTGGAAATAAGACACGGTCATGAATACTAACTCTGGCTGAACGGTCTCTCAGCACAGGAAAACCTTATCAGGGGAGTGAAATTGAGATGGATCCCTCTTACAAACACATTTGGTGCAAAAGCATGACCCATGTGCGCTCTGTGCATTTATGTATATGTACATGTGTGTAGTGAGTATAGAAAAGGGTTTAGGCTTAGCAGAGATGGAAATAAAAGGTTTTTTGTATGCTGCTAGAGTCTAGAGAAGATTACCATATAAATTAGAGCAGCAATTCAAGGCACGGAGCACAGAAATCCCTCCTGTCACAAATTAATCAGCTGAACGACCGACCGGACGCAGACAGACCGTGCTCTCCTCTCTCTCTCTCAAAGACCCGGAGGAATAACTCTCTCTCACTGTCTCTCAGCCTCCTTCGCTCGCTCCCCTATCCCTCTGTGGCTTGGTTTTCGTAATTGGTCTCCCCCTCTCTTCCTGTCGTCCTCCTGTCCTCCTTGCCTTTCTCTGTCTCCCCTTTCTCACTCTTTCTCTATATTGCCTCCCCTCTCAGCATCCTTCTCTCTCTCCTTCTCTCTCTGGTGAGCATTTTGAATCAGGATCACAGTGGGAAGTCAAGCTGCCTGCCTTGCTAGCTACAGATTCTGCTACACACAAGTACACACAAAGGCTTGTTCACAAGCACACAGTCTATCTCTCTCTCCTCTTCCCTTGCATCCGGTTTGCTCGATGGCAAATAAAGTCACAAACAAGGTTTCATCATCAATCTCTCTCCCTCTTTTCGGGTTAATAATTGTTCTCTCTCTCTTTTCCCTGTCCTGTTTAGAACTAAAGATGATTATTTGGAGAGAATAAAGCTGGTTTAAAAGAGCAGATATTAACTCTAACTCTGGAGATTAGATGCAGCATGCAGCAGAGCCATGTGTGTATGTGATTCCACAAACCATTTTCCAGTAAAAGAACTCAACCAAATGAAACATGTTGGCATTTTTCCACCAGCCGTGATTGGTCAAGCAAAGGTGATGTCACGTGGCTGTAGTTATATCAGTCTAAGTCATAAGTATATGGCCTGAAGTTGGTACTACAGTAAAGGGCAGGACATCCCCATTGTCAGAAGGTCTTTCCTCTGGGGATCGTGAACAGTCACAATGAAAATGTCATGGCAATAATTAATGAGAAATTTTAGTCATAGCAACCATCAAATGATACAGATAGGAAGTCTGAGAAAAGGGGATGGAGAGCCAGTTAAGCCACCTCTGCCTTCATAAGTATTTTGGAAAACATTCATCGGAAGTTGCAGATGGAAAAAATGAGGATTCAGCATGAAGCCAAATAGTGCAGGGAAAACAATACAAGCATGAAACGACAACACATAGAAATACAGAAGGTGTGCAGCGGATCAAACTGAAACATTATGAAGGGTCTTGACACACTGGGTGTTGTTTTAAGCAACAGTCAGGCTTGCACTGCCCACAGCAGTGCCCTGGATTCAGTGCTTCCGAATGAAAACCAATAACAATATAACCTCTTCGTGTTCCTCCAGTGTTGTCTGTTTGACAACTACTTTCTGCAGTTGCCTCCTAAATAGCACTTCATAGAAATGATGTAGTACGACTGGTCCCACTTTCACGAACAGTTTGTAAGTACTTGTAAAATATAGCAGATATGCACAAATAAAGAAGCTTGTGAAGCATCTTTAGTTCATGAGAAGACTCAAACTACACTGTTACGTGCAGTGGAAAGTGCTATTTGCTATACAGCACAGGTATATGACAAGTGAGATGAAAAACAAACTCTAGACCGCAGGTCAGACGCACATCATCAGCAACTCCACAACAGTTTTTATTAAAAGCTAAAACTGCCACAATGCCGGCACAAACAGTAAAGTGATGTTTATAAGAAAAGTGTTTATGTCTAACAGCTTTACCTATTCTCCGGCAGTTGTCTGCCTGCCAGAAGGGCAAATGTGAAAGCTTTCAGGACCTTAATAAGGGCTTCAATGATAATACTTTATAAAGCAACAATATGGAAATGTCAGACAGTTTCTCTTAGAGTAAATTCTTTTTTTACAGTGTGAATGTTGTAAAGGCTTTGTGTCACAGCTTTAAGTTATCAATGCTGATATACATGAGTTTCAGAATTGATTTATGACTTACTGATTCATTAGTTTGAGTGCATTAAGATTGTTGAGGATTACTGAAGTGGACATCTTTAAAGAAACTTCAGATACAAGCCAGTTTTTGTTCATTAGTTTGGTTCATCTTGGGCTTCACGTTGGTACATGTCTGAGCCCATTCAGACCAGTTGTGAAGGTACTTGTGAGGAAGAGAGGTTAAGTGAGCTACAGAGAGAACTCCATGATATCCGCCCTCCCTGACTCACACAGCGCTGCGCTTTCTTTAACTTCTTTATTCCCTTTTAAAATCTGCATGCCGTCAGAAGCTGTGGTTCCACTTGTCATTACAATGCAACTTTTTCATCCAGTCACAGCAGCACACATCATCACAAGTGACAAGCCTGGATTGCTCACACTGGTGTCAGCTCTTCAGAAGCAGATATGGAAGTCGTCAGGCTCACACTGTGATGGGAACTCAACACAGTTTGGATGGAATCCAGTCACAATGCTCATCCAGTTTAGGCAGAGCAAAGAGATGGAGAGTGACAACTTAAAGGCAAAAGAGAAACCAAGGGAATTTGTGCTTTTAAATCATCCAGCACATTTCACCAACTCCCAGGTGAGAAGTTGCACATAGAGCACAATTAGGACCTATGTAAAACCAATATAAGTCTACATAAATCTAGATTAAAAACAAAACATATGAAGATAATATAGAAAATAAAGTACTTGCAGCAACACAAGAAAACAAACCAGAGAAATTATGGGAAAATAACACAAAAAGATGACAAAAATAAAACAAACAAACAAAAACAATTTCATAGTATACAAAGCTGAGATGCCACATAACCCAAGTTAATTATAAAAACGTACAGCAGCTGTGTTCCCTGAAGTTACACTGGGCTCATTAACTTATTTTTCAGTTCATTTAAACAGGATTTTTAATGCAGCTCCTCAGGCTCAACCTGTTTCATAATTGCAGGTAAATAATATTTCCTTCCATTTACACAAGACTGAGAGGTATTGTGGTGGAAGCAAGCTGCATGCCTTTCGAACATATGTATAACATACTTACAGGAGTTTGTCATTGTGCCTTGTATCTGCAAATTTCTTGCACTCATGATGTGCCTGAATAAAACAAACAAAAGAGCTTTTTTTTTTCTTTGATGCAAAACAACTGTGGTTGATGTGATCAACAGTATACTGCTTGGAAAAATATCCAACTTTACATAGCTGTTCACTGTTCACACTCATTATAAAGCAGATATGTGTTATATAAGAAACACAGTTTTGAGCTGGGACTCTTCGCACTGCCCGGTTGCTGGCACAGCGTGACACCACTGATCTTTAAACCCTGCTGAAATGTTTGTATTTTGTTTTTTTGCTGCAAGATGACAGCAATTAAAAAAGGTGACAGCTGATAAGTTGCTCAAAAGGAATCAGCAGCCCTCTGCAGACACGCTCAAATGGCTCGTGCTGTACACAGTGATTGTCATCGGAGGGTGGTCTCCCTGAAGACAAAGGCACCCTGCTGTCATCAAGGTCAAACCATCAGCATGTGCTCGTCAGAGATGCTACGTACGTAACTTGAACACAAGTCCCAAAAGGTGCTTTCACAATTGATTGCTTGTTGAGACTTACAGTAATTACCGTGGTAAGTGCTGTAAGCTTTTGATTAGTTAATGGCGTGCACACAAACACACACACACAAAGAGCTGCAGCATGCTTTTCTGGGCTGTAGGTAAAGGTGTGCATGGGTTTCTGTGTTTATACTGATATAGATGAAGGGTGAAGTCCAGCAAATCGTACAAATAACAATGCTCATTTTGTAAAAATGTCTTCTCTAAAGATCTCATATACAGAGTGGGTCACATGAGGACAAGCTGCACAAAAAAGCACTCCAAAATACATCAGGTGCAAACAGGAACAAAGGGAAGAAAGAGATCAAGAGGCGAACAAAGAGACGCGCTGCAATGTTACAGAGGAGGGAAATATGACAGGGGAGTGAAAACGCGGCGCAAATGAGAGATGAGGAATGGCTGCGGAGACAAAGAGAGATAGCCAGCATATTCATTTCCCCTCCCTCCATATAACAGTGCATTCATAACCTCCTGCTGCCACTCATGATGTAAGGCTGAGGCAATTAACCTCCTTCATCTGTCATACACTTGTGGCGTTGTGTACTTGTGGCTGTGTGTACTTCTCAGAGCTTGGGTTTGTGTGTCTGTGCGTGCCTGCAATGCCAGGATGCAATCTGTGTTTATTTTGTGTGCGCACAAGGGCCGTTCGTGCATTTGTGAGTGGGGGTTTCAGATCAAAGATAAAAGCCCGCTGCCTTTCACCTCGGGGAGATGATGTCATTCCCTGCGCAGTGTGAAGTGATGCTGGCAAACAGCTGAGTTTACTCACAATAACAACAAAAAAAAATCATCTTTTTCTTGCAGCTGCAGCATGACATCACGTGTCATGTGTCACACTTTACAGTATACAATGTATGGTTATATACTTGGTAATGCACAAATGCTACATCTTTTAAATTTGATGCAAGTGAATACTATTCACAATGGGAGATTCCATTATTTACAAATCATTATTTGTGCTAGTTAAGTGCACACATATTTTGGTTTCCTTGGAGCAGGTTTTCTCTGGGGATCACTACTGAAAGCAACAAAAAAAAGCTGTTTAGATGCCACTTAGTTACACAAGATTTTAAAAAAGGATAATTATGCTCTTTGATTGCAAAAGCCATTCATTTTCTCTCTGGATTGTGCCAATTCAATGCATGTCTCATCATCACATTAGTGCCTTATGTAGAAAATTATTAAAGAAGTTCAATAAACAGTGAAATGTTCCATGCTGTGCTCCAACAATTTATCTACAAGATATGAAATGCATTATTCAGTGAATTTACTCTGATTTTGCAGGATGAGATTCATAAATTCCCCGGAGAAAGCGACATACACATCTATGCAAGGTTTATGTACATTTGTGTGGCAAGAACATGTACTCTGCTTCAGTGTCTGTGCTGCAGGGGTTCAGTACCCTCCTTTTTAGACCTTTTATGACATTGCGTGTGGTGCTACTTGAACAAATAGCCTACATTTATATAAAAAAATATAAATATCTCAAAACTGGGACGTAGGCTAGCTAACGTTAGCTGAAAGGCAACAGGCCCAATGTATTTACTTGATGTTTCTTGTGTAAATAACATGTAAAATAAGAATTGGTGGTTTGATGAGCTGTTAGCTTTTGCATGGGAGCTATTTACCGACCAACAACAGCTAAGGTAATGTGTAAATACATAATTTTGGGAGTTGTTAGGTGTGTTAGCAGTCATGGAGCATGTGGAACACACAGAGATGGGGCTGAACTTCTTATTTAACTGTACGTATGATAGCAGACAAGCCTTTTTGGGTCTTTTAAACCATATTCACATTGATTCTTACATTTTTATTTTCTAAAACCAGGGGGAAGTAACAGTGCGAGTAACTGCTCTTTAGGAGAAAGCACAGCAATATTCGCTGACTCACAGATGTGGAAATCAAGGTCATATCGAATTATTACGTGTCACGTGGAATGAGAAGGTTATCAGAAACGCAGCACGCCTTCGTTGCCCTCTTGAGCGGCAGATAAGATGAGACAGAGGCACTTTTGCTAACGTGACAGTCTCTAGCTAATTACCATCACCAAGCCAGAAGCCAGTCATTTAGAAACTCCTCCTGACCGCGGATGCTGCCGCCTTAACCCTGCGCATAAACACACCGAATCCAAATGGCTGATGGAGTTAAGACTGATCTGCTGGGGGGGGGGGGGGGGGGCGCATGTGCACGTGCACACAAACATATGCAGACACACGCACAAGAACAAATTTATACAAACCGACAAAGACAGATAACAGAAGCTGTAATTACACAGTCGCTGTTCAGCCGAGGGTGAACAACACGGCGCTAAAGAGATGACGCCTCATTCCGAACACACACTCGCAGACACACAGATCTGAGGATAGGATGTTTTACCACTACTGCAGTTATAATTACAACCATAAAGGAGAGGGGTAGATAAGTGCAGATATGACGAGGGGTGGACACTTTCAAATGCACAAACACATAATTATATGAGTACATAGATTAGGACGCGGACACTTTGCAAGACGAAGGTCAGCAGGAATTACGATGTGTTGCGCAGATCCCTCAAGGTTATCACAATTTGTGTGTATCTCTTGTGTGTGCGTGTGTGCAAAACCACTCGAGAAATTAAAGTGTTTTGCGGCAAAATGCGATGATTTGCCTCTTACCCTCTCTGTCCTTTTCTATAAAGGCTGAAATAGATGTATATGTGTGCGTCTGTGTGTGGGAGAGTGAGTCTCTCAAGAGGGCGAGCTTTTGTCTATTTACTCGTCAGCATGTGTGCATCAGCGCGCATGTGTGTGTGGCAACTGGCAAAAAGAGTGAACGGTAATTGGTAGGCAGGAGAAAACTCTCTCTATTTTCTTGGTTGGCTGCTCACTGTATGTTGAATTCAGGTGAGGATTAAGAGCAGGAGAGAGGTGCAATTGAGTTTTGTGTAAGTGATTTACTGCCTTTGGTACTTCTTTTAATTTTTTTTTTCATTGCCTATTAATCACTGCGGTTACAGTGGCGACCCGGAGCAATAAATTAAAGGTACTCAAATATTAAAACTACATTTGAAATGCATCAGTCATTTGCAATTAAGGATGCAGGATTGTAATTGGGGGATTGCATGCGTATCTGTTTACTTTGTCTAATTATTTTATCACCACAGTCAGATCTGTAGACGTACGGTTTTTCAATCAGATTTCAATCATCAACAATTCACACCAGAGTTACTGCTTTTAAAAATTAGATCTTATTTTAATCTGTACTATGTGCATTATTATAAACAGTTTTGCTGAATTAAGACAAATAGCGAAACATTCTAAGAAAGGCAGATTTACGTGCGATTGCTTTAACCTGTGTAGTGTGTCATTGTGGCCAACCAAGTGGCAACAGTGGCAGGCAAGCTACGACTGGCTGGTGAGCAGTCTCACGTGTATCTTTAGGCTAAGACGCTGCAAATTTGTGTCCCTATGACCACCTAATCTGGCACAGTGACCACCCCAACACACACACAGATGTTATATAGTCTGAGCTTGACCTCAACAAACAGCTTTGTATTTACACATCCAGCAGAGCTGGAGTAACAGTAAGTTCAATATTGACTGTCTGCTGAGCTTGTTTCTGGCTCTTTAGCCACTAAATGCCTCACTGTGTGCACCAGCTAGTCAGTGACTTTGTCAGATGTTTGGTGCTGGAAAGGCGGCATACAATTATTAAAGAAAAACAGCTTCCTGTTGCAGCGGCTTTGGTTTTTCTTGTGTATTCTCTTTCAACATATCTCCCCACAAACTCTTTTATGGATACCGACCCTGATGCTTTGGGGGCCATGAGGGTCTGGGGCCTGATCAGCCTGCCCACTGTGCCAGGCTTTCTAATAACCTTAAAGATGGCTGCATTCTATTTAATGTTCTCAGTACGCAACGACAGTGTAACAACAGTGCCTTGGAACCAAAGTAGTTAAATGAAATTTGCCTGTCATTAATGTTATTATTCACATTTCCTACTGGGACATGTCAGAATGTCTTCCATGAAAAAGGCCGATTGTACTAGTACTTGTACAAGTGTCTGGCTTTCCAAACTGCAGTAAAGCGAGTAAGTGAATGCTGCAGTGACTGCCTTCGCTGCTGTGTGTCAAGCTGCACTAAAACCCTTGAATATTTCAAGGCTTCTTACCCTGGTGTGTCTTTCTGTCTGTCCTCCCGCCTGCCTCCTGTGTTCCTCCTCCACCTGTGCTCTGGTTCTTCACCTCCTGTCTCCCTGCTGTCCTCCTCAGGTGTGTTGTGGAACCTGTCATCCTGTGACGCCCTGAAGATGCCCATTATCCAAGATGCCCTGGCTGTGCTGACCAACGCTGTGATCATCCCCCACTCTGGCTGGGACACCTCCCCACATACGCAGGAGGACCGCAAGCTGCACTTGCACTCTTCCCAGGTCCTCCGCAACGCCACAGGCTGCCTCCGGTCAGTGTCGCCATCTTGTTTTTATCTCTTATAGAACATTAAGAAGATATTAATTGTGATTCTTCCATACTTTTGTCTTTATTAATGTACAAACTTTAGTATACATCCTAGAATCAACATATTAATTGCTTAATATTCAATATTTATCAATAAAAATGTTATTTACGTAACATTTTAACATTTTTATTGTTACAGTTTCAACAGAGATGTAGCATATTTGCTCACTTTGCAGACGTGTTTCTGCACAATCAGACAGAGAAATGAGTGTCTTAGTTCAAACATGCCTGTTATTTTTAGTGACATTCTGCGTTATTTTTACCACTGTACACACAGAGAGCTGACAGACTTAGCCGCGTTTAAGATGACTCACCACTTGGCTTCAGAGCTGCTGTGGCTTTTCGCTTTCTCACTTGAGACATGATGCTAGTCATGCAGTACAGTCTGGAAGTAGTAGGACTGTGACACATATTTTTTTCTGTTGTTGTTGTTTTAGCTCTTGTCTTCCAGCATGAACAAAAAAAAGAAAAAAAATGCAATGACTGTAAAATTCTAGCTCCAGCTATTGTGATTTGATTCATTTTATATATTTTCTATGAAATACATTTTATGAGTGTTTCTTTGTGGAGCAGGGTCAAGGTTAGCACCAGGATCCTGTGGGTAATGGCATTTTTTGCTTTTAGATTTGTTGTTTTTGTATTTTTAACCCATGCCCTGACACCCGTTTTTTCATTGTTTGTCCCTTTTGAGGAACACTGGACATGTTCTCTTAAAGCTGCTGTGATGGACTTACTCAACGTGGATATCCTTTACCACACGGCCAAGCGAGTTCACACAATGCAGAGTTAGCCTATCAATGCCAGATAAATCTATAAATCCTGCTATATTTCACAGCATTTAACAATTTTAATCTGGTGTCTGGTGTGACAGTCCTATACTGGAGCATTGGGTTAGTGATGTGTTTGTCAAAACAGCAAACATTGGCTCACCAGAAATGAAGGGGAGAGCAACTTTATCTGCAGAATAGCTACAGCAGCCAGGAGCATGGTGAAGCCTATGGTGTCATAAACAACATAATTATTGTTCATGTAATATCTCTATGGCCAGAGGGGGGAGACAAAAGCAACACAATAGTTTTAACATAATTTAAATGACCGAATATGTCTCGTTCCTTTGTCTTACTAAACATTTCTTTCTTCTTACTTTCTGAAGTAAGCATTTTGTTCAGTCTACTTACAGGCAGTGCAACAAATTATAAAGTAATTATGGCACATGTCGGCAAACAGTCGCCTAGCTGATACTGATATTCAATGATTTGGGCTAACATTTCATATTACCTTCTGAAAAACTAAATCTGTCTGTTTAGCAGCCACAGTAAAGTTCTCTGCTATGTTCACCAGCTGATGGCAAACTGTCTGTCTGTGTCTGATGCTGTTTTGTAGCGTGTAGTTACTTAACAAGCTGCTGCATCGTGAAACCACATTGATTTGAACCGTGACACTAAATCAGAACAGTAAAGTTGTGGGCCTCAAAATGCAACTAATAATACAAACAACAATAAAACAACAATAATGAACTAGGAAGCACCCCATCAGTGTGATGCAGTGAATGATGTATTGACAAGATTAAGAATTAGATTAAGTGAATTCTTTAGATGTTGCTGAGTTGCGGGGAATCCAGAGGCCCTATAGATAGTAAGAAGTGGAGGAGGAGATAGTGGACAGGAAGGGGTGGCAGGGTATTAATAGGGATGCTGGAAGTGAAGCTGCTCCTGAAGCTCTGCTCCTGAAGATTGCTGATAGCTCCAATACATTTTCTGTATGAGCAGAAGATCCTCTGAGTGTGTCAATATGAGTGACGCTTTTCACATACACATAGTTAATATAACACGATTTATCACAGCAGCTTTAATTAAAGTAAAAACATATATATCAGCAGAATGTCAGCAGAAAATGAGATATATATATTGTCATTGGCTTCTGATTAATTGTGCAGAGTAACCTGTCACTTATTACCCTACATTAATGTACTAAGGTACCTTGTGCTTTCTTCTCTTAGACATATAAATATGACTATTACTGGCTTATTTGTGCTTGTTGTGGGTCTTTAATGAGTCGACTCATTATAATTAATGATGAAAATAGAATAGAATAGGATGAGAAGTAGGGATAATGAAGGCATGTTTGATAGTGGTGGTGTCACACCAGCCTCACAAACTAATTCATCATTTGCCTGTAATTAAACGTAGTGTGTGTGTGTGTGTGTGTGTGTGTGTATGTGTGTGTGTGTGTGTGTGTGTCTGTGTGCGTGTGTGTGAATTGTGATGCTGAGACAGCAGTCCCTATCGGCTGCTCAGTTCTGTAAAATTCAGTAAAAACGCTCCACAGCTCTGATAGCGATGTATAAAAGTATAAGCTTTTGTAATTCTATTTTCTAAGTGCCTTCCAGTACTACATCTCCAGGAATCCATCGTAATATTGTTTTGTATCACGACATCTGCCTTAGAGGAACACAGACTCAACTCATCCGGCCCTTCATTTCAGAGCTTCTGTGCTCTCCATCCTGCAAAATTCAATACAAGTCACACGGACACATTGCAAGTATTAAATCCTCTAGGTCAAAAAAATGTAAAATGTATTTTTAATGTCCAGGAATACTGTTAATATATGTTAAGCCTTCCTGAAATGAATACAGATGTAACAAAAGGATTCCATCTTGCTAATGATGATACTGATTTTACATTTTAAAACCAGTTTTAACTCCTTCAAAAGTTCATCATTTACTGTTGCACAGAAATCCATTGGATAGATTGAGTTTATATTCATTGGAGATTAGGATTAAATTGCCATTGGACTGTTGATCCAATGCATCAACAACTTAAAATAGGACCATTAGATTATACGTGAGTATTATTATTACGTTCAGTGTCTCTAAATGCACGTCTGAGAGCACCATGTCAATGCTTGACATGATGTTAAACTCCCTCATCTATATTTATGGCTATTTATTAAGAGTTTATCACTCAAAATCTGAAAAACTCTGCTTCATCAGAACTGTAAGGATGTGGTTTTATCAGATTTGAGTTATGACAGCAGCCTGGCAACATAAACAAACCGAAAATTGCGTGTTTATGGCGGATGTTGCACCTCATTCCAGACCTCTGACTGAAGTGAAGTGAAACTACATGACGATTCAGTCAATCATCCATCACTCATAGCAAGCAGCCAGTTAAGACCAGCTCTGTAAAACTAGATTTGACTAATCATTAGATCTTTTGACACACAGACTTTTTATTGGTGAGTCTCTTTCCAAACTCTGTTAGTGTTACTAGGACTGCATGATCAAATGTCTGTGGCTGAGACTGAGTCATAAATATTTCGAACAGAGACACGTCGGCTGGCTAGCAGAATTTTTTTTTTTTCATTTGATGTGCTGCTGGTAACCTTCCATCGAACATTTCAGCATCAAAAGAAAAAAAAAACATGTCTTTGCAGACAGAATAATGACAACTTAGACCGAAACATTCACAAACTGTATGCACATTTGTCTTTTTACCCATCTGTCACTACACGGATCCCCCTTGCATCTGTCCCATCATCTCTGCAGATGTACATGTTGGAGAGCAGAACAAATAAGCTAGTTTATTATGTGACAATCCAGTGTAACGCCTGACATCTGAAACCTGAGACAGATATTTGAGGATGTGGCAAAAGTGCCACACAAGAGCGGGACTGCTGTCATGGCCACATTTGCATCACTGTCTGGGAGGTTGTCTGACTTCCTGTTTGTGTGTGTGAGTTTGTGCGTGCCCATGTTTGTCTCTCTATCTAAGTACATGTGTGAGTCATTAATCTCCGCAGCAATATGTCTCCTCACCTGCTCTCGGTGAAAATAAACTATACATATTGGGCAAGGCTTTAGCCGCTTTTAATACTGTACATGTGTCTGGTGGTGCGCGAGTTGTGTGTGTGCGTGTGTGTGTGTGTGTTTTGCAGGGGATGGTTTTGTGTGGATCAGCTCCCTCAACTCGAAGGGCTAATTCATCTTTCTCACGCCTCGTTAGGGAATGCTGGGAGTCTGATTAAAGATTGAATATTTCATGGCGGGTTTGGTATATCGCCGGCCACCTGCTCTCT
The DNA here is from genome assembly GCA_008933995.1 of Datnioides undecimradiatus. NCBI lineage: Eukaryota > Metazoa > Chordata > Actinopteri > Lobotiformes > Datnioididae > Datnioides > Datnioides undecimradiatus. Next base: position 2,123,901 of record WARS01000030.1, on the reverse strand, counting down.
CTCGCTCTCTCTCCTCTGCCTCTCTCTCATTACCCTCCTCGCTCTCTCATTTGCTCTCTCTGCCTCTTTCCTCTTTAGTCCCTCAGCTCTCTCTCCCTCTGTCTCCATCTCGTCCTATTACTCCACCTCTCTCTCATCACATCATCCCTCCTTCATCCCTTTCTTCTTCTTCTTCTGTCTCACCCCGTCTCTGCCTCACTGTCTCACACTTTCACGCACACAAACACGCACACGAGCACGCACACGCATATTTTCTGCCGCTGCTTACTCACTGCTCCTTTCTTTCCCCACGTCTGCTTACGCTGCCAGCTAACAGGAAGTGCTGAAACCTGTGCTGCTGGAGAGCTGAATATGAATTATGTGCATTGAATTTGCAGATGTGACACAAATTCTACAGCAGAGCAGGTTAACCCAGTTTGTTATTTACTCCATGCACTGATCAGCTGCACACAAACATTAATACAGTACCACCCAGACATTTAAAAGGTGTAAATGCTTGCATCTCTCCAAGACGCATAAGTAATCTTTCTCACTCCCAAGTGTAGCTAATCCAGTGTGTGCGATCCACTGGCAGGGACTTGCTCTGTGACAGTGTCAGCTAACATTGCAACAAAATTACCCATCATTCTCTCTGTCTCACCAAAATGTCAAGAAGAAAGCAACACCTGCAATGTCAATACAATCTGTCATACATAGTAAAGCAACAGGTGTCATAGCGTTTATCTGATCCATCCTCAGTACATGTACCAACTGATCAGTGTAGCTAAGAGAAAGCAGTGAAAACAGCGGCCTGTGAGCTCCAATGTCTGGCCATGTAGCTGTTCAATAATGTGGTTGAACAGTTGTTTGAGGACATATGTTGTGTATTTCCAGATGCTACAGTCTGAGACATATGTGTCTTTGCTTGAAATATTATTTCTGCAGGTGCACAGGTGCATCTTGAAACTCCTTTCTGTTGCAGTTGTATCCAGTAGCTTGTGTGCTAAAGTTGCATTATCTGCAGTGGTAATTGTCAGGCTAGCTAGCTCTGGGTAAGATGAGTGCTGTTAGCCTGCTAAGTTTAGATTAGCAGCATATGCTGGCCAGTGAAGAAGCTGCAAAAAGTGTTCCACTCTGTAGTGAAGTCGGTCGGACCACAAGCTTAAGCAAGCAGCGACTGAGGCTGCTCTGATCTGAGGACAGCTGAGCTAGTTAGCCTTGAGGTCCAGTAAAGAATAGCTTGGCCTCTGAAGCGAGAGGAGATGCTTGAAAGGTGAGCATTTCTGGGTCAGCTGCATATAAAGATGGAGGCACTGTTGCAGATGTCATGGCTGGCAGTCACTCAGGGCTGTGAGGGGGCAGATCATATATCAAGTGCTATGAAATTGTGCAGAGAGTGGGAGGAAAAGGAGGTAACAGTAGCTTTTGAATGCCTCAGGTACCCGTAGCAGGTGTCATGATGCCCACAATGCTCCAACATTCATCTTCCTTGCAGTTCATCTATGTAAGCCCTTCCATATTAGCTGATGGATTAGCTAGCGAGCTAACTTGCTCTCATGCTTTCGGCAGTTATTAGATAGCTTAAGCTGCACCAGGTTCTGGACTTGTGTAGGAGTGGGTTGCAATCAGCTCACAGAGACACATGGATCAATGTGAACAAAAGTGCATCTGGATTTTACTTTCGATTATTAACTAAATGTCAAGTGGAAATGGGGCCAGATGTTCCCACTTTTCAATAGAACATATTAATTTTTTTGTTGTTTCTCCAAAGCTTCTTTGCTTAGCTACGACAACATTTTGCCTACAAAGTGCCAGAGCAAGAGCCTCTTAAATCTGAATTTCCTCCCATGTTTTCCATTCTACAGTCCCCCAGATGCAATCTGAACACATAAGAACACTGTGCTCCATGACACTTTTAATTTACATCCATTCTGACTCCCATCACATCCTCATTTTGCATACCAACATTGAACAAACTGAAACTTAGATATGAGGCATGAGAAGTAATATACATCACAGCTAGATAATGCAGCTAGAATGGCATAAATAGCAAATATGTTTGAATCCCTCCTATTTTATACTAATTGGTCTTGAGAGCAGCAAAACAACAATGTGTTTTTATTGGATATTCAACTCAAACCCTCATGCAGAGGCATCCAGCAGAATCCTGCTTCTGATTATAGAACTGGAGACAAAGAAACAGCCTCCTCCTGTTGTTTCCAAAAGACTGACATTTGTTGTCGGCTGAGTTTTTCTCACAGTACCGGCACACTATGGATTAATCAAATTCGGTTCTGTTTGAAAGCTCCCCCTGGTAGATGTATAACCTTTTTTCCAGCAGTGCAATTTTCTCTCATTATTTAGATTCTTCATAGTAAAAGATCATAATGAGAGATAATCTGCAGCCCTGTTACCTTGCAAGAGAAACGCTTCAGAGGGATTAATTATACCAAATTGACTGAGGTTAATTGAATCGAATCCAATAACAGGTGGTATCCAAAATAAAGGAAGTGTGTGAAAGGAAGAAGTATTTCAACTGGTTTAAAAGTACCACTGAAGTGCTTTTATTAAGGTGTTGATCAGTTTGTATCCTCAGTCATCTGTTGCACTGCACAGGTGAATATAACTTGAATGTGTATATCTTTGTGTGTACTCAACCTTGCATCAAGGCTCAGTTTAAAAACCGGAGGAGATGCAGACTAGAACACAGCAGCTTGTCAACACCCTGAAAAATTCAAGCAATTATCTGACTGCATAATTAAAAAATGATGTTCTGGTAATTTAATAAAACTAAGAACTGGCTGAGGGTCAGAATAAAACAAACAGCTGCAACACTAATGACAGTAAGAAATGCTTGACCTTATTTCTGATGCATAAATTGGCAACATTTGTCTTCAGGTGAATATGCTCACGGTTCAGCTCGCTATCCTTGTTACTGACTTGGAGACATTGGCTCGAAAACACACACCCACACTCACGCCACACAGTTGATATGACACATATTAGTTGCCTAATTACTCCTTAAGACAGACGTGCAGCATCACTAGCAATCATTTGCAGTCATGTTTCTGCATGATGAATATAAGCCAAATATTCGCTTCCGTTCTGTTTCAGTCTTCGAGGTTGTCCCTAGAAACTACCTGCCTACAACGCTGTTACTGGTCAGTTGTTTTTCCAATCACAGAGAGTCTTTACATGTGGTCTAGTATCCTATTTTTGATGGTTTTGGGTGTGTCTTGGTAGGATTTGTGCAGGTAAACATCATTTTGGGGTTTTAGATACCTGGTTATGCTCCCTGGAGTATCCTAGCTTTTAAGCATACAAACAGAGTAACTGAGATGGTGATTGACCAAGATTTACCTGCAGACGCATCAGAAACCTGCATGCTGTTATGCTGATCGTGTATACTGCAATATAAATATCCATGTTTTTTCAAGATCTGTGTCTACATTATATCCCATGTATGATTTAAGACTCAAAAATCAGGATGCTGCAGATCTGTGTAGATTTTAAGTATGTAACAGTGTTGCTACACAGAGGGAGTTTCAGCTGGATCGCCTGTGTCAAGCACTTCTGATGCAACAGACTCACCTTCACTTATTTATAGGCTATTTTCTCTCATTTACATGCGTAACTACAGCGACTGTGTGCTGAAACACAGTTGACCTACACTTAATGCCAGGCTCCCTTAAGCTGTAAAACATCTATGTTAGACATACTTAGTCTCGCTGTTTTGTCATTTCTAAAAGCTTCCTTTATCTGGTGTTCTACCTTCCTAATAACAGTAAAAAGCACTTTAAAACCAGAGAAGTGTTCAGGCTTTAACACAGTTTAAAGTGTAAGTGAATGCATCATGGCCATGGACTGCATAATAATGTATGTGCTGTTTACTTGTATAACAAAATAAGTCATATTGCAGCTGTATAATTTCATACATCACAGATTTGAGACTGAAATTGCTGAAGATTGTTATTAAGCCCATGGGAAAACAAATGCATCTAATGGGGCTTTGGCAGCTCGGTGCCATTTCTCACTGACACTGAGGGCACAGGCATCTCCTAGCCATCCTTAATAGTCTGACATTTAAAGGGCATTATACTCAGACTCTGTCACAGAGACACGCATGCACATGCAGGATCACATATCAATATGTTTCAACACGTGCTCACACACAAGATTTCAGTTGGACTGTTTATTGATGAGGTGTGTGTGTGTGTGTGTGTGTGTGTGTGTGTGTATAACAGGAATGTGAGTTCTGCAGGTGAAGAGGCCCGGAGGAGGATGAGGGAGTGCGAGGGCCTGACAGACGCTCTGCTCTATGTCATCCAGACAGCTCTGGGGAGCAGCGAGATTGACAGCAAGGTAACTCTGTCACACACGTATATAACCTGCTGCCGCACACACAAACTCTCACAGCCCGTAGCATGCTGAATAAAAACACTTGCGCACAACAAGAGTGATGTTGCTCAAACATCCCACGCATGCTTGTGCGTGCATGTGTGCGTTTGTGTGCATTGCTGTCCAAAAACTCTAATATTGGTGTCAATTTTTTGTTTCATAAACATGTGTTTCATGATGATTACTGTGCCAATTTTCCATAACATACATGGGTTATATGCAAATGTCTTTTATCTTAGTCTCTGCAGTTCGTATGTATACATTGTATATGCATATTAATTTGAATAAATTGTTTGCCAGTGGTATGTATGTTAATGTCTGAGGCTTGCAGGCCACAAATTAAGCGCTGTAAAAAATGAAAGTCTGGTAAGTAAGTGAATCTGTTGATAATAAAAAAAATGTCAGATATGTAAACAAAATTACAAACAGAATGATTAAAGCTGATTAGCATATAGACAAAAAAAAAGAAATCACAAGCTTGCCAAACTTGGCATTTTTTTTTACACTGCATATATTACCCAACCCAGATGGCCAGTGACACAGAAACACTAGTACGGGTGCGCGTGTATGCATATGTGTGTGTGTGTGAAAGAGAGAGAGCGAGAGAGAGAGAGATTGCTTTTGTGGCAGCAACCATGTGTATCTGTTTGTGTGCATGTTCTTGCATGTGTGCTGCATGCATAGATGTGTGTTTGATGTGTAAAGAGGGTCTAGCTGCTGTGCTGCCATTGTGTGTGTGCATGCGTGTGTACGTGCATGTTGAGTGGAGATGTGAAGTTTTTAATCCTTAGAAATCCTTCACAAGATCAAAGTCTGAGACTGTTGACTGCATAGCCACTCACAACAATAGGATTAGTGTGTGAGCGTGTCTGTGTGTGAGTCTGTCTACATTATGCACACAGCAAGTCTGTGTCTGTCTATATGTATATATTATATATTACAGAGTCAGCTGTGCAGTTTTGTTCAAATGTGTGTTTGTTTGAGTGCGTGTGTGTGTGTATCTGCCTGCATATGTGCCTACGTGCCTACAGTTTGATATTTCGTGTTTGTCTGTTCGCCTGATTGCCATCTGTCCCGCCTTTGTGTCTGTCTCTCCTTCTCTTCACACTTCTTTTCCCATTTCTCTCCCTCTTTCTTTCCCACCCCTACCACCGTCAGACTGTAGAGAACTGTGTGTGCATCCTGAGGAACCTGTCGTACCGTCTGGCTGCAGAGACATCTCACAGCCAGCAGGGGGGGTCGGAGGAGCTGGACGGCCTCTTATGTGATACTGGCGGGAAGGACGCAGAGAGTTCCGGATGTTGGGGCAAGAAGAAGAAGAAAAAGAAGGGACATGACCAGGTTGGAAAACAAAACGTTGGATGAAGTGTTGTTCAATGTTTTTTTCCTACTCTATCTATTATTTTGTCTTTTTTCTCTCAGCGTTTTCTTCTTTTGATGTCTTTCTCCAACACTTGTTGCTAGGACCTCATGTGAGATAAAAGTTCATTGGGTTTCTTGCAGATCCATGTGCTTAATAAGCAGGTGGAAAATGCTTCTAAGCTGTCCTTTTATGAATATCCAGACAAGCTAATGGACTGTGCTTGCCACAAACAAAAAGAGGGTCAGGTTTCTCAGACATACGCAAGGAGTGATGTTGACTTTTCCAACAGGCTCTCTGCTCTCATGACTGAATGGTTTACTGAACAGGTGTGCTTTACACAGTCAGAGCATCTGTTTGATATGACTTTTAACATTTCTTTAAGTCAATCATACAGCTACAAAGTGACACAAGTGCCAAAAAGAGTTCTAAGACAACCACGAGGAGATGAAAACTGACTACTAGAACACACAAAACTACCACAGAGACACAAAGGTACCACAAAGAGACAAAAAAACAACTCTAAAGACACAAAACAATCACAAAGAGACACTGTGTCTCCTTCATTTTGAGTGTGCTCCCATATATAAGGAGTGAGGGCCTGTTTTAAAGGCTGTGCCCAGGGGCCCATTGTCTCATAATCCACCTGTTATGCTCTGGCTACGCTGAATATGTAACACTTTTCATGGAGTACGTGCTATATCAACCAACCAACCATCTGTCATCTCCCAGGCGACACATCTGTCAGACTGAGCAGAGAGTTAGCGTCAGGCCAATTCAAGCTTTTTATTTGTTCACTTTTATCATTTCTCTGTCATTCACTCCACTATTTCAATCCCCCGTGTCAGCTCTTATGAAAGGACTCAGGTGACAGGAAACACTAATGATAGGAACTCTCAAAACCAAACTGAAGCTAGAGTCACTTCCTGTATAGCAGCAGTTTAACATAAAAATATATAGACACTTTAAAAACCATTTCTGTATTAAAGGGCCAGGCTCAACACACATATAGCAAACAAATAGAAGATTTGCCTGTTTTTACATTTGCAGATCTTTGTGGTGCATATGTACCACTTGTACACTGCTCTCACGCCTGGCGTAGTCATTTTCAGTGATTGAAGTGTTGCAGCAGCCACTCCACTGGTCCGAATACATTGCTTGTTTAGTGTTCAGTGTAGGTAGAGGGTTATTTGTGGAGCACAGGAACACAAGTTCACGTAGTGTATAGTAATTTTATCATAGGGCCGGACTCGGATGGAAGCCGATCTCTCAGGAAATCAGCTACTTCACTGTGAGCCTGTAGAGCGACAACAATAGAAACGAACCCCCCAGTCTAAGCTGAGTGTGCAAATGACTGGGCCCACCAGCTCTGGGGCTTGTGGAGAAGTCAGAACCTGAAACTATGAGCCTGTTTGTGCATCAACACGAAGTAAACACAGGAGACATCAAGAAGCAGGAACATGCTGGATGCAGCTAGATGGCAGATGGACATTCTCTCTGTGGATCATGATAAACCATATAGTATCATATAGAATTTTAATGACCATAAATATATACATTTACTCACCGAGTACATTATGCATGAGGAATTTGCCTGTGTTTGTATAATGGTTGGCATTCCCCGTCTGAAGTCCAAAGCAGGATGATTGAAATTAAACGACAAGGCATAATAGCAGTAGTACAGATAGAGGGTTGTCATCTTTTATGATGATGCAGTGTAGCGTGTATTTTCTAAGACTCTATTCTTACCAGTTTATGTTTTCATTTATATCATTTTGTTATCCGTCTTGCATCAGAGCAGGTGTCACTGTTGTTTTGTCTCCAAATGGAGGATTCAGTATCTCATTTTGAAATGCAGCCCTCTGCTGTTTCTAGTTCAGGAACGTTTGCTCAGTTCATCCTTGGTTCACGCTATCTCCAGTCTCAAATGAATATTTATAAATGCACTGTGGCTTTCTTTGATATTCATGATGTTTGAGGCTGAGTTGTTTTCCGCATCAAACTAATGATATTCACCTACCACCTGGATAACTCGGGGTCACGGAAAAGGTCCGTGTATTGAGAGGAGCTTGGTGATTTGATATCGTGGGCGAAGGTTTTCACACAACGGGATGAGGAGATTATAGCTGTACCTTCAGATTAAGCCATGTTTGACTTTCGGTACGCCAACTACCTCTGCTCGGAATCAAAAATACCAAGCCGATTTAATATTTCTCTCTGGATTTCCAGGGTCTGTCCATCTGTTGCCAACAGGCAGAGTTTTATCCTCCGTTTAGTAAAATAAATTAGCACTCTTGTAGTCGTAGAATTGGCAGAAACCAAACGGCTGCCTTGGAGTAGGCTCTAACCTCTTGTCATGCTAATAAGCAATCAGCATCACATTCTGGTGGAGTGGAAGACGTCTTTTTACAACTTCTAGTGAAGCTGTGGGGATTGAAAACCCAACACTTCCGGGGGAACAGAGTGGGTGAATTGCTCATTAGCCCGGCGTGCTTTTTCCCCCCTTTCATTTCTGGAAAAGACAGAGAAAGGAGTTTTTATAAAATGGTAGTGATGTGCCAGGCCTTTAACTTCTATTTGTCGAGCGAACCCTTGATGAACACTTTTTGCATATCCAAGCAGAATCCAGGAGATGAGGGACCTTAAAACTAACTCTGGGATCAGATTGTAAAGGGACAAATGATAACCTCTCCATAACGATAATACACAACCCCCCTCACTCTTCTCTCCCCTCTATCTGTCTGTCTCCACTCCAGTGCAGCTGTGGGTGATTACCATGAAGTAGCGATTGGGGAGCTTGTTGAAGAGGGCAAAACTGTATCAACTGTGGGTAATTAGAGTAGAGAATGAGGAGAGGAGAGGAGGAAAGGATATGTCAGTGGAGAGGAGATATAAAGGGAGAGCAAGGGAAGCTGGGGCAAACGGGAGGGGTGGGTAATGCAAAAGGATGAGAGAAGAAAAGAGGAAGTGGTACAATAATAAGGTCAACGACAAACAGGGAAGCAACATGAGACAACAAGACTTTTGCAGCCTTTACAGGTGTCATGTGACATTACATCACTGCAGATGGAGGATGTAGAGTACACCTACACATCAGAATAAGACAGAGAATCAGTCATACTGATGGGCCCAGGCCCAGTTGACCTAGACACAACTCACAGGAAGACACATAGGCGTCTGGTTGAACAAAGACAGCAGTGCTCAGCAAAGAGAAGTGTAGTATAACATGAATGTGTAGCTACTATGCACAAAGAAACTGTCCTTCTGTATGGACGGCCTGTCAGTCCCATCCCCCATTAGTTACTGTTGCTATGCTGCCTATCTTTTCATTCTCACACAGTACATTTGCAGTTAACACTGATAGCAGCAGCAGATTTACGCTATTAATCTAACTTTTTTAGCAATTTCTGAAACAATAAGTCCTTAGTTTCAGGCAAAGAAAGCTGGCTGTGTTGTACCCTGAGAGGACAGCTATAGCTGGCTAGTTAAATTACCAAAGTTGATTAAAAACATTGTCTCTGTGTTATTCGAGATCCCATTGGATCCATAATATTGTGGTGAACACAGCACGAGAGCACAGCACAAGACAAGACTTTAATGGTTATAGTCAGTAATAGTCTGTTGTCCTGCACTGAAAAAGTTTTCATTTCCCGCCCAAAATTAAATAAAAGTGACCCTATAAGATAGAGATAAGCTGTTGCTCTGTCTTTCAGTAACTCCTCTCCTCTGTGATAGACCTAATGTGTAGGTAGTAGCGGCTAGTGGTATCCCTGGTGTTAGCAGCCAATTGAAAACTGAATCAATTCACATAAAAAAACAACAATTTCACCACCCGCATGGTTTTGAGTCCAACCAAGTCCCTTAGAAGTTTTGTAGCATTTATGCAACAACCGCAGTGTTATTATGGATCCTATGTGTCTTCTCCAGAGAAGCAGTGGGATCCATTAAAATGCGTTGCCTCTGGCTGGTTTCTTAATGTTTCAAGCAGAGGTGAGCAGAGATAAGATGTCTTAAACATGCATATGATTCCATACCTGACAACATGCTCAAAGACCAAGGCAAAGGACAAAGATAGAATTACATTTAATATGTGTATATTAACAATATAATGTGTGTGTGTGTGTGTGTGTGTGTGTGTGTATATATATATTATATATTGTTTTATGACTTTATAACTGATATGATTCAATCAAAGGACAATAGAGAATAATAAATTGTTTTTCTTATTGCCAAACATCAAACGATGCCCTACTCTGCAGTGGTGGATGAACAGCAGGTTGCCATCAGTGATCTTCAGTTATATTAGCATTTAAATGTGCAGAGCTCTCTGTGTGTCCAGAAATAACTGGGATTCATGTAATAGCAAGTCCAATATCCAGTCCTGGGCAGCAAATAATGATTACCTTTTGTTTTCATAATGCACCTTCTCATCAACACACATTAGTCAAATGTCAGTATTGTCACTAATCTGTGTGAATTATATTGCAGTGTCACTGACAAATCTCCTGTATTCACGAGCCAGCACTCACACTTATTATTGATGCAGCGTACGTGTGTGTATTTTTCAAAATGCATCATCAATGCAGGAGGAAATGTCAGATTTCAATTACAGAGGAGATAGAAAAACAGAATGCACGAATAGATGAATGCCACCTTATTTATACACTGTTTATGAATAGCTCCTTCCCCTGTTCTTGCCTGAGGGGACCGCACTGGCACCCTACCACTGTCAAACCTCGCCTCACACAGAATTCAAAATGCTTTTCTATTCTGAATTATGTCTCATCCTCCGCAGTGGGACGGCGTCGGCCCATTTCCAGACTTGGCGGAGCCCCCGAAAGGCATCCAGATGTTGTGGCACCCCACCATCGTCAAGCCCTACCTCACACTGCTGTCTGAGTGCTCCAACCCAGATACCCTGGAGGGAGCAGCTGGGGCTCTGCAGAACCTAGCTGCTGGCAGCTGGAAGGTAAGGGCTCGGTGCTGTGCCTGTGCCTGTGATAGTAAAGGGCATCTGCACAAGTGTATTGAAATGTCAGTGGGTGCCAGAAAGTGTTGTGAAAGTGAGAAATCTCACAGCAAAATAACAACCGTAACAGCCCCCAAAACTGCAGCGGTTTTGTGCTCCGGGATAGCGAACCTTTCAAATTTGCTCATGCGTCAGCGTTTCATTTGGTTCACATCTCTTTGATATCAACACTTTCAAGCAATGGCACCCAAAAGATCAATAAATGCCAGCAAATCCTATTTTCATTAATATATATTTCAGATAATGACATCAATTATAAAAGGGCCTCATTTAAAATGTTTATTAGCTGTTTCCCAGCCTCATTGATTTTTAACTGTCTGTCAGCTAACTTGACAGATGACTCTTTGGTAAAGACAGACAGCATGCAAACAGCTTTGGGGCAAATACAAACACTAATCCTGCGTTTGACAGATGCCTACCTCATAAAATACAAAGATCTTACGAATACAATATCATTGAGCTGAAAAAACATGTCATATTTACACCATTTGCTGAGAAAGGCCATAAGATGTGGCTGAGAGCCTCGGAAACACTAAATCCGTGAATCTTATGTTGAGAACTGCTCTTAAAAGGTCAAGAATGAACAAATAAAGTACAATATGTGTCAAATTAACGTATCCATTATAATTTCTATAATAAACTTATTTTCACCACATGTTTGGTCCAGACTGAAATATCTCCACAAATACTGGCGCAACATTCTTGGTTGTGAGTACAATGTCTTTAGCTACTGCTGGATTTCAGTGCTATGAAATATGGTTCAGACATCTATGTCCCCTCAGGATGAATCTGATTGCTTTGATTTCCAAGTGCCAACATCAGGCTCTAAGTTGAAGTTCTCCAATACTCTCATTCCCCAAAAGCCTCAGCTGTTCTTTGTGCTAATTAGCAACGATTAGCAGGCTAGTATGCTAGACTAAGATAGGGAACATGGTAAACGTTATATCTGCTTACTAACACAATGTTATCTCACAGCTCAGCCTTACAGAGCTGTCAGCACGACTGTAGACTGAAGTTGAAAATCAATCCTTATAACCTCATCCCATGAACATGCAGCAGTTGTCAGCTATGCTATTCAATGATAAATGATGTAAATTTCCAGTCTTGCAAAGCGCATTGATATTCTATGCCATACATGCTGTATGTTTGACAGGAAGTAGCCTGTATGGCATAACAGTAAAGAAGGTGTTAGCTATAAACTGGTATGTGACAGAGGGATGATAACTCTCTGATGTCGTCTCTTTCTGTCCACCTCCACCTCCAACCCTTTGTCCTGCACAAGTGGTCAGTGTACATTCGGGCTGCAGTGCGCAAAGAGAAGGGCCTGCCCATCCTGGTGGAGCTGCTGAGGATAGACAACGACCGGGTGGTTTGTGCTGTGGCCACCGCGCTCCGAAACATGGCTCTGGACATCAGGAACAAGGAGCTTATTGGTGAGTTGTTCGTACACGGCAAAGATCCGCTCAAAGCTGACGCAAAAAAACAGTCTGCCAACTTTGGTGAAGAGTGTCATTTGAGTGTCATTATCTTTCATACTTGCGCAGCAATGTGCTGAATTCTGCCTTTTAATTGAGGATAATGGCACTGAAAACACACATCGACCTATTTCCAGAAGTAGTCACTTGCTTTAATAATGAATATGATGCTTGTTTAAGAAGAAATGTTTAGCAGTAATTATTGAAAAAGGAGCTGTTAAAATGTCATTTGTGCCGGGGGTTCTTGCTGTTAGGGATGGCTGAGTGACAGCGAGTTTGTGGATCTAATTGTCTAATGAAAAGAGAGATAAAAATGTCTCTGTAATATTTGTCTGCATTGAGTCAGATAGTTTCCCTCTTTAAGTGAATGGTAGCGCGGCTCTGACTGATCGTTTGATGCTCGATTTTCCTTTGGAGGGCGAGTGATGTCTGTAATAAACTCTGCTTTTCTGCTGGTCTCCATAGCAACAACCTCATGCCTCCCTCCACTTGCTCTGTCTGACGCTTGAGGCTCCGAGCTGTGTCTCTGTGCGCAGTCACAGTGTATGACCTACGTGCAGCGTGTGTAGGTTGTAATGTCAATCTTATATCCTGCTGCCACGGGGACATGCATGTATATTATGTTAGGGCATATTGTCCTGCCCTCGCCGGTGTCATGTTAACGTGATGACATTGTGTAAGAGACACAACATCTTGTATAATTACTGTGTGGAGCTTTCAGCAGTAGACATCAATACTGTCTGCACACACCTACAACTGAAACAGAATTAAGAAAGTTGGACGGAGTGATATAGTGGTGGTATATTCGGCAGTTTTATTCCTACACTGTGTTTTGTTTTTCATCGTTCTCTTAGAAATTAATCAAAAGAACGTGGAGTATGTTTGCTTCATTCACCAGAGGGAGTGTTACAACAGAAAAACACATAAAGTAGACCTGAGCTGTCAGCGAGTCATGACGTGCCCCCGCCGCCCCAGGGTGGCAACCCAATCAGAATGAGGGGCAGAGGGCAGAGTGGACAAGATTACCCAACAGCAGTACTGGGGTGTCCTGGGAAATGTAGTCAGACGGTATTAGATTACGGGGCCAAGTGAGAATGGATGTCTGACAGCCACCCAGCCAGAGTGTATTTTCTTAGTTGTTTAGTGTTTATGGTATGAAAACAGTAGAGACACTTGGGGACTGTACAAAAATGATTAGGGGGTGAGGGGTCAGCAAAAAGGAAGTGTTTGTTTGTTTGCTTCCTGACACAAGGGCAGTCTAAATCAGCAGGGGAAGGACTTTTTATGCACATTATATATTGAGTTACATTTTTAATAGATTAAATCATCCAGCTAGTAAGATCAATATGTCGGTTTTGGGAATAGAATGGTCGTGGATCTGTTGGTATAAGTTACTGACCTGAAGTTGTTCCAGGTATTTTTCAGTAGCTCGGAGTCATTTCCACCGTCACTTTATTCTGTATCAAAGCAGAAAGCAGAAGTTAAAAGTGAATAAAGTTAGCTGATGAATACATTACATTAAGTTTTAAGTCAGCGTATTTCAATGGGAAGTCTCTAATAATGAAGTTAGTTGGAAATAAACTAAGACTAAAATTAAAACAACCATTTCACCGTCTTTATCGGCATTCATTTTCTATTAAATTTCTAGCTACAAATCAAAAAATACACACAATGCGGAACAAAATTAGAATTTCAAGAGGTCAAACTGTTTCTCTTTTACTCCTTTTTCCTCCTTTCCACCTTCAACCTACATCATTTTGCCCTTCTCCCACCCACTCTGTCACTCTTACCCACCATGCCAGGTAAATACGCCATGAGGGACCTGGTGCACCGTTTGCCCGGAGGCAGCAACAACAACAACAGCAGTGGCGTGGGAGGAGGAGGCAACAACAGCAGCAGTCTGGTGGGGAAGACCATGTCGGACGACACCATCACAGCTATCTGCTGCGCACTGCACGAGGTCATCACCAAGAACATGGAGAACACCAAGGCCCTGAGGGATGCCGGCGGCATCGAGAAGCTCATCGGCATTGCCCGAAGCAAAGGAGACAAGTAAGCCGAATGGAAAGATGTTGTCAGGTGGAAGAGGTGAAGAGAAAGAGTGAAGAGGGAAGGATGAGTGGGTACAGTTGTTGTTAGCAAGAATTAACAGTTTTTATAATTTGATATACACCACAATTGCAATAAAAATAGTACTTTAAACTGATATGAGAACACATATGATATGATATGAGCACGAAGAGGGACTGGGTCATAGTGTCAAATATCACCCAGGGGAAGACAAGACATTGTCCTGATATTGCCTGGTAGTTAGAATAAAACACTGCCTTGTAGGCCAAATTCATTCAAAATGTATTATTCACGAGTTTCCTCAGTCAATATTAGTGAATATTTCCACTTACCTATAAATGTCTATGTGTGGCAGTCTTCTCCTCCTCGTTGAGTGCAGTGGCAAGTAATGTTTTTCTTGTGAGGCTGAATATCTTGCCCCCCAAATAACATAGCCAAAGAACCAATATCATACCAAAAAATGAGGATACTAAACTCATGAACCAGTAAAATAACAATCATTATTTTGATTATTTACAGAGCATAGCTTCAGGAACTGCTAGTCCAACTGCCATTGAAATCAATATATTATGAATATGATTAAAAATATCTGCTGTTAGCTTAACTTCACCAAATTGCATCATATCCATCAAAGTTAAAAGCTGAAAATGCAGACAGAGCTACATAAAGCTAGTTAGCTGTAGCTGCACTTTAGCTTCACCAGCTACCTTGCGCTTGCTATACTCCTGCCTCTCTTGCCGTAGCTGTTTACTTGGCCGTTATCTCCAAGTTTCTGCAAATGAATCAAGCTGCTTTTTCAGAAATTAAACATATTTATAGCGTACTTTTTATATGGTAAAACAAAAATTCAAACTCCATTTTGACCAAATATGAAGTGACTGTATTTTGCCTTTATATGTCACAAATTTGGTTCTTGCTTCCTCATGCAAAAGTTACATTTATGGTCAACGACGCTCTGTGAATATACAAAGTCAAAAACACATTTCCATTATTGTTCAAATAATCAAATATCAATCAATATCAGTCATTTTTAGGGCTCCTGAAGGCAAAAACCTACAGATAAACACAAAACTTCAACACAAACTCTCTGCAAAAGTCCCTACTATGCAGCACCGCAAGGAGCAGATATGCGATCCTAGAATCCAAAACAATAACATTTACCCAAATGACTTGAAGAAATAAAATTTAATTTCCTCGATGCTGATAAGGCCATATGCCCCAATTACACCCGCAGCCATTAGTCAGATGAGTCAAGCCCTGCAGGATGCACAATGAAATATTGGCCAATCAATCAATCAACGAAGCAATTATGTAATTTGGTAATTTAGGCGCCACATTTGAGGAGATAAAGAAGACATTTTCATTGTGCGGCTTTGAACATTTCTTCTTCTGATTGAGAGCCTGTGTTATAAACAGGTTTAGTGTCTCTGCTTTATTAGCATTTCCTTATTTCCTTATTATTCTGCATTGTGATATTCCCACTCAAAGCAAAGAACAGTCAAGCTTTATACTGTACGTGTTTTTCCTCTCTGCTGAATTCCCAGACATAGTCCTAAAGTGGTGAAGGCAGCATCTCAAGTCCTGAACAGCATGTGGCAATACAGAGATCTCCGCAGCCTCTACAAGAAGGTAAAGACTGCATGGCTCGATATTCTCCAGCTGGATTAGTGCTGGACGTGTCAGCTATGCCGGTGTTTCAGTAGATATAGCTGACAGACTGAGTATTGATTGCACCATGGTGTAGCATGTTGATTATTTCCAACATGTTCTCATCTCCCCTCGTCTTCAGGATGGCTACTCCCAGTACCACTTTGTCGGCTCCTCCTCCACGATAGAGAGAGACAGACAGAGACCTTATTCTTCATCTCGTACCCCGTCCATCTCTCCTGTACGAACCTCGCCCAACAATCGATCAGGTAAGCATAACCCCCCAGCCCCCTTCCTGTCCTTCATCACTCTTTTCGTCAGCATGGTCCAGTCAAACAAACAGCGCTCCCTTATAGCTGCAGTCTGCTTTAACCTTCACAGAACATTGGCCACCGACAAATTATTCTCCTGCCAAGTAAAATCCTTGCAGCGCAAAAAA
The DNA here is from genome assembly GCA_008933995.1 of Datnioides undecimradiatus. Taxonomy (NCBI): domain Eukaryota; kingdom Metazoa; phylum Chordata; class Actinopteri; order Lobotiformes; family Datnioididae; genus Datnioides; species Datnioides undecimradiatus. The sequence continues at coordinate 2,107,504 of WARS01000030.1, read as the reverse complement.
AGAAGAACTTTCTGTCCTTGCAACGTGGAAATTAGGGTTTAACTACTATGAGCTCTCCAAGGATTCAGTATTTCTCTGAATTTTACCAAACTCATGTGAAAAAACATGATTTCCATGAGCTCAGTTCTTGTGAAATGCTTCGTTGTTAGTTGACAATCCCTGAAACATGGACAAAAACCATTTTGTTATTTCACACAGAATCAAAGCATTGCTGAAGTCAACCGTTTGTTAAAGTAATGGGCTCTTGTCATTCAGACAGAGTTGTCCTGTATATAAGGGTTTCTAACACCACTATATAACAGTACAGGGCTGTTATGGAAAGAGCCACAATGCCTACATGATATTTGAGGAAGTGGCACTTGTGTTTGCAAACAGCAATGAGTTGTAAAGTGATGAAGTAAGTACTTAAACACTCTCTCACCAGCTGCATCAGCGATGGATTTTAAAATGTATTTTGCGGCTGAATCCCTTTTTAAAGACTATCACAAGTGTGAGAGGAGCTTGTTCCTCCTGCACTGAGCTGCAAACAGTGACTCATTTCAGTGTCCGACCATTTCCCTGGTTGATTAAGCTGCCTTCTCCTCCTTGTCTGCACACGAGATGATAATGAAATGATACATTTATTCCATTCGTCTTAATAAGGTGAACGTGACGTGTGTTTAGCTTCTCTCTGTGCGTGTTCAATTGAGACTCAAGCTGTGTTGGAGGTTTTAGTCAGATATTACTTTAAAACATGGCTATAAACACCAGCTGTGCCATATAATTACTCAGCTGAAGATGTCAAAGGACTGAACTGTTTGGAAGGTAGAACATCAACGGAAGTCAACACCTGTTACTCACAATGTGAAATGGTTAAGCTCAGTTCCCTCTACCAGAGCCTGATCATGGTCTTCCAGGAAAACCTTACCTATTAGAGTCCAGTGGTATCTAAACCATTAGTTTTCAAGCATGGCCACCAAAGAACAAGTCAAAATCATGTGTTCATACCCATCTAAAACAACAATATGAAATATGAAGATCAGTTCCGTTTCAGTCCAGTTCACAACCACATTAAAAGAAGTAAAAAAAGAACTCCTGACACAGACTCCAGAGACAGGCCATATGTTTTATACTGCATTAAAGTTGTATATTACAGAAATGAATTATGGTTGCCACAAACTCCCACTGCACACCTATATGTAGCCTCACAGCTCACCGTTAATCAAAACAGCTGAATGTGAATGTTCTATTGTTGTCAAACTTATATATTCCTTTAACCAATTGTCCAAACAAAAGCAATAACTTCTATAATTTTGTTGCAGTTGATGTGAAAAAAAGCATACTTTGTCAAGAAATAGGAGTTTCGGGCTGTCGGATGTAACTCGTCCTGCCTACCGAAGGCAGCGACTCAGAACCCAGATTATTGCTCTTTCATTTGAAACTGCAAAAGCAACTCACAAAAAATGCCCAATTAGCCGATTAGCATTGCCCTCACGTCCACTATGGGCACATCCTTTACCGACTGCCAGGGGGGAAGACACTTTTAAATGAAACACGACAGCTGCAAAATATCACTGAATTGGGCCAGAGTGTTAAGAATGGGGATATTTGACCATTCAATGAGCTGAGACTAACTTTAAGGCTTAGCAATACAGGTTTACGGTAACACAGGCAGCTAGAAGACATATTTAAGTGTTCTTGTCTTAATAATAAAATCAATTACAATGTTGCACAGGGTGTTACATCAAATGTTGTTATTTAAATGAAAAGAAAGTAAGCGACTCTGACACTCATTCAGGCATGAGACAGGCATTGGGTTACGTTACACACTGCATGTTTGTTGTTAGTTGCATTGTTTCCAACATATTTCATGACACTAAATGACTTGTAGGATTTTTAATAAGTCCTACATTGTGGAGTTATCATATATTGTCCTGCATCCCTGAGTTAATCCATAATTTAGACCATTTTAAATCACCATATGTGGGCGCGGTTCCATAGGACCACCTGTATTTGAAATAAAACAACCCTCACAATTAGATTGAGGAGGCTGTCCGCTGGCTGCGGTGAAATTATACACTTGCATTTGGAACTTATTTCACTTTTTTTTGTAGTTTATTTCTCAGTTTACAACTGTGCAAGCAGATGGTCCACCACGCCATTTGTTTAATTTCACCTCTGTGGAAATTATTTCAAATATAAAGGGAAGTGATCCGCTGTGTGTGCAGGAATATGTACATTCCCACAACAGTTGTTGTTACAGCAGCGACGGGCTGAGGATGATTGGCTGAGGAGGTGCCGGTGACACAATGGACTGGTGATATTAGCAGAGCATTAATGAGCGTATGGATCAGTGCTAACTGTGGTATAACGTACAAAGGGGAGACAAAGAGACAGATGCAGCCTCACAAACAGGCAGGCTGGCTGCGTCAGAGCCAGCAGCCTCCATGTGAAAGGCTGCTGATAATGATTTGGATATTAGAGGAGACACTACTCAACCATATGGCACTGAATCAATAGCCAGGTTTTCTCCAAAATGGCTAACCAGATCTAATTCATTATCTCTGCCACTGATCCCACCCCCCCATCAGAGTCCAGTGTTTATTATTTTCTCCCAACTGTCCGGGATCTTCTCTTTTACGATACTTTTCCTTCTGATTTATCCCTGTCCGGTGCAAGTGGGCTGCCAGATGCTAAGACACAGAGATTAATAAGCCAGTGGGAGTTTAAGATATTGAAAATATGTAAACACAGGTGGAGGGAGAGAGAGGGCGGCCTGCAGACAGACAGAGAGAAAGACAAGACGGAGGCAAAGGGTGAAGCAGATACAGGGGCAGAGGGATGACTCAGTGTTTACCTCTCTGAAATTACACCCCGGTCAAAAAACAGGATTTGTTAAGAATGGCACAATACCCACAGAGTCACAGTGCGAACAGCAGAGCGGCGCCCCCGTTTTTCACTCATTTCATGGTGATGCTTAGAAGAAATACATACAGTTAAGCCCCAGAGTGCTGTGCCTTTGTTCAGAGCACGCAGGTAAATACAAAACCCCAGAAAAATACAATTCACACATCACTCTGTCTTCCGGAAAAACACTCCAGTGTAGCCTAAGTACTTCCCTGGTGCAGAGTCCTGCTTATGAATGAAAAGGTGTATTGATAATGTGTGGATGATGGATTAAACATATTCCCTGTGTGTGTGTGTTTGTGTATGTGTGTAGCGAGCGCCCCTGCTTCCCCCAGGGAGATGATGGCGCTGAAGGAGAGGAAGGCAGACTATGAGTCGACTGGCAATGCCAGTTACCATGGCAACAAAGGCGAACACACATCACGGAAAGATGCCATGACGGGTAGGAAGTCCATGCAAACACGTCTGACACAGAAACGCGGTCTCCCACGAAGTAAATGTGTTTACAGCCTCACGTTTGGCTTTGATAGCAGCAGTTTGTGAGTGCATGGGCAGAGCATGAGACAAAGACCACCCACACCCTCTTTAACGCACTCAGATTGGAGGAGGAAACTCGGGGTCTTTTGTCATCACTGTCTCTCGTTCTGATAGTTTTGTGTCTCCTTAGAGTCAATTTTTGTTTCTTCTGGGTAGTTTTGTGTCTTTTGTGTCTTTTCATAGTCATTTTTAATTGTTTCTTGGTTTATTGTGCTAGATTTCTGTCTTTTAATGGAACTTCTGTGTCCCTGTGCTGTTTCTTTGTGGTCTTTTTTCGTCTTTTCTCTGGTATTTACTGTCACAATGTGGTAGTTTGATGTCTCTTTGTGGTAGCTTTGTGTTTCCTTGTTGTTGGTTTGAGTCTCCTTGTGGAAGTTTGTTTTCTTATTGGGGTTATTTTTTGTCTCTTTGTGCTAGTTATATCACTTTTTCGGTTTCTTTGGCGGTCAGCTTGCATCTCTTTGTTGTACTTTTTAATCCACTAATCTGTCTGATGTGATATTTTGACCAACAGAGAATTTTAATGATGTTTTCATCATGTTTTATGTGTCATTATCTTAATGTTTGCAGATTTTTTGGTACGTGTAGAGCAGCTCCAAACTCCCTTTCATCATCATCATCATCATCATCATCATCCATCTTTGTTTTTATTCCTATGTTTGATAAAAAAAAATCTACAATGTCCACCCGATGACGGCCTGCCTGCACAGTCATAATCTACACAAATAGTCTTTTGCCCTCAATCATGTTTAATCCCCATCCCATCTTTCTCCACAGGTCAAATCTCTGGTGGCTCCTCCACGCTACTCAGAGGAGCATATGTGTCGCCCACTGATGACCTGAAGTATAATCAGGTACAACAAGTCACTCTTCTCAATGCTCAAAGTTGCATTACACATATACACATGACCTCCGTGATCATGGAGCACTTCTGTGGGTACTGAGTCGACTGCTGTTAAGTCTTCTCCTACATGAATTACTGATACGAACTGTAATTGATATAAGCGACCAGTTGATAGAAGAAGGTACCATCAAATGAGGTGGAGAAAAATGAAAACACCAGAGGCAGGCCCATTATTTTATATCAGCTTAGAAGTTTTAGTTATTCCAGGTTCTCTGAGCACTCAAACATCTGACAGATTGGAGGAGCTTCCTTTCACTCTCTCACCCTTCTTTGCATTGCTCTTGCTTGATGTCGGTGTTTTCTGTGCTGCAGTGCAAGCTCTCCTTACCACTTTGTGACTCATATGAGTTTAAAGAGAGGAAACCGCTCTGTAGTAATGCTGTAAAGAGTTTGTATCAAATCCAAGGGGGATAAAAATAATATGAAGTCCAGGTCATTATAAACTATAGAGCCCCATTCATGCTTTATAGGAATACTGTAGTTGATTGTTCTTAGGTTTGGGCATTTGATTCTACATTGCTGCCAGTAAAAAAGCCTTTCATATTACCCATCACATTCATTGGCAGTGATAGCAGAGACTGGTTGTAAATCTAAATGTATGACAGTCTCACAGCAATGAAGAACAAGAGACAGCACAGATGGCCATCACCCCTGATCAATCAGATCCTTTTACTGTACCAAATCGAGTTTGCTAACCAGCCGCTTTGTTCTCATCCAAGATGTATCTCAGAAGTAAAGACTCCACCAAGCACATATACATTTTAGGTTATTCTTGCTTGCTTGAGGCAAAAACCGATGACTTCTGATTGAAAATACATCACATCGAGAAACAACAGGTCACCGGTGGCAGGTGGCAGATCCTGTTTTCCCCATGACTCATAAACCATGCTCACTGGATTGTATATTAAAAGATAGAGCTTCAGTTAATGATGAACTTTTCTCAGCACCAGCACAAGTTCACGCAATCAAGCTGTGTGTTTGGTCTGACCTGTGGTAAGTTGTGTATCACAGGAGACTTGGAAAATCAGCAAATATTCATATATGATACACAGGAAAATGACAAAGTTTCATACGGGACACTCATGTCTCCATTGTGGGTGTCTAATTATGTGTTGTCATATTAGACATAAGGCCACCTACCTGGCATACAAACAGCATGAACACACCGGTGTCTCTAAATGATCTCGGCCACACAGGAGTCACTTCTCGCCACCTAAACGAATAAACTTGGTTTAGTCTATAATTTGACTAACATTTTGATTTTGCAGGGCTTTTACTTGTAATAGAGTACTTTCACATTGTAGTACACATTGTAGTACCATGTTTACTTAAGTGAAAGATCTGAGTACTTCTTCCAGCACTGGTTATTAAACCTTCTACAAATGACAAGAAGTTACATTCGAACTGAATCAACTGACCTTACTTCACTGCTTAACTTGGTCTCAGTGATGATTTTTGATTGTTATCTTTTACAGGTGTCCTCTCAAGGTCTGCCTTCAGAACCTTACCCTCCTTTCCAAAACCCTCCCCCACCCGACAGCAGCAGCTACGAGGACCAGGCCTTCTACGAGAACCAGGTTCACCCCGGAGGGCGCCCCCCGCAGGGTGACCTCAACATGCACCTGCAGGGCCTCAAGTCCACGGGCAACTATGTAGACTTCTACTCAGCCTCGCGGCCCTACAGTGAGCTCAACTATGAGACCAGCCACTATCCAGCCTCGCCAGACTCCTGGGTGTAAGAGGAGATGAGGGTGGAGGACTTGGGGGAGGAGAAGGAGAGGCTGGATGATGGAAACAGGACGATAAAGGGGGTTGTTTAAAAAGTAGAGGAGAGAAGATGAAAGGACAGTTTCCCTCCCTCCCCATCCTCCCCTGTAGTTCCTGAGTAGCATCATAGGTAGCAGGACAAGAGAAGAGGAGGATGGAGTGCAGGAAGAGGGATATGAGTGGAAACTCTAAGATGTGACACTCCTTTCAGCCACATCTGAGGGAGGTGGGAGGGGGGACAAAGGAGGAACAGAAGCAAACGGGAGAGCGGCCATGCATGTGCATGCACACCACCAACAAAACCGACAGACATGTTTTCTTTCTGTGTTTAGTTTGTGATCAACTAGTGCGAGAAGGCTCAGTGGACAGAAAGCCCTCCTGCACCTGGACGCAACACGTACAGTGTGAGGGACATGATGAGAGAACATGCAGGGAAAGGTGGAAAAAGTGGGGAAGTCTGTGGAGACGAAGAAGGACAGTGAAAGAGGAAAATGGATCAAGTGGACTGGAGGACGAGATATTTTGGATTGAGAATGGAATGTGTGAGAGGGAGCCAGGAGAAACCTGTAAATATGTGTTATAGCAACATGGCTTTTAGTAATGTGAAGCACAAGAAGCAGAGCTGTAGGACATGTAGGACGTCTGTCACACAAACTTTAGTTTCTCTCTATGGCTTCAGCGTGATGTTTCCTCCTCTGGACGAAGAATGCTTCTGAACTTTGTCATTTGTAACAGTTTTTTTTCTTTTTCTTTCATTGTGTTTCTACTTTTTTAATTCTCAATTCTGGTTGTATAGTATTTGACGTACACTGTACATTTACGGAGATGCATTGTGTACTGTACATTGCACTATTTTCTGTGTCATGTCAGGCCTTTCGCCGCTGGGTCGACCTCACTTCCTCGCTAAAACCCCAAACACACTCAAACACGCATCATATCTGCACTCAGTCTGTCAAAATTCATAACCCAGCTCCAGATGGATGTCGGCGCGTCGCTAATGTGAAACACTGGATGTGAAGCGGGTACTGAGGCATCAATTCTGGTAGGTCACGGTGCTCCTTTTACTGCCCTACAGATAGTTTTCACAGAATAGCTGACGGTGCAGCTGCCAAAATAGCTGAAGAGAGGCTCGAGCAGCCTTTTCCACCACAAAACTCTCATTTCTTTGAGGCTAGCTTTGGGTTTTTTGGCGGCCATCTTTCCACATTAACACCTTGAATCTCCCTTTTTGTTCCCATGAGCCCCCCCACCTTTGAGTGAACTGTGCTCATTATGTACATAACCGTGCCAAACAAGGGTTACTTCCTCCTCAGCCGAACGGGGCGCGCAGGGGAAAAGTCCGGGGCGTGTTAAAGGGTCCAAGTTCAGCCGAAGCTCTCAGCTGAACATCCACGTGGCTGCCAGTTTGTAAATGCTTTGGTTTTTCTAAACTGTGTTTTACTGGGATGAAAACTGTCTTACTGCGCCAGGACTCGAGGGGGGAAAAAAAACATAAAATGAACATTAAAAAAAACCCATAAAAATAAGAAAAGCAAAATCTAAAAAGAAAAACCACGGAGGGACTGTGAGCAGGAGCATCGCTTCCTCCAAAGTTGTACAAACTTAGTTGATTTCTGTGTTGTAAAATAATCAATGTTTGAAGTACAAAAACAACAAAAAAAACTTTTCTGAGAGATGGGTGGCAATTCTAACTTCATGGTAGACAAAACTGTTAATAGAGTACGGATATATATTATATAAATATAAATATATACTTTTTATGTGCAGATGTGGATGTCACTTATAGCAGCAACATTATGGAAAAAGACTTGTTAAAAAAAAAACAGCTACATGTAGGAAATTTTGTTCACATTTTATTTTCTGGTCAACACACTAAATTGTCGACTTTGTGTAGTAATGTTGTTGCTATGTGGAGTAGAGTAGACCAGGGCCCAGGGAACCACGTTGTCACCGAAGCAGTCGGGGGGGGGGGAGGTGCTACACCAGTGAAGAGTATTTCTAACGTCTGTATCTCAACTGCGCACAAAAGGCTTGCTCGTTTTTGCGCTGACGACAAACTGTCGTAATCAACTGTGAGGTCTAAACGCGTCCCGTGCGACTGTTTTAAACCATGCAACATAGAGCCTGATCGCTTTCGCGGTCTCATGATGCTAAATAGCAAACATTACACTTGTGAATGCAGTTTGAGTTTTTGTTCCCTAAATCCAAAAACTAAACATGATTTCATGGTTTGTTTTCTTTTTTTTCATGTGAGAAAGGCTTATTTGTAAAACGTGACAACAGACCCTGGTTCTCCCTACCCACTGCTGTTTAGAAGTCCTAGAGGTCATCTTCCAATGCTTGAAAAATGACTCATAACACAACTGTCCCCACAGAAACACTGGATGAAAAACAGACGTACTGTATTTGTTAGTGAGCATCTGGAAACTGACAACGTTATGTATGTCCTTGTGATTCTTAGGCAGAAAAAAACATGACTATAAGACCTGTATGGAGATTTGTTGCTAGACCAAACGTGTTTTAAAAAGAGAATTGTGAATCTTTCTATTGCCTCAAACAGATTGCAACTGCTCCAAAAAATATAAACGGACCATCGAAGAACCTCTGACTTTGGGAGTTGTTTGTTCTGTTTGTCTCTGGGGTCACGTTTCATTGGTTTAAAGGGTTTTTACTAAGTTCTGTGTGAAAAATATGTTCATTTTCCCATGAGATTTTACTTTAAAATCCTACATTCTGCGCCACGTCCGCTTTCCAACCCCTTCCGTACGGCATTGCAAATTCACTGAGGACAACTAATCCATCACGGCGAACCTGGTGTTGCTACAGTTTCTCAGTCAGCCAGTTGTTATTGTTGTTTGGTCCTGTTGCACCAGAGAGGGAGCATTTTTCAAGCATTCAAGGACACTACAACATCTGGAAATTGCTCATCAGTTGCCAGAAAGCAGTGTGCTGACGCTGATGGAAAATTTCATGCAAGTTGAAACTTCACCAAAAACATGCGAGTTGTGTGTGAATTTTTATTTTTATTGTTATTATTAGTTCCATGATAGGGCTGATCTGTGGCAGGTTGTGTGTGTGTGTGTGTGTGTGTGTGTGTGTGTGTGTGTGAAAGAAAACCATATTGGCTCCAGACCAAGTCCAGCTGATGTTGAAAGTCTGAGATAGAAACAGGTAAATTAGCCTTAACTTTGAATTATTGACTAAAACACTATTATATTAACTAAACGATTAAAACAAGTATTTAAAAAAGCAAATGTATTGAATGTTGAAGCTAACTCTGAAAGTATGATACTCTTCCACACATTAATGCATAAAAGTGCATGTCTTCAGTGAGGATGCTGGGTCATTAAGGCAGACACATTATGAAAAATAAGCATTACCTGTATATATCAATGAAAGTATAGCACATCCTTGTGTGCTGACTGCTGACTTGTTGCAAAATAGGACTGTGATCAGATGGATTACAGCCGTACCATGTTTAAAATTAGGTTTGAGCACAGAAATCATTGCAAAATCCTTTGTGTAAGACTTAAACTCATTATATTAAAGACAAATATTGACACGGGACACAGACGGAAACACTATGTGATGCAGCAGCCGCAGGGAGTTTTGCTTCAGAAGCAAAGAAACAGCCTTTTTAAAAGTAACTACAAAACAAATCATGAGGAGTTGTGTGTGTGTGTAAGGCACAATAACGTGTCCAGGTGGATGTCATGGGCCACAGGCATGCCTGCACATACCTGTGATTACATGTGCATCCTTTAATGTTACATGCAGCTACATCGCCAGTCTAAACTGCTGTGGGTGTGGGCCCTCTGGTGGTCAGTACAGGAACTGCACCGCGGGTCAAGGTGGCGGCCATTTTACTCTATGCAGACAGATCACCACAGTGCTCTGGGTTAAGGTCACATCATTTTCCATTATACAGGCGCTGTTGGAGCGCAGAACAAAGAGACTACTAGGTGTCGGTCACAACTCCAGAGATGAGAGCTACGTTTAAGTGCGTCTTAATCCTTATCTCAGCTGCACCACAAATATTTCTTGCAAGGATTGCCTGTAGTAACAACATGCTGCAGACTCTGAAGGCCAGTTTGACACATTCTACCTCATGTTGCCTTCCTCTGCTGCTGGGATAATGATGCAAACTAAAGGTTTGTGAACTGTTCCAACTCAAATACATAAGATTTAAACTTTGCAGCAAGTTACGCTGCAATTAGTGGACTCACTAAAAGATTTTTGCAGCTTTTATAAACTCCTGGACGGATATTTCTAGACGTGTCTGTCTGCAACAACTGAACTTTTGGTCAGTTAGGGGATCACTGAAGTGATTTAGAACTATACGGTTTAAGAGCTGGTCTGCTGTGCACAAAACGCCCTCCAGAATTTCACTGAATCTTTGTTAGTTCCTGAATGAGTGCACGTCGACATTTCAACCACAGAAATCATCCCGAGAACATCTCTTTGTGCAGATTTCCTACCAAAACACATTTTTCAGATCACTTCATCTAACGGAACCGAAGGTTTTTGCAGAACATTGTGTTTTCTGCTTCTACTTTTCAGTTGTTTTTTTTCAATAACACTACAAGCTGAAGTGGTCAGAATTAGTGATTTTCATAAAACCAGCAGCACTTCCTAAAAAAAAAAGGATATTAACATTTAAACACTGCAGACACGCGGCTACATAATGTATTTCTGTGGGGATATTAAAGTGATTTTTCAGTCAGGCAGCCTCAGAGCATCACAAACAAGTTTATTGCAGCCGACAATCATTTGGATGATGCTTGTGCATAATGAGAGAAAGACAACACAATTAGAGGCTTCATTACAACTTTATGCAAAAATTTCCTCGTACACTTTGTCTGCAAATGACAAAGAGGTGAATGAACCTGACCTATCAGCCCTTCGTCGTAGCTTAGTCTTTGACGTCCCTGGTCAAATATACATATCTGTATTTTAAAATATATCAAAGCAAAGGTGATTATACACAATGAAGGTACAAAAAAAGATCCATATTAACATTCAAGTATGACTCACAGAATTTTCCAGAAGCCAGTGCAGGTGTGACGTGGATTTGCCAGTCCATCAAGTTTTTATCAGTGAATTTGGCATGCAGATTTTGGTTTTCCTTTGCTTCCAGTCAGCTGTGAAGTCAGTAAATGAGACGCAGTTTTGTTGAAAGGACTCAAAGTTGAGCCATTAGCGCTTTTCAATCCCACTCGAGGGTTGGATCTCCAACCTCTCGACATGATGATACGATCCTCATCCATCAGCTTCCACCCATGTGTAAAAATGGTTAAACACGTGGTAAAAAGAAGTTGCTGCTCAGTGATTCATCTTGTGTTTTGCCACACAAGCGCTTGGATTCTTTGGCAGAGACATAAAAAAGGGTCCATGGAGGGAGAAAAGCCTCCACTCCACTGAGGAAGTTCGTGGTGGTGCAGTCCAAGAACCAGTTCATGCCCCACAAATGGGCAAAAAGTAGAAAAGAGTGCAGAGCTTGTTCACTTTTATCAGCACTGTACAAAATTTTTTGTTTCATGATGGACTAAATATTAAAGGGATGAGATTAGTCTTTCCTCACAGCACAAAATGGCTCACACCTCTAACTGGAAATATTGAGATCATAAATCTTTATTTATTTAAATGATGCTAATCACAATTTTTTTTTTTTTTTTTTACAAACAATTCTGTGGCAGTTTCCAGTGGGTGCCACTAGAGGGCAATAAATATGTATAGCACATTTTAAAGCTAACCTGTTTATGTGTTATACTGAGTAACATGATTTTTTTTTTTTCTTCACTGAAATTTTGTTATTATATATTTGGATCTTGTCTTTGAAATGCTTTGTCAGGGACAGCTAACGAAGGTGATACATACCGCAGCAGTCAGTGGCTATGGACTTTCTCATGTGATTATTTTGGAAGTCAACAAGTCACATTCACTAAGCTGTTTATTTTTGGCTCTGCCTTTCCAATTCTCCACAAAGCCCTAACAAAGCCTGTGTGAGCTGGTTCCTCAGTTCAGCTGTCAACTACAGCTCATAAGCCCGTCCCTTCCTTGCAAATACCTGTTCTACTATGTATCAGAGCAAAATGGCTTCTTGGCTTCCTCCTGCATGCTCAGCGATCCTTTCCCATGGCAATCTGCTGGAGCAGCCAGCCACCAATCTTCATTTGGCCGTGTCGGAGCTCTTCTCCCCATCCTGTGAAATCCCTTCCACTGGCTGCCACTTCCCTGCCGTTTCAAGCCCCGTTTCTGCCCTCTTGATATTCCTCTCCAACTCGGAATAGTGCCCTGATTTTGTTTTTAGCTTGTCTCATCCTGAACCCTTTTACTTCCCTTAGTAGTCTCCGTCTCTCCTCTGTTCCTGTTTTCTTTCCTTTTCTCTTGATTCTTTCAGTCTTTTTTTCTCTCTGCTTCATCATCTGTGGCCTTGAAACAAATGTTCCAAGTTGGGAACCTCTGCCTTAGATTCATGCCCAATCCATATATATCAATTGGACCCATATTATCCCAGTATTCACCTGTCACAGGGGTATAATTGAGTCTGTGTTCCAAATACAAGCCAATATGTAATCTGTTTAATGCAAATGCAAACGCAAATGTGCAAGTTTACACAGTGTTTCTGCTGTTTCCTACACTCAGCACAGTCTAGTAGTTATAACTTGTTAAATCTGTGTCAAACCAAAGATCATCAGCTGCAATCCAGAGACCAAACTGTCTGAGCTGTGGAAGAGCCCGGTGTATCAAAGAGCAAGGTCAGTGCATCAGTCAGGAGGACATGCTGGTTGTTTTCTCCAGCATTTGCAGTGTTGTGCACAAAGAATTCATCCCCCAGGCTTGGACTGTCAACAACTGTACATAACGGCACTCTAATTTTCCATCATGGCACAGCGAAGGTGCACGGTGCAATGAAAACACATATTTTTGTGTTGCAGCAACACAATCGCTGATCCCTACATGCCCTAACCACTCGATTAGATACCAGTGACCTCTTCTTTTGAAGACTAATTAAATACTTTGTTGTCTTGTGCCACTGTGTCATTTAATTTACCGTTAATGTAAGCTGCCAACATGGAAACACTTGTCTTGTCAGCATCCTAGAAGGAATTACAAACACTACCCACATCCTGTATGGGATTTTTTTTTCCCCTGAATCACTGAATCTCCCACATTGCACCACAAATGGTGGAGCATGTGAACTAAAGTACAAACAAGGCAACAATTCCAACAAATGTCGGCAGGCTGAGCAAACAAATGTGAAGATTAGTGGTTATTTTCACATTTTAAGAGTCAGTTCGTCAAGTGGACTTTCTATGTGCGTTGTAGGCCAGAAAGTCATGTCTTGCTTTCTGAGACAATGCGAGCATACAGTAGTAAAGTAATCCCCTTTCCACTCATCTCCTCCTTGTCATAGGTAACAGTCTGTTCCTCTCCTCCTCCTGCCTCCTCTCTATTCTCTTCATCTTGTAGTCCCACTTGGGGATCTGGAGCTGGTTGTGGTCATTGCTCCGTCTGAGTTTTTCCGGTATAAAGCTCGGAGCTGGAGCTTTGCAAAGCCTCACTTTGGGGACCACAATGCCTGGCCGCACGCTGCTTCTCCTAAGCATATTCAGTGGTAGGAGGCTTGCTCGTCTTATGGCCACCGTGGACGCTGCAGCCACGTCACTCAGCAGCTGAGGCTGGAGGCTTGCCCTCCGATCCCTCGCCTTGGGGATGAGGAGGACCCGCGAGTTCTGGAAAAATCTCTTGTAGTTGTTCAGTCTGTCCGGGCCCAGACGCTTGAGCTCAGCCACCCGTTGCCTTCTCAAGATCTCCTGAACAGCATGACGCCGTTTCCCAATGCACGGCGGGCTGCCTGGACACAACGTGCGGCAAGCTGTAGCAATGAATGGACTGGAGATACCAGTGGTGATCCGGACCATGTGTTCAAGAACACCATCCTCCACAGGGTTTACCTTGTTGTTGATGTAAAACCTATAAGGGCAGCAGGTGAAGAAGCTGATCAACCGCCTCCAGCAGGACTTTGGCTCTTTGGTCTGGGCCACCAGCTCCTGCACAACAAAACTGAATGTTATATTTCAAGAAATCTACTTAAAAAGACCCATTTTGACTACTTGTATTGAATTTTTCTCAGGGGCAAAATATTATGTGCTGCATTCAATAGCAGGACTGTGGTCATGATTCATTCATTTTCACCTCCAGCATGGGCCACTCCGTGGAAAAAGAGTCACAAAACTGCTCAGCACAGGGCTTTGACATTAGCCGATGCATCAGGTTGGCCGTCTCATATCGACCAGTGAAGAGAGCCCACTCCCTGGGTGTCATACTGCGGCCATTGTCCCGTGCCTGAATATCGCCTCCTGGAAAAATAAGGAGTTAGGGAAGTGGTTGATGCGAATGACAATCTGTGACTAAAGCTGTGCTGTAATCTGCTCTACATTTGTCCTTTTACTCACACAGCAAGACATACATTGTACATCTAATACACATAACTCAGTTGCCTTTCATATAAGATCTAGTTTCTAGAACTGATCTGTTAACCTCAGTCATTTCAATGTATGTGTTTTACCAGCCAGCATGAGAGCTCTGACGCACTCAGCCCGGCCCTGCATGGCGGCCTTCATTAAAGCTGTGAAACCGTGACAGTTCCTCCTCTCAATGTCCAGCCCAGGGAAGTAGTTCAGTAGGTAGTTGGAGATGATCATATGACCTGCAGATCAGAGGGAAACACAGGTGTGTGTTTTTGTATATTGCATGTGAAGTTATGGTGTGAATGTGAAGAGTTAAGTCTCTCTTGCACACTATGAGGATTATGAGGACTGGCAGGTGAAACCATGTAGGGATGTTGGTCAGTCTCCACCATATTGGTTCAGACAGACATACCTCAATCACTGCATTGCTGGACATCAGGTTTGATAAATACATTTATTGGGTTTAGTGCTAATTACCAAATTGCATGCTAACATGCTAGGTGCTGAGCTTTATCACTGTAAGCAGGTTTGCATTTCGATGTGGGCATTTAGCTAACGGCACCATTATGCACATAGCCTTATTAAATGCTAGCATGGCTGTAGATTCCTTGTGCTGCTAGTTTATGCTCACAAATGAGTGAGTCATGCTCAAGAATCAGTTTCCTTGTGTTGTAGCTACTCTGAGGACTACTTTTGTATTTTTTAATTTTCCCATATTTTGGTCTCAATGACTACTGGGGACACGTTTTTTGAATTAGCTCTGTACTGAGAGAGCCATTAGCCAGATAACAGGCTACAATGTACAAAACAGGGTCCGCGTCACAGTACTTCCACTAAAAATGCTTGTCACTAACAGCCTCTGATTGCTATTGCTATATGCTAAGACTTACTGTTCTCACCCAAAACATGAGAACAAAGTGTCCAGGTTGAAAAATAGCAAAGTTCCCCATTAAGCTTAACTTCAAAGAAGGTTGTCTGCTAATCCACACGCAGAATATGCATGCAAACAAATGTCTTTAATGTATTTAGTAACTTTTTATTTTCTTCAATAAAAGGACATGTAAGTAATATGGAGTGCAATCAGATCAAATCTATGCATATCGATGCAGCTCTACAGCTTAGTGCTTAAGTTGCAGCCTGATCAAAAGCTTATATTTTGTCAGCCACTCACTGTTGCTGATGGGATTTCAAGTCAAACTGCAGAGTTTTACCCTTCAGCAGCTTCTTAAACGTTCACAACCTGACTTCCTAATTGAGTAAATCCAGTCTAAATCCAGGCTAATGAAACAGTCTGATCTCCTGAAATTCCTTGAAGTGAGCACAATGCAGAGTTTCAGTACGCAACAGGAATTCATTTAGGAGATACAGCAAGAAGTGGGAGCATAGTTGAATAGAGGATGGTTAATACTGCGAGTTTAGCTCTGAAGACCTGGGTCTCATTCCGAGTTCATGTCTAGACACTTTTCACCATTAGTGAAGGGTTTTGGGGAAAAGTTTTTCTTCTCATGTATTGGATCACTCTGCTTCAGTCGTGTGGACTCAGTCTTGCACACCTGTTCCCCTGAGGTGTTGCAGAGTACTTTGTCATGAAAGGGGATCGATACTTCTTTTAATGAAGCAGAAAATGAAGAGTAGTCTGCAGCTATTCATCACAGGCCACAGAGAGCCATTCATCATCGTTAGCAGATGAGAGGCCGGGGCGCCATGTCTGATACATGTGGCTGCGTCACTATGAAATTACTTACCATGGTACTTTCTAATGCCTGCAAATAACAGTGATTCTTGCAAATGGAAGCACCAGACCTCATAATATGCTCGGTGCTTTAATTTGGATTCATTCTGAAACTCAGTTCTCTGCATTACAATATTTACCACTCACCACGCAAATTATGTACCAAAACTGGCAGGGGGAGAGAAATGTTTTGTTATTTATGCAAGGTAACATGTCTCACTGGGAGACAGATTAGTTACTAGACTATGAGGAATATTAAACAAGGTAAAAACAGTTTGATGAATGCACAAATTGTAACACAAACACACCACTTTGATTTCAATCAGATGACATTAGACACCCTGAAAGCTCTGTGTGTATCTGAAGTGAAAGTAGGCTTTTAGTCTGAGAATTGAATGAAGATCGTTTTAAGAGAGATTGGGAACTCAAACTCAATTGCTGTCTGCAAAATCTTTTTATGAATCCTTGTCAAAGTGCGCATTTCAGCATTAGTCTGTCTCACTCACAAAGATGATTCCATTAAATGTGACTGTGTTTCTTCTCATAAAATGTCAATCACTTAGATAGACACTAACAGAAACTAATCTCTGACCTTATGTATAGTGCTGGTCTTAGTTTAAGTCCTTGAGGAACAGGTCTTTTGATTTCTATCAGAAAAGATGGCATCACCATGAACCCAACAAGCTCAACAACTTTTGCTGAACAGTAGCCATTAGAGTCAATTACAGGACCATGGCACACTTCACTTCCATTCAATAACAAGATCCTTTGTAAGGAAAAAGGAAGAAAGTGGTAGCTTATCTGGCTAAACTGTTGGCAAATTTACAAGCTGTATAATGGTAAATGTACTGCCTTTATCTAGCATTTATACATATAATTCTTATACATAAAATCTGGTGAAAGACACAGTGTTACTCTTTGAGATAAAACTAGTACATTTTTGTTTGTATGAAATGCTAAAACTGAATGCAATATGAAGGTGTGTTTACCTGCTTGTGCCGCTGTAATAAGAGCAGTGTTGCCCTCATTGTCCTGCCAGTTAACATCAAGATACGGACACTGCGAGAGGGCAATGACCACGTCCACGTAGCCATGGTAGCACGCCACAATCAGGCCGCTCTGAAACAACAAAAACCAGACTGCTTGAGTTTCCTCCTCTATCATTGTCTAAGATTGATTCTGGCTCTAAAAAATGCCAAAATGGTTTGTTGGAGCCATGGCAGAGCTTTTTTTTTATGGATTCATAGCCACATTTCCCTCACAGCAGAAAATCATTGCAGACATTCTCATAAAAGGAAATAACGCTCATCAGTCATGCTGCCCTGAAGCAAAGTCAAGTCAGGGTGTTTTTCACAGTGTGTAACAGACTGATAGTAAGTCTCTAATAGACTGCTAAGTCAAGCTAAACACGGGTTTCCAACTGGAGTGACCAAGCACCTAACTAACCTAATTGGCTGGTTCGCTCTTATTCGGAATGGTAAAAGCTGTTAAATCTGAGTTACTCTTTGGTTTACAGCTGTTTTCTTTTGTTTTACTGCATAAACACATTAACTATGTTAATCCTTCTTGTATTCCATCAAACTGTTTAACCCGCTGGTGGTGTGACAGAAAGTGTAGAAAGACAACAGATCACCAAGAGTTCCCCATGCATGCATTTTGAGTATTTTGTAGAAAGTAAAGATAAAAAACAGTCAGAATAAGTTTGTGTGGGAAGGACTGAGCGATTGTCTTAATGGTATCCCTGAGCACATAGAAGCCATAGGATACGGCCCAAACTGAACCAGATCTTGGGGTGCTTCGAGTACACCTTAGCTAGAAGCAAAACCAAAATTATTTATTGAGTTCCCCTCAGTTATACCTGTTCTACAACTTATTTGCTGAAATCCTTGCCTCAATCCACAATTGCCAAAGAGAACAAATCCAAGAAGGCAAACTACAAAGTTGATCAGACAATGACACAGTTTATATGCAAAGCACTGCACAGCATTTCAACTGCATTCTCTAACCCACCTATTTGAATTTTAAGTGAACACTCCTGTAAGCTCCCTCTATTTCAGAGAAAATCAGTGCAACCATGTCCCCATTTACAATTGGCATTAACATTCAATGTCAGTGTTATGACAGACATTATATCCCTGGTGTAAATGCACACTGAATGCATTGTGAGTGCAACATGATCAGATCAGCACATCTGGAGCTGACCCATGGATCAGATATGGATCACATGCTAAAAGGTGAAAATGGGGCCTTGCAGGAAGTTTTCAATGGTCTGGTCACAACTACTGAATGAATTCCAATTAAAAAAGCATTTCTGACAACAGTTTGACATAAAAGGCTCTACGAACAGTGGCATCTTGTTGAAGTTCCTACAATTGGGGTCAGTCTTCCCAAATTAGGCATGACCAGTAATAAAGTATGCCTCTCTCTTATTATTATTGCCTCTTATGTGAAAAGCACTTTAAGTACATTCTATGGGATACAACAGGAATCAAGTTTTAATGCAGATCAACAAGATCATTGCGTTTGAAGAACAACAGTGATATCATGAAAAGTCAAGCTTCCAAGCCTTGATTTACAGATAACAAATATAAGGAGTGAGTGAATGTGTATCAATAATTCAAATTTATGACACCTGGCATCTTGACTTGGCTACAAATGTGAGCTATAAGTACTGCAACAAATGAAGTGAACAACACAGATAGTACTGCAATCCTGTCCTGTGAATGTGACTGTCCTGAACAAAGAGGAAGTCAAACGACTGGTGCAGGGTGAAAATGGTGAATGCCACGGTATGCAGTCACAGAGAAAATAAGGTTAGTGCTGCACAGTCAGGAGGCCAGTCTGGTTCTAGAGTAACAAATATGAAAGATGACATCCAGTTTATATATGTGTTGTTGTCAGGTTTTCTGCTGGGTCACACTACAAACAATAAGTGGATTGATTAGGTTCAAAAGCATGGCAGCATATGCTACATCAACACACTCCTAGATGACCTGAAAGACGTTATTGTCGCCGCACGTACAGGACAATCCTCCTCAGTCTGTTCCAGCTCTCTAAACATAATGTATATCTTACCCAGCTCTCAGGTCAGTGTCTTAGCGAGCCCTTTAAAAGCTGAGCCCAGATGGCAAGCTGCTTCCTGACACTGTCACTGCACAGTTTACACCACCCCCATCTGCCACTGGAGGATTAACCAACTGCTCCGAACTCTCCTTCAGGATTTGACCTTCACTGACTCGCTGGTGTTCGGGTGCTGCACCGGGCTCAGCTGGCCTGACCCCAAAACCTGATGTGACTACCAGTGAGAACAGCTAAGTTCACTCAGGGTCATCATGCTTTCCTTCTGTCATTGTACCTTTGTGTTACATACCATAATACGTCTTAATTAATGGACTTGATCAGTTTGTTTGCATTTTTCATAAACACCAACATTTTAAAAAGAAATTCTAAATGTCTGACTTTAAGAACTCAAACTGCAACAGTTTGTGAGTCCCAATTGCCTCTTCTAGCTGTGGACAAAACACTTAGCAACTTACAATGGCTAGAATAGTACTGAGTTGCCAGTGTCCTCATAAAATATCATATGCATGCAACTGCCATAACAAGGTCCTTGAAAATATCATTATGATTGCAAATAACACAATATTCCCAAAGTTGTTACAGATTTCTTCTGTGACCTGCTGGTCCTGTGATTCTACAGTCTACCAGAATTAAAACTAAAGTGCCATGACCTGATATCGTTTTAAAGGAAAGTGGATGGTTTTCACCAGTGTTGTAGCACTGATGCTGCACTTACACATCATTTACACAACTGTAACTGAACATGAAAAATATAGACAACTTAATGTTACTGCCATTTTACAAACCAGGTGTTGGTGTCTCATATTTTTGAATACTTTTCTACTGTGAAAGACAAAATCCTGCACACTGGGTGGTTCAATTCATTTTCATTACAAAAACCCTTGTACCCACCAAAAGCATTATGTCACAAAAATATGTTTTTTTTCAATGTAACACAGAGTAAACTATTAAAATCAATATGCACTTTGTCTATGGAATGATGATGGAAAACGACTGGAAAACAGTGACTGTATGTAAAGAAGTGAAACTGAAACTCACCAGAATTCCCTGGTAAACAAGTCAACTTAGGTATGCATGATTTGTAAAGCTAAAACTTACTAGTATGGTCCATTAAGATTGAATTGGAATGGAATCCATGTGTTTTAACCATATAACCACATATAAAATTGGGAAAGTTGGACTGATAATGTTGATTTGGCTCCAAGGCTCCAAAACTACAATGAACCTAGAAACACCTACTCTTCTGTTTCTATCCGTCTCTCTCACTTCCTCTTCGGTGACCCCCTGTCTGATCATAATCTTGACAATGATGGCGTTGTTGTTGCAGCAGGCTTTAAAGAAGGAAATGGGCTCTGGGCTGTCGGGGCTTGGCGAGCGATACAAGAGGGACACCGAATTATCTGGGGGATAGAAAGAATCGTCTGAGGCGATGCTCCTTGTGTCTGAGCGATCTGGCAGAGACTCAAAGTCCAACTCCTCAAATTCCTGGTAGATATCGTCCTCATCCTCCCAGTAGTTTCGCGTGTAATCAACTTCAATCTCCTCGTAACTGTCTTCTCCCGACACCTCACTTTCTTCTCCATGTTCATCAATAGTGATGATGGACATGACAGGTGTATCCATAGCAAGTTTGTTGGTCCTAAACTCAGTCTCACCCAATTCCACTCGTCCAGCAACTCCATTCTCTCGAACCTTTGAACCTTCAAGTTGTTCCTCTGTTATTAACACCATTTAAACCCTAGGAGGACCTTGAGTTTATGCCCACTATCCTGCTGCACTATGTTGTCTCATGCTACCTAACAAAAGATTGAATCCTGTCAGGCTATTGACATCTATCCCTTTCTGTCTCTGTCCGGTTTCCCAAGAGATACGGGTCATCAAAGGTCACGGGAAGCATGAGATCATTGCACATGCTCCCAATCCTCCGTCATCCTCCGCTGAATAAATCCCCTCATGATGCCACAGAAGTTAGGATCCCCTTCACAAGACACTCCAAGACTCTGCATGACAATGTCATCAGAAAGGTGAAGTGACCAAAGAGGGTCAATAAAAATGAAGTATTAAAAGTTTTAGACTTGAATGAGTGTGTCAGTGTTGTGTTTCCAGAAAAATGCAGTTTCCCAAGCCCAAGAGTATCCATGGGTTACGAATTATGGAAAAGCAACCGCACATTTCCATGTAACTCTTCACTAAAGAATCAAAAGTCTCATCCATCATGTTGTTCAGTCATGGCATCTAAAACCAGACAGCAGCTTGAATTCTAAAAGTTTAGATGACAATTTACAGCAAATGTTGTCTGCTGGAAAGCATTGAAAGAGGCAGTCGGCTTGGTTGGAAGCAGTAAGAGCCACCACTAAGAGCACTGAGCAACTAATCCTGTGTTTCCCTGTGGAGCAACATTGGGCTTCCTTTGATGATGGCCAGCAATGGGATGAGACATTCTCTTGAACTGACGCACCATAATCCCTTTAGTCGCTCTCTCTCTTTCTCTGTAGCTCTGTCATGTTCCCCTCCCAAGTGATGAGCGTTTGAATGTTTTCTGTTGGAATACAATAAAGATTGAATGGTACAAGCACAGAGGGGATGTCTAAACTTTCGGAAAATCTTCCATCTTAATATGAAGACGTTTTACACTGGACCAACTAAAGAAAATCCCTAAAACATTGTGTGTGTGTGTGTTTTTACAAGACATTAAAAGCACTAAACAGACATAAATGTCCAATAAATACAACAAATCTACTAACAGAGATAAGAACCACGCCAGTATTTACACCAACATTCATTTGCTACCTTTGTCCTGACAGAAATATCCTTATTAGAAAATTAAAGTCATTAGTGCAACTGGTCAAGCCGACCCCACCCCCCTCTGACTTCATCTTCTGCTGCTCTTAACACTGTCAGCTTAAATTGGATTTCTCCACCACGTGACCTCATTTGTGTACAGGGTACAGTGGAAGGACTGGGATCACCCTAAACTTAGATGGAGTTCAGGCCCTAATGTCACCTTCATCAGTGTCGAAGGGACGAGTTTAAATGGGGCAATTTGATTCCTGCAGTTCACCAGCGACACTTGTAATACTGGGACTCCTATGATTACTGAACAACCTTCAGAATCAGTTAAGGCAATGTACACGACTCCTGTCAACCAAAATTCAAATTGAGCAGAAAGTAAACATAGTCTTGCTGCAGGTCAATTAACCTTAATAATTCAAACTTTATAAACAGGTGAATACCACATTCCATGTCTATAAAATACCAAAACATTTACTTTAGAATCATATAACTTTATTTATGTGATCAGAATTCCCATCTTTGAAATATCTAGCAGGAAGGCTGACAACAATTAACTAAAATCAACTAATTGGTCATTAAAAATGGATTGAGCATGTGAAATTTAATTCATCTATTCTAAAATAAAGATATAAAACATTTTTTTCTATTACTATCTAGTAATATCTAGCCCTATTACTATCTAGTAATAGGAGAAAATGGAATAGAGTAAACATGATAGGGTCTTCCTGTCCAAGACTGGTGGAAATTATTTTTAAGTGGGCTTTCTTTCTTATAGAGCTTCTTTCCTGATAAAAGCTTCTTATGCGACTCAAAATGACACAATGAGAGCAGTGACAGTGAACCGAATGGCGGTCATGGATCGTAAAACCAAAGTGGCGATCTGAAAGACGCTATAAAGCAGTGCAGAGCTGAGCAGAGCCACTGAGTAAGGTGAAAACCAACTGCAGCAACAACTACCTCAGCTGACTGGTGAACATAATCATGAGTTTAGCAGGGGTGGAGACATAAACAGGACACAAAGGATGGGGCATATTCAATATATACAAATCACAGCTGCGTCTGTCTGTTGGATGTTTGTCTCTGTTTGCTGTGTCACTTTCAAAGGTTTTGATGTGTTAGTGTCCGCAGCTTGTTTCTGCTGCCCCCAAGGGGCGAAGAAGATCAGCTGCTGGAACTTTAAAGAGACATAGAAACCCAAGATATCTAATCTTGAACTTTCAGTCTGGATTTAACTTATTGATTTTAAACATCTTAAATACTACAAATGCTACAAATATACCTAAAATCAAGTTTTTGTATCATCACTCTAAAAGATATTATTTTATTTACTCTGTCAGTTTTCTGGTGACCAGTCTGATATGTAAATCAGCCTAGTTCACCTGGTCTTGAACCGAGCAGCTGGCCTGAGCATCTGTGTCAGACAGTTTGGGATTAATTCCGAGTGTTTTGTGCCACCGTGCAGGGCAGGTAAAGTTTCCCAGAAGAGGAACCAATATGCACTGATCCTTCATGTTTCGGGCAGGGAAACACTAATCTTGAACGGTTAAATCCTACCTTTCCTGAAACACATCGCACCATAAAAAGAATTATTTGCAAGTTCTCTTTGAACCGTGTCTGAAATCTCTTGTGCAAAGTAAAAGTCAGAGCCAGAGAAAATAGTGTAGATTTTACACTTCTTTTTTCCCCCTGAAGTCTGGTTTTACAAAAGAGAGGAAAAAGAAATCAAACTCTTTATGACATGGTACTAATCTCTTCAGAGCTCCTTAAGGAGGGACAAATCACAGGCTCTTAGTCTGTGATTTGATCACCATGAAAAGGTTGATCCCATTGTGCTCGTGAAAAACGAAGCACAGGTTGGAAAAATCTGATTTAGCTTGACAGTGGAAATGTTGCTTCAGCTGCATACGCTCCTAATCTCTACTTGGCTTCCAAAACTGCTAAGACTGTGCATTAGCAGAAAGGTAATTGGATTCAGCAGAAATAACCCCACATCCTGTTTCCTAGTGCTACGCTTTCCAGCAGTACCAGGCGTTATCCCAAATCAGAGGCAGGCTGTTATTCACTGCTGAGGCTGAGTTAGGATCACAGATTCAGTGACTTTTATTTTGGATTATTAGTGTTCTGTGACACTGTAGTCACAGACCTAATACTTTATTGGCCAACTTTACTCCAATGTACATATATGTATACAAGTATTTCAACACCGTCAGCCACTGATGCTCACTAATAGGCCTATGGAGGTCACTTACAAGTGAGTGAGATGGTTCTGCATCAATGATGGGTTAATTTGATCTCAAAACTGAGCTCCAGGTAGATACATGGGCAAGGCAGCAGTGTGCTTGAAAAGAGTTTGTATAATGTGTCTGATCATGTTTTAAGGTAAAGTGGTCTACTGACGCTGTGACCAGCCACATTACTAGGCGTGGAGAAGAGCTGTCTGTCAAATAGAAGGTGGAGTTTCATTTAAATGGCAACTGTGATGCAAACTCTCCTTGAAGCCATTCATAATGTTGCAATGGTTTGAATGCGGTGACTGTAATAGCTGTGTGAAGTTTGACGAAAACAAGTGAGAATCAGTTTGATCATCTGACTAGCACCTCTGTTAAGGCATACTGATCCCTTTACATAGTTTACACTGGCAGGCAAAAAACTTCATCATAATCATAAATGCATCAAGAGAAGTAGATAAACAGCATTTCAAGTTGTTTCTAGTGAAAGATAAAATCACTAGAGCAAGCCTTCCCAGGTCTATGTGCAGATGTCTGAGACTTGGCTGCATTGAAAACATTTCCTGTGGTTGAACCTGCTCTCTTCCTGTACACATGAATGGAATTAGATCATTTAGCGATGCAACCCTTTGCGACTTGTGGCCCCTCAGAAGCAAGGGATTGTTTATGATCATTTTTTTCTGGAATGATTAAGCTGTGAAATATATATATTTTAATGCCCAGTGTGTGCATGTGTGATATGATCTTGCAGTACCAAATGTGGCCACAACGCCAAATCACCTCAGAGCTCAGCCATGTTCCTGGAGGTTCCGCAGGCAAGCACCCACAGTTGTAAGTATTCTTCCTCAAACACAAGTGTTTTGACCTCTGGAGCCTTTTAGTGAGCATAACCTGTGGAAAACAGAGCAAATCAACATACGCAACATACACATACTGCAACATACACATACTGCAGAGACACTAGATTACTCTTGATTACTCTTGAGCTAGTGGTTCGTAGTTTTTGACTCGCGGACCCCTAAAGTAATTCTACTTAAGAGTCCTCATCACAGGCTGCATTTGTCATCTGAGAATCATTTTCCCTCTCAGATTAATTTATTTGAATTGTTTTCAAAAGCCCGTGGAGGGATAATTATCCAGTAATTCACCAGAGAGGAAAAAAAGCAAAGATTAGAGCAAAGTCAGAAAAAAACACAACTCTGTCTCAGAAATGTATTTTTTTTCCTTTCCCATCATGTTAATCATCTTGCCACTCCTGAGATTTATCCTGCAAACTCCCTGCAGGCGTCACGCCACAGACGTCTGGAACTGCAGCTCAAACCTAAAATAAACAGACACGAGTAACGTCACGAACATCTGTTAGAGAATCGCAGTGTCTGCAGTGAGGAAGAAACTGCACATTGAGGAATCATTACAACTATTTATTATTGTTTCATATTACTGAACCAACAATTAATAGACCTTAAAGTGTAGAACTTTGTGTTACAGTACATGCCGCTGCCTCTTTTAAACATATAAAAATAGAAATCATTTGCTTCTAGAAATTGAAATTCAAGACCAAAATTTGAAGTGTTCTGCAGAAGACACTAAAAAAGGTCACTTCATAGCATCATACATATAATGTGAGCATTCCACACAGCAGCACTACAGCTGTCAGCACTAGAGTTAATGAAATCCACAATCCATATCAATAAAAAAGTAGTTTATATTTACCAAACTCCTAATGAAACACTTCTATCACAAACACAGTGTCTATGACAGATGCAAAACTTAAAAGTCATCCTTTGAGTGAAACCCACTGTGCAGTCACCGCGGTGAAATACTGACATCTTTCAGCCTCAGCGGGGCTGAGTGTTGACTGTGTTACAATGGATCCTGAAATGACTGCAACCTGTGGTATTAAAGTGCAACACATTAAAACATGAAAAACTAAAATAGTAATTTTCTACTCGACCGTTGTAGTCCAAAACAAAATTTAAAAATAAAAAAAAAAATCAAATAAAATGAAACATCTCTGAGTTTTCTGAGAGAACCCATCTGAGCATTGATCCAGTTTTCATTGGCAACTAAAAAATAAAAAATATTTTAACCTCATTTTTTTTCTGAGGCTGTTATACCCTCTTGTTTTTAAAATCTTTAATTCAGTTTTAACATTTTTTCAGTAGTGGGTGAAGAATTTGACCTCTAACTTAAAGTTCTGAAATTTGCACTGAAACATGAAGTAAACTGTGGGTATTTCCTCAGGACCGGTGGAGCAGTCAATGTGGTCACATGAGTGAAAGACGCTGGAATTGTAATACTGACTTTACATCCACATGCATAGTGTATTTAAGGGATTATTAGTGCTTGAAGAAACTGAAATATCTGAAACGTTAAAAGTAAAAGTTGCAAGAAAGTTGCAGAGAATTCCAAGAATTTCTGGCTGGCAACCAGTGGAGACTCAAGGAACTCACTGACCCCAGACAAGACACAGCTCCAGTATATAAACCCATGTAAAACCTGATTTATAATTCGTTGTTCACACATAAGCAACAGACAAGACGTAGCGTGTTAATAAGTGAACTACAGGGGCTAGCATTTTCCCCATTTCCAGTCATTATGCTAAGCTAAGCTAACCATCTCCTAACACTCAGCTTCGTATTCATTACAGATGAAACTGTGATATCGATTTTCTCATTTAAGACTTGGACAGACCAACATATTCACAAAGCTTTCAATTCCTTACAGCTGTGAATGAGAATGTAAAATGATTGTTCTCATGATACAAAAATGATTTATGTGCAGCCTCTTGTTATCTTTCAGACTCTAACAAGTAATTTCATGTGTATCTGTGCAGGTGTACGTTAAGACTAAGCTTGCTTGCAGTTTGCTGTCAAGCCTCGAACTATAAGACCAGCCAGCTTAGATTTATTCCTTCTCTAACTACTCTGGGTTCCTTTTTAGACTTTTTTTAATCAGCTGTTCCTGTGGATGCTGCGATTTTATTGTTGAGATACGGCGGCACCTTGTTTTTTTTTTGTCTCAGAATAGGCAGAACATGCACACCTTGGAAGACACAAAGGACCCTGCAACATGACTCCCCAACCTCCTGGACCAGCTCAAAGAGCTGACACAGATTCCTCCAGTCACAGGTGTCAGTGTCAACCTGTGTTCAACCAGAGTGCCAGCTGTTTGGATCTCTTTGAGTCAGCTGCACTTCATCAGTGCGAGCACCTGGAACATTCCTGCCAGTATCACAAAGAGAGCCCTGTTTTATAGGAAGCCTATGAACTTGTGTTGAACAGCAGCTGCAACCAGTTTCACCCCAACTCTATTCATCCAGTTGCTTTAAAGACACCACCATGAGTTGACCTGACTGAGACAGAGACAAGTCTCCTGTAATAAGAATGTCAGTTATACAGTATCTGAAGTTTGCCACGTTAGCTTTAATTAGCCAGACCATGTAGGGCTGTAGCTGCTAGCATTCAATTCAATATAGCTGGTGTTTGTTTCTGTAACCAACTACATGAGGAGGTACATCCAACCATGCATCTCGCATTCTTCCAAAGAGTGAGCAAAGAGAGCATTTTGCTTTACACACATGCCTGTTACATTACGTAGAGAATTTGGGATTAATGGTCATTCGCAGTGAATGACCAAAACTCTCTACCTTCTGCTACCCTGTGACATCGTATCCATCGAGCAACCTGCTGAACCTGGACCTGGGGAAATTGAAACAAAAAGCCAAAACTCAAACTCTCCAATTATAGAACAGACGAGCAGATCAAAGTCAGAGTGCCTTAGAACTCAACTATGAACTCAGCTCCTGGCTCAAGTCAGAAGTCAGTCAGTGAAGGATCAAAGAAAGAGAGCTGTGCTGGATCCAGTAGCAGAACTCTGTCAGTACCTCTTCAACACAACAACACAGTGTCACCTTCAGAAGACACCCTCTCTTGTCAACTGCCCTCCGACTGAACCACAACAGCACTTCAGGTGTTACTTTCATGCTTTACACAGTAACACTGAAGATCAAACCCCGCACTGAACGCTGTGGTAACTGATGGACAGTGGAAATACATTTATACAGCAGATGTGAAATGGAACCTTCTGAGTTTTGGAGCTTTGAACCAATGAAATGTGAAAAGACTGTTTCCCTTGAAAAACACGCAGCACATCAGAGCGCCTCATGAAGGGAATTCGATAGCATAATCACACCAGCGAGCTGACTCACAGGAGAAGCATCTGAGGAACACACTCACAAACACAATCAGATGCTTGTTTCAGGTGCGTCGATCACCTGCAAAGATATGAACTGACACAGGAGTCTAGGTGTGTAGAAGATGTATCAGCAAGTCAACACAGTAGAGAAAATAAACTGCTGTGACTGATGTGGGAAAAGTGTCAGACATCAAACCACAAACGCCTCTACAACAGAGCCAAAAAAACGAAAACGAAAAACGAAATCCAACTTGAATCTCTGGGGAACAGTGAAAATAGCTGGTCAGACCCAGTCCTGCTAAGTTTCTGTGTAAAGTCCTGTGCAAGTACTTAATAAGAATTAACTAGTTGTAATTTACCCAAATTACACTGCAGTATTCAAACAGAAGAATGTCTTTGCTAATAAAGACTTAAACTGCTCCATCCAATCAAAAGCAGCCAACTAAGTGAACAGGAAGTAACTGTAGCATGGCTGAAACAACCCTGGCATATACTGCTTTAAAGGGAATTCTATATAAATCTGTAGCTGCTTTTGTAGGTGTGACTTTGTTTTAATATCTGCATACACGGAAAAACGTGTTTTAGACTTAGTAGAATTCATGCAGTTTAAAAAGAGTGGGAGTTCTCTGATTATGCTAATCTGACCAATGCTAATAAACTAACCAATCTGAGTGTTGTATTTTAAGATATTCTGTAATTTAAACTCTTCAGACTACACTGGGTATCTGTTAATGTTGTCACAGCACCTAAATTGATAATGAGAGGAGATGTGTCATGATCGGTCTGATTCAGCTCAGCAGTTGGTGCTATCGATCAAACGAACAAATAATTTGAGCATCACAGGGCAAGAACAGGAAAAGTTTTAAAGGGAAACGCAGCAGCCTGCCGTTTATCCAGTAGTTTGTGCTCCGTCACATTACTAGTACATCCTGCCACAAACTGACATGAGTTAGCTCCAGTTTGCCTGAGCTAAACTGATGAGCTCTACTGTTCTCTTATCTGTCAGTACAGTTGTTTTGTAGCTGTTAGCTCCAAACCTTTAACAGAATTCAGGCAGGCAAGAGTCTAAACAGCTGGTTAGCAGCACAACAAGCCACTGAGGGCTCCACAGCTCAGGGTAAATAGTTCTACTAGATCAGCATGCAGGTGTTAACAAGGGCACGTTCTGAAATGTTTGGATGGTTTGTCCAGTTTAGTTGAAATCTCATGTTACGTGTGCTGTGTGACCTGACCTTCTCTCCTGTGGGAGGACTTGCTCGGGAGGGTACTGGACAAACCCAGTCTGTTCCTAAAATTCACAAGGGAGCATCTTTTGAAGAAAACCATGTCCTGGGCAGCGTCCAGATTGTCTAAAATGTCCCTTTCTTCTTCTTTTCTTTCTTTTTCTATGTCTTTCAAAGGAATCCTCAGAGGATTATCTAACAGCTTGCTCTAGAAAAATCTGAAAATCAATGAAAACACATCTAATAATACATATTTTAAAAAAAGAGTGAGGAACAAATAAGAATACAATCACGTTGCTACATCGTGTACGTCCCTCCTTATCACTGACAACCTCACTGTGATGAAGGGTGTCATTAGAGGCAAATTAACCCTTAGAAACAGAACTGCAGAGGCGTTCCCGTCATAATATCACCTCCAACATTCCATTAAGAGACACTCAGTGTGACCTAGACAACATTTCACAACAAACATCCACGGGGAAGCACAGTCGAAGGTAAAAGCTATGCTCAACTGACCCCACTTCAACTCAAACCTTCTTTAAAATAGTGTAATTACAACTTTAAATGTCAGCAGCAGCATTGAAAATGGACACATGAATCATGATGGACAGTCAACTGATGCCGACTGGTCCAGCAGCCTGGTTGAAGACAATGTTCAGAAATTAAAATTATCTGTGAAGAGGGATTTTTGACTACTTTGTCTTTGCTCTTCAATGTCCTTGTCTCCAAACTTCTGACAGCAGTAAGTGTTGGTGAGAGGACTAGACTGCAGTTGGAGGTTCAGAGGCTGTGTTTGGAGCCGGCGTTTGACAGCCGAGCACAGAGGAAACAAAGAGGCTTCACCACAGGAGCTGGTGATAGCTCTCAGTGCTGAGCACGGTGAGTCAGCTCCACTGAACCCACAGCAGCGTCGGGTCTATGAGGAGGAGCCGTAGGAGGAGGTGGACGTGCTCCTGCCTGTCTTGCGCTCGTAGTTCACCAGTCGCTGGCCAACCAGGTATCTGGAGGAGACACCAGAAAACATGTTAACAATCATGCTGGATCTCTTTTCAGTTTAACTGTAAAATGTGTTTTTTAATCTTCGCATTGATATATATTGAGATGATATTGTTGCATATCATAGAGATGATCTTATCCCCTTCTTGTCATCCTGAACATGCCAGCTAATCCTGGGTGATAGAAATAATATAAAGTTCCTCGTGGAAAATAATAAACTGAGATAACGTCCATAGGATACATCACTTGATAACATAGAACAATAAGAGCTGATCACATCACAAATAGCTGGTAGTCATTCTAAACATTATGCAGTTTCACACAGGAGACATAAAACCTACAGTAAAAGGAACAAACTCTCAAAGAAAGGACAGATTAACAGCCTGTTTAGTTGCACAGATGCAAAGTATTAATATATAACAGATCTGTATTAAAATGACTAAAAACAACAACTAGACCTATGTAATAGATTATCTTGAGTTGTGTATTTAAATGATCCCAAATGTTTTCCTAAATTTTCAAACCCAGAGAATTTTTAGAAGAACCAGTTATCAGTTCTATTTTATCACCTGTCACTGGTATCATCATCATTTAATCCATCTTAAAGGTACATTTTACTAAAAACTTAATAAACTTTGCTATAAACTTTAATTGTTAATTTTAATCTGATTAAGGATTTTAACATTATTTGACATCTGGATCTGAACTGAATGGAGGGAGCATCAGCAGCAGCTTGTGGATCAACATTAATATTGACTCACTTCATTTTGTTTTATACATACAGATAAAAAAATATCCGGATACAATTTTTTGCCATATCACACAGCCCTCACTCATAGGTGTGTTTTGGGTACGACATTAATTTAACCAATCAGTGTCCTCTCGCTGAAATCTCGGCACATTGTTATTTAAATGGTGCTGAGTGTGGTCCCCTTTGCCTCAACTGTCTCCCAAACCCTTCAACAACTCCATCTGACTGCAAGTGAGCGACTACTTGGAAATTTGTATCAGTGACAAGTCCTGCTGGTAACGGTTTAAAACAGACAGGGTGTAAAACAAACACAGTGTATGTGTGTTGTGATCCAACACACATGCAATACTGACCTTACACCAGGTTTTGACTTTTTGCTGGCTCCAGAATAGTACTGCACCAAAAATGCACCTGACTACCTCACATTTCAAGACCAACGCGCCTGAGGGTACACAGACGGGCAGAGGAACATTTGCTATTCACGGAAAGTGGGAGCCAGACACAAAAACGAAAAGTGCGTTAGTCAGAAACGAGCAGTGACAGTTGCTGTGCGGAGCACTGCTTTGTGCCAGGGGTACGATATGGCTCTACGCCTCTGTGTCCAGTTCACACTAAAGATTTTTTGGGTCTACTGACTTGTCGTTCTTGATGTGTTCGTAGAGGCGTTTGAACTGCCGTATCTGGAAGGACAGGATGGCCAACAGCATGACCACCATCAGCAGGAACGGATAGATCCTCCTCTCCACCAGTGTCTGCATCTCCGGCTGCACACCTGTACACGAGGGAGGAAGCAGGGAGGCAAAGGAGGAAGACAGGCAGAGAAAGAGAAGACAGTAAACCAGAACAGATGTAAGTGCATGTCTGTGATGTCTCATTTCTGGGAGCTGATGGACTTGGAGTTGAGGAAACAGAGCAAACGAAAGACAAAAACAATCAATTGCACTTTGGCTCGCACACTGGCTAAAATCCCAATTACCACATGGGCTGGGAAGTCTTAATTAACTAGTTGTTTAAATGCAAGTGTTGTCTGAGTCAACATCAAAAGCACTTGTCTAAACAAAAATTGGTGCCTTGGGCAGGCTTTGCATAAAAAGCACTTCTGAAATGAGCCCTGCGTTCAATTAGCCCGGCTCTGCGTTTTCTGTGGCCTGATGAGCCTGTCTGCTTCCTCCTGCCTGGATTCTATCTGCCACAATTTCTAATTTAGCTCCCAAAACAACAAAGGGACCAAATAAAGTTAAGCTTCTTTTCAGTTCTGCTTTCTCACTCATCCACTTGACGGGCTGGCGGTTTTGTTAATGTTGTGAGCAATAATTCCTGTTACTAGTTCCCATTAAAATGTGAGTGATTATACACTAGTTAATTATTGACACATTTAATTGCCTTTTAATTCTTCTATTTGTCTTTAAATTGTATGGAGGTTAAATGAGCCTGTGACAACCCAATGCAAACGGTTCTTAGAATATAACTTATAATACGTTTAATGAAAGACAATATGCCTTTTAACAAATGGGCTTGAGTTAAATTAACAATGTACAGCTGGGATGCAGTTGTGTGTTGTGCGCAAAGTCAAACAAATTACATTCTTATATGGTTAAGAATAAATATTGAATAAAAATGTTAAATCAATAATTAAATCCTATAGTTGGAAGAATAAAATTTTGTTACTATTTTATTATGTGACGGTATTATTCATCATAAGGCCATCTTTGACAGAAAGTTTTTGGCGGACGCTAAAATCTGGTCTCTTTTCTCCTCCAGTACCTTGGAAATGGAACTTCAACCTACATGAGATCATATATTTATGACTATATGACATATAGAGACTTACCGAGCAGTGGTGTAATGCCTTTAGAGATGATGTAGGGCACACAGAGAGACAGCAGCAGGACACAGATGACCGGGGCAGCAAGTCTTCGCACAATGAAATGGAGGTCAATGTTTCGGATCCCGTTGGCATAGACCTGTAGCAGAGAGAGAGACGGACGAGTTAGTTTGAACTCGTTCAAGCTCTATTCAGTTTTGCTTTAATTGTGTTATCAGCCACTCACTCACTTCCAGCTGCATGTTTGTTGGAGAATATCACTAACACAATACAATCAGTCAGGCTGCACTTCTTTGCCACATTCTCATTAACAACGCAGTCGGTTCACGTATGCTAAGGCAGAGTATCAATACACAAACGGGTATTTTATATCTGCTTAAAAGAGAATTATGAAAGGACTCTGTCGTCACAGAGAGGGAATCAGAAGATCCTTTCTGACATACCATTACCCCTCCCTCAAAATCCAAACTGGCATTTTGGTTTAAACCAAGATGACAGAAAAAGCCTGCGTTCACCAAGAAAGGTAAAACCAACTCAGCCGTAAAACAATTCAGTGTTGACAAAAATAATTGTAATTTTAATAATAGAATTTTGCCAGAATCAAGGAGCCCTACTAAAACTCAGACTACACTAAAACTGACTAAATCTTGTGCTGTGCCTTTGTTGATCTATGCTGATCTGAAAATCGTAATGCACATGAAAGCAGACTGACTAAAACTGGGAAATGTTGTTGAAACAGGTTTTTTCTTATGAACTCTGAATAAACGTGGATTTTGGATGAGTTGTTATTTAAAGATCATAATTCAATGGTTTACTGGTTCACCCACTTGAGATCAAACTGGGCTGCATGCAGCACATGAAGTCAAATCAGCTTGTCATCAGAGTCTGAATCAGAGATACTGACCTGCTCGATGACAGTTTTGAGCCACCACTGAGGGCCCATCAGTGTGATGGCAGCAATGATTTTAGCATGGAGCACGCCCAGGGCCCAGTCCTGCCACACACACACAAACAACAAACATTTAACAACAAAGACACAATGAGGTTTATTTAAAATTTCATTATCTACTCAGTATCAAGGTCAAAGCCTGCACAACCTGTCTTTGTTTAAAATCAAACTAAGTATGACTCACTGACTTATTATACTATATTCATACACACACACACATACAAACACCACAGTCCTACCTGCCACGGGTAGAAGAGAGGCGTCTGGTCCAGCGGGACTCTGAGAGGAGCTACGATGACCAGCTCAAACAGCAAACCCAACAGCAGAGGAATCACACCAGCTAACATCACAGCCACCACAATGGTCTTCAAGATCTGTTTCCATAGAAACATCACATCCACACCAAACTAATACACATTAAAATCATTTGCAGTGTAATACAGAGGAGCAGCCATTGGCTGGAGGAAGCAGGGAGACATCCACATTACCATGAGTGTCCACTCGTGGACTTTGAGCATGATGACGGACCGTCCCTGTGGCATCCATGACAGCAGCACGGTGGCAGCTCGTATGGACAGCCAGCAGACGTACAGGCCACTAGCTGCTGTGTACAGCTCGTGAACCATGGCGCTGCCCATCCAGAAGGACATCAGCCAGCGCCCGGCACACACTGGGAGACAGAAGAAGAGGCGGGCAGGTGAGAGTGGAGGCGTAAAGAGTGACTGCCAACAGGAGTGTGCCGTCTTGTGGTTGCAACTTACCTGGCAGCGTGAGGCAGATCAGGCTGGCCAGCAGCAGTGTCACACACATAAAACCCACCAGCAGGATGATCTTAACAACCAAAACACAAACAACAAAACAAATGCAGGGAACAGCAGCAGCACAGGCTTCAACACTACCAAGAAATATGAATATGTGATATGAATAACTACATTGTGAGTCACCTTGAAGGGGAAATTGACAGGCCGGTGGTATGACTGGAAGCCCACAGGACCACCCTGCTGCAGAATGGCCTGATGGGCGGCGTGAAGCCCTTCCCCCAGGCCAGGGATCCTGTTGTTGTTATGGCGACCAGGAGGGTTGTTGTTTAGTTGGTTGTCATCGTCTTCATGGTCGCCCAGCAGGTAGGAGTGAAGGTCTCTGTGGAGGGGGGCATAGGCCAGTAATTATTTTGTCTGATTACTGCAACTCAAGTGACATAATAACACTAAACAAACTGCATTATTGGAGGGGTGTGCATCATGTGAAAAAGTTCTAATATGTGTGTGTCTCCAGCCTACAGCATGTAACCAGCAGTGAACGTCCAGGCATGGACGAGCCGTTTGAGCCACTGGCGAGTGTGACCCTGCTCCAGCAATGCCGGCAGAACAACCTGAAGCAACAGCAGCTCCAACGACAGCTCGCTGACTGGTGCGTCGCTGCGGAGACCAGACATGATCCGAACTCACTTCACATTCACTTTACACTGCACATGGAACTACACATGACAGCTCATTCCATCTTCCTGTTTATTATGCAGATGTAGAGAATGAACTGTGTCACCTACAGCTCTGAGAGACTGAACACTGACTGTTGTCGTGTGTACCTGTAAAGCATGACGTTGTAGGGAAGGAAGGTTGGGAAGAGCAGCTTAATGATTCTGATAGGAAGCCAAAGCATCAGCAGGACTATGGAGCCAAAAACCACCTGGAAACACACACACAGTTGAGATCATTCTTTGTTAAATTCTTAAAGAAAGTAATATGGTTCTTGTAAAAATTAATGAACTCTCCCTGTTCCCCAATGTAACCCACTGCTTATTTGTGCAGGTATTGAGAAATCTATCTGTCTCCTCATAAAAATACTAGATGTGACCAGAATTTCAGTTAAAGGCACTGAACACAGTGCAAAAGCAAGAAAACAAACAAACATCTTTCAAGAAACTACAATAGTTTTCACTGGGACTTTAAAACTCCTTCACATTTACTGTTCATTAAGGGAATGTTGCTGTTGTATTATATAATATATATTTTGAGCATCACAGCTGATAATCTACTGAGGTGGAGGTTGAAATCTCAGACAGTGGTAATTCTAGATCTGTTGTAACATTGGCTAATGTTATAATACACTGATCTTTTCTTTTGAATTGTCTTCTTTTGAAATTGTGTTATATTGTTTTTATAACCCCAGATCTTCTCATTTTTACACACTGACTATGTTAAATGGCCATTCTAGCATTAAAGTTTGATAGGAACAGAAAAAGAAGATTCTTGACTGACCACAGAGAGTATAAACCTCCGCAGGTGTCTGTAGATGGGCAGGTGGATCATCTCTTGGACTGGGTTAAAGTCTGGATCGTTCAGGTTCCTCAGGAACCATAGGACACCTGGCCGGAGCACCTGCGACCAAACAAACACAGGAAGGGTTATGATTTTCAAAGCTGTGGCTGGTTTGTGAGGTTTCAACAGGTTCCAATGTGTGGCTGTGACAGAGTCCTTCACTTTACCTCTCTTAACAGAAGGATGAAGGAGGCGAAGTAGAAGACGTAGACCATGCCGACCAGCCAGTGTAGGAACATGGTGGTACCCGGAGCAGAGTCAAAACTCTGCTCCCTGTCTTTCAGAGTGGCATCAAACATCTCCTGCGGTGAGCAAAGCACATGTTTTAATCAGGATCTAGTGCTTGATCCAAAACACTGTGGTTCTTTCTTTCAACCGAGTATTCATCAAGTTTCTTTTATCAAGGACTGAATCTGTATGCACCAAATTGCTTGTGACTATACCAGCAAGATCAGTTGACTTTACTCTGCATGACTGCCTTACCAGTGAGCAAATGTCGAGCCACCAACCGCAAATCAATGGGAACAAGCCTATCTCCATGACAACCAGAAGGGACACCTGTGACATATAAAAATAAAAGTGTAATTTAATTTTCATAATTTCCTCCTGTAATCACAATTTACCTAATTACTGTTTCAACTGAAAGCTTTGCTAGCTTGATGAAAACAAAGTAGCTTTTTGGAAATGTTCCAATCTTTCATGTCTAATTTACCTTGACGACAATGTAGCAGACACCCAGGAGGCGCCTGGACCGCTGGAACTTGACTAATGAGGCCAGCGCCTGAAGGAGGCACAGTTAAGGACTAACACCAAAGTGTCAGAGAAAGAACCTTACAGCAGTACTTTAAACAATCAAAACTGAGTATTTCTTAAATTTCATATAAACTCTAAGTTTAAAATAATCATGCAGAAAATAACACAACTATGTGACAATCATTATAAGCAAGGAGTGTGAGTTAATCTGTAGGTTATTTTATACACATCAAAGTCATTTCCTGTCTATAGAGGATACATGGCAGACTATGAGAGCTCCGGCCAGGAGGATGTACCCCAGGATGGTCGTGATGAGGCCATCAAAGTGGGAAGCTCTGATCTGCAAACAGATGCACCATCATTACTGGATTAATCCCATCACTGCAAGACAAACCAAAACAGTAGTGAGGAATTCAAATTGTAAAAGTCTCCTTTTGTGGACTTACGTAGTCTTCAAAGCCCAGTCCAACCACAGAGAAATGGCCAATGTGATACGGGCAAAAGGCTGGAGAGAAATCCAGACAGGGTACACAGGGCTGTGTTATATTACTGAATTACAGTGGACAATCTGCTTGAATGAAGAATAATGAGCATGATAGAACTTCTATTATAATAACTGTGTGTACATTGCTACAGGTTTAGCTCACCAAAGACCAGTATGAAGAGCGTGTTGAGAGACACCACCCAGAACACATGCTCCTGCAGAAGAGATGCACAATAAGGGTACTGCAACTAACTCTGCTGGGTTAACTTTGGGCAAGGCTTAGAGTGAAGCGCTTCGGATGATTCATGAATAAACTGGGTTTATTTGGAAATAAATATATATATATATATATATATATATATATATATATATATATATGTGTATGTGTGTGTGTGTGTAAGTATTTATGGGAAGGTATAGCTGAAACTCTGTGTGACAGTACAGAGAGTGTTCACTTACCAAAAAAACTAAGGAACCGTCCAGCCCGAGCATCTGGGACACAAGCAGAGAAGACATGTCATAATAACACTCATAAATGAACATGATAATACTTCTGTGTTCACTACAACTGCTGCGACTAGAAATACAACTACTAATACAAAGAGGAGGATGTTGACTGACCCCAGGCCAGTTACAAACAGCATCCATGAATGTAGTAAGAATCCAGAGTGCAGCTTTGGCACAAGACAGCAAGATGGAGATTTCCTGTTCCAGGAGCTTGTAGCCCAGATTCATCTGCCAACTAACTGCAACTCTACTTTGCTTTTTTAGCACTGTGTCCCAGCTGCATCACACTACTACATGGAGCAGGAGACAGAGGGATAAAAATAAAAGATTCCCACCCTTTCCCAGGTCAGCTCCTCTGCTGCACGGTCCCACTCCAGGGCGTTCCAGTTCAAATCTTCTGCAAAGGACAATCAGAGACAACTGAGACAGTGCAAAATAATGTGCAGTGACAATATGATTCTGTGGCTATGTTATTGTGTGAGTTGTCTTTCCTCGTCACAGTGCACACAAAATACACTTGTTTTTGATTTAATTTTCTAACCTTTCTCTAAGCATTCATCGTCTGTTCACCAGTAGCTGCAGAGCTGAAGAGGACAACAGCTGAAGGGAGGAGCAACCCCTGAACACTGACCTTGTCCTCCATTGTTAGCATCAGCAGCATCCTCTTCCCTGCCTTCCTCATCATCATCCTCCTCTTCGTCTTCCTCCCCATCATCGTCTTCTTCCTCATCATCAAGTTCAGCCTCGTCTCCATGGTTGCCAGCTTCATTTGGGTTGGGATGCTCCAGCCCGTCTGGAGCAGGGTCAGCAGGGCCCTGGGCTGCTGCACCGTCTGCGGCAGCCTGGGCGTTGTTACCACCTGGAACCTGTAGAATCATTGTATAATGATTACTCTTAATTACTCAAAACATATCCTACAAAACTAAATGGGGTAATATTCCAATTCATATATGTTCATGGTTAATGCTCACTTGAGAAATTTTGAAAATGCAAATTACAAAAAATAAAACTCATAACCAACTGCTTTGTTACTTGTAACTTAGATACTGGAGACCTAAGCTGTAGCGCTCATTACCAGTAACAACAGCAGAGGACTGATAAAAAAATCTGGCAGTCCCTGCTCTCCTCGTTTGGTTATGTGTAAACACGGACAAATGTCAGTGCTAGCTTGGCAAGCATATCCTCTATCAGAAAACATAACTGTCCTGGCCAGACCAGGCAAGGGAGAAAACAAAAAAATTGGCAACATGCAGAAAAAAGTTTAGCCTTAATAATTATTGTTTGTTTGTTTTTTGGCTTTTGTTTTTTGTTTTGGTTTTTTATAAAAAAAAAAGTATATTTTAATCAAACTTTGTAAAACTTTCTAATTTGAAATAAACTAAGAATCAAACTAAAAATCAAACCAAATAAGAATAGATGCATGAGGTAATCATAAACTCCACTGGCTTATCATTTACAGATATGGACCTGTCATTGCGCCAACTGTGTCAAAGTGCATTAGTGGTGGAACATATGGGAAAACCAACACACTTGAGTAGGCCACTGTCTGTCCAGCTAAGAGTGCAGGTAAAGAAAAGAGATGCCAGTTGGCAACCTGAACTGATCTCACCTCATTAGCAGGTGCAGGACCGTTAGGCTGATTAGGAACTAGAGGTGGCTGGTTCTGCTCTAACCACTGAGGGGCGCCACCGTGGACAATCTGTTCTCTGAGCCACACCAGACTGATGAAGGCGCACAGCGTGCAAGTGACCACAAAGCAGCCTTGGAGGCAGTCTGCAAGCAGGTTTTGTCTGAGAGGAGGAGAAGAAACACTATGGTTTTATTTTACCACACATTAATGGGCAAAAGAGAGCTGGACAAATTTAAGTAGTGTACAAAGACCAACAACATATGAGCAGAGACCAGACAGGAATTGATACTTACGTTGAAAGCATATCTAATGGCAGGGTAAGGAGAGAGCTCACAGAGCCAGTAAATAAACACTTGTAGATACGACCTGTTAGAAAAACAAACAACAAATAAAACAAACAAACAAAAACATTTTTAAATCAACAAAGAGGAAATAATTTGATAAAGTGACCACTGGTTAAAATATTTATTCACACCAAAAGTAAAGAAATAGACTGACAGACCTATTTATACATTAAAGTAATTGTTTTGACTGGTATACAATACTTGCTGTAGATCTGGGCGATGTATAGGAAATCAAATATCAGAATATTTTTGACCAAACACCTTGATATTGATGTTGCAACAATACTGTAGGGAGGATTACTGTTGCTTTCACTACATATTTACACATTATAAAGACTAAATGGTTGAAGAACAGTCTGGTAAGTTCAGACAATCACATCACTTTACTGTAATTCAGCCTTTAAAACAGGAAGACACAACACTTTTGCCATATCACTGCAATACCCAAAACCTAAGACCATATAAAGTCTCATGTTATGGTGCTGATATAAAATCAACAGATTGCTCAGCCCTCCTTGTAGCATGTCTATTTCTTTAACCAAATGTACATTTTAAACACTGCTTTGGCAATACTGTTTCTAGTAAGCACAGCTAAGCTTTGTCCAATCCCCAAGGTAAAAGCGGTTGTTTCTGGCAGATGCTAAACATTCAATTTCTCTTCAACTTTCCTCTAAAAGTCTGTTGGAGGTTAAAGGTTTCACACAATGTGCTGCAAACAACATGACAACTGCTTGCTAATAAAATCTTTCATTTTGTTTTGAAAATGGAACAATGTGACATACATGCTGTGAGAGGCACCACGCCAAGCCAAGCAAAGGCCACCAATGTGTAGTGGAACCAGTATCTGATTGCTGTTCCAATACTGGTCACCAGCCCCGCAAAGATGTCCTGGACAGGCAGGCGAGACGGCATGTCCGGAGAGTAGACTGGAGAAAATGAGGATGAGGGCAGATGAAGTGTGGGAAACAGATGGATATATTTAGACATTTAAAGAAGCTACTAACAAATAGATGCATTACGATAGTTTACTAATCCAATTTATTGAGAAGCAAACCACTTACTTGGTGTAAATGCAAACCTGTGTTTGCATAATTCACAGTATTCTTTTCTGCTGTGTTTCAACCACTGCAGTAAGCTGTGAAAAGAAAAGCACACCAAGTGAGTTTACTCTTCTTATCATATGGAAACTTCACTTCACTCTGGCCAAGAATCCTCACATATCTTCATCAAAGGATTTCCCTCTTCCAACCCCCTGGTTGGTATATACTATACTTCTGTACATCCTTGTCGGATGATCTTTTTGTTATATTCCTTGCCATTCTTTAACAATGAGGATTATCTTACATTTACAAATGTAAATTGGTAAGCTCAAGTTTAAAGGAAGATGAGTGAAAATAATGTAAT
Source organism: Datnioides undecimradiatus (assembly GCA_008933995.1). Classification (NCBI taxonomy): domain Eukaryota; kingdom Metazoa; phylum Chordata; class Actinopteri; order Lobotiformes; family Datnioididae; genus Datnioides; species Datnioides undecimradiatus. The sequence continues at coordinate 2,065,721 of WARS01000030.1, read as the reverse complement.
CATATACATCTGTAAGTTTTAACAACATGAACACACCATTCCTGATGGATAAACTTGATGCTGCCGGTGCAGACGCAAGGGTGGTAGAGCGGCTTGTCCTGGGTCCCCTCCGAACGACATACCCGACAGATGTCCGCTGTAAAGCAGGCGCACGTTAGAATGACTTGGCATTCCGCGAGATCCTGCTCATGCAATATGTCATTCAGGTAACTTGACACTTTGCAAATTCCATCTGTTTCATCAACGGATTCGATAAATTCAATTCTATAAATTGGCTATGAGTTTATCTTGTAAATTCATAGCCAATTTATAGCCTTATTTTAGCTTAGATTACATTCTTTGCTTCATTTTATCCTATTTATCTAATTTTATTTTATTTTATTTTACCCCATGCATGCTTCTTATTATATGTTACTTATTTTTATGTTTGATATATGTACCAAATCACTAAGGCAAATTCCTAGTAATGTGTCCGTCCATTCAAACCAATGACACATTTGAGATAATATGCCTAATGTTAAACACATGATGACGACAGGACATAAACATTCAGCTGATTCAGAATCAGAAAGTGAGACACACTGGGGACAGCATGTGTCTGTGTCTTTACCTTAGTGAATAGACCAGGGCAGTTTGTATAGTGACTGTAGGGCAAACTGTAATCCTTGGATTACCTGTGTCACTGTATGCCCAAAATAAAATAACTATAATTAGCCCTGGATGCAAAAGCATAACACGAGCTAGGATCACCAGATTACATTTCGATTGACCGTTTATAAAACTTATAATTAAAGGATTATCACAAACTGTGCCACGACACACGAACAACAGAATAATGGTCCGTTCCCAAAGCACAAATAAACACATAGAAGATGTGTTGCGTTCAGGTTTAACGTTACGTGTCAGTCGTTGCATTGGTTTCAGAATAACAATAACAAGTTTTAAGGGCACATTGAAGATGTTAGTCTAAATAACGGTTTCTGTTTTTGGTATAAATCAGTGTAACGTAGTAAACAAGCCGTGTCAATTGGCAGGCTGACCTGTGTGTCAACGTGACGTTAGCTAGTGCTCGTACTGCACGTAATATTATGATAACGGGTGCGTTAAACTCGCAGACGGTTAGCTTGTAAATAAATAATTAGCTCCGTTACGCGGTACTGTTAAGTGAAGTGTTTTTTTCAGGATTCATCCCAACACAACACATATGTTACAGAGGGTGCGTTGGTGAACGCAAATAGCAGAAACCCAATGTTGCTGCTTTTAGTTACAACGGCTGATAGCTAACGGGAGGAAGCTAATGCTAGTTAGTTAGCAGGTTAGCTAACGCTAATTGGCTAACGGGTTTTTTGGGGGGGTTTTGAAATTTTTAAGTGTAGAGACTGTTATTGTCGCGGACAGCAGATAAATACATGCAAAAATAAACAGACGTGGTTAAAATAAGCAGCTTTAACAGTTAAGGTTAAGAATTGGGCTAAGTTGGTACATAACTAGCTACCTTCTTCGGCGGTGTCCATCTTGACTGGCGGCTCGGGTAGCGCTGCTCCACTGTAGTCAGCCCAGTCAGTGTAAAAGCGCTGAGCGCGAGCTATCTGCACGTGTACATGTCAGGGTGGTGTTCAGATCAGGCTCCGCTTGTCTTTGAAGTGACCATACGTTTCGAAAGTAAATACAACCTTTTCACTTCATAGTACATCAGCGAGCGGTCAGGACACTGAAAGCAACATGTGATTGTGCGGTTTCCACCACTAGATGGCATCCAAGCGCAATCAGCCAGCTTTACAATTCAATGTTAAGTTTATTAAATAAGAAAGGCTAAAAACAGAACCCGGTGCATGCGACGTCTATGTTATTGACAATCGTCTGCTAGGCAGACCAGTTACATTCATAAGACACAATTCAACACCTCGGTCTCTCTGGGAAGGTTCCTACATGAATGTATAATCCAACTTGCACTGTAAGTTGCATGCAATCATTGATGCAGAGTACCAGTTTTACCAGGAAATTAATTTTCTCAAGCCACAACCACGTATGCTCTCTTTAATCCCTTGTTTGGCATTTCCCATGATCCCATGATCATCTGGCCCAAGTGAGCATGCAGGTATGCGTGCTTGGAGGAAACTCACTACTCTGCTTATGATCCTGTGATGGATACAAGCAACTGATTTTAACAAGAGCGTAACCGCTCACTAACATCAATTCCACTGTCAAGTAATTTCATTCATCTCTTCATGCTTTATCTCAAATTTGGACTTTGACGTAGACTTTACATTTGTAGCACATTTTAATGAGTAGTATTCAGGTCCACTGGGGTAGGAGGAGTAGTACAAACTGCACGGATAAAAGACCATCCTGGGATTACAAAACATGATGAAAACCTAACAACATGGTCTGAGTGTTTCCCTTTATGTGTGCGAGTCTGGCGCGTCCTCGTGTTCTGGTGTCTTCCTTGTCATTCCATTTGGCAGGTGTGATTTAAAAGTCTTGGCATCATACACCCACACAGTGTCTATGCCCTCCCCGGCGGTATGTCCAGGAACCCAGGTGGGGAAGGGAAAGCGGCAGGCCACCACCTTGGCTGTGCTTGGGAGCTCGCTTGCCAGCTTCAGCTCCAGCTGCTCCATCTGCACAGACAGAGAGCAACAATCAGGATGCAAACGTAATATTATATAAGAAAATATAAGAATTACAATATTGATCAAATTGCTATTAAAGGACAATTGCTGGTTGTGAAACAGAACAACTCACCATCTGAGGGACTCCAAAAATGACAACATTGGAGTACTGAGCAAAACTGACCTAGCAAAAGAATGAGATATATAAGGAATGACTTAATGAAAAGACACCATGTATGTTTATTAATTTCAGTGTTTTACACTAAGTAAAGCAATGTGTTTGTAACCAAAAGAAGATATTAAATACCTAAATATAGGCATTTTTCTTAAAATTAAAAATCACTACATACTTCACTAATCAGGTATGACTGACCTTCCATAAGTCTGAGATGTGGAAGGAGGTAGAGCGGTGGACTCCCTCTCTCCAGGCCTTGTAGCGAGAATACCACACCAGCCAGGGGTTCAATTCAAAGCCTGATGCCTGAAACCCACGCTTGGCTGCTGCTATCACCTGCAGGAGGAAGGAGGGTGGATGGAGATTCAATGGATCAGCAACAATGTATCAAGAAGTACAACAGTTGTCAGACTGGGTTTGATCCAAGACTACTACTGAAATCCTCTGAGAAATCAACCAATCTACTGACCAAACATGACGAGCAAATGAAATTTTTGTATTAAAATATATATAACGAAGAGGAGGTGGGTAGAGATTAAGTATGGTGGATAAATTGAGATTGAGTCAGTGTCATGAGCATTTCACCTAAATCATTGTTTACTTCTGTAGCAATGGCTTTGCTTCTGTAGATGACGGGGTAAGATTACTGCCATGCCTCCAATCCCACAGGCTACGACAACACAGCACTTACTATTCTCCCATCACCGCTCCCGATGTCCACCAGAGTCCCCGATCTGGCTCTCAGCACCCGGAGGACGTTCTCCACCTGAACTGAGGTCGCGGGGACGAACGGGAGGCAGACTTTCCTCAGTGCAGGAGTGACAAACGGAGCGGCCACGACGTACACAGCGACCAGGGAGCCCCCCAGCACCCCGGTGACGATGACACCCAGTCGACTTTTGCTTTTTGCCTCCGTGACGTCGCCATTCAGCTGTCTTGCCGGCGCCGAGCCGAGGAAAATATCCTCTTGAGACATGATGCTAGCTTAACGGGAACGTTACGCGTTGAAAGCTAACATAGCTTTGACTTGAAGTGCGCGCTCCCACTGACAGCTCTGCTAACGGCTAGCAGGACAAGTTAGCTATCAGAGCTATATGTCATTTGCAATATCAGAAGTTAATAAAGCCGCACGTTCATGCTATCCGCTATCTCTAAAGCGCCAAACAAGCTATTTAAAACCAAAGAAATATCTGAGAGTGCAATGTTGATCTGGTTCTTCCACTCTGCATGCACTTCTAATGATGACCTGTGTAACTCCGTTCTGTGTCCGTAAGGATGACAGAGACACGCAAACAAAGGTTCCGCTCTGCTTTCGTTCCCAGGTTAGTTGTGATAGCACAAGTAAATAATAATATAATGAATAATGCTATTTTATAATAATAAAACAAACGTAAAATAGAAATGAGATGATAATGCCGTAGTAATATGCAGAGTACAGGAAAAATAAGACATTTAATAAAATAAAGAAATGGAGACTGTAGTACAATATATCAGCCAGGGACACATTGAAAGAATGACACACACACATAAACAATAAGTACAAACAATAAATACTTCCAAACAAACAAAAACTAACAATTAAATAAGGAAGCCTATCCATTTACACGGCATCAGAAAACATGTTCCAAGCCTACCAAGCGACATCTTTGAGCACAGACTTGACAAAGGAACGGAAAAGGAAAAGAGGACGTGTGATGCATTAGAAAGGGAGGGATTTCAATTATTTCTAATAGTAGTGTCTGTGGATATAGATCAGATCTTTGAACCTTTTCTGTCACATCCAGACAACTTATTTCCCTGCCTGTCCCATGCACAGTCACATTACCACAGCAGTGTGATATTCAAGATGTAAAACAGTATCTGCTACACTCTTTGGCAGAGGGATATTTTTTAGTCATCGCTCACTAAGAATGTGTTTCCACAATGTAAAAACCTCAACTTATTTTGGAGAATGTGACCAAAATAAAGATCAGAAGTAATTAGAATGAATTAAATAGAAATCTTATTTAAAAAATAGTTTCAAAATTCTAGATTTTGACCCCAACAGAGGCATGAATGTACATGTTTTCACCATTTTCTGTTTTCTTTCCATGTTGCCTACATTAGAAGTCGTTTGACAGTGTACGGTGGACAGCGTGGTCCAGCCCCGGCGTGCCATGGTGGATCTGATGGTGGTGCATGTGGTGCTGGCTGGTGGTGGGACCATCATCCATCACCAAATCATCCTCCACCTCGTGCCTGTACCCCTCTCCACCGTCCTGAGAATAGCTATGCTTCATCACCAGGATGCTCCTCCGACCTGCTGGTGTGGTGTGGTGGGGGAGACGCGGGGACTGCTGGCTCACCATCACGGGTGGCAGCAGTGGCGGCACAAGAGCCCCCGCATCGGCAGGGATAGTTGCGTCCCTCATGCTCAGGTTGCTGCGGCTACCATGTACGCTGCCATGCATGCTTCCCTGCTGTGAGCCGCAGTGGTGGTCACGGATGCACTTGGAGGAGGAGCGGCGGAGCTTGTGTAACTTCTCAAAGTCCTCAGCCAGGGCGGCATCAGTCAGGTCACCAGATGGGGCGCGGCGCAGAGTGCAGAGCTCGTAGTGAGGAGGCTCAAAACCAGGGTGGAGGAGGGCAGGGTCAAAGTCATCTCTGTGGATAAGCAGGTGGAAGGAGAAAAACACACACAAAACCAACAGAAGAGACACAGTCAAGTCAGACACATAATGCTAATGTATATAAATAAACAGGAATTAAATTATAAAATCAACAGACTATTCTTGTTTTTATTGTGCCTTGTTATTAATTTGCATTTTGAACCGACACGCCTGTGGTTTCTGCACTTAATAAAGTGCAATATATTTGATATTATAACAATATAAATTTGAATTTTCTTCATCACTAAAACATATCCAAATTTCTTCATCTGACAACTACTCAACTACTTATTTATCCTGACTGAGGCTGGAGTTCAACAGCCTTTTATTGAATATGTTGCATTTCAGTCGCTAAATGCTCCACAGTGTTCACCAGCCATCTGACATGTATTGTCAGGTTACATACAGTGGGTTTATGAGTGCTTTTTTGCTGAAAACTGCTGCCCTCTGCAGCTGGAAAGGAGGTTGGTAAGAGTACAGTTTGTGAGATAGAATGCAGTAAGTTAAAAGAGGCTGAAAAGGCTCCAAGAACTAGGAGGAATGCAGAACTGGTTTGTCTTTACAAGTGACCCCTTTCCTTTCCATGTCGTCATTAGGTCCATTTTTTCAGTAAAAATATTGGTTAGTACAATTGGATTAAGCTGAAGTGAACTGATCTGACCTGCGGATGATGTACTTCTTGCGTGGCTGTTTAACCTGGATGATGACAGAGATGATGAGCAGGATGACCACCAGGCCACAGGTGATTCCAATGATGGTGAGGTTGGTGTTATCCAGTGTGTCCAGGATACTGGCTTTCCTCTTCTCTGGTGAGGGAGATAACATGGAGAGGAATGACTTTATGTCTGGCCACAGTGAGTTTGAGTTTGGGGTTTCTCAGCCTTTACATCTTGAGTACCTTTGCAGTGATTCTCATCCCACGGGTAAACACAATTCTGGATACCGTTACAGACCAAGGTGTGGTTAATGCACATGTTGCTATGGCAAAAGAAAGTATCTCCTTCACATGGAGCTGGAAGACAAACGGTGAGAGTGATGTGCACAGCAGACTGGAAACGAACCAAACCAGGATACTTTGAATCGAGTTATTAGGCAATAAAATCAAAACTATCGACTAAAACAGGCCAAAAAGCTCCACGTGAGGAACTGCTGAGGCCAGGGATATGCAATGCAATGTCTGTCAGTCACTAGACACAATGCTTTCACAGTACAATCAGTCATTGGCTCCATTGTTGTCATAAAAATACTGATTGTGCTTTAAAATATAAGTTGATCTGAAATGGTTCATCAAATGATTGCTTTGATATTGTCATTCTTGAGTCTTGATTGGATAAAAACAAAACCTACAAAGAAACTGAAGTCAGCTTGATCTAAAGAACATCTTTAACCATCAACACAACTAGCAGTCGTTCACATGCCTGTGAAAGACCGAGACAGAGACTCACTTACGTTCATGGAAGGTTGTGAAGAGGATCCTGAATTTGCTCTTCCTGCTTCCCTCGTCCGCCCACAGTCTCACCACGCCCACAGAGGACACCAGCATGACATCGTTGGCCACCGTGGAGCAGAACTTATTCTTCAGGTGCTCCACCGAACTGCTGCCATCGTAGATGGCGACAAAGTTACGCTTGCACTCGTTCGAGTTGTGCATCTCGTACTCCAGAAAACGCATGTAGATCTGTTGGTAAAAGGTCAAGTCGCCTACTGCTCATGTATATAAATGGATGTAATTGTAATGCTTGGATATTAAAGTAAGTTCTGATCTGACCAAAATACAAACCAGATCTGACAAACAGCTACATGTAACACCACCACCACCCAATGGTTTGACAGATATACACACCTTCGCTTTTGGTGGGGCCTTGATGTACCACCTGCAGTCCACAGCCTCAGTCTGCAGCGCCCGGCCCTCTCCAGCTATCTGTGTGGACTCTACAAAGCCCTCTGGACCACTCAGCTCAAAGTCACAAACTGCAGATAACAACACCATTGCGTTAGAGTCAGTAGGCGATATGAGGTTGGATTTAATCTTGTTAGCAAAGTGACCAAAATGAATGCCCCTTGTTGACCTGCCATCCCCCCTTTTCCATCCCAGACTAACAGAGAGACTACAGATGCAAAGGCCTGGTTTAGCTCTTCATGCTGACTCACTGATCCTTTATCTGACTCAGGTTTATACAAGTTAGAATCTATGGCTCCAACCACTGCTCTGAATTATCCATGGTGGCTGCCAATTTATAAATGCATCTTTCTTCATCAGTCACACACCTCTGTTTCCTTTGACAGGGATCTATAATATTCTCTAAACAATATACTATAAATACTCAGCTGTATACCATATTTTAGCCTATATACTCCATAGAGTAGTCACCTTCATGATCAAAGTTACAAGCAGCAACATACAGTCACAGAGGAGCAAGAGGATCATAGAGACATACTGCTGCCTGTGGTATTCTTATTAATATTCCATTTCAGCATTTCTAAATTTCATTCAGTGCTGCTGAAATACACCCCAGGCCCGTCAACAGTTAAAATGAACAATTCACTCAGCTCACTCTGCTGACCTGCAGCAGCTCTGATATTATGTTGACTAGCACAATATCTTAAGTTGAATACACACACGGCAGAGCCGGCAGTTCTCCAAGGTCCTTGAACTCAGGATCTGAAAGCAGAACATAATGTTGTTAGACAAAAAATCAATTATTGTGACACTTTCTCATAATTTTCCATAATTACAGAGCACATTTCACATAGAGATGCAGGGAAAAGTGCGTGAGTCCCCCCCCCAAAAAAACTATTTGTACTCGACATGGAACACAAAATGCATTATCAACACGGATATATATCTGGAAAATGTATTGTGACAGAGCTGAAAACATGAGATATGTGGTTCTCACAGGACAGCAACACTACAAACATATGATGGTACAGTATATTTGTACTTGAGTAAGACTTTGCAGTACTTTTACTTGTAATGGAGTATTTTAAGAACGTGGTACTTTTACTTTATTGCAGAGTCCGAGGCTTTTCGGTTTGGTTAATACTTGGCTGTCTATTACCCGTAACTGTGATTGCAACTGGTCATTTAGATACGTATCTATAAATATATTAAAGATTATCCTCTCACAATTGGACATTATTTATTAATTATCATTTTTATTTTTACATTCACTCCCTTGTTCAATTACCTGGTTGAGAATTACTCATCTGGACACAGTTCGTCTTTTCCACTCACTGCCAGTGATCTGTGCTCAGGCTGCACAGTGCTACATGGATTTTTGAATGTATCTGTTATGTGAAGCACTAACAACGTGCACATGCAATATTCACTGCAGCAAATGTAGTCTGAAGGGTAGAGATTAAAACAAAATCTAATACAAAGGGGAAAAAACAAAATATGAAAAAAAAAATATTTAAGACATACGATATTACAAAACAAAATAAAAATACTGGACGAGGCTTACGTAACCGATGTACCAGCACATTCCCTCTGCCCTGGTTTAAACTCCCCTGAAACCCTGATGCTCTTCATCAAAGAAGAAAAACACACACTTAATATCAGCCAGGGAAGAGAAATTGTGCTCTAAACCTTTGTGTTGATGAATCTACTTGCTAGGTGGATTATAAATCCTGATATACCAGCTTAGTTCGGGACAGATTAGGCCCCACCAGCAATGACGACTTGCTGATAAAAATGTCACTTTGTTTTTTTGTTTTTGAAAATTCTACTGGAAGTGCCCAGTTTGATACTGTGTAAGGAAAAAAAAAACATACTTCTATTAAACTCAAAAAATACAAAATAATACAGAAAACACAAAAGACACAGAAGCAAAAGTTGAAAACGGTGTTTCAAATGAAGCAGTGTAAGGCCGGGGCTGAGAAGTACTTCTTAAATCAAGTTTGTTTGTAAAATCCTAATTTCTCATGATTTAAACTATCCGTTTCCTTTGCAATGAAACATTAGCCAGATGCTGTGAGGTAAGAAGAGCAGGTGCTGACTCCAGTGAGTTAGGATCTCATTAATCCTCTCATGTTTCTTACCCCCTGCTTCTGCTTCAGGCTTGTCCAGATTATTCCCATTTATTCCTGTGTGTGTGTGTGTGTGTGTGTGTGTGTGTGTGTGTGTTGCACCAATGCATCCACAGAGGCTTTACACCTAATATGAGAAAGAAAACCTGTATAGATGAGATGAAGGATGGTTAGATATAGGATGGTTTATGTAAATCCTCACCTAATGGTATTCAAAATGTGTGGCGCACAGAAGAACATTGAAGATTAACACAACATATATATCTTATGTAGATTAAAAAACATGATAAGTAGACTGTCTGGTAAAGGGATGTCAGCTACATCTAAGCCTAAAATATGAGCTAGACAAGTTTGCCAAGGGTACACAGAAACTGGGTGGCAATAGCATTGATTTTAAGGGATGTTTGTGTTGACATGACGATTGTAGGATGATGAGTTGCTCCTCTCTTAGCTCTGGTTTGACCTGACCTTAGCTCTGGTTTTGAAAGCATAATGCTGTGGGCTGAACACCAAAACAATGAGCTGAAAGGGGCTAAAATGCTCCACAGCTGGAAGGAACCGTAAACACGGGGGATCATTTTCACCTCTACAATCATGCTCTTTCAGTTGGTTACAATAGAAACAACTGGTTTGATTATTCACTGTTAAAAAGACAGAAACAGACAATAGAAAAACAAAAAGAATAGAAAAACAGCTTTAAAATATGGTGAAAAAGTTGCCCAAGTCACAGAGGTTACAATACACTTCACTACAGTGACAATTTATACATGAAAAACAGATTCTGAAGCTCCCTGCTGATTATTTTACTCTTTAAACAGTTTTTATGGGTGAGTCCCATTGTGAATATCATGTTTGTTTGCTTTTTAGAAAACTCCGCAGGGTTCCTTTAGGTTGTGCTACAGTAAATGATAAATAATAAATTAAATGCAATTAGGAGAGTCATTCTAACTAAACGAAACATGCAACTGCAATAGATTCTCTGCTTAAGTGCATAATGTTATGTGCACAATGTGTCAACAGTGTGCTAGTCCCCAGCAGACTAAATGCTCTCAGCTAAAATTTGCCAAGCCTCACCAAAGAGATGATATTGTTGTATCTCAACAAGTCAGTGTATTATCTTGTGTGAGTGTGAAACTCAACTCAAACTCTTTCACATCACTCACAATATTTGTGCCTTGAGGCCACATTTGGCACAAATGTCAAGGTTGAACTAAGTAAAGATGGTCAAAAGTTACAAGTTGAGGTCACTCTGACCTCACAAAAAACATTTTTGGTAATAACTCAATAGTTCATGCACTAGTTATTTATTGATCAAATGTCTAAAAGGTTAAATTAGTAAAGTAATGGCCTTCTTTTATCCAAAAGGTCAAAGGTCAAAATCACTTTGACATCGTAATCTTCTGCAAAAAAACACTTTTGTGGCTATTCAACAAAACGGCTCGAAGTTTGAGTTGTGCAGATTGTAGAGATCTGCGCTGCAACACTCTCTAAAGGGAAGACAGCATGTTTCTCACACATAATTATTCAGTGGAATCATACAGGTCAACGAAGTGTTAACTTTCATTTTGACCTTTTATTAAATTCCTCGTTGCATACATTTCATGAGTCTGGATGTAAACTGCAACATGACCGGCAGGCGGGGGCTCAGACCCATGAGGCCGTTGGTCTGGTTTAAAGCTGTTAGCATGTGTGCATGTGGTTCAGTTCATCCCCTCCTGCAACCAGTGTCGGGTGGAATTAGACAGGAGATTAGCATTTGGCACGGGAGACTCATTACATTTGAGGTAAACAGATGAAAAACAGCCTCCCCTGATCTGCCAATAATGAAAAGTATCTTCTTAAAGGGGTAGTTCGCATTTTTTTTTTTTTTTTTTTTAGGAAGCCCGTTGGTTTTTAAAGGAAAAAGAGCTTGTTTCATTTTCCGAAAATATAACTGCAGCAGACTTAATAAGTTCTTAACATTGCAGGGGACCATGCTTTTTAGAAAAATAGCACTGAGCCCCAACATGCAGTGGCAAGCAACCTCAGCCCCCCAGCAACTTCAAAACTAGGGTGCGGAGGACAGACTCACAGGACTGAAGTCTAAAACTGGAACATTGGAACATCCTGTGCAGAATATAAAGATGATGCGCAGAGGTCCGATCATGTTAGGGAAAGAAAGAATGGAAGAAACATGACGGGTTGGGCTGGACAGACAGAGGGATGCAGATTAATCTTTGCTCCTCGTCTGTGTAGGTGGCCTATAAAATCTGCTGTTAATAAAGCCTCTGCCTCGGACTCCCTTAATCTGCTACTGCGGCTCAGTGCTGACAAGCTGTATTCCCCTGAAGACAAGCTTTCATTAACTGCAGAGAGTGTGTGTGTGTGTGTGTGTGTGTGTGTCTGTGCGTGTTGATTTCCGTGTGTGTGTGTATGCGTGTGTTTGAATAAATGCTCCCCTCCTCTTCCCTTGTCAGCTGCAGCTGCTGTGCCTGCACTACAAATGGAAATGAGAGAACATTCCCAGCAGCCTGGCACCGGACCACTATTAAAGTTGCACTGTGCCACTTTCTGACATCACTTACGAAAAGATAAAAAATAGCACATATCGCACACTGCCCATCACTCTTTGATGTATTTTAAGGATTACAGGGTTCCTCTGTGGTATTTATCTTATTTAAGTGCATAACAATGCGACAGTGGAAATGTAGGTGTACAGTGTGCATGGAAGTATATGCTAATGTGTGTTTTAATTGGACTGTAATACTAAAGGGATGTGGTAAAAACAGACTCTGACTGTGCAGGGAGGAACTGTACAGTGCTACAGAGTTGAAGGCTTAGAGCTGTAGGAATACTCCCAACTTCAAGCCCATCAGTCAGAGAGAGCTGCCAGCTCATATGATGCAAAATCAACAATATAGCTGAATCGCAAAGTTACGCAATTAAACCCAATATATGTAATATATGTAAGTCCAGGTTAGGAGGAGGAAGCTGGAGACGGACGGATGAGTCAACAAAACATCAGACTTCAATACGATCATCGAGATCATTGTGTTACATTCCCGTTTCCAAGCTACACTACGCTAATACTGCTTGTTGTTTCAAAGCATGGTCCCCAGTCACACTTCACCCTTAACCAGAGGTTTAGTTTTGTAACCATGATGACGACGCTCTCCTAACCCTCTTGAAGTCATTTAAACCCAAATTACGATCTAAAGACACCTTAACCACATTAAGTCACATTATGAAACGCATTTATTTCTCAACAGTTACATGTCGCACTTTTGGACACACAAAGAGTGTATCTTATCATTTCATTTGGTATTGTACCTAACTAAGGTCTGATTCAGGGTACATGCATAGTGAAGTCTACAAGTGTCTCTACCCACAGTGTGCTTATTTACTCAGGGAGTTAAACTAGAAATAAACCACAATGGCACCTCTCTTTTAACAACTAGTTAGCTAGCTACCCTTAGCTAAGACAAAGGCAGTCTAAAGCCTTCATGAAGGTTCTGACATTCAGTTGGATCAAACTTAAGCGCTGCATACATTGAACTCTCTTGCCACTTTGGAGGCTAGAGTTTGTTATTTTGTTTTTGCAATAGTACTGAGGGGTGTTTCTAATATTTTGTCCACCCCATTTCTATCTACCAGGGTACACAATCAGCTAACTGTCAAACAAAATGACAAACCATGAACTTTTGCCCTTTTGCAGTTTACAGGGTCAAGTCCAAGCCAACATACTGCAACTTTAGTACACACTGTCATAGTGAGATTTTGTCTCAGATTTTGTTGAATGCGCACAGATTACAGATTAGGATTTTAAATAATACCAGTCATATTGAAGATCAGACTCCTTCAGAAACCAAATTATGTGACAACAGAACCAGCTACACACACATTTTCCTTTCTTGCGCTCAAAGTACTACTGCTGTGGCCAAGCTTTGGGTTAGTTTATGACAAACCTTTGGTTACTGGTTGAGCAATAGTTAGTTTAAGACATAAAGTAGCACACCACATTCTACCACATGTTCCCTTCTTTTGCTGCATTTGTCTCCATTTGGTACTGGGCAGATTTAATAGGGGGTTTATTAGAGATTTTACCCCACAGCAAAGAGGCAAGCTGCAAAACTGAAACAATGAGCTCAAGGGGGCTAAAACACTCTGCTTACTTTCATTTGCACTGAGTCATTTGAACCACTTTAATAGATATATATTGGTAAGTCCAACTTTAATCCATCTTCACTCACCTTGTGTGAAGTTGTACCGGGCAGAGAAACCAATTGCCTCCAGTTCACCATCAGCCACAAACTTGATGTACAAGTACCTCCCACTGGAGCGGACGTATGCCGGGCTCTCCTGCCCGCAGTAGCGACCAATGAGGGGTGAGAACCCAAATGGCCCATCACGGACCTCGATGTGGTCGAACTTGCACTCCCAGGACGGCTCTATGGAGTACTTCTCATCAAAGAATAAATCGATGCACTGTCGGGGGGCGGCTGAAAGAGGAGGGGAGGTTGAGAGAAGGTGAGATGGGGCGGAGGAGGTGAAGCAGGAGGGGTGGAGAGTGATTAAAGCCTCACCTTCTATAATGTAGACACATTCCCTCTCAGGTGGGTATTTCTCAGGGTAGTTGGGTGAGGTGAAATAGCCTCCGTCAGGCTCCTTTATCCAGGTCCCACACTGCCCAGCTGGTGTCACCCCTGAGTTGTTCTTCACTGGAAACACACAATGTACACACAGACACACACACACGCAGAGGAAAGTGTTAAGCTCACCACAAGCTGGACCTCTGATCTGTGATGCTGAACAATGAGTTCACCAGTGCTGCTTTAGCATCACAGAGCTAATTTAATTACCTATTTTTAATTGTGGAACCATTGTAACATTTTGACACATTAGAGGTCAAACAGGAAAGATGATGATGATAAATCTCAGGGTTTGATGTAATTTGGCTGATCACTAAATTTAAAGCTCATAATCAAATTAGATGTATGATTATTACCGAGCGACAAAGTATTTTCATAATTTTTTTGGACATTAAGTCTATGAAATACTAGAAAATAGTGAAAAATGCAGATCACAGTTTTGCAGAGCTTAGTAGTCTGACATGATTTACAGCCCAAAATACCGAGATATGCATATATATCCTCATGTTTGGGAAGCTGGAATCAGAATTTAATTTTTGCGTTTTAGCTTATGACATGATTTATTCTTATCCAAACCGCTAGCCACTGATTCCAAACCTGCAGTGCAACACTGTAATTTGATTTTCACAAAATAAAAGTGATTAATATCCACATTTTAATCCTGCTAAGATGTTTTTTCTTAGGGGCTATAACAGAAAATTGCTCCAGTATTCATCAGTATTAAAACGGTTCATGGCGAAGAATGAGTGGTGACTCAGTGTGTGATGGGATACCTTGAGTTTTCGTTTTGGTAGCTGAGGCACCTGACAGCTCAGGTGTGATGAGGCTTGCTGCTAAAGCTGAAAGAAGGGAAGCGATTACGGACTGTGATTTGTCCCAAATCTGATCAAACTTACTGAAGATGCAAAGTTTTGAAACCTAAAAACTGATGACAACATATATTGAAATAAAAACACAGTGGACTGTGAATCTATAGCCAATGAGCGTTTGTGAAAAGCACCACATTCCAACAGATGGATGGAAAACAGGTTTTAACTCACCGATGGGCAGCAGAAGTTTGTGCACCATTTCTGTTCCCAGAGGACGAGGAGTTCCGTCTCAAATATTGCCATCAAATTGTTTAAAATGAACATCCCATTATAGGGAGAAAGAAACTGTTCTTCAGCCCATCAGCTCCTGACAACACGCGCCAAATCCCACAGCAAAGACTTCGACATTTCCATCCCTGTCTCTCTGTCTCCCCCGACGGCTCAAAGGATTACACCCCCATCCACCACAAACCTTCACAATTTTTGCTCCACCTTTAGGCTGCATTAATCCTCTCAGAAGATATACGGTCATTGACAAAGCTGCAGCCGTTTAAAGTGGGCCGAGGGGACTGACAACTGCCCTGTGTGTGTGTGTGTGTTCGAGATTGTGCCTGTGTGTGTGTTACAACCTTCAGGGAGCAACACGATCTGCATCATTATCAGAGCTGCAATTCATTAAAAATGTGAGATTTTGGAAATTGCAATGCATTTTAATTCATTTATTTAATGGTTTTTGTTCTTTTTTGAGTCATTTTTAAAGTTTAGGGTCAATGCACAATGGATTTTCATCATTCATTTGATTCAGACCATTATTTTCACCTGTGAAAATCAAGTCAAAATGCACTGAAAGAAAATTTTAAAATCTCTGTTGCACCAGTCAGTATTATTATTTATTATATGTGTGCATCTTATCATTTTAAATGTAATAACTTTATATCCTGGTTAATAGTTTAGTGCATAGTAATGCAACATATTTTAAAATGTGAGCTTCATGTATATTTGAAATTCTGCTCTTGCAGAGTGAATGTAATGTAATGTGCTGTATCAGAAAATGCAGTAGAGGAGCAGCGTGAAATGGATTTACTTAAGTAAAGTACTGGAAATGTCTGAGATGATTCAGAACAAATGAGAAGACTGAATGCAGATGGAAGCTTTTATAGAAACAGAGGTCAGCTTGACACCAGACAGCATGAAGCAGGGAAGCAGGGCTCCACTCTGTCGGCTGCTCCAACACCCTTAGAAGCAGAAGGTGGTACAACTTCCTCTACTGCTGTCCAGTGTGACTGACTTTTCAGCTGAATGTGTTACTGTGTGTACTAATGTGTCACTGTCGCTGAGAGAGAGAAGGCAATGGTTGGAGCTGTCCTTTCATTAACCCTGTATCATCTGTATGTTTATGTCTCACAATTGTCACACAGTTTGTCTGTGTATTATGTTTTTTGGATTTTTGCCTGGTTTTCATGCTCTTTGGGTTTTGCCCACTCCCGCTTTGATTTGTTTACCTTCATTTGATTTTTCATCAGGTTTTGACCCTTGCCTGCTTCGCCCTCCAGATAAGCTTTGTGCAGCAACATTTTGTTATTAATAAAAGTGCTGAACTGTGTGGGCTTTCCAGATTGCATTTCTGCCAATGCATTCCACCTATTTTGCGCTGCACATGCATGGGCTCTTTACCTGCATGCAAGCTATGTCACCTATGATGTGACTGAGAAACCAAAGCACCTTCAGTACCAAATTCTTGCGCTTTTGCCTACAGATTCTGTTATTTGTGCAGAATGTGTTGTAGCAATTACATACCCTACTGATGATGCTGGCATATTGTCTATATTTAATAATGTCAGTTGTTAATTACAAAATTATTTGGTGTTTTTCCTGTGCCAAGTCACTGTTAACATTGTTACACCTGAGCATCTGAGGCTATCACCCTGAATGAGTAGCCTGGGATCTCAAGAAATGTCTTTTTTTTTTTTTAACCCTGTAAAGCCTGGCACATCAAAAAAATAGCCAGAAAATTCACATTTTTTGGAACTGAGATGTTTATTAAACCTAAAACTTTTTTTTTGCAATATCATTTTGTTTATGATATTTTTTTGTCCTAAGGAGGCATTATATGGCCCATGTCATTTTAACATACTGTAGCCTATTTTCAGCTAACAATGACAGAAGTGACAGTGACAGTGTCTTATGCCAAACAAAAGAGTGGATGGACAGCTCAATGACCAAAAGAAGACTTGGTAGTAGCACTCATCAGCATTAAGGCTGCATCCTCAGCAGGACACAGCATGTTCCCCGACTTTACATATACTTGCCAACAGAATTCATGCAGACACCAAAGTCTGTGTCGTTTCTGGGATCACTAACTGTGTCTGCACTAATTTTTGAGCTATTCCTTGTATTGCCAAAGCATATTGATATGCACAACTTAACAGAACATTTTATTACTTTATTTCCTACATCATGTTTATTTTCTTTGTCATTTATATGGCAGGTGATTTAGACATGATCCTTATGAGGTCTTTCACTTGTTGACTATCTATTACAGTATATGTGATGTACAGTATTTGTGCAGCAGCCTCATGAGGAGTTCTTGGCTCTATTGCCACAGCAGAGCAACATCTAAACCAGTTGAAACATCCTATGAATCAGACTCAAGTTGATTTTGACTGAAAGGCTCATTTTCATCCAAAAGAGGGCAGCAGATGACTGCAGCAGAGAACAAATGCATGACACGGTTCCCTCGTTAGTTCTGTTGAAAATAGTAAATCTGACATGGAAGCGCACACAGGGATCACTGATAATCATTTATAAGTTTCAACATAGGCTGTATTTTAGTGGAATCAAAAAGTTTGCAAAAACCAAACATGCTGTATAAAACAACTATAATGTTAAAATGCAGCTGGGCTTTTCTCAAGCAAAAATGATACATTAACCCTGGTCCTGTGGTCTCACTTTACCTCATATCTATGTTGTAGGGCACCATAAATGTGATCACACTGTCTGCAAATGTCACTTCAGTCCTGCGCCTTAGTTAGCTTATACTTTTCATTATTTTTGATACTTTGTTTTACGTTTGTAGTTTCCTCAATGACACTTTCAAAAAAAGTCTCCTTAGTGCTAATGGACAGTCAGAGAAGAGGGAACAGCAGAGCACATACAAACTTCACAACCCTTCTGTGTATGTAAAGGCAGATGAATCAGTGCTTTGTGGTCGTGTCACAGGGGAAAACTGCTGCTGCCACTCACACAAAAAACCTGATGTGATCTCAGAGAAGTTCAGCTCCCGGATGGGATGCTTGATGCATCTGTTCATAGAATGCAAATGATGTTATATTTTATAGCACCTGGTTATAGTAGAAAATAGCGGCATTTACTACAGGACACTGTGCAGATATGACTGTCCCCATGGAAAACATCAAGTGATACTATTAGAGCATGACTACACAAGTGACACAGTATGAGATTGGTTAATTAAGTCATTATGGGGGTTTATATGGCTTCATAGTTTCCTATATGCTATTTAAACCAGTGACCAGTTTTAACCGTGTCATCTCGCCAAACAAAATAAACAAATTAGTTTAATTAAATTTAAAAAAAACAGTCGCAATAGATCCCTGCCGACTTCTGTGTCTGCGTGTGTGTTAATGGGGGTGCAGTAAAGGGGGAGCGAGAGCTTTTGTGGAGGCGTGGTCCTCTGCGTTGCGCGTTGCTAAACGCAAATTTGGCATATAAGCGCAAAATGAGCCGCGGTGCCTTGCAGCCAGTAGCGCGCTGAGCGACCTGAGGAATTCAACAGGTACCTATAGACATTTCTGAGCTCCCTGTCTCTCGGCTTGGATGTAAAAGTTCGAAAGTGAGCTGACTGCCCGCACTTATTTCGGGTGATGGATGGGATTAAAGGCTTCCTGGATTGGAAAACTGTAACTCTGCAATAATCTCCTGGCATCTGGAATATTGCACCTGGGAGATATTTGAGCAGTTTAGCGGAATCAAAGGTAAAACAGCGCAATACATTCTTACCTGATAAAAATACTATAACATTAGTGTGTGTGTATGTTTGGGTGTTGTTACAGGTTAATTTACAGTGTCCATATTTCACTTTTTACTGCTTGTATTCCTAGGGTAACACTAGAATCATATTCTCTATTGAGGTAGTTGTGGAAACTGTTTTTTGCGTGAAAACGAATTATTGTAGTTATTGAAAGTATCATTAAAAGAGAAAAAAAGAAAAACTGTATCTTTGGTATCATCTGATCTACATCCTAAAGTCTGCCTGCAGTGCATGATAGCACATAAAGTACAGTCCCTCACGCATGTGCACTAAATTTCATGCTCTGCAGCGTAAGGTGTGAAAAGTCAGTTTACACTGGTCCCACTGTGTAGGGATGCAGTGACCTGCAGATGCACCCGGCCTGCTGAAAGCTGTTTCAGCCCCGATGTGAAGTCCCACTTATAATTACACCATTATTAAAAAGAGACAGAGGAGAGATTCAGGGTGTCTTTGGGCTCCTTTAGAAAGATGCTGCAAGCTAAATAAGATATTTAAAATGCATGTCTGATGCAAACGCTTATGTTTTGCATGGGCATTCTTTTCTTTGATTTAAAAAGCGCCTGAGCTTTTAATGAGCTTATAATGAGCTGTGCATTGGTGCAACATCACATATAAAACAGCTGCATGGAAACTTTGTTCTCCTGTGCAGCCAATAAATAGTCTGAATGAATAAAGACGATATTTAAAATCATTCTATTCTACTGACACCTGCACTCTATGTTTTGCAGGCAACAAAAAGTATTGGTCATTCAGCAGCAGTATTATCTCCATCATGAAGAGGTCTCCTCCTTTCCCAAGCTGGGTTAGAGTAGCAAGCTTGTTCCTGTGCTTGACCCAGACTGCCCTGGCCATGGTCCTCACCAACTCCACACAATTTGAGTCCATGCTAGACAAGTACAGGGATAAGGAAGATGAGTGGTGGAGGGCCAGATCAAGAGGGAAGAGGGCCATCAGTGAGGGAGACATGCACCTCATCCTGGACCTGCACAATAAGCTGCGGGGTCAGGTCTACCCTCCAGCCTCCAACATGGAATACATGGTAAGTGCCAGGGATACAGCTGTCTGCAGTGTACACCATGGACTGTTCAACTGATGTTACATCAGGTCATCAGGTCCCATCATATCAACCTGCCAACCTCATGCCAGCCAACCTCATTCTTAGGCCATCAAATACAGATGCTTTGTCATGCCCCCTGGGCTTCTTAAACATACACACAAAGTAAGCAGAACAGCTTGGTTAGATTTAAGGGACAATTTGGTTTAAAATAAGTAAATTACGTACAGGACATAGGTGAAGTATGTAATTGAACTTAACTTTCGTACATAAGGTAAAATAAGTCATTGCTGACCTCTGCTTTGGATGGGACATGGACAGAGGTCTAGAGGGTGAAGCTCCTGTGACCCAAGCAAGACCAATCCCAGTTCTCCAGGAGGTGCACCAGGGTTTGAAACCAATTTGACTTAGTGGCTCAGCAGTGAAGTTACAACACCTTCTGGTGCAAAGCAGTTAAAAACTCCATTTTCATGGATTTATTATTGGATTTTTGGGGTTGTCACACAGAGGAAACCTCTATGGCACTGTTCTGAGGCACATGAGGGAGAAAAATCGGCACAACCAGGAATAACATTTCAGTTTGCTGGAGAAAACGACCAAGGCACCCTCCTGACCTGACAGACCAATTTCCATGGTATTCAGTGATGACCTGCAGCATGAAGCTTGGGTTTTGACATAGCTTTTGAGGTTAGCTCTGGTGAAGATGCACAAATGAGCATCGGAAGCTTTCTAGTTGCACACCTCTGCTCAATTTACACAATAACATACCATGTTCAGACTCCTGATTGTAAAAAAAGACAACAAAAACAGTATACCTATGTACCCTCCTTACAGTACGAGCACAAACATCAGGGAATAAGTCAGCAACTTGTTGTATAGACATTAGTGGAAATTTCCCAGTTTGGGATTAATAAAGTCTATCTATCTATCTATCTATCTATCTATCTAGCAAGTAAATGCAAAACGGTATGATGGTGGGACACATCACAGACATGCCTGATGGAGGTAATCCTCCAGATAATCTAGTCCCATCAGTCATTGTGCGATATAACTTGGTATGCTTCCTCACAACAGTTATAACTCAAAGCTCTTGCATCCTTCTTACCGGACTCCATTTAGGAATAGCGGACACAGTTTGTACAGAAGATTAGAGTCACAACTGTGCCAAGATTAATATAAAGTCACAAGTTTTCAAGAACATTTCTGCCTCTGCCGGTGCAGCTCTGTCAGCTGAACACAGTATAGTAGGGAAGTCAAGACAGAGAGAACAAGATCTGCAAGTCAAAGCCACCATCTGGCTAGCTCTAGCTCCTCCTGCTCGCCCGCCCTCACTGACCCTGGCCCGTATCCAGCTTTCACCCCCGCAGTGTTGTCCTCCACCTCAACCATCCTGCCCTCCCTCCCCCTCTTCCTTCCCTGCCTCTCCTTATTCTATCACTCCATTTCTCCTCCTGCTGACTTTCTTTCTCCCTGCCCTGCTCTTTTGCTTTCTTGATCTTCGGCCTCACAGGCTTTCCCTCTGGCTTTTCTTCACCCTCCTCCACTTTCCCTCTCTCCCCATCCATCGCAGCTCACCCAAACTCTAGCCAAGGCCCATGTTATCTTTTATTTGATCCTCCATGCATCTCATTTTGGGTGCCACAGTGGTGAATCTGTTTCAAACATATCAAGCTTTGCTGTTTTAAGCGCGAGGCATGGTAGTGTAAATGTATGTTACGTACACTAATCCAGTGTTTCTTTTGCAAGGGATACTATTACTGATGATAATTTTGTGGTAAGGCCAGAGACTGAGGAGGGCCAAGTATTTGGTTTTCAGATTGCAAGATTTAGAGGCCAGGACTGCATTTTCATTGCAGCTTTGACTCCTTAAATTCGTCCAAAATCCATTCAGCAAATGCCTCGAAGGCACTGTTGCGTCTGTTAATCTGAAGCACGTCACTTCTTGCCCAAGCAGAGTTTCCTGGGAAATAGAGACCTCTTTAAAGGTGCCCATAATCACAACCACTTTCTACACTACAGGTTGAATTACATGCCATTTACGTGGACCATTTTGCATACTTTAAATTCCAAAAGCAAAAGGAAGGCCTCTTGTTTTCTTCTTCAGTGTTCTTTTTTTTGCAAAGAGCTACCTTGAGCATTCACCCTAAATCTGCTGCTGTAAGAGTGCTCTGTAGCAGAGGTGGTCCCGGCAGATGGCTGAAAACAGCTCTGTATTTTGGGATATTAATGCTCTTTGGAATGCGAAAGGAGATTGGTAGTTGTTACCGTGACCTTTCTCCAAAGGCTGGCAGGCAGTCCATCTTCCTCTCTGCTGGATAATTGAGGGTGAAGAATAATAAGAGCATGGAGAGGATAATGAACTGGCAGAGATCATTAGTATCCACTGTAGATTGTTTACAGTGAAAGCTTCGTACTGAGCTCGGATTTCATTGTTACCTGTGAAAGCAGTGACACATGGGCTATGCAGGTAGATGGTACTGCCTCAGAAGAGTTTAGTATGTTTCAAACAAATGAAGCTTTACAAGATATTGTCCAAAGATTTCTAAAAGTGTTTTTCTCGATCTGATGCAGTCAGAAGTAGCATGAAAACTCTGCCATTATAGAGCAGCAAGACATGAAAGTGGGGATAATGATGCACAGTTTCATCCACTGAATTTATGAAAGTAGTTGTGTCAAGAATGAAAATCTAACTTAAGAGAGGTTTGTTTCCTGTATAGATTCTCTCCTCATTTGGAAAAGGTGATAAGAAAGGAGTATGTTGAGTATCTACGTCTGTAGACAAGTTTTGGATTGTCCAACATGGATTGGCCTCATAGTCAAAAGACATTGGCCTGTGGAACAAGACAGAAGATGAACTGCAGCATCCAGCAGCCGAGTCACACACATTTGATAATCCACCATTCTTAAGGTTGCATTATATAAAACTTCATTTATGTACATGATACCGATGTGTTTTACGCAGAGGGGTTGCTCCTCCAGATTCCTGCTGCAGAAACATGCTGACCAGGCAGCACAAAAGCAAACTCTATATATTTTTGGCAAGGTGCAATCAAGAATGTATTGCAGCACAATAGACTACCCTGGGTAATTCTATTATTTGTAGTGAAGTAAGTATCACCATGACAACTTTCACTTGATAATCCTTGTAGTATTACAAACAGCAGTGCAGTTTTCAATGTCTGATCTTCACTCAACTCGTACCTGTTGATGGTGGCCTGCAGCAGTATGCTCCCACCAGTGCAGCCTCTTGCACATCCAGTAAAAGATTACGTCACACTTGTGTCCTGCAAAAAGGCCAACTTTTCTGGTGAACACAGTCTCTGATTTCTATAGCTAATGGTAAAAGAATTTCATTTAATCTTTTAACTTGAATAAAGATAGCATCACCAACACGTGAATGGTCAGAAAACAACTACAATATAATGTAAGGATCATAGAAAAATAATGTATCACATGAGAACCTTGCAGGAGGTGAGGGCAGAAAGCCCCAGTCTCAGCTGGATTATGGCCAAAGAAGTCAAAGGAGTCAAAATATCCCTTCTCCAATCAGGCCTGAACAGAAAGCAGCAGCACAGTGAGTGGGGCAACAGTGTGCACAGTGTATTAGCCATACCAAACATATGGAACACATTATGGTGGTCAGTCAGAGCAGTTACAACTCCACGCTTTAGCATTATCCTATTAGTTTTGATGTGTGATAGCCGTAATTCAACCAAACAGCATGCCAACAGCAGAGCACAGTGCACCTATTCTTCCCCCTCTCCAACAAAGTCAATTAACAATCAGCAAATCAGGTTTGCAGCAACATTAGAGGTGCTCAGGTCTCTACCCCTTGTCAGCTTTCCCGCTTTGTTCTAAACAAGAGGTGTGTGAATTTGAATTGTTTTCAGGTATTTTGAATTTGGATGAGTTTAACTCAACAATGTTTTACAGTAAAGATGGCATCGAGTCTGTGAACAGAGCTTTTCTGTTTTGGTAGATTTTTTTTGGCAGCATTTTTTCTTTCTCAGCTTGTTTCATGAGACCAAAACTTACTGGAAACAAGCTATGAAACAACCACATTGAAAAGTAGCACCAAGCTGCAAGTTGATGTGGTGGTGGTGATACTTCTCTGTTTCCCTGTTCTCTCATGTACGTGTCTCTGTGTGACAGAGTGAATGTGTGTGTTCAATAGAAGAGGCCCAGTTTTGACCATACTGTGTTAAATTTGTGACAGGCATGCGTACAGACACTGGGCTTTAAAGCAAAGAGCAGGTACACTTTGCCCTGAGCATGCAGGGTTACTTTCAGGTTGGTTTCAGTGGAATTTGTGGTAGTTTGGTTCTCTCGAAGAGCCCAATATGTGAAAAATGCTACGGTAAGTGGCCACTTAGCCTACTTCTGTGATGAGGGTAATCCAGAGTTTCAGGTCTGCAAACATCTGTCAGTGGCAAAGCTGCTCTGGACTAAGAAAAAATAAAACTCACTGAGTTTAACCCAAAGCCCAGGAGAAAACTAATATGACCAACCCTAATGCTTCAGCTGCCAGCTGAAAAAAAATTAACCACTTACCCTGGCTGACCTTCTGAGATGACCATCTAAAGTTCATCTTTCCAGAGGCAAATAACTTCTTAACAAAGAACTTGTGTGCATGTGTGTGTGCGCGCGCGCTCCCCAGGTATGGGATTATGACTTAGAAAGGAGCGCAGAACACTGGGCATACAGCTGCCGATGGGAACATGGACCGAGCCACATGTTGACACAAATAGGACAAAACCTTGGAGCGCACTGGGGCAGGTGTGTATGTGCAATGACACGGAGAGATGTGTGGCAGTTAACTTATGTTTCATCCAATCGTTATTTGATAAGTACAACAGCTCTTTTTCTTATAATGCGCATCATCCACCAAATGCATTTTAACCTCAAACAAACTTACCTTTTGTTGAAATTGTTCCTAAACCTTAAATGTAAACTGAATGCAACCATTGCATTCAGTGTTCAATTGAGATTTCTATTGTTTTCCTAACAGCCTCAGTGGAAGTGCTTTTTGTATCAAAAGCTCTTTTCTGACATGTCTTCAGTATAGTTATTGTCAGCAAGTATGCAGGATAACATCTTTTCTATGACCTTAGGGACCGCCCCCCTACCTACCATGTCCAGGCCTGGTATGATGAGGTGAGGTACTACAGCTATCCCTACGCCCAGGAGTGTAACCCACACTGCCCATTCAGATGCTCAGGACCTGTCTGTACTCACTACACTCAGGTAAGGATGTTGTCTTGGGCAACACTATCTTTAGTTCCCAGTGTTTTTGTCTTTTTTGTTGGTGTTTTAAAGCAGCACTAACAAAAAATAATGTTATACTGTAAAGACTTTTAATATTTGAAAAAGATCTAATATGAAATTTTGCCTGTGTAGATAGGACCCAAATTACTACAGTGAGTAAAAACACCTGTGGATATACTAAAGGTCTTTGGGAGCTTTAACAATATGTGAGATCTTCCTCAGATCAGTTTGACTTTTGGCACATCTTTCAAGTTCTAAAAGTTTAACATTATTACATTTGTTATGATGAGAGATGCATACAACAAAATAATGTAAAAGACCATTTTAAAAGACAACAGAATGGCTTTCTTTAAGTCTATGTGTGTTTGTACTTTTCAATTATCAGTTGGTGTGGGCAACCAGCAATCGCATTGGCTGTGCCATCAACGTGTGTTACAACATGAACGTGTGGGGGATGATCTGGGCTAAAGCGGTCTACCTGGTCTGCAACTACTCTCCACCGTAGGTTTCTGTTTGCTTCAATATCATGTGAGGCAACTCAGAGAAACAGAGATCATGACATCATAGTTTTTAGTTGGTAATAGCTATATAACTATACCAATAACGTATACATAAAGCACAACTGTCTGTTTACAGGTGTAGAATATGCATATGTATGTATTATAGGTATTACTCCTAAGAATGCTGCTTAATTAAGAATATACCATATTATCTTGATATGCAGTACCAATACCAGTATTTTTCTATTTTGGTTTTCTTTTTCCTTTTCTGATTATGACAAAATCCCTGTTATATTTATTTTTCTTCCAGAGGCAACTGGTGGGGTCATGCTCCATACAAATATGGAGCTCCATGTTCTGCCTGCCCAGCTAGCTATGCTGGAGGCTGCAGGGACAATCTCTGCTATAAAGGTGGATTTGGGGGGGAAGTTGTGGTTTTCTGTCATGTTTTATCACCTCCCATACCTTTGTTCTATAAATTGTCAAAGGATTTTATGTTTTACTGAAAGAACACAGCCCACAAAATTCTACTACACCATGGATATTCCTCCTCACTATTGTTTTTTGTTCCTAGTTGACCATTTCCACAAATTATCGTCATATTCAAAGATACAAGTATGACAAAGACAAGGATAATTGAATGAAACAATGCAATGACAATCCGGTGTCCATGTTTCAGATGGGGGTGTTGACAGGCGTCCAGCTCCTGAGACTGAGGAGACCAACTACATTGAACCTGAGCCAGAACCAGTAAGGGACAGAGATCCCCAACCCAGGGCCCAGACACCAAACCCCTCACCCAATGACAACGTAGCTGGAAACCAGGTGGTCAACACAGAGCAGATGTGTAAGGATTTATAATAATAATGATACCCCATCTCTATGAATGGTGCAGCTCTAAGAGTATACAACATTGTGAAAACTCTTGTTTGTTTCCTATTTCAGGCCAACAGGTCAACTGTGAGACTAAGCTGAGAGATCAGTGCAAGGGAACATCCTGCAACAGGTAAATGCACAAGGATATGGTGACAACAGAGGAATTTATTATTATTGAAATTATTATTCAAATTATATATGCACTTAATTAGAAAGGTGAGAATTAACAGGACAATTGAAGACAATTTTCAGAGAACAAAACACAAACATCAGGACAATATTAGGTAAGTACGTCAATCGCAAAGCAGCAGTGCCAAGATGTTGATCACTTACCTGTTGTTCATATCCTCAGATATGAGTGTCCACCTGGCTGCCTTGACAGGCCTGGAAAAGTCGTTGGAACTGGATATTATGACATGGTAAATGATCACCTATATTAGTTATATATTCATTGTATTGTATGGTATGATGTGTAATAAGACTCTGACAAGCGGGCTGGGCATAACATTTGAATTTGATTTGACTATTGAAAAGTGGGCGAGTTACATGTCAGTTTGGGTGTTTGCCCCACTGCCACCAGGGTTTGAGGTGATGAACTCCTGAAGACTTGCAAGCTACTTAGTCATAGATCTATGCTGCTATACACTGAAGATTTAAAGGTGAATGCCATGGTATTTAGTTGAAAACAGTTGGTTCAAGCTGGCTTTAAGGTTAAGTGATCAGATTTTGATATGAGAATACAACAAAGTTGATTTTCTTGTTTTTTTGGTATATTTAGTTGAACAGGTAATCTAATAGAATTAGAAATGTGTTTTTCTTTTAATCTTCACTTTGATCGTCTGGTAATTTTTTGAATTTATCGATGTCTCCAGGGAAAATCCATTGCTGTACATTAACTGTCTTTTTTTTGTATTTAACTAAAGCAATCCAGTGTGTGCGGAGCCGGATTACACTCTGGCGTTATAGACAATGATGGAGGATGGTTAGACGTGACCCGACTGGGCAGAAAACAGCAGTTTACCAAGTCATACAAGAATGGTATTCAATCATTTGGGTATGAATTTTCTGTTTTTAGTTTTTATCAAGATTCTTAGTTTAATACAGAAATAGAAGAAAAATCAGCTTTACTCACAAAGTATTGTGCATCATGTACAAGGGTTATGACTCTGTATATGTTACATATCAGTCTATGAATAGGAATATTATAATAAAAGAACGACAAAGTTGAACAGAGGTGGTCTATATAGAAGGTTTTCTGTATTTTAATTAATCATTATAGATACATATATTTCTTTATGGGGCTGTTCAACTAATGCTAGATATGCAGGACAGACCATAACTTCATGCACTTTTCTTTACATTCACAGGAAAAATAGGAGTGCAAATTCCTTCAAAGTTGAGACTGTGCCTGGTAAGAGCAAACAGTCGGTTTAAGCCTTCATGATACAGTTGCATGTCTGTGCACATAAACACTGTAAGTTCATTTTGTCCTTTGTTCCATTTTCTTTGTTCCTCCCAGTCAAGGCAGTAACGTGTGACACCACAGTGGCACTTTTCTGCCCTTTCAAGAAACCTGTACGGCACTGCCCGAGGTAACATACTGCTTTGGGTTTGGTCTTCTTGAAACCTACATGTAGACTGAAAACTGTGAATTGAAGCACAATGGGCAGAGTCACAGAGCCACAGTCATTCTAAGCCATAGAGATATTTGGTTTAAATGACCTTCTAATTTCATGCTAATGTAGCACCACTAGCCTACATCCTAAGTAAACTGGGATACCATGCTACCATGCTACTCTGCTAACCTTTCAACATTATCAAGGAGTAAAATTAACATTTAGCGTCATTTTATGTTTGCCTTATGTATATCTGAAGTTATATCTTGAAAAAGTTTTGCCATTTAGAGTTTGTTCACTGTCCCACAACTCTACCTCAACCAACTAAGATTTCTGTCGATAAGTATTTCTGTCTCCAGATAGCTTTGCCTGTGAGACAGGAAGAACATTCAGTGTTTCTAGAGTTTTGACCTAAAGTGAGCTCTTGCTTTTTCTTCAGGTTGTACTGTCCCAGGAACTGTCTGCGTGACAGTCAAGCCCAAGTCATTGGGACAAAATACTACTCAGATGTGAGTTCTTGCAACGTAAATAGACCATGTCTTTTGTTGATTCTGTTGGAAATGGTTGAACCTTTTTCACTGCACACATTTTTGATTTATCGTAGTCAGCAAAGCACAGATGTAATCAACAGCATTACTGATGTCTTGATTCTATAGCAGCGAGCTTACATGCACATTACTCAAGACTTTAACAGTAAAATCAAGTGAAATCTAGTCCTAATTAACGATATTAGTTACATTTCCTGTGATGATATGTTGAAATGTCTGCTGACAAAAATCTTATCGCCGTTATTGAGATTTTTATTTATTATTGGTGCCTTTTAAAGCGATAGTGCCACTATCACAGTGAGAGTTATTACACAAACACTGTCGACATGCTCATGATACCACAGGCTTCTCCCTGCTCCTTAATGTTGTAGCCCACAGTTGGTCCTCCTTTCAGTGCTGGCTGGTGTAAATCGCATCACTACCAGAACTCCATCACAGTTATTTCACACCAGACACCACATTAAAATATTCTTTGTACTGTGGATACAGAGAGATTCATCTGGTGGTGGTAGGCTTAATGTAACAAACATTTAATGATTTGTTTAAGTCCCACATTATAGTTTTCAGTTTCAACATTTTAAATTTTCTCCTGTGAAAAGGGGCAAAATTATGTTCTGAGATTCAGCCACTGCACTTAAACACATTTAATAGCAACCCATTCTCAAAAAGGCCTCATCTTCTAACCTATCTCCTCTGTTTACTATGTCACCACATGTAGAGGGACAATTGATGATATCAATAAATGTTGGTCGCAGTCTATAACCAGAATCAAATTAAATCAATGATATCTTGTAACATCATGGTGACACCAACTCACCTGTTTATGTGTTGATGACTTTTCCAGAAATCCAGTATCTGCCGAGCAGCCATTCATGCAGGAGTGATCCAGAACGAGTCAGGAGGGTACCTCGATGTGATGCCTGTGGACAAAAGGAACCAGTACAGTGGCAGTTACCAGAATGGCATCACCTCAGAGAGGTATGGTTAAAAAATCTCAAATACTTATACAACTTAAATATGCATGAACAAAAAATGGACCAGTGCTAATTTCTGAATGTCAGATTTTAGAACAATATTGCTTTTGAGTTATTGTCTGTGGTCTTATCTTCAGTTACCCCGATAACATGCATATGTACAGTACAACATCTCTTTCTCTTCCAGTCTCGTGAACCCAACAGGTGGAAAAGCCTTCAGAGTGTTTGCAGTCATCTGAGAAACGTCTCTCAGAAGACAGAAAACCATTGAACATGGCCACTTCACATCCAGCAAACCCGCTCATTATTATCTAACAACCCATAATTACATTCATGCCGACAGTAAATAACTCAGCGCTTCGGCCTCCGACACTAAAAGTGCAACATGACTTTGCTCAAGGCTTCCCGTCAAAGTTTGCTCATGAGTGTCTAATAATAACCTAGCAAAGGCTGTTTGGCGGATGATGATCTTGGATGCCTTTTGCCTTTCGTCGTTAAATTTCTAAAGTTGACCGTAATAAACCCATTGGGCTGCCATGCATCTTCTGCTGACAGGATATAATGACATCATGATTTTTAATAACTAAAGCTGAATACACACCATGAGATTTAGTGCCACTCCACACGCCTCCCACAAATTCAGACCTTGGAGGTTAAGATATAATATCAGTGGTTTTACCAAATTAATATAAGATGCATTTATGTGGCAGCCAGATTTGGAGTCATAAAATCTATTCTTTTTCTGGGAACAAGATCAGTCTGCAGTGTAGTCAGATCATCCGTGCTGAAATAAAGCCCCTGAGCGTTTCTTGCCCGTCACGTTTTCCCAAAACACTTTTCTTTTATGTTTCTATGGAGGACCAACCAGACAGGTAAATGATTAGTACATTTACAAATAACATTCAATGGATAACTATTAGCAGGATTTATTTAACTTGGACCCCCCTTTTCCCGTATTTTGCTGTCCATCAAAGACAACAGTCTTATATTAGTCCCTTATTGGGTAAGCAGTTAGCCACGTAGCGGGCTACAGTGTACAGCATAGGTCAGTTGTGCCCTATCAGGTGTATCCACTAAAGGTACTTATTTTTACCCCTGCCAGACTCAGGTTGTTGTTCTTAATATCACCAAGTATAATGAAACCTGCTTTTCTGTGTTCTGATGGTCAGCCTGGTCAACACAGTAACTATAGCTAATAGTAATAACTTCACCATGTCTGCAGCTGCTCTCTCCAGTCTTGAAAACTGCTTACTGCAGAGTGCATGGACCAGAGTGTTTGCAGCCAGTCATAGCACAACTGGCCGTGTATACTTATCCGACAAAGGCCACCACCTGCAGTTATGAACCGTTTTTTCCAGTCTTTTGGAGAATGCTAAGCTATGATTTCCATTCTCCAAAACTACAAACTCTCCACAGCGCTCCTCTACCCAACTCTCACACGTTTCCACATAAGGAGGAAAAGCACTACATTGCTGTACATTGATGGGATGGAATTGTCCTTTACTGTACATTGTAGCCGGTTTTTTGGCTAAAGGCTAACTCATTTTGTGACTGATTTCATTCCAGTGCCAAAACATAGGAAAACGAGTCCAGGTTGAAAAAAACCCCAGAAATTTCCATTTAAATAGCAAGGTAGTTAGCTAGACATGCTAAGTATCACAACTTACATTAGAGCACA
The DNA here is from genome assembly GCA_008933995.1 of Datnioides undecimradiatus. Lineage (NCBI taxonomy): Eukaryota > Metazoa > Chordata > Actinopteri > Lobotiformes > Datnioididae > Datnioides > Datnioides undecimradiatus. Next base: position 2,034,261 of record WARS01000030.1, on the reverse strand, counting down.
TTCTTAGATTTTGTCCTTGGCCCCTGTGTTTTTACTTTTAGAAAGGCTAATCAACCTCCAAATATATTTTTTTTAGTTGTTATTTTATTATAATTATTACTGCAGCCACATCTGCCAAGGTTTGATTGGACAGGTACTGTTCAGTGGGAGGGTTTTAGCATGTGAATAGTTGATGGCACTTGAAGAAAAATCTATAAGAAAAATGTGTGCTGGGAGTGAGCATGTGTTTTAATTTCAAACTTTGTATTTTGAACATATTGAAGAGTTTATTGTGCCATGCAAAGGATAAATCCGGCCTGCACACAAAGACTTTTAAAATGGTATCTGTTAAATTCTGTTAAGTCTGGTTTGGGCCTCCATAAATCACTCCTTTAGGACAGTGGTAACAAACCGTACAGCAACAATGCAGGCAGTAAAATACAGATTGTGTATTTTTGTAAATAATAATGATGTAAATAATATTGAACCCTAAGCTATGAAACACTTGCTTGCTACTGCTTGCTACTTGCTATTGCTTTTTCATTTACATTTCTGACACCAAAACAAATCAAAACAAGCTTCGAGCAGTTGATGCTGAATCAGATTTTGCATGCAAAACATATATCAGCCTCTTATTTTTATAAAGGTCAGATTTTGCCATAATTTGAGTATATTCACATGTTTGTAAATATTGTGTATGTAACATATTGTTTTATTTTATGATGCATTTCCCAGCTTTTGTTTATAGATTTATATAAATGGACCCTGGCTGGCCAGGAATGTGCATGGCAGAATTACAATTAAAGACTCTGAAGATGAAACTGAGATCAAAACACTGTTTATGTCATTTTTCATTATAAAAGAAAGTCAGTGTTGTAAAATGACAAACTACACTCTGCTGCTCAGGTTTATATTCTCAGAAAACAGTGAAACCCAAATTCTTGAAACCCCTAGTAATAGGCTTGAGTGTGTTCCTCAGTTTACATTGTATTACATTACACTTGTTTTCAATTTTTGCAGACATATATGGTTGCACACATATGGTCGAGTGGCCGCACTATTTTAATATCAGTCCCCACAGCGTCCAGATAGCCGGAGGAATCCGGGCATTAACATTTCAACAAAGGCTCAAATTCAGCTGCAGATCAAACCTTCAAGTGAAATGTCTTTATAGAAAGCTGTGGGTGTTTCCAGAAACAGCGGGGAGCAGAGAGGAAAAGCTGCTTGTTTCAGGTCCAGGGAGGAGATCTTATCTGCTGGGTGGCTTCACATGTTTTAAGTAAAGGGCAAAAAAAGTAGATGTTATTATGGTTTACAAACTAAACTTAATACATGTCCTGTCAATAGAACACAAGACTGAAGACTTTTATTAATGCTGTACCCAAATGGATTAAATAATATCAGTCAGCTGAGAAGGGCTAATTTTGGAATTCACAACAACCTGGAGTCTGTGTTCATCAGGTTTCATCTGTCATTTCTCACCTCATTTCGGCTCATTCAGAAAGATACTTTTAAGAACTGCTGCATTCATGTTTGTTCCTGCAGCTTCTTTCTTTTCTTTTTTTTTAAATTGAGTCTTAGCAAAGAAGGCTAACTGATGACAGCACGCAGACAGAGACCAACCTTGTGTTTCGTTGATCTCAATCTCTCAACTTCCTGGGATGCATTTCCGTTCCCTCATCTGGACTGGATCGCAGACATGGTCAGGTTCCAGCTAAAAGGTCCCCTGTTAGTCACACATGAGGAGTCACACATGCAGTCCTGAATGCGCATGCACAAACATACATTAGATACACATCCACGCAGACACACAAAAAGATGCTCACTGTTACATTTCATTTTGTAGTTTACTAAAATATGTAATATTGTTCATATTTGACCAAATACTGGGTTTTGGTGTTGTAGAGCGTCTTCTGAAACAGCATGATATCAATTAAGATCAACAAAATACATCAATAATGCTCAAAATAACTTAAATTTACCAGTCCAACCTTAACATGAGATCGGTGATACAACTCTGAAGTAGACCCAACCCTTTTCTCAGAATGTATATCACACAGAGAAACTATGAACTAACATTAAACATGCTAACTGGGTTTGGGCCATGTCTCCTGGAGAAGAAGCCAAGCATCGCAGTGCTGTCAAAATTCACAGGGCCCTGTTGCAGAGGCGGCCATTGGCACAGGATCCCTATGAACTGCTCCAGCCAGTTAGTCAGCCTGTCAGTCAGAAAACAGTCAGTCAGCCATCATGCCAGTCAATTAGAGGCTTATCCAAGCATTCAGAGGTGGCAGGCAGCGCTTCAGCTGCATGAAATTCAGTTTGCACGTCATTCTGTAACTCTATCAGTCAGCCAGGCCGCTAGTTTAGTCAGACAACCGCTCAGCCAAGCAGTCCATTAAAGCAGAAAAGCAGGTTTCTCAGTCATTCAACCAGGCTGCCAATCAGGCAAAGCCTCTGCAGGCTAATGGTTTCTCACTTCCAACAACATTTACTCCTATTTGCTTCTTTAATACTACTCTGTCTGTTCTGTCTGTGCCAGCAGTGTCACTTGTTTCTCCAGGTGTAAAAAAACCCCTACCAGTACCTAAAGCTCCTGGAAAATAAAGCTGACTTGAAGCCTCCAGGAAGTTACTGCCAAGATCCAAAACCATTACTCAAGGGTGGAAAGTAGTTAAGTACTACACTTTTTGCCATTTATTTCTTCTACTCCACTACAAGAGGGAAACATTGTACTTTGTACTCCAGATTCCTTTGTGAATTGTGAATTAATCATGCAAAATATGAAATAAGTCATAAAATTTGACATCATATTATTAATGAGGTAAGTCACCCTTACCATAAGCAACAATACTAAAGAGGTACACATTAGTGGACCAATTCCGAAAGGGGCCATTCTTCATAATAAGTACTTTTATTTTGGGTACTTAAGGTATATTTTGTGAATGTAGATTTAAATGCAGTACTTTTACATGGTATAATATGGTACTGTGGTATTACCACTTCTACCAAAGAGTATTTCTTCTGTCATACAGACACAGGTGTAGTGTTAATTTCCTCATGTAACTCATTTTACAGTCAAGATACAAATATGGATATACAATAAATAAAATAGTACATAAAATAAGGTCCATTATATTGTAAGATTGTGGGCAGACATTAGTGTCCTGTGTCCATTGTGGACATTCAAAGCACAGTGTAGTCTACGTAAGATAAGGCTATCTGAACACATGACTAGACTGTAGTAAATAGGGAGACCTTTTGAATCCAGCCTTTGTCCCCACATTTCAGAATGTTAGACCAGATATAGACATACAGGGATACAACATTCCTTTAATAAACAAGGAATGGACAGGTGAACCCAAGTGGAGACACCCACAGCAAAGAGACAGGAAAATAAGTGACCATAAGGAATTGGTTACAAAAGGTGTTAAGTGAAACCTGGGGAAGCTTGGCCTGGAAGCTGGGTGGGTTAGGTGGGGTCCACAACAGAGGAGCAGAGCTGAGGCAAGGGACAGGAGACAGAGCAGGCAGAACTGCAGGGAAACAGGGGACAAGGTGAGGCAGAGGCTGCAGTCTAACAGGGTGTAAGTGTCAGGGCTAAGTATTAGTAGAACTCTCAATAACTGTCTTCCAATAGTCTTCCAAAAGAAATACAGATTATCCTTCTCAGCTTCCGCAGCTATAAAACTGAACAGATATTCTACACCCTGTTGAATCTGTTTAGGGGACATATTATAGCAACTGAAAGCTTTCAAACAGGTCCTAGATATCTTAAAAACAAGCTTTTGAAATTTTTTGCAAAAAAATGTGAAATTCAGCCTCCAAGGAGGGTCTGCAGTCTCCCATTCTCTACCTTCATTATCTATGCAGAGTTCTGAGTGGATGGGGAGGCTATGACAATGAGGCACTGTGCTGATTGGCTGCCTGAATGACTATGGAGGGGGTTGGTGCAGAGCAGTGCAGGACCAGTATCCAACATGGCTAGCGCTCCTGACGAGCAGCCTGCGGCTGTACGCTATAGCTGCGACCCAGAATCTGACTGCGAACAGCGGGAGGAAATGGTTGAAAAGAATAAAACGCAACCAGGGTCTCCTCTGGTCTTCTGTGGCTGGGACAGAATATAGGCCTTCGTGTTTGTTTTTACAAACAACAACAGAGCAATTTGCATGTCTGGCTCTGACCAACAACATCGCGACAGGACGGACATGTAAATCACTCCTTTTGTTACGTAACAACAGGAGCTGAATCTGAACAGCCTGTAGGAGCCCCATTTTACCAGTGGGTGGGCTATAGAGATGATGCAGGACTTGTTTGCCTTCCTCATTCTCTGAGTTAGTAGGCTGAGGGGGGACTAGTTTAAATATGTATAGACAACAAAAAACGCTTTTTTCATAATATGTCCCCTTTAAATAAAAGTTTCGCTATAGTCTGAGGTTTTTTCTGTAATTTGAAATCGGAACTACCAGGCTCTCTTATTTGCAGAACAGAAGGACGAAATATTGCTGCAGCTTTGAGCATGTAGGTTCACCCTCAACCATTTTCAAGCATTGACATTTAGCACATGACCGTCTAGGGCTTATGGGTAATTTTGCAGGGAATATTGGTTAAGTGGATGATCAATAGGAGTGGATTTATTGCTAATCCAAGGCATTCCTGGAAAGCAGAATTTAAGAACGTATTACACTTCCCCAATGTTTCCGTTAACCAGAGTGGTCCAGGTGCACTGCAAAGACTTCTGGGCCTCGTGATAAGAACCAACACATGGCCCCGTGACCTTGATGTGTTGAACTGAGCACAGTATGACCTTGCATCTTTCAGTGCGCCCGCAATCAGCTCAGGGACACGCTCTACCTTCCATGAGCCACACTTCTCAGCGAGTCACTGCAAACATCGAATGCTTCAGTAAAATCTTCGTCAGGGCCAAAGCCTTCAAAATGTTCACTCTCAAACCAAACTAAATGGAGTCACCCCACTTTGCTTCTATATTTTGCACTTATAGTCATAACTGTCATCTCACGATTCTTTAAATAATGTTAGTTACAGGCCTTGGACACTTAATCCATAACATTTAGCTGTAAGGGAAAGTATGAGTCTTTTCATAGCGAATGAATAAATAGTCCTGACTGGTATTTGTGTAAGTTTAACAACACACTCCTGCGCTGCCAGTTTTAGCAATAAAACCTTTTTGATTGTGTATGTTGGTCAGTAAAATACAGAAACGTCAAATGGATGTAGCAATTATGAGGGTTTTTGAGATATGTTTGAAATTTGGACACAGCTGTGCGTGTGTATACGTGTGTGCGCTTATGTATGAGTGCACCTCCACAGATGAATGCGTAGCTCCGCATGTGTCCAGCATGTGTAGCAGTGAGACACTTTCTAAATATGACTCGTGCAATCACTCTCGTGCTTTATAGCCGACTCCTCAGGCGGTTAACTCCTGGGCGGGCACACCGTGCATGTGGGCTAACAATCACTGCGGACAGGCTGACAAGTAATGTGTGTGTGTCTCTGTGTGCCACTGTTTGAGTGTGTGGTTACACTTCCTTCTCTCAGCCCTCTACCACTCATAGATTTAGACATTGTTATTATTTTAACATAGCTAGCAGCTGTGTTTTGGGGGCCAAACATAGTAATTTACGTGGTAATCTCGCCATTGCTGGGCTTTCCATCGGTTGAGGTGTATTTATAACCGTGGGGAGCTTCACTCGACTTTCTCATGACACAACACAGATCTGGAAGCTTCTCAAAGTCACAGAATCACATTTGGTTTTAGCCAGTGCCAGCGCATTTACCTGAATAAGCTAATTTGGCTTGACTTGTTCTGTGAATTAATCTATAATGGGATATATGAGTTATTAGAGTTACATATCAGTAGTGTATTACTATGAAGACAATAATTAAGCATAAAGATCATTAACCAACTACCACACTGTTTTGTAATGCGATTCATGGGGTTCTGACCCATAACAAGCCTTTGCGGTAGTCCTTACTACTTTGTTAGAAGAGTACTAAGTGATCATGGGTGTGACACGCATCTTCTCACTCTGCCTTCACTGTGATCTCAGCTACACACCTGTACAGTTGTTACACACAGACAGACATATAAACACCTGCCAAAGTACTTGAAACTGCCTCTGTGGTAGTTCCTGCTAGAGTAGGTGTTAACAGGACCACATTTTGCTATGAACACACACACATGCACTCCCTGAGTTGCTGTTGCAGCTGGTAACAAGGCAAAGAAGTCACTGCCCTGCAAATGGCTCAGTTGGCTGTAATTACACACTGAAGCACTTAAAGCTAAATGCTAACTTCAAAATGCTAAAATGACCATTCCAAATTGAAACTGTGACGTGATGGTGTTCAGTCTGCACCACACCGCAGTCCATCCAGTATAGTTGCTATGATACCATAAGTCAGAGAATCAGTAAAGTCTTAAATATTCATCCTCTGGGTACTATGAATGTGTGTTTGATATTCCCTGGCAATCAATCATTGATTTTTTCACTTGTGCTGAAAAAAACACATTGATTTCATGTTTACTTCTTTGATTTTTACTCCTCTGTAACCTCAGTTCTCAGGCCTCACTAATACTTTCACTACAAATGTGCTTGCAGAATCAAATAATTAAGCCCACATCACTGATTCCTGCTTATTACTGACAAAACCTCTAATGGAATTGGATCTCTTCGGTCGGGATGTTAGCTCAAGATGCAGAATCCCATTGTGTGAGCAAGCGATCTATTGATGGCAGAGCATTTTCATGTTGCACTTGTGTGAAAAAAATAACTACAGTCCATCAGAGAGGCACCTTTAAGATATAAAAATCCAGCCTGAAAATATATGAGTTATGTTTTGATGTATAGGTTTTTGTCCCTAATGTACACATGGCATGAATTTATTACATGATTGTTTATATAAAATATGCATATGCTACTTTTTAATTTGCATAAGTGTATTGAAACATGTATTTGCTTTAGTTAAATCAGTAACCCAAACACCACCAGTGTTTTCATTATTGCGCCTACAGGTCAGACTTGCAGGGTCGATGCCAATGCTCTGCCCACTCCACTGGGAAGTGAGTGGGTGATGACAGGTGACAGAAAAATATATACGACATGGTGCTCCTTCTAAACTCCCTTCACAAACACTCCTATTGGACTGCGTACAGTATACCCGCTTAGGGTTCAATGCAGGTAATCAGTACCTCTTAAATCTGTTGCTTCTTGCTTGGCCCTTAATCTGCACTCACTGAGCTGTTGACAGACTGAAATGTGAAAGGTTTTTAGTTTTTTTGGCATTTTCTACTTTATCGGACAGTGAGAGAGGGGTGTATGACATTCAAAAAGTGTCCAGCCTACAGTATTTCAGCTACATGGCATTTAACTGTGGCTACTATGCCACCAAGGTGCTAAAAGTGGGAAAAGTGACAATTCCTGAGGTACAATCCAAAATTTAAGTTGGACGTTTGTCATTGTTATTCATACTGGTGTTAGCTTGTCGTATATGAAGAAGAGGTGTTATGTTTGCCCACCACTCATGTTGCCCCCATTCATTTTATTTATTTTTCATCTTCAGACTTCTGCTGCCTCCATCCTTCATTTCCTTGGCCAGTCACCACAATTTATCCCCTCTATGGTGGAGCGGCCTGTTGCGTCCGTCTTATTTCACTAACATAACACTGATATAAAGAAGATCATTGATGTGATTTCAGCAGATTGTCCGAAACAACAAAGAAAAACAAAATTTGACTTGGACTCGTTTTATGCAGCTTGAAAGCATTTCGAGGAGGGTGATTTTTGGCCCTACCAAAGCTCCACACCTCCTGCCAGTCAAATACACTCATACACACAAACTGATCCCAAACTCAAATTATGGGCTTGGCAGCTCTCCCTCTCCTCCTGTTTTGTTGGTAGCCCACATGCAGACCACCAGTGCCAGCAGAGTGTGGCAGAGGGTCACTGTTTCCCACAGTCCCACAAGACTCTCACAGTCTTTCTTCTAACCCCCCAATTCCTCTGCTGTTGGTCCCCGCCACCATAGAATCCCCGTTGAAATTTTCCACTTACCAGAAATAGCTGTCTGACTGCTGGCTGCGCTCGCCTGGTGCCCTCCAGTCGCTTACGGCAGGCTGAGTACACACACTGACAACAAGACTATTTTCATCTTAATAGTTATGAAATTCATTAATTTGTTTTTTCAAACAGCGTAGGAGCTTCCAGTTTGCATAGGTCTGTGTGTGCAAAACAGGATTGAGAGTTTGAGAAAGTGGGAGATGAAATAAATGAAAATACTGCTGGGTGTTCTGGGCATCACTGTATGTAGAGTGGGCATGTCCCTAAAATAAGATGAGGGATGGGGGACAAGGTAGGCACTGTATATGATCATCAATGCTACTATACAGCACTTGGCCAAAATACCCAATTTCTTAATGAAAGGCTAAAATTGTAAAATAATATGGTTTAAGGATTATATGCCCAGACGGGTGTGTTTACAGCACTGTTCACAAATACGACACTCTTAAAAATATTCTCATGAAAAGGTTCAATAAGGAACCTCAGGGTTCTGTTCGCCACGAATCCTCCCCCACTAAAAGGTTCCAAATTAGATTTGCAGAGAGAACTGAGCCTTTTATGTTTGAAGGGTTTTCTGGTGTGCTGGCTGCTGGTGCAGAGCCGCGGGGCCGTGCCTGACCAGTCTGAAAAATGAGCAATTTCATTCAAGCCAGAGTGGAAGTACTTAATTAAAAAATGTGCTTGACATTTCTCAACACTTTAACTGTTTCTTTAGTTTTAGCCTTTTAAGTAAACGTTGCATATGAATTAAATGATAATGATAATTTAGATATAACAGGGTGAGTTAGGTGCTGTAAGCAAATTAGCTCATCAAAGTTACCATCCAATTCAAAGTTCAAGCTTCTGGTGACATAAATGTAATTTAACTATTTCAACAAGCTCCATGTGGTAAGCAATGGAGATATGACTCAATGGGTGCGCCCTGCTCAGTGTTAATTCTATTTTGAGACAAATACCAGGGCTGTACCTCTGGGGGTGGGCCTATGGTGTGGGGGTGGCTTGAGGGCCCTGATATCTGCCTGTGCACCCCAAGTAATATGATTGGCTGTCTGTCCACTGACAGGAGGGAACTTTTGTATGTGGCCGAGTTTAGAGGTACAATTCCTTTTTAAGGAAGAATGAGTATGTAAACTTTGTATTGTATTTGTATGCAGCCACTTTGTTTTGTTGTTGGAGTGTAGATATCTATTACAAAAATGGAAACACTGGAACATAAGAAGTTGTAAGATACTGTATTGTTATTAATTAAGGCATGAGAGTTCCTCCATGCTTCACGCCACTCACTGCCTAAGCCACACTCCAGTCAAAAAAAGTCTGGACACACCTGAGTACAATAGGCCCACTGCTTTGTTTAAATACTAGCAGACATTAGCTACAGTGGTTAACCAGACTGGCTGGATGCCTTACAGTTTTCCTCACTTTACCAACTTCACATGCAATATTACTCTAATGCTGCTTAAAGCACAAGTTGCCAATGTATGCTGCATGAACAAAGAGCTGGCTGCTACAGCGGCTGGCAAAGCTGACTTTTAGGTTGATTAATATGGCTTTTTCTTTGTATTGGTATATCTTGGCTCCTGTTTCTAGGTCATCAGACTAAGACTACCTTTGTTTCACTATCAGTGTATTTCAAAAGTAGGGGGAATCAATGTATTACTTGTACTTGACACCTATTTAGTGCACTTTCTCAAACTTTGAGCAAAGATTTAAAAAAAACAAAAAACAATAAAATTACAAATACAGAGGCCAATCATGCACACAGTGACATAGCACCTCATTTTGTGTTGTGCATGTTTAATTAATTTAATTTGTTGTTTCTTTGGTGATTGAATTAGTTCATTAATATTATTTGTCACGTATTATCTTTGTGTTTGGCATTGTTGTAACCGGTGAAACCTCAGGTAACAGGACTCAAATTCAGACCTCAAAAACACAGATTATGGTCACTACTTGCCACAAATGCTTGACACAAAGGTACTGAGACAAACTGGCAATGGGGGAAATGTGAAAGCTAAATACACTGGGGAGGTTAATTGCATCAGGTGCAGGTGAAATCAATCAGGGTGGAGCAGGCAATCGAACAGAGCAGAAAGTAAGGTAAGTAACAAAACCTTTTGCTGTTGTCTATTGTTCTTTTAATGTTGGAAGTGATTTGGAATCCTAGAAAACAATTGATAAAATGACATTAATAATGATTATGATATATAAAAGCTTTCCATAAAGGAACCCTGAGGCTTATTATAAACATCCATAAAGACCTGCTTGTTTTTATAGCTTATGTTAGCTTAAGTTATGCAATGCTCAATACATCTGGACAAAATGCTGCTTTATATAGAAGGAAACTGCAATATATTTGCTATGAGTATTATTTATAAGAGGTTGTTTTCTCATATCAGATGGTTACAGAGTTTAGAGAAGCCAAAAGTAAAAAGTGCATCCCAGCTCTGATCCTTCAACCCTGATGTTGCATTTTGCGGTGCAGCAGCACAGCACAGGCAGTTGAAATCTATCCTCCATGTGATGACACAAGAGGTCGTCTAAACCCTCCAGTATGTTTGTGCAACTACCTGGTTTTGGAGTGGGTGAGTCAGTAAACAGGTAAAAATGCTACAAATAGAAGCTAGCCACTTAAGAATATAGTCTTGAGGGACGGCAGCCTGTTCCCAGGTCTGCGTCAGCACTGACCTTTTTGCTGTTTGCTAAAGGGATTTGATTTCACCTCGAACTCTCTCGCTTTCCAGATTTTTTGGTTTGTTTTTTTTTTTTTTCTTCAGCGTTCACACTTAAAGCCATCTGAGGAGTATAAAATGGCAGTTTTGTGTGCCTGAAGCAGGAGCCGTGGTAGTTCAATCCCGGGCCAATTGATAGCACACCAATGATAAGCTGACACCCTTTCTATGGTATATTAAGCATTTTGTACCAAAGCTGTTTTGAAGGTTTTGTACCATGTCAAACGCCTCCATAAGCAAGCATGCATACATGTGAATATACATGCGTTTACATATACGTTACACTGATAAATCAGAGGTTGTGGCCAGAACAAAACATTGATCGAGCTCGTTGCTGAGGGCAAAAGTTCAACAGTGCAGATACTTACTACTGAAACACGCATTTCAGCTCATTACCTCCTGCGTACAAACCATTGCTGAAACCTATTTGCAGTCATCCCCCCACTCATTACAAACTATAAATATCCTATCCTGTGAGTTGGACATAAATTGAACATCTCTGACTTTGTGCTATGCATCAGCTCAAAGGCCCCATCTTCATGAACCTACAGCACCCTCTGCTGGCATTACCCTTCACATACAGACCTGGCAGCTTGTCACATTCAATTTTACCAAAGAAGATTAAAATCCATTTCTACAAATGACAGAATTGGATTAGAATAAGAACCATCACAACAGGAGTTAATTACATACAAAAAATAAAGGGTTAAAGTGAAGGTCAGAAAAATAAAAACTGAATGCAGACTCAAACTTTTCTACAACTCAGCTCTTTTCCCACCCTTTACAGTGGAGCTGGTGAGAAAAGGAGAAGGAAAAACAATATGTACAGCTCCATCATACACGACTGTCTAAACAAAGCTGAACAAATAGCAGTTTTCTTTTGTGGTATGCGTTGTGGTTTCCATGGCTGGGAGATTATCTGATATCAAGCCAGCTGTTCGAGGGCTGCCTGCAGGTTAAATATGAGCCATGTTTGCTTTCACCATCGTTCCAGCCCAGTTCTGTTTATTAATGTCTACATTTCATGGCACACTATATTTCATATTAACTATTACATGGTTCAGAAGTTTTGAAATCAGCCTGGGGACGAATAGTTTTCAAAGACAAACATCTGGTGAAACATCTGGGTAGCCAGTTGTTTTAAAGAGGTGGACTGTTAGATTACACGGCTTTCACGGGTTTAATGAAGTTAAAGCAGGAAAACTTGGGGAGTACATCAGTATACAACACAGTTTTAAACTGTGTCCTGATTCCTTTGTCAAACAAACAGAGACATCATAGACACACACACTGAATAAAGCCAGCAGTATTGGGGTTGAGTGGGAGAGTTTTCAGACCCAAAGTAAGGTAAGCATCATTCACCAAGGAAAGATGTCTGTCACCTTGAGCCAAATACAAGTGTTGTGCTTGGGAGGATTTAGGTAAGCTATGATAAACTAAGCTAAAACTATGAGGCAGAATAAAATATGGAAAGATAAGATAAGCTTATCTTGGTTTTGCTAAATTTATAGCTATTCTTTATTTCTGTGTTCTAAGGTAAGGTAAGGCAGAATGCAGTATGCTAAGCTAAATAAGGCTAAGCTTGCTAAGCTAGCTAAACAAGAAAGACAATGTATTTAAGAATCTGTGTGGTGCACAAGGAGTGATCTCTGGAAGTAGAACCATAGTTTGCATAATCTCAGGGGGCTCACTGTACTGACAAGTGGCTGGTACTCGTGTGTATGGATTTCAATTTCATCCTTATTTTCTGTTTTAATAATGAAATAATGTATGGGAGTGTTTTACTTTACAATAAAAAAATAAAACAATTGTGTAACTGTGTGTTGAGCTGTGTACTCTCATCAATCATATTGTTTTGTATTAAGCTGATTTGTGTTGAATTGTCCTCTCATATGTTTACATATGTTGCAGTCTATACTTCATGTATTTAAATACAGCTTTACTGTTATGTGGTGCACTTTATTTTGAAGTGACTTCCTGCATCACTGTTACCTCTTACCTCTTTTATGTTGTTGTAGAAATGCAAATACAGTGTGTGATGTGCCGGTGAGACTGCTGTAACTCTGCCTGCTATTTAGAGAGAAATAAATGCTGCTGAGCAGATGAAAACAGGCTGATCCTTCCTCAATATGGCAAATGAAGCTAAGAATCACACTGTGATTATTTTCATAAAAACTGGTTCTGGTCTTATTCGGTGTTATGGTAGCCTGCACGAACACTCAGTATGAGCAGTGGGGTAGATTACCTGCTTTTTCAACTTGTCACGTCTGCACTGACATAATCAAATAATGGATACACACTGTTTCTTTGTGGAAAAGAAGAGAAAGAAAAAACAACCATGCAGAGAGAAGAAGCTTTCTGTGGAGAAAATACCACTTCAATTGTGCTGAAGCTACACCTGCACCCCTCAGCCAATCTTGTGTGCGTGTGTGGACCTCTATTTCTATGTCTTTTGTAGTGTGTGGGTGTATGATGGGATCCCTGCGATTTGGTTCAATAGGCTCGTTCGAGATGAGCCAGGCCTGCGCAGAATCGATCACCGGCGATCGGCGTACAATACATGCCGGTTAGATTTCTGTCCGACTTGAGCCCGACTTGCTCTGACGTCATAAACTAATGGACAACGATAACCTCGGGAGATCGAGGCGGCCGCAGGCTTCACAGCCAGGCGCCGCAGTTGCCCTCCCCCGACTGCAAAACCCAGGGCATGATGGGAAACGCCTGGCTCTCGCCCGATCAAAGAGCTGATTGGCTCTTAGTTTAGTTTTAGTGTTTAGTTTTGTGGCGAATCACTGTTTACAGACCAAAAGAATGAGGGATAGAATACGATGGCAGATTCGCACTCATTTATACATGTCTACAAACCAAAATAAATAAAACGACAAATACAGATTTTACAGCCAGAGAAGGCTGAACTAATTCAATAAGCATTAATCCAAGGATTAATATCTGCCCAATGTTTCAGTCTTCACATATATGAGTGTGTAATGGAAAAACTGGAAAATTCCATGGTGTATGACCTAAAACCTTTTGTGACGACCCCTCCTGGACGCTAGGTGTCCCTGTTTAGGGTTCCTCTGCAGGTGCTGAATGGAGGGATCGTCTGGGGTATGAGCTACACCTGGGCCCGGTGTGCTCCCTGGATATATATACCTGGTTTACCCTGCATTCTCTCTCTCTCTCTCTCTCTCTCTCTCTCTCCCTCCCTCCCTCCCTCCCTCCCTCCCTCCAGGGGGAGATTCCATCTCCCAGCCCAGTGGTGAGTAACAAAGGAAAAAAATGATACCACAGTAAATTTAGATGATGATTCTGAACTGAGATCAACTTTCCAGATCAAAAGTATGCAAAGGAAATACTGGAACAAGTAAGAGCAGCAGCACAAACTCAAGGTAAATTCTTTATTATTAACATGAATATTCAAATGCAGATTCATACTTTTTTTCTGATATTCTGGGTTCTTTTTTTGCAGATGACCAACAAAGAGCAATGCAGCAGATGACCAGTACAGTCACTCAGCCTCCTGGATCCACCACTCATCAACCACCAGCATTGACCCAGGATCCCACTCCTATTCCCAATCCCACAGTGTCCTCCACCCCCTCTCAAGTTCAGTCCCCAGCCTCTTTCTACATTCACCCACAACCCCATAGATGCACAGTCATCTTCTCCAGGCAGCTTGGGTCCATTCTCCTCCACACAGACCGAATGCCATGAATCCCAGACAGGTACAGTGACTTTTTGTAGATTTAAGGATAAAAGTAAAATATGACTGTTTTTAACAAAACTGCAATGTTTTTACAAAATTCAAACATCAGACAACTTTGTTTCTCCTTGAGCTAACGAGGACACATCACCAACTATACAACAGAAACAAAATGGCGTTTTATAAAAAACTGGAATAGGTCTTCATTGCAAAAGGATACACATTCTCAAATGAAAAAATAAGGAAAAAACTAGGGAATATGTTAACAACATATCGAAGGGCAAAGGACTGATCTCGGGCAACAGGAGAAGGCAAAGTCAGCTGTGAATACTACTCGGTAAGTACTTGATCTTAAATATTAGTGGGACTCCTCCTGTTTAGTATTTAGCCACACACCATTTAACAGTGGAGCTTCAGTGCCTTATAGCTGTAATGCTAAACTGACAAATGTTTCAGCAAACAGTGTTAAATACGATTTATACCTGTCAGGTTTTGTCATTTTACAGCAAATGGATGAAATATTTGGTGGCTCTGGTGTGGGGTGTGCTTCACCAGACAGCATTATCTCCACACCACTATTCCCTGGTCAAAGTGCTTCTCAAGAAAAGTCCTGCCAACAACCACTTGATAGGGAGGAACAGCCTGGTCCTTCAAACAGACCAACTGGACCCAAAACATGCAAAAAAGTCTCATTCCACGACACTTATAAGGTTCATGCTGAGCGGCGGACAGCTGCAATCGAATCTCTCGTACGGCCAGAATTGGCAAGATGGAGGAGACTAAAAGAGAGGAGAAGAAGAAGAGGATATGAGGAAAAAAATTATAACTTGCATGGGACAAATATTGACAGAACTAAAAGACATTAGCAAGCAGCAAAAGGAAATGTTAAAGTTGCTAAAACAAAGCACTACGAAATTAAAAAATGTAACAAATGTAAAAAATGTGTCATATCTGTCTTTTTGATGCAACATCAAGACTTAAAACTCTGCAAAGGGAGCAGTGGTTGGCTGCAGAAGTCTTGATGATGTTGAGGCACTTCAGTTAAAACCTAAACTTAATGTCTTATCAAATATTTAAAGGAGGTATTTAAATTCCATTATATATGTACCATTTAACCTGAGGTGCCCCACATCACCCTGTGGCATACTGCACACCAGCTCACAAAAATGTGTTGAGGAAAAAAACACTGGAAAAAAAAATTAGATGTTCAAATGTGAGCACAAATCATGTCTCTGTAGTGAGACGCATCTGGGTTGTTGGGCTGTGGTTGGTGCGGATCTTCACTGTCTCCAAGTAGGTGAAGATCCTCGTCATCCTCGTGAAGTTGGTCACCTGAGTCCAAACAAATATTGCGCAGAATGCAGCCTGCTGCAACTGCTGAACTGATGTCTGACACTTTTTTCATATGAAGACACCGTAGCCTCCTAAACTTGGCCTTCAGAAGACCAAAAGCATGCTCAATGACCACATGAGCCGAATTAAGCTTTTTGTTGAAGTGCTTTTGTTTGGAAGTTAGGCGACCATTGTCCCTGTAAGGCTTCATAAGCTGCATCATCAGGGGATAGGCTGAATCGCCAATAATATGCATTGCCTCAGGGACCAGGGCCTGGGGATTTTCTTCGAGCAGTCGTGCAACGTCTGTGTTGCGAAATGCTCTAGAATCGTGCCAGCTACCAGGGTGACCAACATTAATGTGGCAGAAGCGACATTAATGTTGACTGTCACAGAAACCAGTTAAGATGACGGAGTAAAAATGTTTTCTATTGTAATAAGCGATGGGATGTTTGCACTGGGGTTTTAGAATTGGAATGTGACATCCATCAACTGCACACACTGTATTTGGAAAGCCGGCTGTTTGAAAACGTATCTGAGTTTCGTGAAGGGCTTCCCCTCTAGGCCATGAAATGTGATGGGACAGATGTTTATTAACCAGGGAACAAAAATGATGGAGATGTATTGAAATTGTGGACTTTGACACATTAAATCTGTCTGCCACACCCCGATATGACTCCTGATTAGACAGAGTCCAGAGACAGGCAAGAAAACTGTTGGACACTAGTAATTTGTTTTGTTGTTTGTTCATGTGGTAGGGTCCCAGTGTGGTCAAAAGGTCCTGGTTAGCAAAGAGGAGAAAGTGGTAAAACTTACATGCAAACGTCAGTGATACCTTGGCTTTAAAATGCTTTGGATAAGCCCACCTCAACTTGTCCTCTGGATAGTCTGAAATGACTTTTAAAGTCTGTGACATTAGACAGCGGGACCACCTCCTCAACAAAACCTGGGATTTTTGGAGCCAACCTGAGGGAAGAATAAGGCAGGTTATACTTTGTCTCAGTGAGTCATTGAGCTTGGAAATATCAAAAAATTAAAGCTGTGTATCTCCACAGTGTTGTTTTTAATAATATGAAAGTAAAGAATTACAATTAGAATCCATAAACTGCACTAGATTAAATGAAATATAACAGTGGAAATATGGTGTAGTTTATTTTAAACATTAACATGAATCAAACTACCTTCTCCATTCAAGCCCATCTTCGTGTAATAGAAGGGGGATCTCCTCAGCTTCGGCTTCGTCCGCGATCAAAAAAGCATATACGATTTCCTCTGCCATGCTTATCCTACATCTCTCTGCAAACTACGAGTAGCCTGCGGATCTGACAGGATGTAAACACTTATGTAACTTCCTGCAGCCTGTTTCTGTGAAAGTTGCTGAAAACTGTCCAACTCGACTGCAGCTTGCTGTCGCCACCCCCTGCTGCTGCTGCTGCCTGGTCTTGTCCACTTTCCAGGCGAGGCGCAGTTCATCTCAAACGAGCCTACTGACTCAGTGGAGGTTTGACTGTGCAGGTCATTCCAGGGAGCTAATTGGTTCCAAATGGCTTGTGATTTCGGGCTTCCTCCTCTTCCTGTGGGCTCTCCTTTCTTTGCACCAGACATACTAGCAGTGATGAACAAATAAAGAATTACATCTGAGTCTGCAGCTCCCATCAGGAAGATGTTTTGGACACAACCATACAAGCTTTGCATTATTGGTAGCTGGACTGAAGACCATAACCTCCAATAACACAATAAGAAGAGAAACAATGAAATCAGATTGAAGAGGCTTCATGTGACTCACATTCACTCACTTATAGTCTCACTGAGGAGTTTATTCACTGAGCCCAGTGAATGAAAGGTGACCACCGCTCTTCAGCTGCTCCTGGTCTCCTCCGTCCTTCTCATCTGCTCCGTATCTTCTATGTTGTCATCCCAGATGCAGAGCTTCAAGTCTTCCATTGTGGGTTTACACTGGGAAGTAGACGGTGTGTGTGTAAAGACAGAAAGTGGAAAACAGAGTGAATATTATTAGTGTTTGTTATGAACAACAATTCAAATAACTGACATATTTGTTAATATTATGTCTGAATGTTAACGTCAGTCTGGTGGAACCGTCTACATAACGATGGTGATACATACAAAAACTAGAGCAAGAAAATTAAACACAGCTTGGGAACGAGAAAAGAGTCTTACTGAGAGCAGGGAGGCAACGAATTAGGAGCAGAGGTCTACAGGTACTACTCGGAAAATTAGAATATCCTGAAAAAGTGCATGCATTTCTGTAACTAAACTTTAAAGGTGAAATGTACATATTATATAGACAAATAGTATGTGAATCAATATATTTCAAGCTTTTATTTGTTTTGATTTTGCTGATTAGGACTTGCAGCTTCAGAAAACCTCAAATTCAAAAACTCAGAAAATTTGAATATTGCTTGAAATCATAATCATAATCATAATCAGCAAAATTACAACAAAAAATGCTTGAGATATCTCACTTTGCATGTAATGGGTTTATAAAATGTATTGGTTTCACCTTTTATGTTTGATTGCCTGAATAAAACAACTTTTACACGATATTCTAATTTTCCGAGTAGTACCTGTAATGAAGGTGCCAGTGGGTCGACTGCAACTGTTGCTGCTCCTACAATGTCTACAGCATCACTCTATACATAATTTGGTAATAGATTAATTTAAGCAACAGGACCCTGTTGGGAGCCGAAAGAGCTGGCTCTTTTTAGTAAGCCGAGCCAAAAGAACCGACTTTCTGGAAAGAGACGGAATTCCCATCACTAAAGCATTCACGCTGAGTCACACAGGGATTAGGACCTACCCCTTTTACCATCTGGGAGGGAACTACAATGCTGTTTTGAGGGGAATGATTCTGATTTAACTGATGCAGAGCGTGTTCTAAAGGAAAGAAATACAGGTACTACTCAGAAAATTAGAATATCCTGAAAAAGTGCATGCATTTCTGTAACTCAACTTTAAAGGTGAAATGTGCATATTATATAGACAAATAGTATGCGAATCAATACATTTCAAGTTTTTATTTGTTTTGACTTTGCTGATTAGGAAATCATAATCATAATCATAATCAGCAAAATTACAACAAAAAATGCTTGAGATATCTCACCTTGCATGTAATGAGTCTATATTCTAATTTTCCGAGTAGTACCTGTAGTTCAGTTCAGCAGGTTCCCTTGCTTGTCTTTTCTCCTCTAATGGCACTGATGGATAGACAGATCGCATGTGCCTGTGCAAGTTGTTTGTGGAGCCTGCTCGGTGTGAAATGTTTGCAGAGTCTACACTCTGCCTTTGTACTGTCGATCACGTTAAAATGTGTCCAACCTTTACTCCATTTTCTGTCACTCATTTTCCTCACCTTCCCAGCGTGTAGTCTGTCTCTGCAACGTTCTCTCTCGTCTCCCTCCCTCCTGTTCCTGTGCGCACTGTGCTGTGTGTGTGAGTATCCCCTCCCACTTCTAACACACAGATGCCACCACACATCTGAGCATCTGACCGTGGCTGAACGTGCAGCTTTAACAGAAAAAAATGTGAGAAAAAAACAAATTGGCTCCCAACCAGAAGCCGGCTCCCATCACTCACTTCAAAGAGCCAGCTCTAAGAGCCGGATTGCTTGCGACCGACCCATCACTAGAACGCTTCAATAATTTGGAAATAAGACACATGGTGAATGTTCCTCAGCCAGAAAAGCCTATCTAATTATGCAGCGTTCTACTCCAAAGTCATGGAAAGCTTTTATGACGTCATTGAAAGAGCTGTCTCAGAGGCCAAGCAAGGTCGCCATACACTCACTGATAGCCAGGCCATACATCTAGGGGCAGAGTGACAGCGTCTCGCAGGCCTGAATGATCAGATGCCAGAGACCTTCAGCGACGTTCACAAATTTGAAACGAAAAAAAAAAAACCCATAAGATTGTGGTGTTTTGCAGAAATGGGGAGAATAGAGCCTCTCTATATATGAGACAATCTTTCCTAAACCTGCTAAGGCTCTGTTTCTATTTTTATTCCAAAACCACTACTACAGTGTAAAATTTTTTACGATTTTTTTACGCTAAAAGTCTGTGATTACGGCTTTAAAGTTTACGTTGATCTCAATAAACACAGATGTAAAGGCTTCTGCCATGTCTGTCAAAATGCATATGCATCCTTGAAAAGTCTGCCCTGTGTCGGATGCATCTCTCCCCATCTTGTCTGACCAGGCCCAGAGAGCCTAAATTAAGGCCCGTGGCCAACATGTACACTAGTACCTACGATTTGATAAGTGCCAGAAGTGTAAGAAAAATTGCTATGTGGCCATGTGCAAAAAGGACCAGAAAAATCACCAATGTGTTCCACCCAAATGCCGCATCTGTGGATAAGCACAGCCTTTAGGCACAGACGTGTTCGACGGAGATCATCGCTGCTACATACAGCCCTGCCTCCTGACCACAGAGCACAATAAGAAACTGATTCTCTATAATTATGCAACATTTTTCAACAATGCCAACATGTATGTCCCCTTTTGTCTGTACCAAAACCTTGAAAGGCCTAGAATGGTCATCCTACAGTCTAAATTGCATCAGAGACTTTCTGCTAAAGTACAGGAGACCTCTGTACTGGGGAACTACGTTCATAGCCCACAATTCCAAGGGATTTGACAGTTACTTAATTCTCAACTGCATGATAGGGATGAGTCTAAAGTTCTCTGTATAGACAACCCTGATTATAGACTGAAATTCATGGACTCCTTGTCTTTCCTCACCATGCATCTCAGCGCTATGCCTAAAGCATTTCAGCAACCAAACCAAGGGTCATTTTCCCCCTCTTTTTAGCTCAGAGAAGCATCTCGGCTACAAAGAGCCTTACCCTGAGCCCCTTTATTAAGGCACAGTCTGAGCAAGCAGAAAGAATTTTTTAACTGGTACAGAGAAGCCGCCCAAGGCAGCTTTAACTTTGAGGAGGAAGCTCGGCATTATGGTCGAAATGACGTTGAGATTGTTCGTGAGGGTTGCACCATTGCTTCAACCTGCATGAAAGTGTTTGTCACCAATTTCCTGACTCCTAATACCTTAGCCATACCTTCCCCCAACGGCTACAGATGCCAGTGCAAAAAGGACGTCTCCATCCAGTGGTTGGAATGGGAGGTGTTCAGCAGAAACATATTTATCCACATGACACCTGCCCTCTGACAGGCACTAGCTTTGAGGAGCTGCATGCTGCTAGCGAGGAGAAATTGGAGACTTTAAGGTCTGTTTACGGCCTCTGCACCATCATCATAAGAGAACACGATTGGACAGAGATGACCAAAAATTTTAAAAAAAGATGAAAAAATACATTATGTTGACATCACTTCCCTGTATCCATACATGAACTGCAGCTTCCCTTACCCACTAGGACACCCTAACATCATCTACAGAGACTCTGACAAGCCTCAAAAGTACTTTGGCCTCATTAAGGCCGTAGTGTACCCGCCTTGCAAACTCTATTTCCCCGTTTTACCCCACTAAACATTGCGTGGTAAATTAGTGTTTACCCTCTGCCGCACCTGCACTGAAATCAATTATCAGGACGGTCTCTGCCGACATGATGACGAGGCCAGAGTGCTGATGGGGGTCTGGGTAAGCGTTGAACTAAACAAAGCCCTCAATAGACTACAGACTCACAGAGGTGTGGCACTTTGAGAACCAGAGCAGTTCCATCAACTACACGCACACTGTTCTAAAAGGTAAATAGGAAGACTCAGGCTATCCATCTGAGGCTAGGGATCGAGAAAGCAGGGAAAAGTACATCAGGGACTATGAGACCCATCAGGGCATTCGCTTAGACCCTGACAAAATTCAGGTCAATTTCTCATTCATATGATGGTTTCAATGCAATACGTCAAGTACTTTAATTTTATTAACGACAAAACAGCCATGGTTCAGAAAGATTACAACAAATGTTGCGTCGTACCTCCTAGCAGAGTCAACATTTTCATAGCCGCCTTCACCACCACGTATGCACGACTAACCACATACGGTTATCTGGAACGGCTGCAAGAAAGAGTCCTTTATAACAGCGGTCCCCAACCTTTTTTGCGCCACGGACCGGTTTCATGTAAAACAATATTTTCATGGACCTGCATAGAAACAAATAAAAACCAAGTGCATAAAAATACAACTCACCATTGCACTGAATTAGTGGGAGCCCTGAGCTTCAACAAGCCGGTCGCATCTGAGGGTAATGGGAGACAATGACACAAGTGTGTTCCTTATGTTTATTTTTTCAAAATAAAACATTTTTCAGACTCTGATAATCAATAAAATATTTTTTTATCTTTTTCTGAGCGGCCCGGCACCAAATGACCCATGGACCAGTAGCGGTCCGTGGCCCGGTGGTTGGGGACCACTGCTTTTATAAGGACACCGACAGCCTGGTGTATGTAATAAAAGAATTGGGGGATTACCTAGGTCAGCTGATAGATGAGCTGGGGGGTGACAGCATTCAGGAATTTGTTTCGGCCGGTCCCAAGAGTTACGTCTACCAAACCAGAGACAAGAAACAAGTAGTGATATGTGCCAAAGGCATCTCACAGACCAAGGAATGCTGTGATCTGGTCAACTTCAACAGCGTTAGAGAGCTGGTGGAGGGTTTCTTTAACAACTCTAAGGCAGAGGAAGAGAGCATGATCGAGCTTCCTCAGCACAACATAAAGCATGATAAAAGGATAAACACAGCCGCACCATTAGTCTGCAACTATCTGGTGTTGTTTAACAACAATTGTGACAAATTACAGATTAGCGCTTAAAAAGGAACGCGCCCTTATTCAAAGCTCTGTAGTACTCCACACCCCAGAAATGTAAAGGCATTCTCACCCACAGTTCTTCCAACTTTCTCCAAGCTCTATGTGAGGTGGCTTAAAACCTTTTGAAAGGAAACATACCACTGTCTCCCCATCAATACAAAACTTTAAAAAAGAGGTGAAAAATTATCAGACTGCTGGCTAATTAAAAAAAATAGCTTGACATTCAAACATCAGACTTTGATGGCAGTCAGGCAGCTTCATTCTGCCCTTGCTGTCAGCTGCCATGCCTGTCCTCAGGCAGCTTTTGCTTTTGTGGAGTAGTATTTAGCAGGTTTTAGTAGGAAATCAGTTAAACCGCTTGACTCAGCTGGAGTCTTCAATCGGACAGATGGCTGATGTTGCAAAGATGCCTTGATCAAGCAAATCTTTTGCTTCCCTATAAAAAGAAACCCCAGAGCCGCACCCAGAGGTTGGAGTTTTTTAAATCCCCTAGCAGAACTTATGCCAGCTGACAAAGACAATAAACGCAGTGTTGGCCACACACAGCAGAGAGTGGGTGTTGAAGCTGCATGCCATGGTAAAAAATATTCTTTATCCCACGTTGATTTTCCAAAAACTGTAAAATGCTTGAGGGGTAATAAGGAAAATCAGGAGGGAACCTGTAAGAGTCAAAAAGGGTGTCTTTACCTCTTCCAACGTCAGAGCTAGCCAGTGTTCTCCAGGTCGATGTCGTTCATGTGTATTTACAATAAAATAAGCAGGATGGCTGAAGGAGCGGTTCAGTAAAGGTAGCTGATCTCAGGCCCACACGCCACAAAATACATCTCCCAGCGACGATGCAGCAGACTTTCCAGCTGATTGTTATTCTTTTTTTTTTAAAGTAGTCCACCAGTACCTGACGTTTGGAATCAATCTCCAAAATAGACTCGTAACAGGCGTACACTATGAGAGTGGTGGTATGTGGTATGGGATGTCTGAATCTCATTTTCAGTCTTAAAGACCCGTTGGAGACCAGAGACAAGACGTCGCTGTCCCCTCCAGGGTTAAGATTAAAGACAAACAAGGAGTATCCCTGCTCAAATTCTTCCCTGCTGATGCTCAGAGGTAAATCTTTCAGGTGTCTTCCTATAGCGATGAACATATTAAAACTCTCTCACTGAAAGTCCTTGGTTAAATTGGAGCTGAAAAGCCAGGGGCATCATTGGCCAGGTTGGAGCAAGGTGTCGTTCAGGTCCAAATACTTTTCCCCATCTCCGGGGATAAAAAAATTCAGTGGGCCCGTTGTCAGTTATGGCCAAGAGTGGCAGGGCTTCTGTGTAGAGCTTTTCATCTATAGACAGCTGGGTCATGGGAGCTGAAAATAAATGCAGCTCTGCCATAGTGCACTCGGCTGATTTTTGATGTAAAAGAGACATCTTTTATTTACCTCTTTTAAAAACAAAAAACTAAACGACAACAACAAAAAAGAAAAAAAAAATAACCCCAGAGCTCCGGGCACCGTTCCATCCTCTGCTCGGTCTTGTAGCAACAGATTTTTTCTTCCCAACGCGTCTGCGTTATTTAGCCGCCCCCACAACATGCTGCCCCAGGGGTCTCTTCCTTGGTCTTCTGGCCATAATACCTCCTGAACCATAATACCTCCGGATCCTTCTTGGGATCCCTGGTCAGATGCATCGCTTATTTTACTGACTGCATGGCTTATCACATCGGAGGCAATATTTTTTGCGGCCAACTTTTTACTTTACCAGAGACGATACAAAACGAAACAATTTTGAAAATATAGATCCTATACCTCGTCCGTACATAAGTCTCACTATAGTCTTCCCAAAAGTAAAATTTATAGATGCAGATTTAATCTCAATGTGAATGTTTTCAGTGTGTTTCTTGGCCACAGGTAAATAGTAGGTGGGGTTAAAATGCTGTGTCACCATGTCACCAAAAGTCCCCTTTATGTCTACGGTTTTCAAGAGTGGAGCGTAAGCATCACCTACGAGCTGCGGTTGTACTACGTCGGTATAGCAATAGAGGTGGTAAAACCCTGCCTTTATATCCACTGGGTAGGGGGCCTTCCTCTTGGTAAAGTCGACCCATTCTCCCGGTTTAATGCACAACATGTGAGCCAGGGGAGGGTAAAAGCGCAGTTGATACTGTCCTCCCCTCTGGCATTTGAACCTCTTTTGAACGTTGCTAAACTGTAGAAAAATATCAGAGTCGACTTTTCTGAGAAAGGTGTTCACCTCTAACATGAGAGTATTCAGGTGGGTTGATAACTCCCTCTGACCTTCTGGCGCTTGACCTTGGTCTCTGTCTCTGTCCCTTGGGGTTTTCTTCTCCACTCAAAATAGCCGGACTCTGAAATCTCTGTTAAGGCGACCTGCCACTGTCCTTTGAGGTCAATATGCTGGGCTAAATCCACATGGTAACTGGAACTTGTGTTATTTTTAAATACATTGAGGTAGGCGTTAGAGGGCAGGGTGATGTAAAACCCCTCGTTGGAGATTGGATTCATGTTGAGAATGAACTCTATCCTAAGTCATTAATGCTTTTATATATCTTTCAGCTCACTAACCCTATTCCAGCAGTTAAACTTGGGCCAGTTTTTCCAACGCTTGTTTCTCACCCTGGACGGTATGACATTTAAAATTTAAAACGGTCTGGTATGTGGTCATACTGTAAACATATTTTTTTGTCAAATGCTCCTCTTAACACACACACACACACACACACACACACACACATATATATATATATATATATATCGTCCATTGTGAGAGAGACCCAAGGTGTAGGCTGTGCAAAGAGGCCCCAGAAACAGTCCAGCACATAACGGCAGGATGTAAGATGCTGGCAGGAAAAGCATACGTGGAACGCCATAACCAGGTGGCCGGCATAGTGTACAGAAACATCTGTGCAGAGTTTGGGCTGGAAGTCCCCAGATCCAAGTGGGAAACACCTCCAAAGGTGATAGAGAATGAGCGCGCAAAGATCCTGTGGGACTTCCAGGTACAGACTGATAAGATGGTAATGGCTAACCAACCGGACATTGTAGTGGTGGACAAGACCCAGAGGAAAGCCGTTGTGGTGGACATCGCAATCCCAAGCGATGGTAACATCAGGAAGAAGGAACATGAGAAGCTAGAGAAATACCAAGGCCTGAAGGAAAAACTGGAGAAAGCCTGGCAGGTAAAAACATCAGTGGTGCCTGTGGTGATCGGGGCACTCGGAGCGGTGACCCCCAAACTGGAGCAGTGGCTACAACAGATCCCAGGAAAGACAACAGACATCTCAATCCAGAAAAGCGCAATACTAGGGACATGTAAGATACTGCGCAGAACCCTCAAGCTCCCAGGCCTCTGGTAGAGGACCCGAACTTGCAGAGGAGGAACCGCCCACGGAGGGCGAGATGGGAATTTTTTTTTTTATATATATATAGTCAGATCCCGAGATACCTCTAAGCAGAGGTACAGGACCAGCTCTCAATTTCAAAGGGTTAAATCCTCAATCTCTCAACACTAAGGTTTCGTACAGAAAATCAAGGATTGTAGCTGGTGTAGGGGACTCGCTTAGCTTCTCACTACCTTCATCCGAGCGTCTACCCTGCTTCCTCTGAGACAATGTCAGTCTGACTAGCCCTAGAGACTAACCTTGCCCCAGCCACGCCCGTTCATGGCAGCTCCCCCTATTTGAATCCGGGCTCTTGTTACTACAGCTAGGATATGATTTAGTGGCCTGGATTATCGGCCCCAAGGGTCAGTTTATACTCATTGACTAGAGAAACCTATAAGAACTAATAAGATGGAATTCACACTCCCCTTTTCAACCTTACTCCTACTCATAATAATTCAATGTCCAGAATTTTGATGTCTTTAACTGCATTATATCATGTTTATTCAACAACTTTAGCAAGGGCAAGCAACAGCTGTAATCATCAATCACTCTTAATAAGACATTAAAAATATCAAATAAGTGACTTTCAACCTTATTTGACTATATGTGTGTATATATACTGACGAGATCTCCTGGTTTGAAATTCATCTTTAACCTACCCCATACTCTGAGAGGAAATGTACTGTACAGGTTTTGAAACACTTGGAAGGTGTTTTTAGAAGTCACCTGCATATGCGCCATTTAATAGCTGTAAAGTATCCCCACATTCTAGTCTTTAAGGTACGGTTGAATCTTTTAATCACAGAGGCTTTCAGATTGTTGGCTGTGGAAAAATGGACTGTCTTGTTAATTCGTTACCGGCATCCGTTTGTAGCTTTTCTGGGGTTTGGCTGTCTTTAAAGATGGATTCAAAAGCCCTCAGGTAGTGGCCTATCACAAAGGTCAGCTTGAAATTGATTCAGAGGCCTAGGGTTGTGGGTAAAATGTGTTCTGGCCGCTGTATTTAATGTATATGCATCCTGCTCTGCTAAAAAATCTTCAACGCTTTCCACCACCACTTTCTCATCTGTTTCATCTTGCATAGCGCGCCTCAACCTCTCCACTCCCCCAAAGCTACCCAGATGGGCTGGGCTGGCTCAGAATACACTCTTTTCATTTGCTGTTTCTCAGCCATTCTGTGACCTCTGTTTCTATCAGACAAACTGAAATAAAACAGGGTGGTGACGCTTCTTTATATCTTGAATAAAGAAATCATTTTCAGTCAGAAATATGATTCTACAAAGCATGTTTTATAAAAAGTATAACGTATTGTTTATAAAAAAAATAGCTATAAAGCGTGTTTCATAAAACGTTTAAAGGCAAAATAAGAAGAACATCTTATTATCCATAACGCTTGGTCTAAAATGGAACTGCCTAGAGTATGGTAAATAATATAGGGTAATCTCTCCTCTAAAATATTCACAGACAAGATGTTTTGCAGAAGATGACCTGCTACATCAACAAACAAGGCGTATAGACTCAACAAGTAGTAAACTCTTACATCAGAAGAGGTTTTAGTCCATTCTATCCCAATTTTTTCAAAGGTTTCTGACAAACATGGTTCACTCTGATGTATGGTGTGTTGTACAATCAGTTCCCAAGGTGTATGTGTTGAATGAGACCTTATTTTATCCAAAATATTTTTCAATCATTGCATTTCTACGTCATGGTCATTGTCAAGTCCATTTTTTATAGCTCTGTCTAAAAGCTCAATTAACCGACAGATGATGATGTGGTTCTCTATGCACTTTACGCAATTTTCTCCAGTCCAAGGCTGAGTGGATGACCTGGGATGCTGCTGTTGGTGTTGGGGTAAGACAGGCGAGTCCTCAAACCCTTGCTTGTTGGGCATGGTTAGGATCCTAAAAGCACAGAATTTTTTTCACCAATAACATGACCAACCAATTGCGACAGCTGTGAAAAAGAGCACTGAATCTTGCATTTACTTCCTCAAATTTTTCTAACCAAGCGGCTAGTGGCAAGGATAATAAAGTCTGAAATACACCGCAATCAGAGTTAAAACACCCCAAGACATGTCCTCGGCAGCTTCCTTTTCCCCCGAAGGGATCTGAATGCTGGCACACAAGAACCAGCGGCCGGCTGGTGACGATTTAGATTGCCATGTAACCCTGAAGCCGCTTTTTTTCTTGTGTTTTACAGTAGAGTCTGTCCTTTCCTGCTGCAGATTTCATTTGCTTAGCTGGACAAGGTGCAGATTCTGCATCTTCATCCTCGTTGTTGTAGACATGATGAGCTATTGACTGTCTCAGCACCCCCAATCATTGGAGGTTAGTGACATCAGGCTGGTGGTCAGTCCCCACGTCTCATTTTCATCCAGTTGGTACAAAGGGAGCTCACCTGCTGCATACTTGGACAGATAACCCCAGGATCCAGATCATCCATAGGGTTTCAAAGACCATTTCTCCTGTAGAGGCACCGGCACAGGGCCCTGTTTCTGCAGAGCTGTCAACCAAAGTTGGGGTGCTGGCGGGGGCTTTTGCAGACATGATTAATTTTTATTATCCCTTGTAGTGGTAGTGGTGGTAGAAGTGGTGGGTGACTTGTGGCTGGGCATAAATACATATATATTTTAAGAATTCACCGCCCCTCTTCTTTTATTGGCTTTGGTTTGTTCATTTCATTGTTTCATTGGCTTCCCCAGTATCACCAGTCAGTCCTTTTTATTTTTCTCCCCCCGCCAGGCCTGAAATCAGACATTTTGGTCAGCCATCCTGTTTGTTTTTTCCCACCAACAAGGCAGAAAATCTGGTGTCTGGTCACCAAACATTTTTCATACCACATAGAGAGTTAAACACGATGAACGGACATACCCTGGTATAAAGACAATAAAGACACTCTTCTCCCTGATCCTCTCTCTCTAGCTGCATGCATCTGCACTTTGCTGACTTGTGCGCCCTGGACCCCACAAAGACTCTCACAGATCAACCTGCAGTGTATGAATGAAGACTCTGGTTACCACCACAAAGGGCCACGGCTGCATCTCTCTCTGTCTCTACACGTGCCTGCATGTGTGTTTGATGTCTAAATTGAATAGTGAGTGAATACTTTAATGATCCCTTTCTTTGCCAAATTAAAGTTTATATATAGAGGATACCTCCATTGTCACAGCAGTCAGACAAACCAAATCACAAGACACAAACACACCAGGGCGTGAAGAAACATTTTCAAGATGGATAGGAGTGGGCAAAAAAAAACCTGCAAAAAAGGCAGGAATAGGTGCATAACAAACAACATTCATAGAGGCAATGTGTTAGAAAAATTTTGAATAACAATCAGTGAGACAAGAGCAATAAGGTTAAGAGCATTTCATTTGGACTTGCTGCTCTTGCGGAGGGGAACAAACAGAGAACCACAGTATAGAGTTGTTCAAAGAACTTCTCTGCTCACACAGCCTTTATACACTTCAGTTACACAAGCATCACATGTCAGATACACATGCATCAGGAATCAGATGTCATCCTATCTTTATTGTTATAATTTCATGCCTCTGCCTGCTTAGTCTAACCACAACGTTTTTGCAGCATTAGTGACATTGACCTTGACGAAGGAATCCTTCCATTTTGTCTTCAGAATTCCCATCCATTGGCACCTGTACTGTCAGTCCTTGATTAACAGTCACACTCGTTAGGCCTAGCATATCATAAAGGTGTAAAAAAGGATTAACTGCAAATACACATGGAAACACATATATATTTTTTAGGGATTAACTTAAACACTAGGAATTTCTAAGACCACAGAAGAGTACATAAATTTCTTTAATCAAATGAAAGTATATACATTTTCTAACACAGTGCCTTTCTCAAAATTCCTGGCTTACATTGGCAGAACAGGCCGGACATGGTGGCTGGGGTAACTCGGGCGGCTGTGGCTCCCGGAGAGCCGCACACAGGTGTTGCACCTGAAACACCACAGGTGGCTGTGGAACCTGAAGGAGACCAGGTAAATGTGGCTCCTGAAGAACCACAGGTAGATGTTGCACCTGAGAAAAGGCCTCAGCCAGTCAACCCTTGGCTGAAATCAGGTGGAAACGACCTCCGGGGGGAAATGAGAACATCTATTGCCAAGACCAGAATGAGGCAAAGTATCCCCAGCTAAAGAAAGAACAGCCAGCGCGTGGTACAAACAGATTTCAAACCCAGTGTCAGCAGCTGAAGTTCCGGAGCCTGATATGGTACCTGAAGAACCACAGCCAGCTGAGGCACCTGAGGAATTACAGTCGGCTGTGGCTCCTGAAGAACCACAGCCAAGCTGAGGCACCCGAGGAACCAAAGACATCTGTTGGATCAAATATGCCACAGGCTATCATGGCAACAGGAGAACCACAGCAGGTGCCTTTGTTCTCTGAGTTGGAGCACCCAAAGGAAACGCTTCCAACTCAGACTACATGATCTTCAGGACAGGGTAAAAAAATAAAGAAAAAAAGGAAGGGACATACAATTATGCTTAAATATCCTCTGGGGCAGTTCCTTTAATAAAATGATGAAAAACAAAGCCTGATGTGTCTGCAGACTCAAAAGTTAAAATGGAGGAGAATGTGAAACCCAAAGAGTCTGAGGAGTCAGCAATGGTTATGGAAGAACAAACATCTGACCTCACCCATAACCTGGAACAGACTGAACCTCGGGGGACCATGGAACCACAGCCTGACATAACACCTGAGCAACTACAGGTAGCTGTGGCCTCTGAGGACAGTGACATAAGCCCTAAAGACATGTAGGGAACTGTGCCCCCCAAGGAACAAATGGATGTGACTGTGATCCCCTTGGATCCACATGTGGCTGTGGCCCACCAAGAACCACAGTTGGCTGCAGACCACAAAGAACCACTGGTGGCTGCAGACCACAAAGAACCACTGGTGGCTGTTACACCTGAAGAACCACAGCCTAACGTGCCACCAGAAGAGCCACAGCCTGCTGACCAGGCCACACAGATCAAAGGCCTCAACAAGGGATGAGATAAGGCCTCGTCCCAGAACATCCAGAAACAATTTTGAGATGAAGACAGGTGGAAAACAACAAGTTAAAAAATACAGAACAAAGTGTTATACAAACAGTGCCTTTAAGAAAAATCCTGGGGTCTATACACAGAACAAGCCTGCATTGTCTGCAGACAGATGTGGTGAAAAGAAAACCACAAAGGGTTCCAAAGCCAATGCCAGCAACTGAGGCACTGGAGCCTGACATGAGCTACCTGTGGACCTGGAGGTTCCAAACACAGCTGCTGTGTTGGAAGCACCACAAGAAAGTGGTGGGGCAGAAGAACCACAGCAGGTGCCTTTGTTCACTGAGGCGGAAAACCACAACAGGTCGCTCCCAACTCAGTTAACTGTGCCATCTGAGGAAGTCCCTAAGGAACTGATGAAGGTAGCTGTGACACCCAGCGAGCCACTGCCTCATGTACCAGCAGTAGAATCACTGGTAACTGTGACTCCTGAGGAAGCACAGGTAGCTGTTGTCTCCAAAGAACTCGTGGAGGTAGCTGTGATCCCTAAAGAGCCACAGTCTGAAGTACCACCCGAAGAACCACTGGTAACTGTGGCTCCTGAGGAAGCGCAGATAGCTGTTGACACAGAGGAACCAATGGAGGCCGATCTGACCCCCCTAGGACCCCAGGTGGGACTTGACCCCGAGGAACCAGCGGAGGTTGATCTGACCTGGGCTTAACCAGGTGGCTCTTGACCCCGAGGAACCGATGGAGTATTTTTCTTTCTTTCTTCAGTCCTTGAGCTGATCTACATTTCCTAACTGTGGGATAAATAAAGCATAATCTAATCTCATCTAATCATTTTGGAACCATCTTTTTTATGTTTCCTCTTATACTGTTTTCAGGTGACAAAATGTAGGAACGACCAAAACTTAAAAGTTGCTTAGAGGCTGAATTTGGACTTTGAGGCTATTGTGTGACACGCTACCAAAAACCAATCGCTGAGATCCAAAATATGCATCAAATGCTTTCAAGAAAATAATCAATCCAATATCAGGAACAGGAAAACACACTCACTAGAGCGATACATGGCATTCATTCATACATTCAAAGTGTAAAACTGCTAAAACTGCCAAGGATTGTGTAGAAATGCATAGACATGAAAAAATGACCCACTCACCCTCTTCCTCATTCATGCCCATGCAGGTGAACAGGTGACTATATTGGCAATTGAAATATCCACTCCCATATCCCAGTGACCTGAACACACCAAACACCAAGATTGTGCAAAAAGAAGCAAAATTACTGCAGTATAAACCTTCGCACAAAATTTGGATTCACTCATAATTTTCAGTTTATGCAGTGGTGCACTGCAACCTGTTCTAACACGGGATCATTTTAAATGGAAACAACCTAAAACCCCAATTGCATAAGTCTACACACACAGACCAGCTAATACTTTCAACTTTATTTGTAATAAAGAACACATTCCTTCAAATTCTAAGGGAATCTCCTTAGATATTTGATATTTAGCTATAGATATAAGATATTTGAACTCCCCCTATTAGTTTTCACATGTTAGCATTTGATTGGTAGAGTAAAGTTGTGTGAAGGCCTATGGTCACTTCCAAACAGAAGGCCAAGCAGAAAGTATGCCACATGAGCAGACAGCTGTAATTTTCTGCATAGTTCCAACTATAGGGATGGATGAAAACTTGCTATATGCAAGCATTCCATTACAGCCAACCATTCAGCAAACATAACATATTTATGTATTTGATTGCATGAAACTAGCATGGATGGGAGTGGGTGTCCACTTAAAGGTGTGCTCAGATAGAGAACTATGGAAGCTATGGAGCTTCATTTTTGACCCGACAGACTTAGAGACCAGACTAGTTTGTTGTACTGACTATATTAAAAAAAACCTTTTTCAGTCACTTCTTTAGCTGTCATTCCACTTCAAAAACAAGCAAACTTTCTTGTCTAGTTGGTTCCACCTGGTGCCCTCCCTTCCCAGAAAACTTCTATTATGCTGATTGCAGGATTTACTGTTTCATTTGTATTTGTTTTTGAAATACATATTTGTGGCATATTTGCTACAAATTAAACTCATTAAAAACAGCTAAGAATCTTAAAACGTTAACATTACTATATTGATTACTTCTATGTAATTTTATTAATTTTCTATCGGGTCTGGTTGTGTTTCATACAATTATATGTGTGTATGTTGTGACGACCCCTCCTGGACACTAGGTGTCCCTGGATATATACCTCGTTTACCCTGCATTCTCTCTCTCTCTCGCTTTCTCCGGGGGGAGATTCCATCTCCCAGCCCAGCAGGGGATGGTTTTTCATGTGTTCTGGTTTGGCTGTTGGATTTTTGGTTGAAATAAATTAATTATTTTTGGTTGCTACAGCACTTGTCTTCCCCAATTTGTTACAGATGTTGAGCCAGGCTGTAACAAGTGGGGGCTCATCCGGTCCTTGATAATCTTTGTGGCGCACTGGTGATTATGTGGCAAGATGCGCAAGAACTGATTGTGCCTCACTTGTGTTGCTGAGTGCACCATCTGGTTGGTTGGGGGGACATGAGTGTGGCAAGCTGGTTGTTTTGTTGTTGTACGTTGTGTTAAGCAGCTGTTTTGAGAGATGGATGATTTGTCTTGGATTGCTAGGCGGCGTTATTTTGGTGTCTTTGGGGCTCTGGCCCCTGTCAGCCCTGAGCAAATCCTTTTGTAAATTGTTGCTATTCTGTCCCCAGTAGGCTAAAGAGCATCTTCCCTTTGGAGTTCGCTGGGGGGGTTGCTAGAGTGGTGAGAACGTGGCTGGAGCAGTTGTCTCGGGGGCACATCCGCAGCTGCAGGGGGGTTGCCATTTTTGTGGTTGCCTTACCGAGTTGACGGGCTACAGTGCTTAATTACCCACCACAAGTAACACCTGAAGACTAGGGAGGAGCTTAGTTCAACTTTGGACCGGCAGTTAGGGGGACAGGTTACAGTCACCTGGTGGATTTTGCGCTGTGGCTGTATGAGTTCAGGTGCTGCAGGGTTGTATCCAGGTTATGTTGTAAGTGGACTGTTTCATGAACCATGGCTAGTGTGGAGGACTTTTTGAGGTCTCCTTCTGAGGAGTTATTGGACTGCTTTTCAAGGGAGCAGTTGATAAAGGTGGCAGAGCATTTCAGCTTGGACGTGGGTGATAAAAGGATGAAGAAGAACATTAAAGCTATCATTAGAGCCAATTTGTTTGAACAAGGTGTGGTCAGACCCAAGATGCATGCGGTTGGTCCAGGGTTGAACATTTTTGATGCAGCTGATCCATTGGAGGCGGGTTTAACATTTGAACAGAGAAATTGCTCCTATTGCACACAGAAAGGGAAAGACTGGCCATTGAGAAGTTAAAGAGGGAGGCCGAGATTAAAAGACTTGAGATGGAAGAGCAAAGGCTAAATTCAAGTGTTTCCGGAAGTATAAGCTCTACTTCAGGATCTTTTGATGTGGCCAGTAATCTCCGATTGGTTCCTCAGTTTTGTGAGCGTGACCCAGATACATTTTTCTCACTGTTTGAACAGGTAGCTGAGAGCAGAGAGTGGACAGATTCGGCTTGCACCTTACTTTTGCAATGCGTTTTGACAGGAAAAGCTCAGGAAGCCTACTCTGCTCTGACAGTGACTGAAAGTAAAGTATATTCAACAATTAAGGCTACAGTACTGAGGGCTTATGAGTTGGTGCCAGAGGCTTACCGGCAGAAGTTTAGGTCCTGGGAGAAGGCTGGTAGGCAGACACATATGGAGTTTGCCAGGGAGTTAACCACTCATTTTAAGCGGTGGTGTACTTCGCTGGGGGTTCATACTTATGAAGCTTTGTGTGAATTGGTAGTCTTGGAACAGTTCAAAAATTCAATTCCCAGCCATTTTGCTGTATATATTGGTGAACATGCAGTGAAAACTGCTGCAGAGGCTGCTAAACTAGCTGATGAATTTGTGCTAACACACAGGTTTGATCGTGGGCTCTGTGCTCGAAGCTGGATATCAAGCTGATTGCGTTAAGTCTCACACAGCCGTTAAATGGAAGGAGGGTGCAAGTCCTCGCCATAGTAAACCAGACAAGGCCTCACACCGCCGTTTGCAGTTTGATCCAAACAAGGAGTGTAACTACTGTAAAGGGAGGGGACACTGGAAAGCTGAATGTCCTCGTAAGTCTGATGCTAATAGTGACTTCAGGGATATGCAGGTCAAGCCAATTGCATTTTGTACTCCGGTTAGAAATTGTAGTCCTACCATTTCTCCAGATGTTGTTTCTTCCTGTGTTTTTCCTGGGGGACACTTGAAACCTAGATGGCAACCCTGAGCATTCTGATTTCTCAGCAATTGCCTCTGATGGCCACCTGTCTTTAGAGACTGGGATTAAGGTACCAGTAAAAATTCAGAGAGATACTGGGGCTTTCAATTCATTCATTGTTCTGCACTTCCTTTTTCTGAGAGAACAGACACTGGAAAATGCATTTTGATGCGGGGTATGGATTTAAATGTTTTGCCTGTTCCTGAGCATAAAGTCAAACTAAGTTGTGGTTTGGTTCAGGGTGAGGTAGAAATGGGTGTCTCTCCTGCTTTACCAATCCAAGGGGTTGACATCATTCTGGGAAATGACCTGGCTGGTAGTCGTGTGTGGGCTGAGGGTTCACCGTCACCTGTAGTTACATCTTTCCCCTCTGTTGAATTACCTGATGAGAGTGCACGGAGTTTTCCTGATGTTTTCACTGCTCGTGCAGTTACCCGGGCAATGTGCCATAGAGAAGCCGAAACTAAAGATGGGGGAGGTAACAACCAACCAAAGAGAGTGGGACGTTCTTTGTGACTGTTCCTGACTCTCTTTTGTCTATTTTCCGCAGTAATCTGGTAGAAGAGCAATGGACTGATCCTACTCTTAGTGGGTTGTCTGGAAAAAGTGATTTCAAATGTTGATGGGAAGAGTGCTGCTAATGGTTTTGTTGCAGGGTGACTTGTTGGTGAGGAAATGGGTGCCACAATGGGACAACTTTGTGGGGAGTCCTGTTTTCCAGGTTGTGGTTCCATTTTAAATTTCGGGAAGAAGTGGTGAGGACTTCACATGATCAATCGGGGCATTTAGGGGTCCATAAGACATACAACTATCTTAAGTATTTTTTTTTTTTTTGGCCTAGGATGAAGAGGGACATGTCGAGTTACATCCAGACATGTCATTTGTCAGGTGACAGGGAAGCCCAATCAGACCATTAAACCAGCTCCTCTGTTTCCTATTCCAGCAATTGCCCAGCCATTTGAGCATCTCATAATTGACTGTGTTGGTCCCTTACCTCGTTCAAAGTCTGGGAGTAATTATTTGCTCACGGTGATGTGTCAAAGCATACGTTATCCAGCTGCATATCCGTTGCGTGCCATTACTGCAAAGTCTGTGGTTAGGGCACTGACAGTTCATTTCAGTATTTGGCATTCCTAAGGTTATTCAAAATGATCAGGGCTCCAACTTTTCATCACACCTGTTTGCTCAAGTTTTGAAGTAACTCTGGGTGAAGCATAACAGGGCCTCTGCATATCATGCTCAGAGTCAAGGGGCGTTGGAGAGGTTTCACCAAACCCTTAAGTCTCTGTTGCAGGGATACTGTGCTGAATTAAATCAGGACTGGGAAGAAGGGCTGCTGTGGTTGCTGTTAGCTGCCAGGGAAGTGGTATAAGAAAGTACTGGTTTTAGTCCAAATGATCTGGTGTCTGGATATACGGTCCGTGGGCCGCTTTCTTTGTTGTATGACCCAGTGGCACAGTCTGAACCTCCCAAAAATCTGATAATTATGTAAATGGTTTTCGGCATCGTTTATATGTCGCTGGGGAGAGGGCAAAGGGAAAGTTGGCCTCTTCACAGGTAAAGATGAAGTACCTGTATGACCGTAACACTGAAGTTCGCCAGTTCAGGCCAGGTGACCAGGTTCTGGCTATATTGCCCCTTGTTACTTCCCCATTTCAGGCAAGATTTCATGGTCCTTTTACAGTGTTGCGCAAAGTTTCAGAGCAAAATTACCTGTTGGCGACACCAGAGCGTAAAAGGAAAAACTCAACTTTGCCATATTAATCTACTTAAACCTTACCTGAGTAGGACATCACCATCTCCTGAACCAGGAGAAAGGCCCCAACCAGAGATTAATCCTGTGTTAGCTGTAGAGTCAGTAGGAACCCAATTGTCAGTTAACTCATCTGTGCAGGAGAATGATGGGGTGGTCCCGCCTGATGAGTAGATTGCAGGGCCGGTTAAAGAACTCTGAAACCCTGGGTGACTTAAAATCTCTGTTTGGACACTTATCCGAGGAACAGTGCAGTGAGTTGACTGCTCTTGTGCATGACTATCTGTTTGTTTAATGACATTCTGACTAGAACTCATTTGTTAGAACATGACTTTGACATGGGTGATGCGCAGCCGATCCGTCAGCGTTTTTACAGAGTGTCACAGGAAAAATGCAAAGTAATGGAACAAGAAATCAAGTACATGCTTGACAATAACATAGCAGAACCTTCATCTTTGGGCTGGGCCTCTCCGTGTTTGCTTGTGGATAAGGCAGATAAAAGTCCCAGGTTTTGCACAGATTACCGTAAGGTAAACGCAGTAACAAAACCTGATGCTTATCCCCTGCCACGTATGGAGGATTGTGTGGACCAGGTTGGTTCAGCTAAGTTTGCCAGTAAATTTGATTTACTTAAAGGGTATTGGCAAGTTCCACTGACCAAGAGGGCTAAGGAGGTTTCATCTTTTATAACTCCTTTTGGGCTCTTTTCCTACTCTGTAATGAGTTTTGGACTGCGAAATGCACCAGCGACATTTCAACAACTCATGAATATGGTTGTCTGGTCTGGAGGGCTGTGCGGTGTATTTGGATGATGTGATAATTTACAGTAACACCTGGAAGGATCATGTCCACCGCATTAGGGGACTGTTTGGCAGACTACGGGATGCGCGCCTGATGGTGAACTTGGCAAAGTGTTTGTGAAAGCTACCGTTACCTACCTTGGGAAGGTAGTGTGGCAAGGGCAGGTGCGACCACTGCGAGCGAAGGTTACGGCTATTGAGCAGTATCCAGTGCCCACAACTAAGAAAGAGCTCGTGTTTCTTGGGTCTGGTAGGTTACTACCGCGAGTTCTGTAAGAACTTTGCAACTGTGGTAGCTCCTTTAATCTGTTGAAAAAGAGTGAAATATGTCTGGTCAGCCTTATGCCAGCAAGCCTTTGAAAATATTAAAACTGTCCTGTGTTCACCTCCAGTCCTCGTAGCTCCTTGTCTGGACCGTCCGTTCATGCTGCAGGTGGATGCCAGTGATGCAGGTGCTGTACTGTTACAGGCTGATAAGAAGTGTTGAGTGTTGAGCATCCTGTGAGTTTCTTCTCAAAGAAGTTTAACACTTATCAGTTGAACTACTCGGTCATAGAGAAGGAAACTCTTGCACTTGTGTGGACTTTACAGCATTTTGATGTATATGTTGACTCAAGTGTTCCTCTGTTGGTCTTCACAGACCATAATCCCATCACATTTCTCCATTCCTTGTGTTGTCCAAACCGCAGACTGATGCGTTGGTTTTTGTTTTTGCAGTCATACTGTTTGGACATCCGCCACACTAAAGGCTCGGTTAATATGGTGGCTGATGCTTTGTCAAGATCACCTTAATTTGAAATGGTGCTCACTTTTCTGGTTACCTGTCCGGGGCTTACACTGCCACTGTCACTCTTAAATTTGCTTCTCCAGGCGCCAGGGGTTGCTGGGTTGCAGGGCAGAGGTTGGCTGTTTGGTAAGGTCACTCCAGAATTGGTGAGTATAGTTATAAATTCAAGACAAAATTGGTGAAAGCTAGGATGTTTGCATACGTTTATTTAAAGAAGAGAAATTTACTAATGTTTGATTTTCAGTAGTGCCGTCTGGGCTGCCCAACGGGAACCCCTCTTTTGGGGGGGGGGGGGTGACGACCCCTCCTGGACACTAGGTGTCCCTGTTTAGGGTTCTTCTGCAGGTGCTGAATGGAGGGATCGTCTGGGGTATGAGCTACACCTGGGCCCGGTGTGCTCCCCGGATATATACCTCGTTTACCCTGCATTCTCTCTCTCTCTCGCTTACTCCGGGGGGAAGATTCCATCTCCCAGCCCAGCAGGGGATGGCTGACGTTTTTCATGTGTTCTGGTTTGGCTGTTGGATTTTTGGTTGAAATAAATTATTTTTGGTTGCTACAGCACTTGTCTTCCCCAATTTGTTACAGTTGTTGAGCCAGGCTGTAACAATGTATTGAAAGCTGAAGCCGATCACTAATGGAGTGGGACAGCTCTAGTAATTCAGAGCAACACAGACGCTAAGGACCAGGACTAATGTGCTTTTGTTAATCTTTTCACAGGTAAATCATAACCGGAATGAAAGATGGAGGTAACATAAAGTCTGTAAGAGGTTTTAACGTTGAATGTAGTAGTACCCTACTAATTTTGTTTGTTTTAATGTAATAAAATTGTATGTATAGAAACATGACCTGGGTCAGATATTACCAGTGTGAAGTCTGTTATCATTAATAGAGATATACATCGTTTTTCAACGTATACACGCCAACGTGTGTATGGTACCGTAGACTGAGGAACAAATTAATTTTATTTTTTTGTTAATTTTTTTGTTTTAAATAAATGTGTTCAGCTTGTTTAAAATTTAAAGTTTTAATTTAAACCTTGCTATGTCGATATGACTAAACTATAAGGTTAAAAATAGGAGCTATAGAATTGAGTGGGTGGGCTACATATAAAAATCCAGGTTAAGAAGGTGGAAGAGTTCATTTTGGAATAAATAGAAATTAAATCAATATGGCTTATGTTTTTATGTCTCATGTAAAACAGGATATGGTAACGTGTAATAGTTGTTTCTCCAAAAATGAATGTTGTAAAACTTATAAAATGCACTCCCTGCTCTCTGAAACATTTATTAAGGACTAATCATACATTTATTAGACATAGGCTATTTAGACATTCTAAATAGATCTGTAGTTTAAAATTTGGTATAGACACTTACTATGAGGGAATTTCTGGTCTGGGTCAAAATTGACCCTGACTATACTATGAAGGCATTAAATATGAACACAGTATGTGTCACGGCTGGGCTTTGGGGTGAGCTGGACCCAGACGCAGGCAGGCACAGGGATGCACAAAGATCTTGCAGAAAAAGTTTATTAAAGGCTTACACGTGGGGTCAAAAACCAAAAAAACCAGAAATCCAAAATCTCTTTGACTATGACTATGAAAACTTGGCAAAACATGGGGTCTAACAAAACTCATCTACAACTAATGCAACGACCAGGACAAAGGCAAATGGCAAAACTTAAATAGGTAGGGGAGGGCAACAAAACGAGGGACAGGTGAAATCAATAGGCCAATCAAAGGTAAAGAAACAAGCAGACTACACACACCAGGGAGACGACTCTTCAAAATAAAACATGAAACAACTCAAAACCATGACAGAACTCAAAACCATGACAGTATGTAAGGGTTAAAAGAAGTTCATTAAAGATAAATGTTTAAAAATGTGTTCCTGGGGACCCCAGGGTTATATTTTGACAGCACGATTACCTGACTGTACATTTTGCAAAATGTGAAGTGAGAAGCTCCGCTGGCTACATTTAAATGCATACCTGGGGCCAGAGCAGGCGATGATCCTGTTTTAAACTGCTAGCACAGGATAAGCGTAGATTTGGTAAAATTATTCATGTTGGTGGTAATGACATGTGTTGTGTGACATGTTTAGGGCAATCGGACGTCACCATGTGGAATCGGTGTGTAACTTTGCCAAAACAATATTGGGTAGTTTTCTGGACCCTCGTCTAATTTGACTACGGAAGACATGTTTAGCCGCATGTCGTCATTCTACCGCTGACTGTCTAGGTCAGGGGTGTCAAACTTACGGCCCGCGGGCCAGATCAGGCCCGCAAACGGGTTTAATCCGGCCCGCGAGATGATTTGAAGTTTAAATTAGCTGCGATTTTTCAATGAAAGAAACAGCTGTTCTAAATGTGTCCACTGGGTGTCGCAATAGCAATTATGTTAAGCAGAGTATTTTGTTCAATCACAGATAGGCTGTGACTTAAAGTTGTATGCCTTTGTAGATAGAGTAGATAGTAGATCGATATGAGACAAAGTTTAAGTTCCAATCACTAAGGCATTGTGTTCTTGAAATTGCACCAATTTTCTTCCTCAGAATTTTCAACTAATTTGAAGTGTTTTGTAAAGAGCATTCCCACGTGCCATATTAAACTTCAGTTTACTGCTTCTTTGCATCTGCTAATCAACATTTCACTGTAATGACAATAAAGTTGTATCTAATCTAATATGCATATCAGAAAAAAATACATTGTATATTATACATGCATAGTAGACAACATGTATCTATTATGTTTTTCATTTTTTTCTAGGAATCATCATTTTTATATAATAGCTGTAACATTCCTCTTCTCTCTTCAGACGCACTTTTGAGATATTCAAATCCAGCCTCTGCAAATGTTTGGCCATCAACGGATATCACAACTTCAGCAGCCTCAAGTACTCCTTCTGTCCCCTCCACCTCAGAAGAGCCCAGGGATGCAGCATCAGGAACAAAGGCTGCACCATTGGACTGTGCTGACTGGCCATCTTCTCTAACTGATCAAGTACAAAGAGAGTTAGTTCACAGAGGTCCATTTCAAGTTCAAAACAGCTTCACATTTCCAAAACAAAAGGACAGACGAAGGAAACATGAATAGTTTACCAGATTCTTAGTCAATGGGGAAAAAAATCAGGAGAAGCTGGCTCATGTACTCTATGTACTGTAGGATGATAGCTTGCACTGCTTCTGCTACAAAATGTTTTCAAAAAGAGATTACAAATTGAATAGGGAAGGACTAAAGGACTGGAAAAATGCAACCCACTTGTTCAAGGTCCATGAG
Organism: Datnioides undecimradiatus; assembly: GCA_008933995.1. Taxonomy (NCBI): domain Eukaryota; kingdom Metazoa; phylum Chordata; class Actinopteri; order Lobotiformes; family Datnioididae; genus Datnioides; species Datnioides undecimradiatus. The sequence continues at coordinate 1,992,336 of WARS01000030.1, read as the reverse complement.
GATAGCCAGGAGCCCAATGCTAACATGGCAACATGGAAAGACATGGAGGTCCATTTAGCAAAAGGGTTGACAGTAGATAAACAGGAGATGGCACTTGTTAAGGCTGAGAGAAAAAGGTGGCATGAAGTTTTACATCGATTGGTGGCAATAATTCAGTCCTTAGCTGAGAGAAACCTGGCTTTTAGGGGGTCCACAGACACATTAAACAAACCAGACAATGGCAATTTCCTAAAAGAGGTGGAGCTCATGGCCAAATTTGATCCAGTGATGAAGAAGCATGTCAGCAGGGTGGAAAGTGAAGCTGGCAGTCACTTCCATTATCTGGGCAAAAATATACAAAATGAACTGATAGACTCCATCAGTTCAAATACTAGAAGCCATTGTGAAAGAGATCAAGACATCCAAATATTTTTCCATCATTTTAGATTGCACACCTGATCTGAGTCATAAGGAACAGCTCTCTGTCATAATCAGGATAGTGACACTAGGAGACATACCTCAAGTTAAAGAGCATTTCTTAGGCTTTCTCGTTGCAGAGGAGTCAACAGAGGAAGGTTTGTCATCCCTCATCCTAAAAAGGCTAGAGGAGCTTAACATCCCCTTTGAGGACTGCAGAGGCCAGTCCTATGACAATGGTGCAAACATGAAGGGCAAAAATAAAGGTGTTCAGGCAAGGTTGCTTCAGGTAAACACAAGAACTTTTTTTTGTCCCAGGTGGTGCCCACCTTAAATCTGGTAGTAGGTGATGCTGTGAAAAGCTCCCCAGATGCCTTTGGCTACTTTGGGTATTTAACAAAGTTATTCAAGCTCTTTTCAGCCTCCAACCATAGGTGGGATATGCTCCTGAAACATGGGAAAGTAAGATAAGAAGTATTGATTGTAAGATATCCGGCTAGGCAAGTCAGAGAGGCTCTTCTTGAGGTGAGGGAAACAACTGCAAACTCTGTGGTGAGAGTTGAGGCCCAGTCTTTGGCTGAGGAGATTGGATCTTACCACTTTTACATTTGTACAGCTATTTGGTATAAAGTTCTCAGCAAGATCCAGCATGTGAGTAAACTCATGCAGTCACTCCATGCAGCTAGATGTGGCAGTTGACTTGCTGAAGAAAGCCAGAGATGCCCTCATGTCCTACAGAAACAGTGGCTTTTCTGACACACAGACAACTGCAAAGGCAATGTGTAATGAAATGAATACAGAGGCTGAGCTAAAACAAAAGTGGCTGAGAACTACAAAAACGCACTTTGGCTATGAGTCTCAAGATGAGCCCATTGAGGATGGAAACTACATTTTTCAATGTGCTTGTGGATACAGCCATCTCCTCTATTGATGAGAAATTTCAGAACCTTGGAGAGGTAAAAGACAAATTTGGAGTGCTCCTCAACTTCCCTAACATAAAAAAGAAGAGGTTTTAAAACATTGTCAAACCTTGAGCACGGCTCTGACCCATGACAGCCAGACAGACATTGATGGCACTGAACTTGCAATGGAAATGTACAATTTTCCCCCTCTGCCATCAAAAAATATGACCAACATGGATCTGTTGACTTTCCTGCATGAGAGGAAACTGACAGAAATTTATCCCAACATGTGGGTTGCTCTAAGAATCTTTGCAACTCTCCCTGTCACAGTGGCTGCTGCTGAAAGAAGCTTTTCTGAGCTTAAACTCATTAAAACTTACCTGAGGTCTACCATGATGCAAACTCGTCTTTGTGGACTTTCAATAATAAGCATAAATCATGTGGTCTCCAGTGAATTGTCATATGATGATGTCATAGATGACTTTGCTGGGAGAGGTGAGGTTGAGTAGGTAGTGGCATAGTTTATCACTCTAGTGGATGCAGCACCACTAGATGTCTACATAGTTTTGCATACAGTTGTATATAGGTATTTTATATCGCTTTTGTAAATAGTTATTTTATTTAGTTTTTGTATATAGTTATTGCATAGTGTAAATGTAGCTTATGTATAGAGTTATTGTGTGCAAACGGTGTGGTTATTTAAATTGTTTGATGTTGATTGTTGTATTTATAATTTATTACTATTATTATTATTATTTATTTACTTATGTACAGGATTTTTACTTTGTGGTAAGGGTATTTAGTTAGTTTAGAGTTAGTTAGAGTTAGTTTAGAGAGACTCCTCCACGCACACAAGAGTTATTCATGGATGTTGGACCATTACTGTTCACTTTATACATGCTTCCCCTAGGCAACATTATTAGGAAGAACAGCATAAAGTTCCATTGCTATGCTGATGATAAACAGCTATCTTTATCTATGAGGTCAGATGAAACAGATCTGAAGATCTAAAGTCAGTCTTTAGACATGTCTTAAAGACATGAAGGCATGGATGAGCTTTTTACACCTAGACACAGACAAACCTGAGGTTATTGTGTTTGGTCCTAAATACCTCAGAAACAGGTTATCTGACCATATAGGTACTCAGGATGGCATTACCTTGGCCTCCAGTTCAACCGTGGGGAACCTTGGAGTTATGTTTGACCAGGATATGTCCTTTCACTCACATATTAGACAAGTCACTAGGAATATTGCCAAGAATAGGAACATCCTTTCTCAAAGTGATGCCCAAAAACTAGTCCATACATTTGTTACTTCAAGGCTGGACAACTGTAATTCCTTATTATAAGGATGTCCAGTTAACCTGCTGAAAAGCCTGCAACTGATTCAAAATGCTGCAGCGACAGTACCGACAGGAATTAGCAAGAGAGATCATATTTCTCCTGTATTAGCTTTTCTTCATTGGCTCCCCATAAAGTCCTGAATAGATTTTAAAATACTTCTCCTTACTTACAAGGCCCTTAATGGCCAAGCTAAATTGTATAACAATGACATGCTTATTCTACATTACCCCAACAGATCGCTTTACTCCCAGGTTTGCTTCTGGTTGCCAGAATTTCCAAAAATAGAGTGGGAGGCTGAGCCTTTAGCTATCAGGCACCTCTCTTGTGGAACCAGCTGCCAGTTTGGGTTTGGGAAGCAGACTTTTAACATTCATTTCCATTTAATACCACTGTCACTATGCCACAAACAAAAGGATACTAGAGGCACTGTGGGGGGAAAGAAAAAACAGATCTATCTACCATCACATCACATATCCCTAACTACAACTAGAGAGTACAATTTTCATAAAACATGTTAACACCTTTCAACTTCCTAATCCATCAATCTGTAACAGAGTTGAAAATGCACTTCATTAAATATTTCATTAAAAATTTGGCCTGATTTGTGTTCTGGTTCCAATCGGTGTCACGTGTCCATGTAGCAGATTTTGCAACATACTTTTCCCGAATATAAACTTTGTTATATTGCTTGTTTAAGCGGCTGAGGTATGGAGGAGAGAGGCCAGAGGAGAAATAATGTATTAAAATGTTTCCTTCAGGTATGTGTTCTCCTTTGTTAAAGTTATAATTTATGTTTCTGTTATAAGTCAGTCAACTCTGTGCATTATTGTATTTTCCCATTTGGTGTCACTATTTCACTTTTTGTATATTAGTTTCTATAGTTTAGTGGAGTTATATTTCACTGTTAGTTTTCCTGTTTAATAATAATAATAATGGCTTTCATCATTAATATGTAAATTTGCCTTAAATACATATTGTAATTTTAAAATAATGCATTTGCATACTGTAGTACTGGGTTCTCCTCGGGAGCCACACACACATACACACACGAGCAGGCAGGTAATCACGGGTGTACAAACTGGTTTTTATTTTCTTCAATGAAAAGCACGGCATCCACGCACTCTGGTCCCGCTCGACCGCGATGCCGATATCCTCCCCCCCTCCTTTCCCGGGAGCGAGTCTTTATCACCCGACCCAGCCGCTACTGCAGGCAGAGGAAGCAATTCAGTCCGATTACTCACACCTGTGGCCAGAGACGCATCCGTGAGCCACTCCCCGTCCCTCTCCCACAGCTGATGCTGAACCACACCCCCCTACCACACATACATTTTACAAGAAATGTAATCAGACAGTGCGGTTTGGCTGAGGGAGCTGAGAGGCCAGAGAAGAAATAATGATTGAAATGTTTCCTTCAGGACCCAATAAATCCTGTAAAACAGGATATATATAATATATTAAAAAAATGTCCTTTATCTCATGAGTCACAGACCAACACCATTTATATACACTCAAACACACAGTTGACTGCAGTAAAAATAATTTGTATAACTATATATTATATAATTTGTAATGTATAATGTGTCTATAAGAGAATATATAATCTCAACCATGTCAGTTGTTGCTCTGGCAGGCAGCAGGACAAACACCATTTATATACACTCAAACAAGCAGTTGACTGCAGTAAAAATAATTTGTATAATTATATATTATATAATTTGTAACATCTCAACAATCATATCTGTCTAGTTGCCCAGCACATGAAGCTGGTCCACCAGCAAGGTCTCTGTAATGATGCTGGTCAATCACCTTCATGCTGGTGTCCCTGCTTTGTTGTGTAGGTGATGCTGGATTGCCATTTAAGCATGTTACATTGTACATATTTATGTAGCTAGTACTTTTATGCCCATTGTAGATATAGCTACTATAAATGAAAGACAACAAAAACCCAAGGAAAGTTTAATAATTTATGTCCTGCAATTCAATACATTCCATTATCTCACACAAATGCATAAAAAACTTAAGTATAAAAAAATGAATTTATCATTGTTAGTTACAACATCAGTTGTAAGTTCAAGCATTTAACAACATTGAGATAGAAATATATAACATGGAAGGTGGTCAAAACCATCATCAATAAGTGGAGAAAATGTGGCACCACAGAGAGATTGCATAGATCAGGATAAACCTCCAAAGCTGATGAGAGGACAAAGAGAACTGTACTAGGGAGGCAGACGGTTGAACGGGATTTTTAAAACAGATGACTCAAACACAATGTTGAAAAAATAAATTCATTACTATTATGCATATCATGCTCCAGTCAGATATAATGTTTGCAAACAATTTAAATAGCGGGTAAAGCCTTTTCTCAACATCGCAAGTGCTGAAGCGTGAATGGATTCTGCACCCTTTACCTCTGTGTTGATCAGTGAGATGCAAATCCTGAAGACACAGTAGTAACTTTTAGAAAACCGTTTCAACAACAACATGCAACAACAATCAATTTGCAAGTGTGGTTGGTAAAGGAGCCCACCTGGTCGATGGTGCCACCAGGATTTGAATATATGAAGATACTCAGATGGAGATGTGGTCTGCAGAAGAGGAAATAAAAGATGGGATAAACACATTAAAAAAAACAGAACTACGTGTCATATAGCCCAGTGTGAAATGATATCTTACAACAAATTTAATGTGCATATTACTCTGTTACCCCCTCATCTGCTGCGTGTGAACCTGTTCTGATTAGATCTTCACAGTCATCACTCAAGGGCAAGGCCTGAAACACATTTTTAATCATAACATCATCAGGTAAGTCTTAAGTTTTTGATCCTGTGATTAACAGAAACTGGCAAATTTTATAAAATACACCAATTAAATACCATTATTTCAGCATTAGTTTATACATAGTGACTGATACAAATCAGACATAATTTCGTGGATGAATTATACAAAAACTTTGAATAGAAGAATAGAATAGTCCTTTATTGTCATTGTACATGGGGGGGCAGAACAAAAGGGCAGAAAAACGAGAGCATAAAGAAACAGTGTTCTCTTAAAACAGAGACATGAAGGGTGAGGGTATAATATACATAGGAGAAAGTGCAATATGCACAACTGGGATGAGTAGTCTGTGTACACATATACTGTAGACTGTGGTAGTGCAATGTAGATAAATATATACATATAAAATATAAATATGGGTTGGTTGTTGTCCGGGTGGTGTGTGCATGTGTGTGTATGTGTATGTGTGTGTGTGTGTGTGTGTGTGTGTGTGTGTATCCATAGGTGTTTGCGGTGCGTATGGCCCAGGGGAAGAAGCTGTCTGTCAGTCTGCTGGTGTGGGACTTTGTTGATCTGTAGCGTCTCCCAGAGGGCAACAGATCAAACAGAGGGTGGGCAGGGTGTGAGGGGTCGCCTGTGATGGCTTTGGTCTTTCTTAGGCAGCAGGATGTGGAGACGTTTTCCAGGCTGGGCAGAGGGGAGCCGATGATCTTTTGGGCAGTGTTTATGACCCTGCACTGCCATCCTGTCCTCGGCTGTGGAGCCTGCGTACCACACACCCAGACAGTACGTCAGTACGCTCTCCATAGAGGAGTGATAGAAGGCCAGCAGCAGCTTCGTGTCCAGGTTGTTCTTCCTGAGGACACGCAGGAAGTGTAGCCGCTGCTGAGCCTTCTTAACCAGGGCCTTGATGTTGTAGGTCCAGGAGTGGTCTGCGGAGATGAGGGTGCCCAGAAACCTGAAGGTGGTGACAGTTTCCACCTGTTCTCCGTTTATGAGGAGGGGGTGTGGTCCTGTCTGTTCTTCCTGAAGTCCATGATGAGTTCTTTTGTTTTGTGGACATTCAGGGTCAGATTGTTGTCTGAGCACCAGAGCGACAGCTTCTCCACCTTGGCCCTGTATGCTGTCTCGTCCCCGTCACAGATGAGTCCAACCACTGTGGTGTCATCCGCATATTTTATAATGCGGTTGGTTGGGTGTGTTGGAGAGCAGTCGTAGGTGTACAGGGTGTACAGTAGGGGGCTCAGAACGCAGCCTTGAGGGGAACCAGTGCTGAGTGTGAGTCTGGAGGAGTGGTGGGGGCCGAGTCTCAGACTGTGGGCGACTCAACAGAAAGTTTTTAATCCAGTTGCAGGTGGGGAGGGGGATCTGTAGCTCGAGTAGTTTGTTGTAGAGAATGTCCGGGATGATTGTGTTAAACGCTGAGCTGTAGTCCACAAAGAGCATCCTCACATAGCTCTTCTTGTTCTCCAGGTGGCTCAGCACTGTGTGGAGTGTGAGGGCGATGGCATCCTCCGTAGACCGGTTTGGCCTGTAAGCAAACTGGTGGGGGTCGAGGGAGGGGGGAAGGCAGTCTCTGATGTGCTGGGAGACTGATCGCTCCAAGCACTTCATGATTACAGACGTTGGTAATTCACTTTCTTTTGTATTGGTACAGAACAGCTTCTAAAAATACAGTTTTTATACAACATTTGTCAGGTCTCAGTCTGTATCTCTGACGTGGATCTGACGCACACACACGCGCGATGACTTCATGGCTCGCGCGCTTCCCGCCGCTGAGTTTAAACTCAAAAGTGCATTTTCAAAGAGACGTTACTGTTAAACTTCACCGTCGCGTCACTGCCCAGCTTTAAACTGACAAGCTGTGCTAGCTAGCGAAACGTTTAGCTCGTTACTATGGCAAGCTAGCGCGTGAGTTAACGGTTGTCGTTAAACGTCTTTCTCCCTCGCGACAGATGGAAAAATGTCTCGGACCGCTGTTGTTGTATTGCATGACACTGCGCATGTTCATGATCCACAGACCGAAGAAGAAATGACGGAAGACCTGTTTAAACGGGACACGCGTCCGTGTATGAAGAACCCTAACGAAGTCAACTCCCGCAGCTCTCCAACAGACAGGAAGTCACGACAAAAATGTACGTTTCTTCTGTTAAGTGGCGTGATGGCAAGGAGGAAGGAAAGGGCTTCAACTGAATTCTATAATAAGGCTTTACATGGAATAATTAATAGAGAGAAAATAAGACAGAAAAACATATTTATAACACAGAGAACTTCAATTCCCAAGCAGCATTGCGGTAGTAAACATCCAATCACAGGGTAGCATTTTGTTACGTAACTTCCACCGATGATAATGTTTACACTTTGATGAGATGGATTCGGCTACGCAGCTAACGGACAGTAAAATTAAAAACGAGACAATAAAATAACGTTTTCACTGTGAAAATATATATGAAGTTTGTAAATATTCTGCAGCGACATTTTAGCCATATACACCCATATCAGTTCATATCAAGTTTCACTTGCAGTATTAATCAAGCCAGTAATCATACATTGCTTTCACATTGCTTGCTTGGTTTGTTTGTATGTGAGTCTTGTATTACACTGTTTTTTTATCCATATGTTTTCATCCAAGAAAATCAGAAAAAAAGCCAATGAAGAAGAAACAAGAAACCCCCCCAAAACTTTTGGCCTCACTATGAGAGACTGAATAAGAAAATCTCCACTCTGTTGAACACCAATCAAGAAATTCAGAGAACATATCCTTTGAGGTTAGTTCTCTGAAGGGGATAATGATGATGATGATGATGATGATAATAACCCTAACCAATGACATGTATCTTCAACAGTTTGAAACCACAAAAATTAAGGATATTTCAAATTGTTGAAACCAGATTTAAACTTATTTGTTGGAGAGAACTCAACTTCAGTTCAGCATTGCTATTAACCTGCTTATTGTCATAGTACCATTGCAGGTCTAGATGGATATGTAGTTATGATGGACCACAACAACTGAAAGGTTTCCACTGAATATAGGCTGGCTAGTTTGATTAAAAATATATATTTTTCTAGTCTAGTATCATTGAGCCATGGAATCATAATATTCCCAAAGTAATTATGTTGATACTCCTTAGTTCACTCTGTGACTCACTTGGGGTCTTTTAATAATTTCTGTGTGCAGTACTCTTCTCTATTAAAAGTAGCTAGATGGATTCACCTAATTTATTTACACACATATTTGTATTATTTCTTAAAATATGAAGTGAAAAGTGTAGTCATTCCATATTTATGTCTGTTTTAGGCTGGGGGAGCAGGCAAAGACTAATGCAGAGATTGAACCTGAAAATAAAACATGAAGAGCTGTAATCATAGAGTTACAGCAACATCTTATGAAGACACCGATCGCAACATCAACAGCAAAGTGCAGAGGTAATAACACATTTTAGTTTGTTACATCATTCTTGAAGCTGTTGTCTTGTACTGCATGTACTGTGTGATGAAAATAATGCTTTCCATGATATCGTGTATTTTTTAAAAATTTCGGGCAGCTGTGGATTAGGAGGTCCTCTTTTCCACAAGCCAAAGTGCCCTCGGGCAAGACGCTGAACATTAAGTTGCTCCCAATACACTGGCCAGCACATGGCAGCTCTGTTGTCTTCCATATGCAATTGTGTGAATGAGAGCCCCATTGTAAAGCACTTTGTGCATTAAGGTAAAAAGCTATATACTGTACAAATGCAGTCTATTTTCTGTTTTACTATTTTGTGATAAAGCAATTGTCAGCTATACAGAAACATTTGGAGTTTGGCAAAGACATCTGCTGTGGTCCAAGGGCAAAAATTCTGATGCTTAATTTGTTGATATGTTTTCCATCATTGCTGATATACAGTTGTGTTTAAAATAATAGCAGTGTTTTTTAAAACATGAGTAAAGCTCAAAATCCTTATATTGTTTCATTTCTATTCATTGGGAACACTGCACATTATATTTTACATCAAAACATGAAGAAAAATGTATCAGTATTTTAAATTACTTTCAGAAAATGAAGGAAAAAATTATATTGGGCTGTTCAAAAAAATAGCGGTGTCTGCATTTTTCATTACAAACTCAAATATTTACCCAATAAACTGAAAAAAATGTTAAGATTTAACATTCCTGTGAATCACTAAACTAATATTTAGTTGTATAACCACTGTTTTTGAGAACTGCTTCACATCTGTGCTGCGTGGAGTCGACCAACTTCTGGCACCTGTAAACAGGTATTCTAGCCCAGGATGATTTGACAACCACAATTCCTCTGCATTTCTTGGTTTTGCCTCAGAAACAGCATTTTTGATGTCACCCCACAAGTTTTCTATTGGATTAAGGTCCGGGGATTGGGCTGGCCACACTTGGTCTGGAACCAAGATGCTGCTCGCTTACTGGTGCGTTGTTGGGGTTGTTGTCTTGTTGAAACACCCATTTCAAGGGTGTTTCCACTTCAGCATAAGGCAGCGTGACCTCTTCAATTTGATATAAGCAAATTGATCCATGATCCCTGGTATGCGATAAATAGGCCCGACACCATAGTAAGAGAAACAGCCCCATATCATGATGCTTGCACCACCATGCTTCATGGTCTTCAGAGTGTACTGTGGCTTGAATTCAGTGTTTGGGGGTCGTCTGACAAACTGTCTGCAGCCCTTGGACCCAAAAAGAACAATCTTACTTTCATCAGTCCATATAATGTTTGCAGAGCAAATTCTCACTACTTATTGTTTTGTTACTTTAAGTAACAAAAATGCATCATATATAATAAATATATAACTAAAGATGGAGGCATGCATGGACACAGTGGCTTGTGGCTCTCTGATACAGTGTTATTTGATAGTATGTGCAGTGTTTGTAATCCATGTAAGGATGTGTTCACAGGCAAGACACGTCTACAGACCTGCTTATAAGACTGTGGTGCCAGATCAATGTTGTGCACACCTTCCACCAATCTCACAACATCCCACAGGACATAGTGAAGCCACCAGGCTCTACCTGGATTGCTGTCGCTTTGGAGAGGCATGGCAAACGGCGTGGGGAGGGAAGGCAAAAGCAGGGCTGTCGGGCAGGCCTATGAGCCCGACTGAGGAAACAACCGCACAAGCCGCCAGTATCAAGTTTCTTCCTCTCCAAAGCAAGATCCATTACACAAAACGGAAGAACTGGATCTACATATCTCTGGAAATCCCACCATTTGCAATTGCTACCCGATGATCATAACGGAGACTTAGCTACAACCACCAATCCTGGACAAATCAGTAGGACAAATCCTCCCAGCTTTGACCCCTTGCCTACAGAGCAAACAGATCAACTGAAGACACCATCAACATAGCCCTCCACACTGGACTGAGGTACCTGGAGCAGCTGAGGAGGTACTGCCGTCCCACTGTTTGCCCTGTCTGCCGTCCCACTGTTTGCTCCATAGTGCCTGCCCTCTGCTACTTACAATAACCTGATTTTTTTTTTTCTTTCACTAGTATTGATTATCTATTTATTTTCTTTTTATCATCCCACTTCTGTTGGCTGGTGTGTGTTTTTGAAATGCATTTTTAAAACACTTTAACTCTGATCAGATGTGGCACTTTAAATCTCATTGCATTGCTGCTTTACAGTGACAATAAAGCATTCTATTCTATATTTTAAGGCCCAAAACACAAAGATGTAATTTTTATAGTTCTCTCCTCTGCAGCAATAAAAGTCAATAAGTTATGTTTTCTGTTCTCACAAAGGTTCATATGTGCTTGATACATTTCCTCTGGGAAAAATGTAGTTCCATTTTACCACTTCAGTGTTCACAATAGAGTCCACTGCTGTTACAAGACACATCAGTGCTTGTAAGTACTAATCATGGACGTTGGTACACATGCAAACTAAAACAGCACACAAAATCATCTTCAATGTTTTCTCTGTGTTTTTCAACTCCTCAATTCTGACTGTTCACCCTGCATGTTTTGTCCTGCTGCACCCCCAGGTGGTGAAGGACTGCAACAACATCCGGAAGGAGCTCAGCCTGTCCACATAAAGGGCATTGTTAAAAGAAATATGGGCCATTCTGACGGAATCTACCTGCACAAGTGTCATTAACACAAAGATGAATGTCTGCAAAATGTCCACCTCTCAGATAAATACAGCTTCTTTAACTGGATCTGTTTCATGTTGTATGCATGTGTGTCATGCAGTCACAGTCAGTTCAAGCTAGGGAGAAAAAGTTTACTGAAGGACTTCTGATTGGTGTCATGATGTTAACATGATTCAAAACAAAACCTAAACTGTCTCATTATGCATTTTCGCATTGAAGTACAGTGATTTAAAGCACAGTTACTGAGAAAAACACAATATAATGGTTCACTCAGAGTAAGAAAGAGCTCAGTTCTCTGAAGCAGCTGCATCTACATGCAGCTTTTATGGACTCTTTTGGAGTCAGGCTTTGCATTTATCTAAAATACCAATTGAGTATGTTTTTAATATGACAGATTGTTTTCTGTATAGAGGATCAACATAATATACATGACTTCAAGGATGAGTGATAACTTTGGTCCAGATAGTTGTGCTCATAGATCTAGTATTTGAGTCATTACATGCTCACATGACTATGAACTTGTAGTTTTTCTTCATGAAATAGTTCCTTACACAGGCCTGTTAACTACAAGTTTGTTGCTACAGATTTATAGCAGAATAAAGCTTTTAAATATATTATAAATGATAGATGTGTATATTTATATAAAAGACATTTCTAAATTTCCTGTTACCCTGGATCAGGATTTTAGGAGTGTTTAGCCACTTTACATTTGATGACACCTGCAACTGATTTACTATTTAAACACGTGTCATACATCATAGTACACAGGATCACTTTATATGTCTGAGTGTTTTATTGAACTAAACACCAAACTTGTTGTGAAAGTAGGGTTAAAAGGAATTGTTCTTTTTTCCTGTTCAAGAAACCTTAATGGACTGCAGGAAAATCCAGTCTGAGTATAAAGACACGTACAAATGGAGGTCAAGGTGTCTGGCAAAGGTTGCAGTTTTATATAGGTAAAGGTGGCTACAGGCTTCGTGTGGTGGTAAGTATTTGATGGCAGGTTACTGGTCAAGGCTCTATGTGGAGGTTTTGGATGCAACTTTCAGTTTTCACATTAAAGATTAGGTGGTGCTGCTGGCGGGAGAGGCAGGAAGTGCAGCTCTGTGTTAAGTCACATTCTTAAGTCGGAGGATGCTGCAGATTGCTGGGCTGCAGACATGTTTTAAATTGTGGCTCTGTTTTTCTTGCATTTCACCTCTCTGACAAAGTTGGTGAAGTAAGTATTTGATGGCAGGCTACTTGTCAGAATGGTGATGGAGGTTTAGTTTGCAGCTTTCAGACAGAATTTTCAGATGGAAGTGGGAGTTTCTGTAGTCCACTTGAAGGAGGTATAGGCGGAGGCTATAGATGGTGGCTTGAGATTTTTTTAAAGTTACTGCAAGTGAAGGTGTGAATCATACCTTTGTGCCAAAAACCGCGGCCTGAGGAGGATGAAGGCAGAGGCAGCAGGTTAAGCTTTGTGTTATTTTTTGTTTTAAAACCTTTTGAATTGTTTACTCTGTGTTCTGTATCTGCATTTGGGTACATCCCCTAGTGCTTTTCTGTTCCCTGTGTGGAACATGTGACAACAGCAGTTATGAGTTCCTGGAAGCATCTGTGGGTTCAGCACTAGGCTACAGCTGTATGCCAGAATCTGCAGGTGGAGGTTGTAGGTAATAAATGATGTTTGACAAATGATCAGTGAAAGACTAAATAAATGATGTTATATCCATATCCATAACAGATGTGGTATATAATTAGTTTACACAATAGCATACATTCCATTTTCTAAGTCAGAAGTTAGAACATAATGAACAGGAGCAGCAGTGCAACAGAAATGATCAGTAAGACAAGCCGTAGCCTAGCCAAGCCTCTCCTGTAAAACCAGCTGCCAGTTTGGGTTTGAGAGGCAGACCCCCTCTCTACTTTTAAAATTGAGCTTAAAACCTTCCTGTTTGACAAAGCTTACACCTAGTGCTAGCCTTAGTTATTATTATGACTAAACCCATAGTTAGACACAATTACTCCTTAATGCCATCCCTCCGTTATGCTGCTGTAAGCCTAGGTTGCTGCGGGATGTCCCATGATCATCTCCACACTTCTCTCCTCTCTCTCTCCTCAGACCCATTCTCACATCTGTAAACTATTCCAAATGTCATTAACTTTATGTCCTCTCTCTCCTATCGTGCTTGTTCTCTCTGATCCCTCTCTCTCTATATATCTCTCTATACAGATACCTGTGGCTCCAGGGCTAAACAACCTCTGGTGGTCTGGTGGACCAGACCAATACACTTGAGCTGTGGCCTGGCTCCTCCTACCTGCTCATTGACCACTGCTACCATTTATTATTATTGTATTACTATTATCATTGTTGTTATTGTACTGAATATTCATTTCCAAACAAAAGCTGTTAGAATCAAGTTTCCAACATAGAATACTGTGCATTTTGATGTTCTTGAAGGGATACTGAATTTACTTTCGGTAAGTCTTCAGAAGACGAAAATACACAGTATATCTGATACCACAGCTCACAACAGCAAAACGCACTCACTCAAATAGCGCTGATAGTGAATTCAGTCATTTCTTAACAAAATCAGTTAGAATCAAGTTTCCAATGCAGAATACTGTGCATTTTAACGTTGTTGAAGGGAAAATGAGTTTCCTGTCAGTATGTCCTCAGATTAGGAAAATACACAGAATATCTCCTTCCACAGCTGACAACAGTAAAACATACTCAAATACCGGTGATAGTGAATGCAGGCATTTCTTAACAAAAGCTATTAGAATTAAGTTTCCAATGCAGAATACTGTGCATTTTGATGTTCTTGAAGGGAAAATTAGTTTTGTTTCAGTAAATCTTCAGATGATGAAAATACACAGTATATCTGCTTCCACAGCTCACAACAGTAAAACGCACTCACTCAAATAGCGGTGATAGTGAATGTTGTCATTTCTTAACAAAAGCTGTTAGAATCAAGTTTCCAACTCAGAATACTGTACGTTTTGATGTTCTTAAAGGGAAAATGAGTTTGCTGCCAGTAAGTGTTCAGATGATGAACACTTACTGGCAGCAAACACTTACTGCTTCTTCAGCTCTCAACAATAAAATGCACTCACTAAAAATGGGCACTGTTGCAAATGTTGTCATTTCCAAACAAAAGCTGTTGGAATTACGTTTCCAACTCTTAATACTGTGTATTTTGACGTTGTTGAAGGGAAAATGAGTTTCCTGTCAGTATGTCTTCAGATGATGAAAATACACAATATATCTCACTCGAATAGCGCTGACAGTGAATGCAGTCATTTCTTAAAAGCTGTTAGAATCAAGTTTCCAACGCACAATGCTGTGCATTTTGATGTTGTTGGAGGGAAAATTAGTTTTCATTCAGTAAGTCTTCAGATGATGAAAATGCACAGTATATCTGCTACCACAACTCACAACAGTAAAACGCACTCGCTCAAATAACGGTGATAGTGAATGCAGTCATTTCTTAACAAAAGCTGTTAGAATCAAGTTTCCAACTCAGAATACTGTGCGTTTTGATGTTCTTAAAGGGAAAATGAGTTTGCTGCCAGTAAGTGTTGAGATGATGAAAATACACACTATATCTGCTTCCACAGCTCTCAACAGTAAACAGATGTTGAATGTTGTCATTTCCAAACGAAAGCTGTTAGAATTAAGTTTCCAACTCATATTACAGTGTATTCTAATGTTGTTGAAGGGAAAATGAGTTTCCTGTCAGTATGTCCTCAGATTAGGAAAATACACAGAATATCTGCTTCCACAGTAAAATTCACTCACTCAAATAGCGGTGCTAGTGAATGTTGTCATTTTGCCAAACAAAAGCCGTTAGAATCAAGTTTCCAATGCAGAATGCTGTGCATTTTGATGTTCTTGAAGGGAAAATTAGTTTTCTTTCAGTAAGTCTTCAGATGATGAAAATACACAGTATATCTGCTACCACAACTCACAACAGTAAAATGCACTCACTCAAATAGCGGTGATAGTGAATGTTGTCATTTCCAAACAAAAGCCGTTAGAATCAAGTTTCCAATGCAGAATGCTGTGCATTTTGATGTTCTTGAAGGGAAAATTAGTTTTCTTTCAGTAAGTCTTCAGATGATGAAAATACACAGTATATCTGCTACCACAACTCACAACAGTAAAATGCACTCACTCAAATAGCGGTGATAGTGAATGTTGTCATTTCCAAACAAAAGCTGTTAGAATCAAGTTTCCAATGCAGAATGCTGTGCATTTTGATGTTCTTGAAGGGAAAATGAGTTTGCTGTCAGTAAATCTTCAGATTTTGAAAATACACAGTATATCTGCTTCTTCAATTCTCAACATTAAAACGCACTCACTAAAATGGGCACTGTTGCAAATGTCATTTCCAAACACAAGCTGGTAGAATCAAGTTTCCAGCGCATGAAAATACACAGAAAATCTGCTACCACAATTCACAACAGTAAAACGCACTCGCTCAAATAGCGCTGACAGTGAATTCAGTCATTTCTTAACAAAAGCTGTTAGAATCAAGTTTCCAACTCAGAATACTGTGCGTTTTGATGTTCTTAAAGGGAAAATGAGTTTGCTGCCAGTAAGTGTTGAGATGATGAAAATACACACTATATCTGCTTCCACAGCTCACAACAGTAAAACGCACTCACTCAAATAGCGGTGATCGTGAATGTTGTCATTTCCAAAAAAAAGCTGTTAGAATTAAGTTTCCAACTCATGTTACTGTGTATTTTAACGTTGTTGAAGGGAAAATGAGTTTCCTGTCAGTATGTCCTCAGATTATGAAAATTCACAGAATATCTGCTTCCACAGCTCACAACAGTAAAACGCACTCACTCAAATAGCAGTGATAGTGAATGCAGTCATTTCCAATGCAGAATACTGTACATTTTCATGTTCTTGAAGGGAAAATGAGTTTGCTGTCAGTATGTCTTCAGATTATGAAAATGCACATAATATCTTCAGCTCACAACAGTAAAACGCCCTCATTTAAAATGGGCCCTGTCGCAACAGCTGTCATTTCCTCACAAGAGCTGTTAGAATCAAGTTTCCAACTC
This sequence comes from Datnioides undecimradiatus, assembly GCA_008933995.1. Classification (NCBI taxonomy): domain Eukaryota; kingdom Metazoa; phylum Chordata; class Actinopteri; order Lobotiformes; family Datnioididae; genus Datnioides; species Datnioides undecimradiatus. The sequence continues at coordinate 1,975,750 of WARS01000030.1, read as the reverse complement.
AGAATACTGTGCCTTTTCATGTTCTTGAAGGGAAAATGAGTTTAGTTTCAGTAGCTCGTCAGATTTTGAAAATACACAGTATATCTGCTTCTTCAGCTCACAACAGAAAACGCACCCACTAAAGTGGGACCTGTCGCAAAAGCTGAGGAGGATGAACAAAATGGATGAAGTTGCACCAAGGACGCAAATGTGTTGTTAATATAAAAATCCTTAACCACAGACAGGCCCTTCTCTGACCACTACATAAAAAAAACGCATGTATTAGTCCTGGTTTAATCAGGGGTGCTGACATAAAGACGAGTAAATGGATTTCCCCTGAAGACCCAGCACACCCTTGATTTTGCCTTTAAGTCAAAGAACTAAAAAACTTTTTTTACTGGCAGGTTTGGTTGGGAAAAATAAAACTGTCCATGCTATTTAGCCTTCTTGTTTCTTATGGTAAAATTTGATCCACTGTTGTGTTTTTTCATGAGACATATGATTTGATTTCTTGTCAATTATGTGCCATTAGCTAAATTTAATTTTGTGTTTTTCATTAAAAAAATATAGCATCTATGGTCTTCCTGGGTCACATATGACTTAGGCAAAGGTCAGTGGGCCAAAGGGGCAAACACTATTGTGCTCTCAGTAAATGAGAGCACAAGCACTGCCACTCAAACACATACACACACATGCACACACACATAACGTACCCAGATTACTTCCATCTAAGAGACACGTACACCTCAACCTCATATGACACCTGTCTGACACACATTCCTCACTTCCAACTGACATTGGTTTCACACACACACACACACACACACACACACACACACACATTCACTTTCAAAGCTAAAGATGTTAAAACATCACCCTTTGATGTTCCTTCGGTTACGTCTTCACAAGACAACAACAAAAAAACAACGTGAGCTTTGATGTGATCTTTGATCTTTCAGTGGGCCTGTCACATGAATATTGAAGGGACGCTCCACCGCACTAGAAGGTCATCATTTGAAACCCTGTGGAGGATGAGAGAGACCAGAAACCTGCAGAAGGGGAAGAAGTGTCATGCGGAGAGGAGAAAACTGAAAATGACAAGGATTATTGTTCAACTGTCGAGGAAGATTCAACTGATGAGGAAGACGAACTTGCAGAGTTTGAAGGTGGTTGGTACTCAAAAGTGGTTATTTTTCATCGGGATACTGCTGTGAGCTACTGGCAAGACAAAAAGCTCCAAATCATCCTGAACTACAGCCAGAACAAAAGGGAAGTCAACAACCTTGACAAGGTAATGGTATTTTTTATTCAGTAGATTTCATTGTTGTGTTAGAGCACAACTATTCTCAGGTGGAAACATGATTCTGAAGGATATGATTAGTACATGACAGCTATGGCTATCAGTGCAATTTGAATGTGCCTGAATTCACAGTTTAGAGCTGAAGATGCACATTTAAGGTGTAATTCCTGAATCGTATAACGTCCTGAAACCAACTTTTGTTTGCCTTTAGATTTGTAAAGCTGCAAGCTATGCTGAGTTGGAAACTTGATTCTAACAGCTTTTGGTAGGAAATGGCAGCTTTTGCAACTATTTAAGTGGGTGCGGTTTACTGTTGTGACCTGAAGAAGCAGATATACTGTGTATTTTCAAAATCTGAATCTGAATTTCCCTTCAATGCATAGTATTCTGAGTTGGAAACTTGATTCTAACAGCTTTTGTTAGGAAATGACAGCTTTTGTGAAATGGGCTATTTGAGTGAGTGTGTTTCACTGTTCTGAGCTGAGGCGAAACAGTGCACAAAATGGTCACTAGGGGGAGCAACTATGCTTTCAGTCATAGCTAATTTGCAATGTACTTCTGGTGTTATCTTTACTGCTTCACGTTACTGTTGTGAATTGAACCAAACTCTTTTTGCCTTCAAGAGCATCGAAATGCACAGTATTCTGAGTTGGGAACTTATTCTAACTTATTTGTTTGGAAATGACTGCTTCACTATCAGTATTATTTGAGTGAACTTTACTGTTATGCGCTGAAGGAGCAGATATACTGTATATTTTAAAAATCTGAAGGCTTACTAAAACCAAACTCATTTTTCCTTCAAGAACATGAAAATGCACAGTATTCTGAGTTGGGAACTTATTCTAACTTATTTGTTTGGAAATGACTGCTTCACTATCAGTACTATTTGAGTGCACTTTACTGTTATGAGCTGAAGGAGCTAACATCTTGCTAACAGCTTTTGTTAAGGAATGACAGCTTTTGCGACAGTGAGTGAGTTTTACTGTTGTGAGCTGTGGAAGCAGATATACTGTGTATTTTCAAAATCTGAAGACTTACTGACAGCAAACTAAATTTCCCTTCAAGAACATCAAAATGCACAGTATTCTGAGTTGGAAACTTCATTCTAACAGCTTTTGTTAAGAAATGACAGCATTCACTATCATTGCTATTTGACTGAGTGCGTTTCAGTGCTTGGAGCTGTGGAAGCTCAAATACTGTGTATATTCAAAATGGGAAGACTTAGAGACTGCAAAGTCATTTTCCCTTCAAGATCATCAAACTGCACAGTATTCTCAGTTGGAAACTTCATTCTAACAGCTTTTGTTAAGATATGACAGATATATCGAGTGGGGTTAAAAAAAATTGATTCTAACAACTTTTGTTAGGAAATGACAGCTTTTGTGAAAGGGGCTATTTGAGTAAGTGTGTTTCACTGATATGAGCTGAGGAGCAACGGTGCAATGTACTTCTAGTGTTATCTTTACTGCTTCATGTTATTGTTGCGAACTGAACCAAAGTTTTTTTGCCTTCAAAAGCATCGAAATGCACAGTATTCTGAGTTGGGAACTTATTCTAACTGATTTGGTTGGAAATGACTGCTTCACTATCAGTACTAGTTGAGCGCACGTTACTGTTATGATCTGAGGTAGCAGATATAGTGTGTATTTCCAAAATCTGAAGACTTACTGAAATCAAACTCTGACTGCCTTTGTATTAATCCAGATGCACACTATTCTGAGTTGTAATTTTAATTCTAAAGGCTATTAATTGTAAATGACAGCTCTCTCTATTAGTGCTCCATAATTGTGTGTTTATTGTGTCACTGAGGCTTATGTTGTTGTTTCCTACTCCCCCCCCAAAAAAAGGCAAAATGTGGTCCTGAAGAACACCCTTCATATGGCCACTGCTGGGAACTGCAGGTGTCCCTGGATCTTGCAATAGAACCACAACAGGGGAATTGATAACCATGACAAGGTATTCTATTGTTTTAATCAATGCATCTCAATGTTGTGTGAGAACATGATTACATTTTTTTTAAAGGATGACAAATTTCACTGTTGACAGGTCAAACTACAATTAATGACTGCTTTCACTATCAGTGCTATTTGAGTGAGTGCACATTGCTGTTCTCAGTTGAAGGAGCAGAGTTTTCCTATATTTGAAGAGTTACTGAAATCAAACTCTTTTTGCCTTCGTATTATTCCAGATGCAGCCGAAACCTTAATTCTAAACGCCTTCAAATGTAAATAACAGCTCTCTCCATTAGTGCTTTATAATTGAGAGTTTAGTGTGCCACTGAGGCATATGTTCTTGTTTTCTACTTTCCCAAGAAAAGGCAAAATGTGCTCCTGAACAACACTAATCGTATGGACAGTGCTGGGACATCCAGGGACGAAGGCTCAAATCATCCTGGATATAACCAGAACAACAGAAGAATTGACAACCATGACAAAGAATTCTATTGTTTAAATCAATGCATTTCAGCGTTGTGTGAGAACATACATTACATACATTAGTATTTTTTAATAATGTATGACAGTTTAAAATATTAATTTACTGTATATGTCCTGCATCAGACCACTGCTCGACATGACACAACAGGGCCGATTTAAGTGAGTGCTTTTTGTTGTTAAAAGCTGAAGAAGAAGAAATACTGTGTATTTTCAAAACGTGAAAGCTTAGGGAAAGCAAACTCATTTTCCCTTCAAGAACATCAAAATGCACAGTATTCTGAGTTGGAAACTTCATTCTTACAGCTGTTGTTAAAAAATGAAAGCATTCACTATCACTGCTATTTGACTGAGAGTGTTGTAGTGCTGTGAGTTGTGGAAGCTCAAATACTATGTATTTTCAAAATGTGATGACTTAGAGACAGCAAAGTCATTTTCCCTTCAAGAACATCAAAATGCACAGTATTCTGAGTTGGAAACTTCATTCTAACAGCTTTTGTTATGAAATGACAGCATTCACTATCACTGCTATTTAAGTGAGTGCGTTTTACTGTTGTGAGTTGTTGAAGCTCAAATACTGTGTATTTTCAAAATGTGAACACTTAGAGACAGCAAAGTCATTTTCCCTTCAGGAACATCAAAATGCACAGTATTCTGAGTTGGAAACTTCATTCTAACAGCTTTTGTTATGAAATGACAGATATATCGAGTGAGGTTAAAAAAAATTGATTCTAACAACTGTTGTTAGGAAATGACAGCTTTTGTGAAAGGGGCTATTTGAGTAAGTGTGTTTCACTGATATGAGCTGACGAGCAACGGTGCAATGTACTTCTAGTGTTATCTTTACTGCTTCATGTTACTCATACACAGTATTTGAGCTTCCACAGCTCTTAACACCAAAGCGCACTCACTCAAATAGGACCTGTCATGATTGCTGTCATTTCCTAACAGAAGCTGTTAGAATGACGTTTCCAACTCAGAACACTGTGCATTTTGAAGTTCTTGAAGGGAAAATGAGTTTCCAGTGCCTAAGTCTTCACATTTTGAAAATACACAGTATTTGAGCTTCCACAGCTCTTAACAGCAAAACGCACTCACTCAAATAGCAGTGATAGCGAATGCTGTCATTTCCTAACAAAAGCTGTTAGAATGACGTTTCCAACTCAGAACACTGTGCATTTTGATGTTCTTGAAGGGAAAATGAGTTTCCAGTGCCTAAGTCTTCACATTTTGAAAATACACAGTATTTGAGCTTCCACAGCTCTTAACAGCAAAACGCACTCACTCAAATAGCAGTGATAGCGAATGCTGTCATTTCCTAACAAAAGCTGTTAGAATGACGTTTCCAACTCAGAACACTGTGCATTTTGATGTTCTTGAAGGGAAAATGAGTTTCCAGTGCCTAAGTCTTCACATTTTGAAAATACACAGTATTTGAGCTTCCACAGCTCTTAACAGCAAAACGCACTCACTCAAATAGCAGTGATAGCGAATGCTGTCATTTCCTAACAAAAGCTGTTAGAATGACGTTTCCAACTCAGAACACTGTGCATTTTGATGTTCTTGAAGGGAAAATGAGTTTCCAGTGCCTAAGTCTTCACATTTTGAAAATACACAGTATTTGAGCTTCCACAGCTCTTAACAGCAAAACGCACTCACTCAAATAGCAGTGATAGCGAATGCTGTCATTTCCTAACAAAAGCTGTTAGAATGACGTTTCCAACTCAGAACACTGTGCATTTTGATGTTCTTGAAGGGAAAATGAGTTTCCAGTGCCTAAGTCTTCACATTTTGAAAATACACAGTATTTGAGCTTCCACAGCTCTTAACAGCAAAACGCACTCACTCAAATAGCAGTGATAGCGAATGCTGTCATTTCCTAACAAAAGCTGTTAGAATGACGTTTCCAACTCAGAACACTGTGCATTTTGATGTTCTTGAAGGGAAAATGAGTTTCCAGTGCCTAAGTCTTCACATTTTGAAAATACACAGTATTTGAGCTTCCACAGCTCTTAACAGCAAAACGCACTCACTCAAATAGCAGTGATAGCGAATGCTGTCATTTCCTAACAAAAGCTGTTAGAATGACGTTTCCAACTCAGAACACTGTGCATTTTGATGTTCTTGAAGGGAAAATGAGTTTCCAGTGCCTAAGTCTTCACATTTTGAAAATACACAGTATTTGAGCTTCCACAGCTCTTAACAGCAAAACGCACTCACTCAAATAGCAGTGATAGCGAATGCTGTCATTTCCTAACAAAAGCTGTTAGAATGACGTTTCCAACTCAGAACACTGTGCATTTTGATGTTCTTGAAGGGAAAATGAGTTTCCAGTGCCTAAGTCTTCACATTTTGAAAATACACAGTATTTGAGCTTCCACAGCTCTTAACAGCAAAACGCACTCACTCAAATAGCAGTGATAGCGAATGCTGTCATTTCCTAACAAAAGCTGTTAGAATGACGTTTCCAACTCAGAACACTGTGCATTTTGATGTTCTTGAAGGGAAAATGAGTTTCCAGTGCCTAAGTCTTCACATTTTGAAAATACACAGTATTTGAGCTTCCACAGCTCTTAACAGCAAAACGCACTCACTCAAATAGCAGTGATAGCGAATGCTGTCATTTCCTAACAAAAGCTGTTAGAATGACGTTTCCAACTCAGAACACTGTGCATTTTGATGTTCTTGAAGGGAAAATGAGTTTCCAGTGCCTAAGTCTTCACATTTTGAAAATACACAGTATTTGAGCTTCCACAGCTCTTAACAGCAAAACGCACTCACTCAAATAGCAGTGATAGCGAATGCTGTCATTTCCTAACAAAAGCTGTTAGAATGACGTTTCCAACTCAGAACACTGTGCATTTTGATGTTCTTGAAGGGAAAATGAGTTTCCAGTGCCTAAGTCTTCACATTTTGAAAATACACAGTATTTGAGCTTCCACAGCTCTTAACAGCAAAACGCACTCACTCAAATAGCAGTGATAGCGAATGCTGTCATTTCCTAACAAAAGCTGTTAGAATGACGTTTCCAACTCAGAACACTGTGCATTTTGATGTTCTTGAAGGGAAAATGAGTTTCCAGTGCCTAAGTCTTCACATTTTGAAAATACACAGTATTTGAGCTTCCACAGCTCTTAACAGCAAAACGCACTCACTCAAATAGCAGTGATAGCGAATGCTGTCATTTCCTAACAAAAGCTGTTAGAATGACGTTTCCAACTCAGAACACTGTGCATTTTGATGTTCTTGAAGGGAAAATGAGTTTCCAGTGCCTAAGTCTTCACATTTTGAAAATACACAGTATTTGAGCTTCCACAGCTCTTAACAGCAAAACGCACTCACTCAAATAGCAGTGATAGCGAATGCTGTCATTTCCTAACAAAAGCTGTTAGAATGACGTTTCCAACTCAGAACACTGTGCATTTTGATGTTCTTGAAGGGAAAATGAGTTTCCAGTGCCTAAGTCTTCACATTTTGAAAATACACAGTATTTGAGCTTCCACAGCTCTTAACAGCAAAACGCACTCACTCAAATAGCAGTGATAGCGAATGCTGTCATTTCCTAACAAAAGCTGTTAGAATGACGTTTCCAACTCAGAACACTGTGCATTTTGATGTTCTTGAAGGGAAAATGAGTTTCCAGTGCCTAAGTCTTCACATTTTGAAAATACACAGTATTTGAGCTTCCACAGCTCTTAACAGCAAAACGCACTCACTCAAATAGCAGTGATAGCGAATGCTGTCATTTCCTAACAAAAGCTGTTAGAATGACGTTTCCAACTCAGAACACTGTGCATTTTGATGTTCTTGAAGGGAAAATGAGTTTCCAGTGCCTAAGTCTTCACATTTTGAAAATACACAGTATTTGAGCTTCCACAGCTCTTAACAGCAAAACGCACTCACTCAAATAGCAGTGATAGCGAATGCTGTCATTTCCTAACAAAAGCTGTTAGAATGACGTTTCCAACTCAGAACACTGTGCATTTTGATGTTCTTGAAGGGAAAATGAGTTTCCAGTGCCTAAGTCTTCACATTTTGAAAATACACAGTATTTGAGCTTCCACAGCTCTTAACAGCAAAACGCACTCACTCAAATAGCAGTGATAGCGAATGCTGTCATTTCCTAACAAAAGCTGTTAGAATGACGTTTCCAACTCAGAACACTGTGCATTTTGATGTTCTTGAAGGGAAAATGAGTTTCCAGTGCCTAAGTCTTCACATTTTGAAAATACACAGTATTTGAGCTTCCACAGCTCTTAACAGCAAAACGCACTCACTCAAATAGCAGTGATAGCGAATGCTGTCATTTCCTAACAAAAGCTGTTAGAATGACGTTTCCAACTCAGAACACTGTGCATTTTGATGTTCTTGAAGGGAAAATGAGTTTCCAGTGCCTAAGTCTTCACATTTTGAAAATACACAGTATTTGAGCTTCCACAGCTCTTAACAGCAAAACGCACTCACTCAAATAGCAGTGATAGCGAATGCTGTCATTTCCTAACAAAAGCTGTTAGAATGACGTTTCCAACTCAGAACACTGTGCATTTTGATGTTCTTGAAGGGAAAATGAGTTTCCAGTGCCTAAGTCTTCACATTTTGAAAATACACAGTATTTGAGCTTCCACAGCTCTTAACAGCAAAACGCACTCACTCAAATAGCAGTGATAGCGAATGCTGTCATTTCCTAACAAAAGCTGTTAGAATGACGTTTCCAACTCAGAACACTGTGCATTTTGATGTTCTTGAAGGGAAAATGAGTTTCCAGTGCCTAAGTCTTCACATTTTGAAAATACACAGTATTTGAGCTTCCACAGCTCTTAACAGCAAAACGCACTCACTCAAATAGCAGTGATAGCGAATGCTGTCATTTCCTAACAAAAGCTGTTAGAATGACGTTTCCAACTCAGAACACTGTGCATTTTGATGTTCTTGAAGGGAAAATGAGTTTCCAGTGCCTAAGTCTTCACATTTTGAAAATACACAGTATTTGAGCTTCCACAGCTCTTAACAGCAAAACGCACTCACTCAAATAGCAGTGATAGCGAATGCTGTCATTTCCTAACAAAAGCTGTTAGAATGACGTTTCCAACTCAGAACACTGTGCATTTTGATGTTCTTGAAGGGAAAATGAGTTTCCAGTGCCTAAGTCTTCACATTTTGAAAATACACAGTATTTGAGCTTCCACAGCTCTTAACAGCAAAACGCACTCACTCAAATAGCAGTGATAGCGAATGCTGTCATTTCCTAACAAAAGCTGTTAGAATGACGTTTCCAACTCAGAACACTGTGCATTTTGATGTTCTTGAAGGGAAAATGAGTTTCCAGTGCCTAAGTCTTCACATTTTGAAAATACACAGTATTTGAGCTTCCACAGCTCTTAACAGCAAAACGCACTCACTCAAATAGCAGTGATAGCGAATGCTGTCATTTCCTAACAAAAGCTGTTAGAATGACGTTTCCAACTCAGAACACTGTGCATTTTGATGTTCTTGAAGGGAAAATGAGTTTCCAGTGCCTAAGTCTTCACATTTTGAAAATACACAGTATTTGAGCTTCCACAGCTCTTAACAGCAAAACGCACTCACTCAAATAGCAGTGATAGCGAATGCTGTCATTTCCTAACAAAAGCTGTTAGAATGACGTTTCCAACTCAGAACACTGTGCATTTTGATGTTCTTGAAGGGAAAATGAGTTTCCAGTGCCTAAGTCTTCACATTTTGAAAATACACAGTATTTGAGCTTCCACAGCTCTTAACAGCAAAACGCACTCACTCAAATAGCAGTGATAGCGAATGCTGTCATTTCCTAACAAAAGCTGTTAGAATGACGTTTCCAACTCAGAACACTGTGCATTTTGATGTTCTTGAAGGGAAAATGAGTTTCCAGTGCCTAAGTCTTCACATTTTGAAAATACACAGTATTTGAGCTTCCACAGCTCTTAACAGCAAAACGCACTCACTCAAATAGCAGTGATAGCGAATGCTGTCATTTCCTAACAAAAGCTGTTAGAATGACGTTTCCAACTCAGAACACTGTGCATTTTGATGTTCTTGAAGGGAAAATGAGTTTCCAGTGCCTAAGTCTTCACATTTTGAAAATACACAGTATTTGAGCTTCCACAGCTCTTAACAGCAAAACGCACTCACTCAAATAGCAGTGATAGCGAATGCTGTCATTTCCTAACAAAAGCTGTTAGAATGACGTTTCCAACTCAGAACACTGTGCATTTTGATGTTCTTGAAGGGAAAATGAGTTTCCAGTGCCTAAGTCTTCACATTTTGAAAATACACAGTATTTGAGCTTCCACAGCTCTTAACAGCAAAACGCACTCACTCAAATAGCAGTGATAGCGAATGCTGTCATTTCCTAACAAAAGCTGTTAGAATGACGTTTCCAACTCAGAACACTGTGCATTTTGATGTTCTTGAAGGGAAAATGAGTTTCCAGTGCCTAAGTCTTCACATTTTGAAAATACACAGTATTTGAGCTTCCACAGCTCTTAACAGCAAAACGCACTCACTCAAATAGCAGTGATAGCGAATGCTGTCATTTCCTAACAAAAGCTGTTAGAATGACGTTTCCAACTCAGAACACTGTGCATTTTGATGTTCTTGAAGGGAAAATGAGTTTCCAGTGCCTAAGTCTTCACATTTTGAAAATACACAGTATTTGAGCTTCCACAGCTCTTAACAGCAAAACGCACTCACTCAAATAGCAGTGATAGCGAATGCTGTCATTTCCTAACAAAAGCTGTTAGAATGACGTTTCCAACTCAGAACACTGTGCATTTTGATGTTCTTGAAGGGAAAATGAGTTTCCAGTGCCTAAGTCTTCACATTTTGAAAATACACAGTATTTGAGCTTCCACAGCTCTTAACAGCAAAACGCACTCACTCAAATAGCAGTGATAGCGAATGCTGTCATTTCCTAACAAAAGCTGTTAGAATGACGTTTCCAACTCAGAACACTGTGCATTTTGATGTTCTTGAAGGGAAAATGAGTTTCCAGTGCCTAAGTCTTCACATTTTGAAAATACACAGTATTTGAGCTTCCACAGCTCTTAACAGCAAAACGCACTCACTCAAATAGCAGTGATAGCGAATGCTGTCATTTCCTAACAAAAGCTGTTAGAATGACGTTTCCAACTCAGAACACTGTGCATTTTGATGTTCTTGAAGGGAAAATGAGTTTCCAGTGCCTAAGTCTTCACATTTTGAAAATACACAGTATTTGAGCTTCCACAGCTCTTAACAGCAAAACGCACTCACTCAAATAGCAGTGATAGCGAATGCTGTCATTTCCTAACAAAAGCTGTTAGAATGACGTTTCCAACTCAGAACACTGTGCATTTTGATGTTCTTGAAGGGAAAATGAGTTTCCAGTGCCTAAGTCTTCACATTTTGAAAATACACAGTATTTGAGCTTCCACAGCTCTTAACAGCAAAACGCACTCACTCAAATAGCAGTGATAGCGAATGCTGTCATTTCCTAACAAAAGCTGTTAGAATGACGTTTCCAACTCAGAACACTGTGCATTTTGATGTTCTTGAAGGGAAAATGAGTTTCCAGTGCCTAAGTCTTCACATTTTGAAAATACACAGTATTTGAGCTTCCACAGCTCTTAACAGCAAAACGCACTCACTCAAATAGCAGTGATAGCGAATGCTGTCATTTCCTAACAAAAGCTGTTAGAATGACGTTTCCAACTCAGAACACTGTGCATTTTGATGTTCTTGAAGGGAAAATGAGTTTCCAGTGCCTAAGTCTTCACATTTTGAAAATACACAGTATTTGAGCTTCCACAGCTCTTAACAGCAAAACGCACTCACTCAAATAGCAGTGATAGCGAATGCTGTCATTTCCTAACAAAAGCTGTTAGAATGACGTTTCCAACTCAGAACACTGTGCATTTTGATGTTCTTGAAGGGAAAATGAGTTTCCAGTGCCTAAGTCTTCACATTTTGAAAATACACAGTATTTGAGCTTCCACAGCTCTTAACAGCAAAACGCACTCACTCAAATAGCAGTGATAGCGAATGCTGTCATTTCCTAACAAAAGCTGTTAGAATGACGTTTCCAACTCAGAACACTGTGCATTTTGATGTTCTTGAAGGGAAAATGAGTTTCCAGTGCCTAAGTCTTCACATTTTGAAAATACACAGTATTTGAGCTTCCACAGCTCTTAACAGCAAAACGCACTCACTCAAATAGCAGTGATAGCGAATGCTGTCATTTCCTAACAAAAGCTGTTAGAATGACGTTTCCAACTCAGAACACTGTGCATTTTGATGTTCTTGAAGGGAAAATGAGTTTCCAGTGCCTAAGTCTTCACATTTTGAAAATACACAGTATTTGAGCTTCCACAGCTCTTAACAGCAAAACGCACTCACTCAAATAGCAGTGATAGCGAATGCTGTCATTTCCTAACAAAAGCTGTTAGAATGACGTTTCCAACTCAGAACACTGTGCATTTTGATGTTCTTGAAGGGAAAATGAGTTTCCAGTGCCTAAGTCTTCACATTTTGAAAATACACAGTATTTGAGCTTCCACAGCTCTTAACAGCAAAACGCACTCACTCAAATAGCAGTGATAGCGAATGCTGTCATTTCCTAACAAAAGCTGTTAGAATGACGTTTCCAACTCAGAACACTGTGCATTTTGATGTTCTTGAAGGGAAAATGAGTTTCCAGTGCCTAAGTCTTCACATTTTGAAAATACACAGTATTTGAGCTTCCACAGCTCTTAACAGCAAAACGCACTCACTCAAATAGCAGTGATAGCGAATGCTGTCATTTCCTAACAAAAGCTGTTAGAATGACGTTTCCAACTCAGAACACTGTGCATTTTGATGTTCTTGAAGGGAAAATGAGTTTCCAGTGCCTAAGTCTTCACATTTTGAAAATACACAGTATTTGAGCTTCCACAGCTCTTAACAGCAAAACGCACTCACTCAAATAGCAGTGATAGCGAATGCTGTCATTTCCTAACAAAAGCTGTTAGAATGACGTTTCCAACTCAGAACACTGTGCATTTTGATGTTCTTGAAGGGAAAATGAGTTTCCAGTGCCTAAGTCTTCACATTTTGAAAATACACAGTATTTGAGCTTCCACAGCTCTTAACAGCAAAACGCACTCACTCAAATAGCAGTGATAGCGAATGCTGTCATTTCCTAACAAAAGCTGTTAGAATGACGTTTCCAACTCAGAACACTGTGCATTTTGATGTTCTTGAAGGGAAAATGAGTTTCCAGTGCCTAAGTCTTCACATTTTGAAAATACACAGTATTTGAGCTTCCACAGCTCTTAACAGCAAAACGCACTCACTCAAATAGCAGTGATAGCGAATGCTGTCATTTCCTAACAAAAGCTGTTAGAATGACGTTTCCAACTCAGAACACTGTGCATTTTGATGTTCTTGAAGGGAAAATGAGTTTCCAGTGCCTAAGTCTTCACATTTTGAAAATACACAGTATTTGAGCTTCCACAGCTCTTAACAGCAAAACGCACTCACTCAAATAGCAGTGATAGCGAATGCTGTCATTTCCTAACAAAAGCTGTTAGAATGACGTTTCCAACTCAGAACACTGTGCATTTTGATGTTCTTGAAGGGAAAATGAGTTTCCAGTGCCTAAGTCTTCACATTTTGAAAATACACAGTATTTGAGCTTCCACAGCTCTTAACAGCAAAACGCACTCACTCAAATAGCAGTGATAGCGAATGCTGTCATTTCCTAACAAAAGCTGTTAGAATGACGTTTCCAACTCAGAACACTGTGCATTTTGATGTTCTTGAAGGGAAAATGAGTTTCCAGTGCCTAAGTCTTCACATTTTGAAAATACACAGTATTTGAGCTTCCACAGCTCTTAACAGCAAAACGCACTCACTCAAATAGCAGTGATAGCGAATGCTGTCATTTCCTAACAAAAGCTGTTAGAATGACGTTTCCAACTCAGAACACTGTGCATTTTGATGTTCTTGAAGGGAAAATGAGTTTCCAGTGCCTAAGTCTTCACATTTTGAAAATACACAGTATTTGAGCTTCCACAGCTCTTAACAGCAAAACGCACTCACTCAAATAGCAGTGATAGCGAATGCTGTCATTTCCTAACAAAAGCTGTTAGAATGACGTTTCCAACTCAGAACACTGTGCATTTTGATGTTCTTGAAGGGAAAATGAGTTTCCAGTGCCTAAGTCTTCACATTTTGAAAATACACAGTATTTGAGCTTCCACAGCTCTTAACAGCAAAACGCACTCACTCAAATAGCAGTGATAGCGAATGCTGTCATTTCCTAACAAAAGCTGTTAGAATGACGTTTCCAACTCAGAACACTGTGCATTTTGATGTTCTTGAAGGGAAAATGAGTTTCCAGTGCCTAAGTCTTCACATTTTGAAAATACACAGTATTTGAGCTTCCACAGCTCTTAACAGCAAAACGCACTCACTCAAATAGCAGTGATAGCGAATGCTGTCATTTCCTAACAAAAGCTGTTAGAATGACGTTTCCAACTCAGAACACTGTGCATTTTGATGTTCTTGAAGGGAAAATGAGTTTCCAGTGCCTAAGTCTTCACATTTTGAAAATACACAGTATTTGAGCTTCCACAGCTCTTAACAGCAAAACGCACTCACTCAAATAGCAGTGATAGCGAATGCTGTCATTTCCTAACAAAAGCTGTTAGAATGACGTTTCCAACTCAGAACACTGTGCATTTTGATGTTCTTGAAGGGAAAATGAGTTTCCAGTGCCTAAGTCTTCACATTTTGAAAATACACAGTATTTGAGCTTCCACAGCTCTTAACAGCAAAACGCACTCACTCAAATAGCAGTGATAGCGAATGCTGTCATTTCCTAACAAAAGCTGTTAGAATGACGTTTCCAACTCAGAACACTGTGCATTTTGATGTTCTTGAAGGGAAAATGAGTTTCCAGTGCCTAAGTCTTCACATTTTGAAAATACACAGTATTTGAGCTTCCACAGCTCTTAACAGCAAAACGCACTCACTCAAATAGCAGTGATAGCGAATGCTGTCATTTCCTAACAAAAGCTGTTAGAATGACGTTTCCAACTCAGAACACTGTGCATTTTGATGTTCTTGAAGGGAAAATGAGTTTCCAGTGCCTAAGTCTTCACATTTTGAAAATACACAGTATTTGAGCTTCCACAGCTCTTAACAGCAAAACGCACTCACTCAAATAGCAGTGATAGCGAATGCTGTCATTTCCTAACAAAAGCTGTTAGAATGACGTTTCCAACTCAGAACACTGTGCATTTTGATGTTCTTGAAGGGAAAATGAGTTTCCAGTGCCTAAGTCTTCACATTTTGAAAATACACAGTATTTGAGCTTCCACAGCTCTTAACAGCAAAACGCACTCACTCAAATAGCAGTGATAGCGAATGCTGTCATTTCCTAACAAAAGCTGTTAGAATGACGTTTCCAACTCAGAACACTGTGCATTTTGATGTTCTTGAAGGGAAAATGAGTTTCCAGTGCCTAAGTCTTCACATTTTGAAAATACACAGTATTTGAGCTTCCACAGCTCTTAACAGCAAAACGCACTCACTCAAATAGCAGTGATAGCGAATGCTGTCATTTCCTAACAAAAGCTGTTAGAATGACGTTTCCAACTCAGAACACTGTGCATTTTGATGTTCTTGAAGGGAAAATGAGTTTCCAGTGCCTAAGTCTTCACATTTTGAAAATACACAGTATTTGAGCTTCCACAGCTCTTAACAGCAAAACGCACTCACTCAAATAGCAGTGATAGCGAATGCTGTCATTTCCTAACAAAAGCTGTTAGAATGACGTTTCCAACTCAGAACACTGTGCATTTTGATGTTCTTGAAGGGAAAATGAGTTTCCAGTGCCTAAGTCTTCACATTTTGAAAATACACAGTATTTGAGCTTCCACAGCTCTTAACAGCAAAACGCACTCACTCAAATAGCAGTGATAGCGAATGCTGTCATTTCCTAACAAAAGCTGTTAGAATGACGTTTCCAACTCAGAACACTGTGCATTTTGATGTTCTTGAAGGGAAAATGAGTTTCCAGTGCCTAAGTCTTCACATTTTGAAAATACACAGTATTTGAGCTTCCACAGCTCTTAACAGCAAAACGCACTCACTCAAATAGCAGTGATAGCGAATGCTGTCATTTCCTAACAAAAGCTGTTAGAATGACGTTTCCAACTCAGAACACTGTGCATTTTGATGTTCTTGAAGGGAAAATGAGTTTCCAGTGCCTAAGTCTTCACATTTTGAAAATACACAGTATTTGAGCTTCCACAGCTCTTAACAGCAAAACGCACTCACTCAAATAGCAGTGATAGCGAATGCTGTCATTTCCTAACAAAAGCTGTTAGAATGACGTTTCCAACTCAGAACACTGTGCATTTTGATGTTCTTGAAGGGAAAATGAGTTTCCAGTGCCTAAGTCTTCACATTTTGAAAATACACAGTATTTGAGCTTCCACAGCTCTTAACAGCAAAACGCACTCACTCAAATAGCAGTGATAGCGAATGCTGTCATTTCCTAACAAAAGCTGTTAGAATGACGTTTCCAACTCAGAACACTGTGCATTTTGATGTTCTTGAAGGGAAAATGAGTTTCCAGTGCCTAAGTCTTCACATTTTGAAAATACACAGTATTTGAGCTTCCACAGCTCTTAACAGCAAAACGCACTCACTCAAATAGCAGTGATAGCGAATGCTGTCATTTCCTAACAAAAGCTGTTAGAATGACGTTTCCAACTCAGAACACTGTGCATTTTGATGTTCTTGAAGGGAAAATGAGTTTCCAGTGCCTAAGTCTTCACATTTTGAAAATACACAGTATTTGAGCTTCCACAGCTCTTAACAGCAAAACGCACTCACTCAAATAGCAGTGATAGCGAATGCTGTCATTTCCTAACAAAAGCTGTTAGAATGACGTTTCCAACTCAGAACACTGTGCATTTTGATGTTCTTGAAGGGAAAATGAGTTTCCAGTGCCTAAGTCTTCACATTTTGAAAATACACAGTATTTGAGCTTCCACAGCTCTTAACAGCAAAACGCACTCACTCAAATAGCAGTGATAGCGAATGCTGTCATTTCCTAACAAAAGCTGTTAGAATGACGTTTCCAACTCAGAACACTGTGCATTTTGATGTTCTTGAAGGGAAAATGAGTTTCCAGTGCCTAAGTCTTCACATTTTGAAAATACACAGTATTTGAGCTTCCACAGCTCTTAACAGCAAAACGCACTCACTCAAATAGCAGTGATAGCGAATGCTGTCATTTCCTAACAAAAGCTGTTAGAATGACGTTTCCAACTCAGAACACTGTGCATTTTGATGTTCTTGAAGGGAAAATGAGTTTCCAGTGCCTAAGTCTTCACATTTTGAAAATACACAGTATTTGAGCTTCCACAGCTCTTAACAGCAAAACGCACTCACTCAAATAGCAGTGATAGCGAATGCTGTCATTTCCTAACAAAAGCTGTTAGAATGACGTTTCCAACTCAGAACACTGTGCATTTTGATGTTCTTGAAGGGAAAATGAGTTTCCAGTGCCTAAGTCTTCACATTTTGAAAATACACAGTATTTGAGCTTCCACAGCTCTTAACAGCAAAACGCACTCACTCAAATAGCAGTGATAGCGAATGCTGTCATTTCCTAACAAAAGCTGTTAGAATGACGTTTCCAACTCAGAACACTGTGCATTTTGATGTTCTTGAAGGGAAAATGAGTTTCCAGTGCCTAAGTCTTCACATTTTGAAAATACACAGTATTTGAGCTTCCACAGCTCTTAACAGCAAAACGCACTCACTCAAATAGCAGTGATAGCGAATGCTGTCATTTCCTAACAAAAGCTGTTAGAATGACGTTTCCAACTCAGAACACTGTGCATTTTGATGTTCTTGAAGGGAAAATGAGTTTCCAGTGCCTAAGTCTTCACATTTTGAAAATACACAGTATTTGAGCTTCCACAGCTCTTAACAGCAAAACGCACTCACTCAAATAGCAGTGATAGCGAATGCTGTCATTTCCTAACAAAAGCTGTTAGAATGACGTTTCCAACTCAGAACACTGTGCATTTTGATGTTCTTGAAGGGAAAATGAGTTTCCAGTGCCTAAGTCTTCACATTTTGAAAATACACAGTATTTGAGCTTCCACAGCTCTTAACAGCAAAACGCACTCACTCAAATAGCAGTGATAGCGAATGCTGTCATTTCCTAACAAAAGCTGTTAGAATGACGTTTCCAACTCAGAACACTGTGCATTTTGATGTTCTTGAAGGGAAAATGAGTTTCCAGTGCCTAAGTCTTCACATTTTGAAAATACACAGTATTTGAGCTTCCACAGCTCTTAACAGCAAAACGCACTCACTCAAATAGCAGTGATAGCGAATGCTGTCATTTCCTAACAAAAGCTGTTAGAATGACGTTTCCAACTCAGAACACTGTGCATTTTGATGTTCTTGAAGGGAAAATGAGTTTCCAGTGCCTAAGTCTTCACATTTTGAAAATACACAGTATTTGAGCTTCCACAGCTCTTAACAGCAAAACGCACTCACTCAAATAGCAGTGATAGCGAATGCTGTCATTTCCTAACAAAAGCTGTTAGAATGACGTTTCCAACTCAGAACACTGTGCATTTTGATGTTCTTGAAGGGAAAATGAGTTTCCAGTGCCTAAGTCTTCACATTTTGAAAATACACAGTATTTGAGCTTCCACAGCTCTTAACAGCAAAACGCACTCACTCAAATAGCAGTGATAGCGAATGCTGTCATTTCCTAACAAAAGCTGTTAGAATGACGTTTCCAACTCAGAACACTGTGCATTTTGATGTTCTTGAAGGGAAAATGAGTTTCCAGTGCCTAAGTCTTCACATTTTGAAAATACACAGTATTTGAGCTTCCACAGCTCTTAACAGCAAAACGCACTCACTCAAATAGCAGTGATAGCGAATGCTGTCATTTCCTAACAAAAGCTGTTAGAATGACGTTTCCAACTCAGAACACTGTGCATTTTGATGTTCTTGAAGGGAAAATGAGTTTCCAGTGCCTAAGTCTTCACATTTTGAAAATACACAGTATTTGAGCTTCCACAGCTCTTAACAGCAAAACGCACTCACTCAAATAGCAGTGATAGCGAATGCTGTCATTTCCTAACAAAAGCTGTTAGAATGACGTTTCCAACTCAGAACACTGTGCATTTTGATGTTCTTGAAGGGAAAATGAGTTTCCAGTGCCTAAGTCTTCACATTTTGAAAATACACAGTATTTGAGCTTCCACAGCTCTTAACAGCAAAACGCACTCACTCAAATAGCAGTGATAGCGAATGCTGTCATTTCCTAACAAAAGCTGTTAGAATGACGTTTCCAACTCAGAACACTGTGCATTTTGATGTTCTTGAAGGGAAAATGAGTTTCCAGTGCCTAAGTCTTCACATTTTGAAAATACACAGTATTTGAGCTTCCACAGCTCTTAACAGCAAAACGCACTCACTCAAATAGCAGTGATAGCGAATGCTGTCATTTCCTAACAAAAGCTGTTAGAATGACGTTTCCAACTCAGAACACTGTGCATTTTGATGTTCTTGAAGGGAAAATGAGTTTCCAGTGCCTAAGTCTTCACATTTTGAAAATACACAGTATTTGAGCTTCCACAGCTCTTAACAGCAAAACGCACTCACTCAAATAGCAGTGATAGCGAATGCTGTCATTTCCTAACAAAAGCTGTTAGAATGACGTTTCCAACTCAGAACACTGTGCATTTTGATGTTCTTGAAGGGAAAATGAGTTTCCAGTGCCTAAGTCTTCACATTTTGAAAATACACAGTATTTGAGCTTCCACAGCTCTTAACAGCAAAACGCACTCACTCAAATAGCAGTGATAGCGAATGCTGTCATTTCCTAACAAAAGCTGTTAGAATGACGTTTCCAACTCAGAACACTGTGCATTTTGATGTTCTTGAAGGGAAAATGAGTTTCCAGTGCCTAAGTCTTCACATTTTGAAAATACACAGTATTTGAGCTTCCACAGCTCTTAACAGCAAAACGCACTCACTCAAATAGCAGTGATAGCGAATGCTGTCATTTCCTAACAAAAGCTGTTAGAATGACGTTTCCAACTCAGAACACTGTGCATTTTGATGTTCTTGAAGGGAAAATGAGTTTCCAGTGCCTAAGTCTTCACATTTTGAAAATACACAGTATTTGAGCTTCCACAGCTCTTAACAGCAAAACGCACTCACTCAAATAGCAGTGATAGCGAATGCTGTCATTTCCTAACAAAAGCTGTTAGAATGACGTTTCCAACTCAGAACACTGTGCATTTTGATGTTCTTGAAGGGAAAATGAGTTTCCAGTGCCTAAGTCTTCACATTTTGAAAATACACAGTATTTGAGCTTCCACAGCTCTTAACAGCAAAACGCACTCACTCAAATAGCAGTGATAGCGAATGCTGTCATTTCCTAACAAAAGCTGTTAGAATGACGTTTCCAACTCAGAACACTGTGCATTTTGATGTTCTTGAAGGGAAAATGAGTTTCCAGTGCCTAAGTCTTCACATTTTGAAAATACACAGTATTTGAGCTTCCACAGCTCTTAACAGCAAAACGCACTCACTCAAATAGCAGTGATAGCGAATGCTGTCATTTCCTAACAAAAGCTGTTAGAATGACGTTTCCAACTCAGAACACTGTGCATTTTGATGTTCTTGAAGGGAAAATGAGTTTCCAGTGCCTAAGTCTTCACATTTTGAAAATACACAGTATTTGAGCTTCCACAGCTCTTAACAGCAAAACGCACTCACTCAAATAGCAGTGATAGCGAATGCTGTCATTTCCTAACAAAAGCTGTTAGAATGACGTTTCCAACTCAGAACACTGTGCATTTTGATGTTCTTGAAGGGAAAATGAGTTTCCAGTGCCTAAGTCTTCACATTTTGAAAATACACAGTATTTGAGCTTCCACAGCTCTTAACAGCAAAACGCACTCACTCAAATAGCAGTGATAGCGAATGCTGTCATTTCCTAACAAAAGCTGTTAGAATGACGTTTCCAACTCAGAACACTGTGCATTTTGATGTTCTTGAAGGGAAAATGAGTTTCCAGTGCCTAAGTCTTCACATTTTGAAAATACACAGTATTTGAGCTTCCACAGCTCTTAACAGCAAAACGCACTCACTCAAATAGCAGTGATAGCGAATGCTGTCATTTCCTAACAAAAGCTGTTAGAATGACGTTTCCAACTCAGAACACTGTGCATTTTGATGTTCTTGAAGGGAAAATGAGTTTCCAGTGCCTAAGTCTTCACATTTTGAAAATACACAGTATTTGAGCTTCCACAGCTCTTAACAGCAAAACGCACTCACTCAAATAGCAGTGATAGCGAATGCTGTCATTTCCTAACAAAAGCTGTTAGAATGACGTTTCCAACTCAGAACACTGTGCATTTTGATGTTCTTGAAGGGAAAATGAGTTTCCAGTGCCTAAGTCTTCACATTTTGAAAATACACAGTATTTGAGCTTCCACAGCTCTTAACAGCAAAACGCACTCACTCAAATAGCAGTGATAGCGAATGCTGTCATTTCCTAACAAAAGCTGTTAGAATGACGTTTCCAACTCAGAACACTGTGCATTTTGATGTTCTTGAAGGGAAAATGAGTTTCCAGTGCCTAAGTCTTCACATTTTGAAAATACACAGTATTTGAGCTTCCACAGCTCTTAACAGCAAAACGCACTCACTCAAATAGCAGTGATAGCGAATGCTGTCATTTCCTAACAAAAGCTGTTAGAATGACGTTTCCAACTCAGAACACTGTGCATTTTGATGTTCTTGAAGGGAAAATGAGTTTCCAGTGCCTAAGTCTTCACATTTTGAAAATACACAGTATTTGAGCTTCCACAGCTCTTAACAGCAAAACGCACTCACTCAAATAGCAGTGATAGCGAATGCTGTCATTTCCTAACAAAAGCTGTTAGAATGACGTTTCCAACTCAGAACACTGTGCATTTTGATGTTCTTGAAGGGAAAATGAGTTTCCAGTGCCTAAGTCTTCACATTTTGAAAATACACAGTATTTGAGCTTCCACAGCTCTTAACAGCAAAACGCACTCACTCAAATAGCAGTGATAGCGAATGCTGTCATTTCCTAACAAAAGCTGTTAGAATGACGTTTCCAACTCAGAACACTGTGCATTTTGATGTTCTTGAAGGGAAAATGAGTTTCCAGTGCCTAAGTCTTCACATTTTGAAAATACACAGTATTTGAGCTTCCACAGCTCTTAACAGCAAAACGCACTCACTCAAATAGCAGTGATAGCGAATGCTGTCATTTCCTAACAAAAGCTGTTAGAATGACGTTTCCAACTCAGAACACTGTGCATTTTGATGTTCTTGAAGGGAAAATGAGTTTCCAGTGCCTAAGTCTTCACATTTTGAAAATACACAGTATTTGAGCTTCCACAGCTCTTAACAGCAAA
The DNA here is from genome assembly GCA_008933995.1 of Datnioides undecimradiatus. Classification (NCBI taxonomy): domain Eukaryota; kingdom Metazoa; phylum Chordata; class Actinopteri; order Lobotiformes; family Datnioididae; genus Datnioides; species Datnioides undecimradiatus. The sequence continues at coordinate 1,953,560 of WARS01000030.1, read as the reverse complement.
ACGCACTCACTCAAATAGCAGTGATAGCGAATGCTGTCATTTCCTAACAAAAGCTGTTAGAATGACGTTTCCAACTCAGAACACTGTGCATTTTGATGTTCTTGAAGGGAAAATGAGTTTCCAGTGCCTAAGTCTTCACATTTTGAAAATACACAGTATTTGAGCTTCCACAGCTCTTAACAGCAAAACGCACTCACTCAAATAGCAGTGATAGCGAATGCTGTCATTTCCTAACAAAAGCTGTTAGAATGACGTTTCCAACTCAGAACACTGTGCATTTTGATGTTCTTGAAGGGAAAATGAGTTTCCAGTGCCTAAGTCTTCACATTTTGAAAATACACAGTATTTGAGCTTCCACAGCTCTTAACAGCAAAACGCACTCACTCAAATAGCAGTGATAGCGAATGCTGTCATTTCCTAACAAAAGCTGTTAGAATGACGTTTCCAACTCAGAACACTGTGCATTTTGATGTTCTTGAAGGGAAAATGAGTTTCCAGTGCCTAAGTCTTCACATTTTGAAAATACACAGTATTTGAGCTTCCACAGCTCTTAACAGCAAAACGCACTCACTCAAATAGCAGTGATAGCGAATGCTGTCATTTCCTAACAAAAGCTGTTAGAATGACGTTTCCAACTCAGAACACTGTGCATTTTGATGTTCTTGAAGGGAAAATGAGTTTCCAGTGCCTAAGTCTTCACATTTTGAAAATACACAGTATTTGAGCTTCCACAGCTCTTAACAGCAAAACGCACTCACTCAAATAGCAGTGATAGCGAATGCTGTCATTTCCTAACAAAAGCTGTTAGAATGACGTTTCCAACTCAGAACACTGTGCATTTTGATGTTCTTGAAGGGAAAATGAGTTTCCAGTGCCTAAGTCTTCACATTTTGAAAATACACAGTATTTGAGCTTCCACAGCTCTTAACAGCAAAACGCACTCACTCAAATAGCAGTGATAGCGAATGCTGTCATTTCCTAACAAAAGCTGTTAGAATGACGTTTCCAACTCAGAACACTGTGCATTTTGATGTTCTTGAAGGGAAAATGAGTTTCCAGTGCCTAAGTCTTCACATTTTGAAAATACACAGTATTTGAGCTTCCACAGCTCTTAACAGCAAAACGCACTCACTCAAATAGCAGTGATAGCGAATGCTGTCATTTCCTAACAAAAGCTGTTAGAATGACGTTTCCAACTCAGAACACTGTGCATTTTGATGTTCTTGAAGGGAAAATGAGTTTCCAGTGCCTAAGTCTTCACATTTTGAAAATACACAGTATTTGAGCTTCCACAGCTCTTAACAGCAAAACGCACTCACTCAAATAGCAGTGATAGCGAATGCTGTCATTTCCTAACAAAAGCTGTTAGAATGACGTTTCCAACTCAGAACACTGTGCATTTTGATGTTCTTGAAGGGAAAATGAGTTTCCAGTGCCTAAGTCTTCACATTTTGAAAATACACAGTATTTGAGCTTCCACAGCTCTTAACAGCAAAACGCACTCACTCAAATAGCAGTGATAGCGAATGCTGTCATTTCCTAACAAAAGCTGTTAGAATGACGTTTCCAACTCAGAACACTGTGCATTTTGATGTTCTTGAAGGGAAAATGAGTTTCCAGTGCCTAAGTCTTCACATTTTGAAAATACACAGTATTTGAGCTTCCACAGCTCTTAACAGCAAAACGCACTCACTCAAATAGCAGTGATAGCGAATGCTGTCATTTCCTAACAAAAGCTGTTAGAATGACGTTTCCAACTCAGAACACTGTGCATTTTGATGTTCTTGAAGGGAAAATGAGTTTCCAGTGCCTAAGTCTTCACATTTTGAAAATACACAGTATTTGAGCTTCCACAGCTCTTAACAGCAAAACGCACTCACTCAAATAGCAGTGATAGCGAATGCTGTCATTTCCTAACAAAAGCTGTTAGAATGACGTTTCCAACTCAGAACACTGTGCATTTTGAAGTTCTTGAAGGGAAAATGAGTTTCCAGTGCCTAAGTCTTCACATTTTGAAAATACACAGTATTTGAGCTTCCACAGCTCTTAACAGCAAAACGCACTCACTCAAATAGCAGTGATAGCGAATGCTGTCATTTCCTAACAAAAGCTGTTAGAATGACGTTTCCAACTCAGAACACTGTGCATTTTGAAGTTCTTGAAGGGAAAATGAGTTTCCAGTGCCTAAGTCTTCACATTTTGAAAATACACAGTATTTGAGCTTCCACAGCTCTTAACAGCAAAACGCACTCACTCAAATAGCAGTGATAGCGAATGCTGTCATTTCCTAACAAAAGCTGTTAGAATGACGTTTCCAACTCAGAACACTGTGCATTTTGAAGTTCTTGAAGGGAAAATGAGTTTCCAGTGCCTAAGTCTTCACATTTTGAAAATACACAGTATTTGAGCTTCCACAGCTCTTAACAGCAAAACGCACTCACTCAAATAGCAGTGATAGCGAATGCTGTCATTTCCTAACAAAAGCTGTTAGAATGACGTTTCCAACTCAGAACACTGTGCATTTTGAAGTTCTTGAAGGGAAAATGAGTTTCCAGTGCCTAAGTCTTCACATTTTGAAAATACACAGTATTTGAGCTTCCACAGCTCTTAACAGCAAAACGCACTCACTCAAATAGCAGTGATAGCGAATGCTGTCATTTCCTAACAAAAGCTGTTAGAATGACGTTTCCAACTCAGAACACTGTGCATTTTGAAGTTCTTGAAGGGAAAATGAGTTTCCAGTGCCTAAGTCTTCACATTTTGAAAATACACAGTATATCTGCTCCTTCAGCTCATAACAGTAAAGTGCACTCAAATAGTACTGATAGTGAAGCAGTCATTTCTAAACAAACCAGTTAGAATAAGTTCCCAACTCAGAATAATGTGCATCTCAATGCACTTGAAGGCAGAAAGAGTTTTGGCTCAGTTCACAACAGTAAAGTGAAGCAGTAAAGATAACACCAGAAGTACATTGCAAATTAGCTATGACTGAAAGCTAAGTTGCTCCCCCTAGTGACTGTTTCTCCTCAGCTCACAACAGTGAAACACACTCACTCAAATAGCCCCTTTCACAAAAGCTGTCATTTCCTAACAAAAGCTGTTAGAATCAAGGTTCCAACTCAGAATACTGTGCATTTTGATGTTGTTGAAGGGAAAATGGATTTGCTGTCAGTAAGGCTTCAGATTATGAAAAGACACAGTATATCTGCTTCCACAGCTCACAGCAGTAAAATGCCACTCAAATAGCCCCTGTCGCACAAGCTGTCATTTCTTAACAAAAGCTGTTAGAATCAAGTTTCCAACTCAGCATAGCTTGCATCTTTATAAATCTAAAGGCAAACAAAGGTTGGTTTCAGGAAGATTTGGGAATTACACCTTAAATGTCCATCTTCAACTCTGAACTGTGATAGAGGCACATTCATTTTGCACTGATAGCCATAGCTGTCATGTACTAACCACATCCTTCAGAATCACGTGTCCACCTGAGAATAGTTATGCTCTAACACGACAATGAAATCTATTGAATAAAAAATACCATTACCTTGTCATGGTTGTTGACTTCCCCTTTGTTCTGACTGTAGTGATTTTGGGCTTTTTGTCTTGCCAGTAGCTCACAGCAGTATCCCGATGAAAAGCAAGCACCTTCAAACTCTGCAAGATCGTCTTCCTCAACAGTTGAAGAATAATCCTCATAATTTTCACTTTTCTCCTCTCCTCATGACACTCCTCCTAGGTAGGTCTTCTGGTCTCTCTCACCCTCCACAGGGTTTCAAATGAGAAACTTCTAGTGCAGTGTAGCTCCTCTTCATTGTTCAAATGTGTCAGGCCCCTTGAAAGATCAAAGATCACATCAAAACTCAGTTTGTTTGTTTGTTGTTGTCTTGTCAAGATGTAGGCAAAGGATGATCAAAGGGTGATGTTTTTTCATCTGTAGCTTTTAAGTTAATGTGTGTGTGTGTGTGTGTGTGCGTGTGTGTGTGTGTGTGTGTGTGTGTGTGTGTGTGTCTCAAACACATTATTTGGACAGGAGGTGTGTGTCTCAGACAGGTGTCATTTGTGGATTGCATGGGGGTGTCTGTTAGGCAGCGATAGTTTTGGTATTCAATGCATGTTTGTGTGTGTGCCTGCGTGTGTGTGTGTGCATGTGAAGGTGCGACTGAGGTCAAAGTAGAGTGACCCGTTGGCCTATTGGCTCACCTGCAGTTGGCCAGGTCACATGGGTAATGTATGATTTCATAAAATATCCAAAATTCAGTTTAGCTAATGAACAATAATTATGTGTGAGAACTCTCAGCATCAAAATACATTGACTTGAATTGGACTGATAGTAAAGACTGTCATTTACTAACCAAAACCTTTAGAAAGTTTCTTACTGAGAGTAGTGTGTATCTGGACAGATATGAAGGCAAACAGAGTTTGGTGTCAGTAAGTCTTCAGATTTAAACAATGTGCTTCTGCAACTCAAACCACAAAATTACACTCATTCAAAGTAAAAGCAATCTTTTCCTTATGAAAGCTGTTACAATCCAACTCAGAATACTGTCCATCTTGATAAATATGATTGCAAAAAGAATTTGGTATCAGTAAATCTTAAGATTTAGGAAATACACAAATGTGCACCTTCATCTTGAAGCAGTAAAATATACTCATTCAAATACAACTGGTAGGCTGTAATTGATAAAGTCTTTCGGATTAAATTGTAAGTCTTAAAAAGTTGTGTAACCATTCAAACATTAATGCAAACTTACCGTGAGTCCGAACTGGGGTCAGATGTAGGACGTGCACAATAAATTAGTATTTTAAACTGTCAAGGGCCAAATACTTTATCATTCAAATAAAAATGTAATTATGTTGTCAGGCAACTTTGAAATGCATTGTTTCAAAAAATAGAATACCTTGTCATGGTTGCCAGCTCCCCTGTTGTTCTGGTTGTATTCCGAATGATTTGTGGCTTCTTGTCATCCCTGGAGCTCCCAGCAGTGTCCAGATGAGTGTTCTTTAGGAGCACATTCCAACTTTTTTTTGGGACAATACAAAAAGAGCATGTGCCTCAGTGAAAATAAATACACAATTAAAAACCACTGATACAGAAAGTGGTCATTTGCCTTTAGAATTATGTTCCAACTGTGAATAGTGCACTTCTGGATGCATATGAAGGCAAACAGAGTTTGGTTTCAGTAAGTCGACACGTTTAAGAAATACAGACGTAATGTGATTCTTCAGCTCAGAACAGTAAAGCGCATTCACTCTAGTGGTGTGCGATACAGGAAGGTTTGGTATTGATCTGATACCATGTAAACACAGGGCCAGTATCACTGATATTGATACTTTTTAATAGTTACATACATGATCAAATTGCTGAATCTGAATGAACTGTCATGACCTTTAAGTGTTTATGTGATTTTTCCTTTGGATTATTAATTAGTTAAAACCCAGGACAGAAAGTATATAGGTAAATAGAAAATACTTTATATTTGTAATAAAAGTTTTTGCTCAGAAACAATAGAACAGTCACATTTTTTCCCCTGCCCATACATTGTCTGGATTTTTTTAAGTGCACAAAATGATCACTCAAAAAACTTTTTTTTTTTAGATTAGATTAAATTAGATTGGATTAGGGCGGCACGGTGGTGCAGTGGTTAGCGCTCGTGCCTCTGGGTTCGATTCCCGGTCAGCTCCCTGTGTGGAGTTTGCGTGTTCTCTCTCCGGGAACTCTGGCTTCCTCCCACAGTCCAAAGACATGCATATAGGTTAATTGGTTGCTATAAAAAAATGCCTGTAGTGTGTGCATGGTTGTATGTCTATGTGTTTGCCCTGCGATGAGCTGGCTGACTTGTCCAGGGTGTACCCCGCCCTCGCCCAGATTGGCTCCAGCGACCCCATGACCCCACAAAGGGAAAAAGCGGGCACAGAGGATGGATAGATTAGATTAGATTTCCTTCATTAGTCCCACACCGGGGAAATTTCAGTGCCACAGCAGCAGAAAAAGCCAGAAGGACAGTGCACACAAGAAATATAAAATATATATATACACACACTATGGCATGCCATTCAGGAAATCAAACCTTTGAATATATGGAATGAAACTCTTGAATGAATCCTGAATATATTGAATGAAACTTGACTGACGTCAGACTTCACGGCAGTGCCTGCAGCCATCTTGTGCAACAGTGTGTAAATTGAATGACAATGAGTCAGGCCGCCCGCAATCCCGTTGCAGCAATATTAACTAATGAGGACATGATAAATACACTGCCGAATGCGTTACAAAATCCTTCCGATACCCCTGCCCAATACTGCCCGTTCTTCTGAAGAAGAAGTTCGCTCCATTTTTAACCATGGCAGGCCTACAGCAACAGGCCAGGCAGCTGCTTATCGGGCCAACCTGAGCATGCCCTCCACCTCTCAGGAGCGTCCCACAACAGTCCCAGCGTACAATCTCCGCCTGAACACACGAAAGGCCACAGTCCGCTGTGTGAGTAACGTGCCCAAAGCTATGTCACCGATCATCAAATACGTTCAATACTAAACTAAATATTCAGCCTGCATTGGTCTATGAATGTGGGTGATTCTTATTGTATTTAAACAATATACATATAGACATAGATATAGACATTGGTTTGAGTAAATCTTCAGATTTTGAAAATATGCAGTATATCGTCTTCTTCAGCTCACAACAGTAAAACACACTCACTCAAATGGACCCTTTCGAAATAGCTGTCATTGTCTGACAAAAGCTGTTAGGATCAAGTTTATAACTCAGAATACTGTACATTTTGATCTTGTTTAAGGGAAAATGAGGGTGGTTTCAGTAAGTCTTGAGATTTTGAAACTATCCAGTATATCTGCTTCTTCAGCTCACAACAGTAAAACACACTCACTCAAATTGCCCATATCACAAAAGCTCTCATTTCCTAATAAAAGCTGTTAGGATCAAGTTTCCAACTCAGAATACTGTGCATTTTGATGCTGTTGAAGGGAAAATGAGTTTGGTTTGATTAAGTCTTCAGATTTTGAATATACCCAGTATATATACTTCTTCAGCTCACAACAGTAAAACGCACTCACTCAAATCAGACCCTGTCGCAATAGCTGTCATTTCCAAACAAGAGCTGTTAGAATAGACTTTCCAACTCAGAATACTGTGCATTTTGATGTTGTTGAAGGGAAAATGAGGTGGGTCTGAGTAAGTCTTCAGATTTTGAAAATCCCCAGTATATCTGCTTCTTCAGCTCACAACAGTAAAACACATTCATTCAAATAACCCTTATCACAAAAGCAGACAATTCCTGACAACAGGATTTAGAATCAAGTTTCCAACTCAGAATACTGTGCATTTTGATGATGTTAACGGGAAAATGAGTTTGGTTTGAGTAAGTCTTCAGTTTATCTACTTCTTCAGCTCACAACAGTAAAACGCACTCACTCAAATACACCCTGTCGCAAAAGCTGTCATTTTCAAACAAGGGCTGTTAGAATGGCGTTTCCAACTCAGAATACTGTACATTTTGATGTTGTTGAACGCAAAATGACTTTAGTTTAACTAAGTCTGCAGATTTTGAAAATACTCAGTACATATGCTTCTTCAGCTCACAACAGTAAAACGCAGTCACTCAAAGGGGCCTTATCGCAAAAGCAGTCATTTTGTCACAAAAGCTGTTAGCATCAAGTTTCCAACTCAGAATACTGTGCATTTTGATGTTGTTGAAGGGAAAACGAGTTTGGTTCGATTAAGTCTTCAGATTTTGAAAATAGACAGTATATCTCCTTCTTCAGCTCATGACAGTTAAACGCACTCACTCAAATGGACCCTTTCGAAATAGCTGTCATTGTCTAACAAAAGCTGTTAGGATCAAGTTTCCAACTCAGAATACTGTGCATTTTGATGTTGTTGAAGGGAAAATGAGTTTGGTTTGAGTAAGTCTGAAGATTTTGAAAATACCCAGTATATATACTTCTTCAGCTCACAACAGTAAAACGCACTCACGCAAATAAGACCCTGTCACAATAGCTGTCATTTCCAAACAAGAGCTGTTAGAATAGACTTTCCAACTCAGAATACTGTACATTTTGATGTTGTTGAAGGGAAAATGAGGTGGGTTTGAGTAAGTCTTCAGATTTTGAAAATACACAGTATATCTGCTTCTTCAGCTCACAACAGTAAAACACATTCATTCAAATAATCCTTATCACAAAAGCAGACAATTCCTGACAACCGGATTTAGAATCAAGTTTCCAACTGAGAATACTGTGCATTTTGATGATGTTAACGGGAAAATGAGTTTGGTTTGAGTAAGTCTTCAGTTTATCTACTTCTTCAGCTCAGAACAGTAAAACGCACTCACTCAAATGGACCCTTTCGAAATAGCTGTCATTGTCTAACAAAAGCTGTTAGCATCAAGTTTCCAACTCAGAATACTGTGCATTTTGATGTTGTTGAAGGGAAAACGAGTTTGGTTTGATTAAGTCTTCAGATTTTGAAAATACGCAGTATATCTGCTTCTTCAGCTCACAACAGTAAAACACATTCATTCAAATAACCCTTATCACAAAAGCAGACAATTCCTGACAACAGGATTTAGAATCAAGTTTCCAACTGAGAATACTGTGCATTTTGATGATGTTAAGGGGAAAATGAGTTTGGTTTGAGTACGTCTTCAGATTTTGAAAATACCCAGTTTATCTACTTCTTTAGCTCACAGCAGTAAAACGCACTCACTCAAATGGACCCTTTCGAAATAGCTGTCATTGTCTGACAAAAGCTGTTAGGATCAAGTTTATAACTCAGAATACTGTCCATTTAGATCTTGTTTAAGGGAAAATGAGGGTGGTTTCAGTAAGTCTTCAGATTTTGAAACTATCCAGTATATCTGCTTCTTCAGCTCACAACAGTAAAACACACTCACTCAAATAACCCTTATCACAAAAGCAGACAATTCCTAACAACAGGATTTTGAAATCAAGTTTCCAACGCAGAATACTGTGCATTTTGATGTTGATGTTTGAGTTTGATGGCGGGTGTGATTAAGTAATCTAATGGAAATTATATTCTGTAGTCAAATGTTTCAAGTAAAGTACAGGATGTTTGTTTCAATACAGATAATCACATGAGTTCACTGTCACGGTGGAGAGACAGAGCGTCATTGGTGATATGATTGTTCATGTAACTGTTTTCATGTAACTGTTTCTACAGTCTTCCATCACACCACATCAGGTGATATGACACACTCCACACAAGAATACTTGGTTATTGTTTTACTATATATATTTCTTTTTTATGTTCAGCGGAAAACCTCTCCAGATTTTACTTGGCTACGTGTCTGTTTGAACTTCTCTCATTCTCACAAGATTTCTCCTTTAGTATCAGAATTTCTCCACAACAGTCTTCAGATTTTTTAAAAATACCCAGTATATCTGCTTCCTCAGCTCACAACAGTAAAACACAGTCACTCAAATGGACCTTGTAGCAAAAGCAGTCATTTTGTTACAAAAGCTGTTAGAATCAACTTTCCAGTTCAGATTTTGATGTTGTGTAAGTGAAAATGAGTTTAATTCAGCTCACAACAGTAAAGGGAAGTAGTAAAGATAACACTCGAAATACATTGCAAATGAGCTATGACTGAAAGGATGGTCTCGTCCCCTAGTGACAATTTTGTGGACTGTTTCTCTTCTGCTCAGAATAGTAAAACGCACTGACTCAAAAAACCCCTATGACAAAAGTAGACAATTCCTAACCAAAGCTGTTAGAATCAGGTTTCCAACGCAGAATACTGTGCATTTTGATGTTGTTGAAGGGAAAATGAGTTTGGCTTGATTAAGTCTTCAGATTTTGAAAATATGCAGTATATCGTCTTCTTCAGCTCACAACAGTAAAACACACTCACTCAAATAGACCCTGTCGCAAAAGCTGTCATTTTCAAACAAGAGCTGTTAGAATAGAGTTTCCAACTCAGAATACTGTACATTTTGATATTGTTGAGTAAGTCTTCAGATTTTGAAAATAACCAGTATATCTGCTTCTTCAGCTCACAACAGTAAAATGCAGTCACTCAAAGGGGCCTTGTCGCAAAAGCAGTCATTTCGTTAAAAAAGCTGTTAGATTAAACTTTTCAGTACAGAATACTGTGCACTTTGATGTTGTTGAAGGGAAAATGAGTTTGGTTCAGCTCACAACAGTAAAGGGAAGTAGTAAAGATAACACTCGAAATACATTGCAAATGAGTTATGACAGAAAGGATGGTCTCTCCCCTTAGTGACCATTTTGTGGACTGTTTCTCTTCTGCTCAGAATAGTAAGACGCACTGACTCAAATAGCCCCTGTCGCAAACAGTGTCATTTCCTAACAAAAGCTGTTAGGATCAACTTTCCAACTCAGAATACTGTGCATTTTGATGTTGTTGAAGGGAAAATGAGTTTGGTTTGATTAAGTCTTCAGATTTTGAAAATACCCAGTATATCTACTTCTTCAGCTCACAACAATAAAATGCAGTCACTCAAATGGGCCTTGTCGGAAAAAGCAGTACTTTTGTCACAAAAGCTGTTAGGATCAAGTTTATAACTCAGAATACTGTACATTTTGATCTTGTTGAAGGGACAATGAGGGTGGTTTGAGTAAGTTGTCAGATTTTGAACATACCTAGTATATCTGTTTCTTCAGCTCACAACAGTAAAATGCACTCACTCAAATGGGCCCTTTCAAAATAGCTGTCATTGTCTGACAAAAGATGTTAGGATCAAATTTATAACTCAGAATACTGTGTATTTTGATCCTGTTGAAGGGAAAATGAGGGTGGTTTGAGTAAGTCTGCAGATTTTGAAAATACCCAATATATCTTCAGCTCACAACAGTACAACGCACTAATTCAAGTGGGCCGTTTTGCAGTAGCTGTCATTTTCTGAAAATTGTTAGAATCAGGTTTCCAACTCAGAATAGTGCGCATTTTGATGTACTTGAATGCAACAAGAGTTTGGTTTCAGTAAGTCTGCCGAATGAGGAAATATACATTTGATATGCTTCTTCAACTCGGAACATTGAAATGCACTCATTCAAATAGCACTGATTGTTCTGTTATGGTTCTAAATGTTTTTTAATAGTTGTAAAATCAAGTTGTAAAAATTAATTCAGGCAAGAACAACCTACAATAGTTTTTTTTTAACATTTCGTATACATTGGAGTGTTAGAACAGGCAATGTTGCCACCTACTGACTGCTTTTGATATAGCAAATAGTAACTTTTCAAACATGAATAAAACTTTACTCAGGAAGTGAAACCCCAATTACGGAGATCAAATGTTTTCTTTTTACTTCTAATTCTTCAGATTTTGGAAGTAAACACTGAATGTGCTTCATCAAGGCAGAACAGTAAAATGCGTCATTCTGATAGCTAGTGATGCAGAGATGAAGCTTCATGAAGCATTGAAGCATTCCATCCAATTGGGCCACTCATGGGCCAAAGCTTCATGGTGCTTCATTTGCTCTACTGTGCCATCAAGTGGACAATAAATGCAAAACAGGCAGAGTGATTTTAATGACGCCATGTCTCTGGTGTGTGAAGCTTTGAATTGAATAAATGAATGTTTGTGATACCAATACATAAATTCACAACTTATTAATACGGTGTCTGTCTTTATGATACAATGGCGGGGTCTTTGGGTGCGTGGTGCGATATTGTCCGATATCAATTAAACCTTGCAGAGACTTAATCTTGAGCCAGTAACACTGGGATATTCCTTAGTACCCAATTTCCCTCAGGGGATTAATAAAGTACTTCTATTCTATTCTATTCTATTCTATTCTATTCTATTCTATTCTATTCCTTGTGTACATGTGACACTGTAGTCCTTAGTGGTCATGAGCTTCAATTACACATACAGTCACTTCTCTTCTACCTTAGATCTGAACATAAACACTTGTAACATATATCAGTGCAACATGTCCAATGTACACACTTCCAATTGCTATCACAACTCAACATAACCTCAACTGCAACACTACTTGAACTGAACAGTGTCTTAACTGTGCCTCCTGTTCCTTTGAGGTCAGCACAACACATCAATTGGTGAACCACCAGGTGCACTGCCCCTTTTGTTTTGTTTCACCATGGGCAGGTCATCCAGTTTTGCAGCAACTGTATCCTGTGGCTCCTCACTGGTTGCTGCTGATGGTAACACACACTCCTCTTCACATGGTGAATTTGGTATCAGAAGTGGCACTTCTTGCTCTGGGCTCAGCTGATCTACATATCTCCTAACCACTTTACCATTTCCCAGCAGCATGGTGTAGGAAACTGGTCCTGTGCTCTCCTGTACCAGTCCAGGTATTCATTTAAATTCAAGATCCAAGGGTTTTATTGCCATGCGGACAGCAAAACAGGCAGTTACACTGTACAATGAAATTTGCTAATCCTCTTTTACTAGAAAAAGTATAAAAATAAGAAATTTAATATATAACATAAAACCCTTATAAAGAAAAGAGAAAAACAGGAGTCAAAGAGAAAAGGGGACAAAATCTGAGGTAGATAAAAAAAATTGACTTAGTAATTTAGTTACATGTGCAATTGCTATGGTTTGATGTCAGTTTTGTAGTTGCATGTATAGTGTTTGCAAAGGGCAGAGAGCAGATAGATAGATAGATAGATAGATAGATAGATAGATAGATAGATAGATAGATAGATAGATAGATAGATAGATAGATAGATAGATTCGCCATTTTTCAGCCTTGATGTTAGTGGTGGGCGGATTAATCCGAATATTGATAATATCAATACCATTGTTGGTATTGATATTGATTGATTGATACCAGTGTAATGAGATCGATACTTTAGTTTCAGTTTTTTCTCCTGTATGCACTGCGACGGTTTCATCAAAGAGGAGACCTGGCTGTCTGTGTCTGTGCAAGTACCGCCCCTGTCACAGGAGCAGGTGCACTTTGCTCCTTTGTTTCTGAACACTCTACCTAAAAAAAAGAATTTGTTTTAATTTGTTCTCGAGTGATAATTTTGTGCACTTTGTTTATTTAATAAAACAATTCAGACATGACAATGTATTTGTATTACATAACAAAAACTTTTATTATGATAATAAAGTATTTTCCTATAAACTTTTACCAAATTCTGTCCTGGGTTTTAATTAATTAATAATCCAAAGGAAAAATCATAAAAACACTTTAAGTTCATGAAAATTCATTCAGATTTAGCAATTTGATCATGCATCAACCTTAATTATTAAAACGTATTGGTATTGGCGATACTGGCACTTTATTTATTTGGTATCGTACAACACCACTTGATGTCCTGGACGTCATACTTACATAGTGTTTGTCTGAAGGCAGAAGTGTGAAGAAGCTGTGTTGGGGGTGTGTACTGTCCCTGATGATGTTGTAGGCCCTCATGATGGTCCTAGTTTGGTAAATGTCCTGCAGTGAGGGAAAGGCTGCTTCTGCAATGCCTTCCTGTCCTGATCAGGCAGTTTCCATACCAGAATGTGATTGAGCTGGTAAGGACACTCAATTGTGCTCCTGTAGAAGTTGCTGAGAAGTTTTGCTGGCATGCCAAATTTCCTCAGCCTTAATAGGAAGTGCGGCCGTTGCTTGGACTTCCTGATTATGTGCTATGTGTTGTGAGAACAGGTGAGAGCCTCACTGATGTGAACGCCAAAGAATTTGAAGGTTTTCACCCTCTCCACCTCTGTCTCACCTATTTGCAGTGATATGTGCAGCCCCCCCCCCCTCCTCCCTGGGTCAACAATAATTTCCTTGGTTGTATTTAGGTCCAGATCCATAGTTTTGGGGATAGAATGAGTTTCCTGTCACAAAGTTTCATTCTTTGGCATGTTTTTCATGGTAAGCTTTTTGATTTGCTTGTTTTGCTTCCACCTTTAAGTCAGGGTGTATGAGATCAAGTCAATTTCCTACCAATCATAATCTCAGCTGAAGACAGTCCAGTTGTCAGTGGAGAGGTGATGTGACAGCTAAACAAAGCTCTGTGTAACTTTGTATGAGTTCTTTGAAAGTTCTTTGAAAGTTGTACCACTCTTTCAGCCAAACCGTTGATGATGGATGGTATGGTGCTACTGTGACATGGGTGATTTCATTTTGTGTCTTAAACTCTTTGATTTGTTCACTAACAAAATACTGGGCATTGTCAGGGTATACATCTAGCTACTTTGAGTGACCCATAAAAGCTTGTTCTCTATGTCAGTGTCATTTGAGGCCACCACAGACAGACCTTTCATGCAAGCTCATCCCTGGGTGTGACTGATGCAGCTGTACCATCATAGGTGCTCTTCCCTTCTCTGGTATCACAATGCAGGCTATCCACAACACACATCCAACCTGTACACTCATGTACGCTCATGTTTTTCCGTTTATAAGGCAAAAAGTCTCTGTTAAACTTATTTGGCCAACTTCAAGATATGTTGAGTATGGGATCCTTTGCCGTCTATTTCTGAAGTTGGTCTGATGTTGTCAATGCTCCACGTCCAACATTAACACCCATTCCTCTGATGATGGTCTGCTGGGTGTCTGTTGTAGTGGAGGATGGCTAAGAGCATCAGTGTTACCATTGTCTTTACCTGCCCTATGCCTGGTAACAAACTTGAATGCTCTTAACAGTACAGCGCATCTCATTATCCTCATTGGTGCAGCTTTCATCTAATGGAATAAGCTTATTAGTGGCCTGTGATCTGTGCAAATTACAACTTCCTTCCATACAGATTATTTCTAGTGATCCAGAAATAACAGCTAATCCCTCTTTATCTAGCTGGGAATAGTTCTTCTCTGCCACTGAGAGTGTACCCCATGGGTTTCTCCTCTCCATCTGCCATATGGTGAGCTTGCACTGCTCCATCCCTGTATGGAGACGCATCACAGGACAGTATCAGTACTTTTTTTCTCATCATAGTGCACCAACACACTGTTGGATTGCAAAACGTTCTTTGGACTGTTTGAAATCTCTCTCGTGTTCTTGTTCTTTTTCTTCTTGTAAGAACACAGCTCATCCTTTCTTAACAGTTTATTCAGAGCTGACAGCAATGTAAACAAATTTGGCAGAAACTTATTGTAAAAGTTCAACAGTCCAAAAAAAGCTTTGAGCTCTGTCACCGAGCTTTCATCTTTTCTTTTCTGGTCTTGTCCACTTGATGTCCTAAAAATGTCACTTCCTTCTCCATGGCACTTACTTCTTTTTAACCGTGGTCCTGCATTCCCCAATTGCTGCAGTACTGGCTCTAGTGTCTGGAGCAGATCCTTTCCATTCAGAATGATATTGAGGACTGGACTGGTTTGAGGACTGGTACAATGGTGGTACAACTTCACTGGCTCTATAATTTTTTTCTGTAAGACTCCGGCTCTTCTTTCTTTTTCTGACCTTGACTTGTAAAAGCATGATGTGGCCTCCCTGGGTACATATATTTTTGCTGTGAGGCCTTTCAACATTACTAGTTTATCCTTAAATACTGTTTAATGTCTTTAAAAAACACTTTCTGAAACATTGGTGTGGCTAACTACCGATGGTGTACCTGCAATGTGTGGAGAAAAGACTTGGTTGGACTAATGAGGAAGAAATTGCAAAAAAGTAACTGCCACACACCTCTGATAACACATCATTGCATTATCCATCAAGAAGCTCTGTGTGGAAAGGTTCTGGAACTGGATGATATAATGACCATAGTCGTGAAAACAGTGAACTTCATTCAAGCGCGTGGCCTGAATCACCAGCAGTTGCACCTGTTTTTGCAGGAGGTGGGCTTGGAGCATTGGGGACGTACCATACAGAAGTAAGGAGGCTGAGCAAGAGTGCAGTTGAGCTTAGGGAATAAATTGCTCTTATCATGCAAAGTAAAGGAAAGCCCTTGTCTGAACTGTCAGATCCAAACTGGCTGTGTCATTTTGCTATTTTGCGTGACATAACCAAGCATCTCTTCCAACTGAGTCGGTGGCTGCAGGGATGCAAACAAGTCATCACACAGATCTCCAACATAATCACAATTAGTATAAACTTCACCTATCTCTGCAAACATGTTTTCAATAAAAAACAAGACCAAGTACAGATCATGCATCACCGATGACAACCTCCACGCTATTTTACGAATTGCTACAGCACAAGATCTAAAATCAGACATTGGCTCAGGAAAAATTCCTGAGTGATTCAGGAATTAGTGAATCAGGAATTTTTTCTGCCTCCAAAATAGGACGTTTTTCACCTGTGTTTCCTTTTTGCTTTTCATTCCAAACCGTGCATTCACTGGACAGTATAGAAGAGGCACAGCGATCAGTTACTATACTTAAATCTACCTTTAACCTACCTCTACCTTTAACCTACCTCTAGCAAAATAAAACTTCTAGATATACATAACCAAAGGAAAATATCAAATAATCGAATTCAGGGTAAAATACACACAAAATCAAAAGGTTAATAATGATGATAATAATAACAATAATAATAATATATTATTATATACAGAACAACTAGTAAAATTTCTTTAAATTCATAAACACCAACATGAGACTATTTTTGTACAGGATTCAAATCATTAACATGGTATAACTATAAACCTAAAATAACAGTAGTGTACATTCAGTGTTAAAAATATACAGAGTGGACATTCAGTTTACAAAAATCACACCTCTGTTACATGGGGGCAGGTGGATATATACAGGACTGTGGTTGGTTTTCATCACTCACTAACCAGACAACATCTCTTGGGAGTCTGCAAACAATGGCTTTTTCCTTTTCTTTTCTGTGCTTCAGCTGAAGGAAGACCTATATGGGTTGAAAGATTGTGCTAGGGGGAACACTTTACATTTACAACCCTAATAAGTTAGGGTTATATAATAAGTTTCAATTATTTGTGTCCTGTGGAATCAAATGCCTTTTCTGTGGATCACAATTACTTCAGTGATAGCAGAAATTTTACTGACTATTGACTATTGAAGAAGGTCATTCTAAAAGAGTCCTTTAAAAATAACCTATGTGCTTTCACCATTTTTAAAACACAAAAAAAACAAATAAAGTACAACACTGGGCTGTGTATTCTGTCAGATAAAATAAAGTAAAACTTGTTATATAAATTTTAAAGGGGACATATTATGAAAAACATGTTTTTTTTCCTCATATTTAAACTAGTCCCTCCTCAGCCTACAAACTCAGAGGAAGGCAAACAAGTCCTGCATCATCTCTACAGCCCACCCACTGGTAAAATGGGGCTCCTACAGGCCGTTCAGATTCAGTTCCTGTCGTTACATAACAACAGGAGTGATTTACATAGGCCGTCTTCCTCTGAGTGAAACCACTGAGAGGGGGGCATTCATTCCGCTAGGTGAAGTTTCCAGAGGTAAGCTAGTGGTGTGTCGTGATGTCGTCGGTCAGAGCCAGACATGTAAATTGCTCTGTTGTTGGTTGTAAACACCAACACAAATGCCTATATTCTGTCCCAGCCCCAGAAGACCAGCGGGGACCATGGTTGCATTTTATTTTTTTATTCTTTTCAAGCGTTTCCTCCCGCTGTTCGCCGTCACATTCTGGGTCATAGCTATAGTGTACAGCTGCAGGTTGCTCGTCAGGTGCGCTAGCCATTTGGATACCGGTCCTGCACCACTCTGCACCCTCCCCCTCCATAGTCATTCAGGCAGCCAATCAACACAGTGCCTCATTATCATGGCCTCCCTGCCCACTCAGAATACCGCATAGATAATGAAGGTAGAGATGGGAGAATGCAGACCCTCCTCAGAGGCTGAATTTCAGATTTTTTTTGCAAAGAAATTCAAAAGCTTTTTTAAAACAGCTTTCAGCTGCCATAATATGTCCCCTTTAAACAAATATCAGCCCACACAACATCCTGAGAGTGTACAATGTATAGCACTTACATTCCAACACATTTAACCAAATCAACATGGTACATTCTTTTATTTTACCTTTAAACTGAGAACACGATTGTCAATGACTGCAGCCAAAAACATGACATCAAGTCCACCCGTGCCTATATACAAATCATCCCATTAAATATTCACAGATAACTTCTTTTATGTATTTATGCAGGAATATTTCACAAGATAAATGTTTACATACTACTCTGTGTCATCACAGACACTCAAATCTGCAAATCCCTCAATCTCTTAGTAAAACAAATCATTTGCCTATTATCTACCAAAAATGAGTTTTGATGCTGGTAATGTGATCAATTAGCTCTCTCTTACAAAGCTGGTGAAACTCAAAAAAATTATTTTGCCCTGAGTTTCTTTCAGAGCTTTCAGCTCTGTGAATCCCTAAGTGTGCAGTTATTTCTTATCATGATGAATATTTGTCTGTTAAAGGCTAACAAAATGTTTAAGGCTCAGGGAAGCATGACATGCTGGTAGTTAGTAGTTTTTGACTTCATCATCAGTTGACGCAGTTTGTGAGCACAATGTAAAAGTCCAAACAATGAAGTCAGTGAATGACGGAAGGCTTAGTGCTGAACAGACTGAGGCTGAAGGGACTGGGGAGACAAATGGTAAACAGGAAAAAAGATAAGATGATTTTCCTTAAGAAATTTTTTAAATTAATTCTGATTAGGCTCTGCTTTCTGTTTTTAATCTTAAGGATGATGTGAGAAATATTATTAAAAAAGACATTTCAGAAGAACAATAACATGGACACTCACCTCTTGCTGTGTATAGTAGAAGAGGAGGTGCTACGAACCAGTGTCTTTGAAGATGAGGAGGATGACAGGGGTACTTTAGTAGATTTAGGGGGTGGGAGAATGGAGCAGTGAGAGGCCTTGGACAGGTTTAACCTGAATAAGAAATGAAAACAAATAAATGGATCATAACATGCATGTTATACAATACAACTAACAGTCATAAAAAATTGAAAAAAGTTTTTTTTTATTTCCCCAAAAAGGAAAATGTGAAATGACAGCATATATTCACGATGAGTAAATATGCATTGTTGCAAAATATGACACATGAACTGAATATGTGTCATGAGAAAACATTTGAAAGGTTAAGAAATTCTTAAAAGACCTGCACACCCACACACCAAACTTACCAATAAGAACAATGCAGATTTGGTTCAAAACTAATAAGATGGTCAGACAGATGTCAATTTTGAAAAGTCTATGTATGCCCTCGGGTTAGGTCTAGTAAGGCAAAATAAATAATAGCATTGGCATAGATGGACCACTGGTGGTCTAGATCTTGGAAATAACTATCTATAACTATTACTACCAATGACTACATGTCTGACTTACCCAAACCAAAACCCTAATGTTAACCACAACCAAATTATAAACAAGGTTTACCTTGAAGAGGAGGAAGTTGATCTGGGTGGTCGTTTTCCCTTCAGTGCTCTAAGTTTGTCTCCCTGAGTTAGACTTCCTTCTTTGCAGTTACTCTACACAAATTTATATAGAAAAAGAGAATGTTTTATCAGTATAAAAATTTAATTTTAAGAAAATGTTAAGTCATTGCTGGGTCACACTATAATAAAAATATAAATTATCTTTATTAAGTGAGAAATATTAAGGATGCCAGCATGTCCTGGCTCTCACCTCATCCAAGCTGTGTGATTTGTAAAAGGTGGTGTTGATTGACAGGTCATCCATACTGGAGAGTATACAGGACATGGATTCCTGTCTCCCTTCCTCACAATCAGGTCTGTGAAACTGCTGTTGTTGACACTGTTGTTGCTGCTGTCTACTGAGTCTCTGCTGAAGCAGTTTCTGTTTTGAGCGGTGAACATCTCCCTGGACCCAGAGACTGTGCTGTTTCCTATACATGCACAAAAGAAACAGACAATACTGTACATTAAGCCTGCCAAATTCTTTACCTAGGTGGGGTTTTGGATACATTTTCTGTGTACAAATTAGCTAACTGATTAACAAAAAAATCACGTCAAGTCATTGGGACCTCAATAAAAAATTTCCTTGCTAACAAACAGCTGTCCATGTGTCTCGCAAATGGAATCTCAAATATGACTAATCAAAATCCTGTCAAATTATCTTCAAAGCCATATCACCAAATGTATTTATATTATGGTGAAACTCACTCTTCTAAGAAGTTCTGCTGGGGACCGATGATGGATCCAGGCCGGCAAATTCTAATCCAAGCAATAGCCTCAGCTGCAGTGAACCGAAAGTGCTTCATCAGGTAGCATCCAATCAGGGTACCTGTACGGCCTAGGCCAGCTGTGTTTGGATGACAAGTTTAAAAAAAGATGATTAGAAGTGACAAGTTTTAAACAAATAAAGATATATATGATTATATATGTGTGTGTGTGTGTGTGTGTGTGTGTGTGTGGTGTATGTATATATAACTCCCACCTTTACAGTGCACAGCCACAGCTCCTTTAGTACTTTCACACACGTGCAGGAAGCGCCTGATAATTAGGTCAGAGGGCGTGGTCCCATCCTGGAAGAAGAGATCATGATGCTCAAATCCTGCTTCTTCAAACCGCCTGCTGTCATACAACTTCCTGTTTAAACGGACCACGGCTGTGATGTCATTTTGTCGAAAGTATGCAAAATATGCCTCTGGTGCATGAAGAGGATAACCTGTAAACACAATGATTATGAGTTCTTAGTACAGAGTTATAAAACAAAATAACAGGAAAAATGCCAGTATCTGACTAAAATAACTATGTATTCAGTACAATTCAGTAATTGAGCATTGGCCCTGTAATATCATGCTTAGAATCAACCTTCCAATGACATTAGATGCTTTATTCAAATGAATACATTCAGTTAAATATGACTATGTTTTCTGGGGACCTTAAAAAACTCTTAATTTGCAATTCAGTTGTTTAATGAGGCTTTAGATGAAATCTGACTCACCGTTTTCTATCTTGCTGCGAGCATGAGGGCTGCTGAACGCCAGCAATTGCCCTGGAACAATCCAGTTCATATCACCATTTTCAACTCGCTAAACCACAGAGAGAGGGAAGAAGGAGATGCTGTGTGTGACTTATGTACTAAAACTATACATATTAAAGATTTAGAATATAATTGCAAAATTGTAGTTTCTGTATGTTACATTGCTTTGGTAAATATTACTACAAGTACTTTTGACATGTTTTTCACATTATCTCCTGATAAATGACTTAAATCAGGATATGGCCTCAGGATTTGGCCTCTGTTGCTGTCTTAAAATTTTGTTTCCAACACTAAGTAAAAGGATAACTTAAGCATTAAGTAAGGGTATGTGGCAAAATATATGTGCAATCACAAAATGGGTTGTAAGGGTATGATTTTTTTCATGGTACAATAACTTTTCAGAACATATCTTATTGTTGCAGTATAAAATTTAGCACAGTTCTTATTATCATATTCATTTACAATGACCCTTGCTAAAATGAAAACACAAGGGTTTCATCCATTCATTCATTCCTGAGCTTTAATTTTTTTAGAAGCATATTTAAAATAATCCGATGCTGATGATTTGAATCCGTTTTTAGGGGATATAGATTAGTAATATCAACATGTTCTCTCTTTCTTCTTTCATAAGTTGTCCACAAGTCAAGGAGGCTAGCAACAGATGATATTTTCAATCTACCATGATTTTCTTCTAGACTCATAGAGTAAGTACCCTGTCTGGGGTGCAGCCACAGTGTCTAAACACACTCAGTGCTTTTCCTTTTTGTTCCAATAAGTGATTTTTTTATTTCTTTTTATTGTCTCAGTAACCATAAATTGTGTTTCTTCATTGTAATTCATGTAGTCTATGACTGTATGACTAGGTGTGTTTTCGTGCCCTCACCTCATAATGTTCATATTCTTCAACATCAAAATGTTCAAAGTCAAAAAAACCATGTTGTGATGCCTGAAGGGGAGAGACAGACAGACAGACAGACAGACAGAGAGTGAGTGAGACAGAGAAGATAGGGCTGTTGACTCAGGACAGTCTTTTTTTAAAGACAGTGCTAAGTAATGTCGCTCCTGAGAGGACATGACAAACATGTTCTGAACATGACTGTGTGTGTATAAATGGGTAAATTGTGAAATACACTGTTTACTTTGATCTTGCAACTTATTTACCTTGCGAATCCCTTGTAAGCAGTCAAGGACAGTGAGGTTGAAGGAGCACTCTCCTGCTGCTGCATCCCTGTGGGACACATAAATAAGCACACACACAAACACTAAATTCAGTTAAATGGTCACAAAGCATATCATTCAGCCTGTATTTCTGTAAAATGTAGGCATTCCTGAAAGTCTTGTATGGCCATGGATAGCTTTGAATAGGGGGACTAGAATGTCGAACAGACTGGTTAGACAAATGGAAAATATAGGATCCAGTATTAAAATCTGACAAATCAAGTCAGGGTTTCAGAGTCAGCTCCATTAATTCTAAGCATTCTGTATTTTGACCTGACACTCATAAGTCCCCAACTTTATGCAAATGGAGTACTATATCTTTGCTATATCTTTCCGCAAACATATGTTTGTCTTCAACTACATTGATCCTGTTTACCTTGATGTTGCATTGGCAAAAATTTACCAAATGTCCAAAATACAATGATGGTGGAGAAGTGTAATGAAAGAGTAGAAATATACAATAAGAATGGAAGAGAAGAAATGTACAGTAAGAATTACTAGATACCATTAAATTAAATGACATAATCACAAAAAGAATAACAATAAAAACTTACTTAAACAGATTAAACAAGCAAGATATATTTAATTAATGCACTCTGGGGATGCTGGTAGGTTGATTTTGATATGAATGTTTCAAAAGTCCATGTGTCTTGTGTTTCATGAATCACTTTGATGATCCAAGGACATAGCTCACCAGACAGGCCTCAAACACTGTTGTACTTGGGGTGATGGGGCACTGGAGTAAATAACAGCACTTATACTGTAGCTCAGTAAAGGAATGACTGGGTAGGAGGGACTAAGTTTGAATATTAACTTAAACACAGAATAAACAAGTACTAGTGGTACATCTCTGATGTTAATGCATAAGGATTGCAAGACTTTTTATAGTGGTCTTACTGAATGGAATTTCTTTATAAGTTAGAAAAAAAATCTGATATTCAGTTGCCAGCTTCAGCACCAGTACCTGAATGGCAGGTAGCCTGTGTTGTTTCCTGAGATTAGAGTCCTGTAGGCTTCCTCTGGGCTTCTTTTCAAATAGATCACCTATGGGAAAAAGGATGTTCCAAATTAATAATATTGAGTAGATGTACAAACAGATGTAAGAATTAATAGAAGGACAAGTAAATAAATATTTACAGCATAGGCACCAATGAGAACTGCATCGTTGGCTCTCTTCTTCTGGTCATAACTGGTATAATGGACCAATTTCTTTCTAGACATGATAAAGGACTAAAGAAAAAAAAAGTCATTATCTAATTAAAAATCATCAACAACAAGAAACAACAAAACAGCATAGTCCTATGTTTGAATGTCTTATATCTAAACAATGTAGACTATAGAATTGCTCCACAGCGTTTTCTGTCAATCCGAGAAAGTGGGTGAACACTGTTCCACCATATATCTCGGCCATGTTTATGAGCACTGTACTGAGTATTGTCAAACATGTAAAGTGCAGAATTCTATCTCTTACTTTGAGCTTCTTGTTGAGTTTGCAGCAGTATCTGTATAGCATTGCCAGATTGAGAGGCCCAAAGTCTGCATAGAAACTGCAACATACAGAGAAACAGAGGTTTTATTTAACTATTTAATTCTGCAAGGTTTCTAAAAAACAGATGCTAAATTTTCTAATATTAATGTGTATAATTAACAGATGAGGCGCCTCAGGTATGAGTGTATCAGAATTAAAGTCCACATTTTGTAAAAAAGAGAATGATAGAGTGTGGTTTTGATAATGATTATCAGAGAGAACAATGAAGAAGCTTTTTTGTGTAATTATGACAATTTAATGTTGGTAATGGTGAAGAGTGTTTAAAATGTACAACAAAATAACAGTTTCTATAGTGACAAAGAACAAACCAAATGTAATTGGAGTTACTCTGAGTGAAAAGAAAATTGAACTCAAAGAGTGTTATCAGTCTGGATACTGATACTTGAACACTAAACAGATAAAATAATATGATGAACTGATTTTGTGGCTCAGTAACAATGCAATACAAAGCTTTTTCACAGCTATCCGGACATGTTAAACTGACTTCCATCATAAATAGTCCTCTGGTTCTCTCTCCACTGTACTTTCCTACATCAACAGCTGTGTAGAAAACATCACAGTGACTGAGAAAATAAAGAGGTATGCAAACCAGAAACAGTGGATGGTCATAAACCTTCTAAAAACATGCAATAATGCCTTTAAATCTGGTGACACCACAGTATACAGTGTTGCCAGACACAATCTAAAGAAGGGCATAAAAAAAAGCTAAAGATTCCCACAGACAACGGGTGGAGGACCACTGCAACAGCACCGACACCAGGAGCATGTGGCATGGGATCAGAGGTCTCACTGACTGAACACGGTCATCCCTGGCAAACTCACCACCAAACTCCACCAGTTTGGCCTGAGCCCACATCTCTGCAATTGGATCCAGAACTTCCTCTCAGAGTGCTCTGGGCTCCCACACATCCTCCACCATCACCCTAAGCACAGGCACACCACAAGGGTGTGTGTTCAGTCCCATCCTGTACTCCCTGTTCACCCACGACTGTGTTCCTGCATTTGACACCAACACCATAGTGAAATTTGCAGATGACACGACTGTGGTCGGGCTGATCACCAACAATGACAAATCAGCCTGCAGAGCAGAGATACGGAACCTGGTGGGCTGGTGCTCAGAGAACAAACTCTCTCTGAACGCTGGAAAGACCAAAGAACTTGTCATCAACTTCAGGAGATCCTAGGTTGAGTATTTCACTCTGAGGGTATCCAGCATCAGGTTCCTGGGAGCACATATCTCTGAGGACCACACACCACAGCAGAGGTGAAAAAGGCACAGAGGAGGCTGTTTTTCCTGAGGACACTGAAGAAGGCCAGACTACCATAAGAGATGCTGGTAACCTTCTACCACTGCTCCATAGAGAGCATTTTAACATACTGCATCTCAGTGTGGTATCACAGCTGCTCTGCAGTGGACAGGAAGGCACTTTGGTGCATTGTTGCCGTGCACAAAAGATCATCGGGGCTCAACTTCCCGCGCTGGAGGAGATCTACACCACCAGGTGCCTCAGGAAAGCAACCAGCATGTGCGAGGACCCCACACATCTGTGTCATCACCTGTTTGAACTGTTGCCATCAGGCAGACGATATAAAACCCCTTTTATTTATCCATCCATCCATCCATCTTCTTCCGCTTAGCCAGGGCCAGGTCGCAGGGGCAGCAGCTTGAGCAGGGATGCCCAGACTTCCCTCTCCCCAGACACTTCCTCCAGCTCTTCCGGGAGGATCCCAGTCGAGAGACATAGTCGAGAGACATAGTCCCTCCAACGTGTCCTTGGTCTTCCCTGGGGCCTCCTCCCGGTGGGACATGAGGCATCCGAAACAGATGCCCAAGCCACCTCAGGTGGCTCCTCTCAATGTGGAGGAGCAGTGGCTCTACTTTGAGCTCCCTCCGGGTGACAGAGCTTCTCACCCTATCACGAAGGGTGCGCCCTGCCACCCTGCAGAGTAAACCCATTTCGGCCGCTTGTATCCATGATCTTGTCCTTTTGGTCATGACCCAAAGCTCATGACCATAGGTGAGAGTAGGAACATAGATTGACCGGTAAATCGAGAGCTTCGCCTTTCGGCTCAGCTCCTTCTTCATATTCTTATATTCTTCATATTCTCATATTCTTCATATTCTTCTTCATATTATATTTATGTCTATATTTATATTTATATCCCACTACAGTGTACATAACATGTGTATATTCTCTACAGTCAATATATACATATTCATATTTATATTTTATATCCTACAACATTGTACTTAAGATCTGTATATTCTTCATTCACAGACATGTACTCCATTCCATACCAGATTTGTATACTTGTATATTTGTATATATATTATTATTTCCTTACTGAGTGTTATTTTTTATACTTATGTTATTTTTTATACTGTCCATAGTTTTTTACTGTTCATACTGGGCATCCTACAGAGCTAAAAAACAATCTTGTTGCTGTTCTATTCTATTCTATTCTATTCTTTGAGTGTTACAGGCATGCAGAGCTATAATCCTGGTGTATGCTGGTAATCTTCAGTTAAGATCATTAAGACACCTACTGTGTTTGACGTGTTGAAATGAGACTGCAGGGACCTCTTAAACACATTAAAAGCCTGGATTTTCTTTTTCCCCATGTCATTCAAGAAATACGCGTGTGCAAATTCAAAATTTGACACACTAAAAAGCTGTCATAAGCCTCCTTTAGAAGTGATTTATGAAGTATTGTGTGTCTCTGATCTTACATTCAAAACAGGGCAGAAATCCTGAGAGCAAAATCAAACAGGAGCTGGGGTCAAGAAAACATGTATGTGCACTAGAACTCTATATGATTGCAGCTGAAAACAAACATTACTGTGCAAAATGGAGCGGAGCGCTCCTGTAGTTCTAGCCGTAGCAAATACAGTTCTGGACCGACATTTTTCCATATAAGCATATGCAATTTCCAGACTGACAATTTTAGAAGTATGCCCGCAGAAGTTTACAGTTTTTATATTATGTTATGTTATAAAGCGATGGTTAGCTACCTTCAATCACAACAGAATACGTGCATAACCATTTTCCTTTAGTTAAAGTGCAATTTAGTGGTGTTATGATTATGTATTGTCACATGATGTGATTGCTTTACTTTTTTTGTTTTATTTGTTCTATTTATTTATGTGCGTGTTTGTTGGTTTCCTCAATGCATGTCATATTTCACATACACATAGGTTCTGTGCTTGGACCAGTTTTATACACCATATAGTTCACTGAGCAAATATTATTCGTATTCAATATTATGCAGTCTCTTTATAACTTGTGGTGAATGGTCTTCACTTATACAGTGCTTTTCTAGCCATCTTACCACTCAAAGCACTTTACACTAAGTTGACATTCACAAAAAAAAACTAAACTACGGAAACTAAAGAATTCTAACACATTCACATGCCAATATCATAGCATCGGGAGCAATTTAGGGTTTAGTGTCTTGCCCAAGGACACTTCGGCATGCAGCCCAAAGAAGCCGGGGATCAAACCACAGATTCTCTGATGGGGGGCAACCCACCCTACCTCTGAGACACCAACTTTTCATTGTTACACAGATGCTACACACTTATATCTATCAATTTAACCAGGTGAACTCAACAGTTTGCTAAACTCCAATATTGCCTTGAAAACATAAAAAAAAAAAGCCCAGACTGAAGCCATAGTGCTTGGCTTTGATCTTTGGTCAGGATATGTCCTTAAACTGTCATATTAATGAAATGTGAGCAATATTTTTTTTTAAATTTGTAATTTTTTTAATTATGTAAAATTACAAAAATTGGGGACATTCTAAAAAGAGAGGAAAAACTAGACCTTACATCTATAACTGTAAGTCTTGATTACTGCTACTCCTTTTTATTAGACTGCCCCAATAAGTTTCTGAAGACTTTTCAATGATTCAGAATGCTATGACTTTTCCACTGACAAGAGCTAGGAAAACCAAATCACAAAAGATTGATTTGATTTAGACCTCTGTTCAACACACACTCACAGGCCTGCATTGTTTTTTCAATAATTCATAATCAACACAAATGCCTATATTTTGTCCCAGCCCCAGAAGACCAGAGGAGATCGTGGTTGCATTTTATTTTTTTAATTCTTTTTTACTGTTTCGTCCTGCAGTTCACGGTCACATTCTGGGTCATAGCTATAGCGTACAGCTGCGGGCTGTTCGTCTGGAGCGCTAGCCATGTTGGATACTGGTCCTGCACCGGTCTGCACCCTCCATAGTCATTCATGCAGCCAATCAGTGCAGTGCCTCATTATCATAGCTTCCCCACCCACTCAGAACTCAGCATAGATAGGTGAAGGTAGAGAATGGGAGACTGCAGACCCTCCTCAGAGGGTGAATTTCAGATTTTTTTTTTTTGCAAAAAATTTCAAAAGCTTGTTTTTAGGACATCCAGGACCTGTTTAAAACAGCTTTCAGTTGCCATAATATGTCCCCTTTAAGAGGATCCTGTTATACTATCTGACCTGAGGCCCTGTATTGAAGAGGTGTGTCAATGTGTGCCAATCTAGTTTCAAAGCTTAAATATTTAAGTATTGTCCTGTTCTGGGGTCCGATTTGTAATCAACAACTGCTTAGTGCTTTGTTATTTTGATGTACTGCTGTCTCACCAGGTATGAACTATCTGTCATACTTCCATAAATGCATTTATGTCACCCTGTCTTGCATTGCGTGGAGCTGATGATTCTGTGGCAGCATAATCTCTGAAATTAAGTGAATGAGGTAAATTTGATCTAATTGCTTTTTACGGAGGCTTACCTCTCATATATGCACTCCTCATCCGTGTTGAAGTAATATGTGTTGGCTGTATTCTTTGGTTTGACACGCAGAGTGGCAAAGTATAGCCGGTCTATGGTGGACAGCACACATACACACACAGATAACATTGCATTATTGATGGTTGTTGTGAGTTTAAGTGAAGCATGGACAGATTTACTTGCATTTCAGGGTCACGGGGTAGAAAATCAGCCCCCATTTTAACCAATCAAACCATGCTGATTAATAAGTACCATATTAAATAGAAAAGAAAAAAATAGTAACTGTTTGTTCTATTTGTCATTTTGACTGCTGGAACCTCCTTAAGGATCTCTAGTATAGACCACACTTTGACAGTTTAATGCAGAGAATTTCTTTCATCTTTTCTATTTAGCTGAGATGCCATGAGAGCATTTTCCTACAAACACAAACTTTTGACACCATAGGCTCTGGCATGCTTCTAGTTGCTGTAGCCTACTCTAGATTACTTCCCCTAACAACTCAGGCAAACAAATATTGTACAAAAAGGGTAAAAGTTAATTTTATCATTATTACCTATACTTTATTAATTTCTTCCTCAAAAAATGTCCTGAAATCATGTGTTACTTACCTTTGATAAATTCTGATGCAGCAGATAGTTCATATTCCTCTGCCATTTTAGAAAAAAAAGTTTTCCTGCAGTATTTCCTGTAATAATCTTCTATTTAGATGACTTCTGCAACATTAATAATTCTCTGCTCCACTCTATATAACACTGAAAAGTTCTTTTTGGGTTATTTGTTATGAGACCCATAGAGATGTGTCCTGAAAAATTCAAAAATCATGACACCTGGTCCAAAATTACACTTTGATGACCCTGTCTTTTTTGGATGTGATCCACGCACATAAAAAGTCTTACAGACAAATAAAACCCAAACTATTCATCTACTCTCCCTCAGATACCTACTGAAACTGTTTAAACTGAAAAGTTTCCCAAAAATGATTCAGTCCCCCATGTCTAAACATTTCCCGGAATAGTCCAGCACACACTCAGAGAGCAGAGCCACAAAGAGCTCTAATCTCTCGACTGCTCTGCACATGGTCAGTCAGTGGCTACACACGCATGCACAGACAAAAAGACACCCACATTGCTTAAGCATGGTAGAGGATAACTGACTGACTGACTGACTGACTGACGGATGAAACATTATTGTGGTTCTGATTTAAAGTTATTTTGCATTACATTTTAATACTAAACTAAACTGTCCTAAATGATATTATTTCCATTATTGCTATTATAAACTCACAGGTTAAAACTTTCCCTGACTGTGTTCTCAATATCTCAACATTTACGAGATAGATTGGTAGAAAACTTACAGTACATACATTCATGTTCTTTAAGGGCTGAGCTGTAATCAAATTGGTGAACTCTGACTTTATCCAGTGGCATCATCAGGTCAAAAATTTAGTGTACTCTGTTGTTCATGCGACTAACCAAATGTTAGCATGCTAACACGCTTAAGTATGAGATCTAATAGTATAAACATTATACCTGCTAACAACAACATATTAGCATGTACTTATGAGAGTATGCTGATGTTAGCAATTTGCTCAAAGCATTGCTATATACAGACTCTTAGAACTGTATTGCCACATTTAATCCACCTGAGTAACATTTGATACCTTCTATCACACTGCTCTCTCCACTGATTTAATTTTAACTCTTGATAAATTATTTCTTATCCCAGGATAACCTTTATCAAAAACCAGTGAGATTCTTTTGCTTTCATGTTAAATAAACCAGCCCACTCTTCAGGACTTGTAAGTATTCCCTCCTTCACGTAAAAACAAAATAATAAAATAAAGGTATTAGTGGTGTCGGTTTAATGAAAATATTTTTCTTACAATAATAACTGAAAGTGATTGTTTCATTTCATATTGGAAATTTTTAGCAATTTGAAGCAAAATGTGACTTAGATAGGTGTGCCTCATTCTTTCTCAGATAAAACTATAATGTGATATTTCCTTTATCTTGGTTAACTTATACTGGCCAAGCACTATCTAACCTAGACATCTCCACCTCCCCTCCCATCCCACATTTGTGGGATAAAGTTCTATTCCTGGTATTAGCTCCATCTGCTCCAGTTAGCCAATTAGACTTCAGATTAACAGAGTAAGCAGGGTCATCACTGAGGACACATGCACTGTGAGGATGAACTGAAATCCAAGATAAAACACAACACCTGACAATCTTGTCTTGTAGCAACACTTTTCAAACCTAAATGAAACAATATGTTGAAAATGTAATGATGAAACTATTAATTTTTAGTTACTTTAAATTTCTGAGGTGAAATGTATTACTATTGCTGCCCTCATTTCTATTCAAAGTTAAGATAAATTTAACCTTTATTGAACCCCAGCAGGGATATTCAGCAATCTACATCTACATTAGAAGAGAAGCTGATAT
The DNA here is from genome assembly GCA_008933995.1 of Datnioides undecimradiatus. Classification (NCBI taxonomy): domain Eukaryota; kingdom Metazoa; phylum Chordata; class Actinopteri; order Lobotiformes; family Datnioididae; genus Datnioides; species Datnioides undecimradiatus. The sequence continues at coordinate 1,922,725 of WARS01000030.1, read as the reverse complement.
GAAGCTTGTTTCTCATGTTTTGGCAATCCTCTAGTTAGATTACCTTCTAATGTTAATGCACATAACTCCATCCACTGCAGCTGCTATGGTGTTTTTAAATTAGATATAAATTCCAGCACTATTTACATGTTAGTTTTACTTGTTTAATTAATATTTATTTAGAGGAATGTGGCATTAGGACATAAAGGCCGAATTACCCTAAACTGATTGTGTCAAAACTTACAAAACCATCCACGTGCCTTATAGGTCCTTCTGATTTACTTACTAATCCACCAGAGAACAGCTAACATACAAAATGTCATGTCTTGTATCTAATCTAGGTGTTAAGCCTTTCCAGTTCGTTGCCCACTTCCCAAATCTGCCTTGCTTGCCTTAACCTTATATGTCTTTTAACTATTGAAATTCGTTATGGAACTGGAAGAGCTGAGATGCTTTAATTAAAAGGAATAACTGGACTTTTTCAAATTAATTAAGGTTTGTTATATTCTAGTTCTTACCAAACCAGTTCAACAGAATATTCTGTCCCAGCCCCGGAAGGCCGGAGAAGACCATGTTTGGGTTTTATTTTTATTTTTTTACTCTTTTCAACCACTTCCTCCCGCTATTCGTGGTCAGTTTCTGGGTTGTAGCTATAGTGCACAGCCACAGGTTGTTCGTCGGGAGTGGCAGCCATGTTGGATACTGGTCCTGCACCGCTCTGCACCCTCCCCCTCCATGGTCATTCAGGCAGCCAATCAGCACAGTGCCTCATTATCATAGCCTCCCCGACCACTCAGAACTCCGCATAGATAATGAAGGTAGAGAATGGGAGACTGCAGACCCTCCTCAGAGGCTGAATTTCAGATTTTTTCAAAATTTCAATTTCAAAAGCTTGTTTTAAGACATCCAGGGCCTGTTTAAAACAGTTTTCAGTTGCCATAATGTGTTCCCTTTAAATTTGGTGTCTGGTGTGACATTTCAATACTGGTACACTGTTAGTGATGTGTTTCATGCCAACCAGCAATAATTATTTCCCGAAAACTGAATGGAGGAGCAGCCATTGCTACAAAGTATGCTACAGCAAATGGGACCATGGCACAGCCTATGATATCATAACCAAGTCAACAGTGTTTGTATAATTACTCTAACTGCTAATTGAGAACAACAAAAGTCACAGTAGATACACAGTAGATATAGTTAAATATCAATGATTTGCCAATTCAAAAATCTGAAAATACTCTATTACAAGTAAATATCCTTTATTAAAAATCCTAATTATGTAAACATACAGCAGTCTTATCAGAAATGTACTATTCTTGAAAAAATGCACCTTGCGACTTAGATTAAGACTAGATTAATATTATTTTACATCAATATAGCAAGTCTTGCTGTTCCATTCCACCAGCGCAAACCACAGCCACAACAGCTCTATCACAATAAATGTCCTTCATCTTGTCTTCACAAGGTTAAACTCAAAATACAAACATCTAATTGAAGTTCAACAGTTTGTTGTGTGCATTTCTCCTTGATGTGTGTGTCTGCCTCCAAGTCAAGCACACCACTGTATAAAGAGAGAGTGATTTCATTCACAGGTGTGTCAATCAACTCAATCTGTTGCTCGCATGAGCCATCAACAACGCCCACCCTATAGTTGATATAAATCGATTTCTGTGTTAGCAGTGTTTTATTTTTGTAGTTTGTTAAGGTGGAGCTAGTTTAATACTATGTTTCCTATACCGTTGGTGATGATTAATGATCAAGCGGGTCTAAATTAGTTAAAAAATAGTGGATAAATGCACCTCTTTGGGTGCCAGAATAGTTAATTACAGTAAATGAAACCATGTGTGAAGTTTAGAGGGGAAATAAGTCTTTCATAGTGTTGCACCATGGTTGTCCCATGAAAGACGATAATGGGACACTATATGTTCTTGGCTCTGAGAAAACAAAGGTAGCAGCTAAACTCAAAGCAAGGGCTTCCTTTTGTTTAACTCTTTTTTTTTTCATCTTTTCTCCATACTTCTAGCCTGGAGCAAGGAAGTCTATGCAGGGCGCCACTGTCACTTGGGACCATGATCCGTCATGAAACTTGGCTCCGGTCATCTGGTAATGTTAGGAGTTTAGAGATCAAATTATAGATGGTCTAAGATTTGAACTATAAATTTCCCCACTGTTATACATTTTCCCACTGTGAGATAAATAAAGTATTATCTAATGTAACTGATTGTAGACTCATCTGATTTCCTCCCACTAATTTCACTCTTCATTAATATTTAGAATTTAATATCTGGATGACTTTCTGACTTTCAGACTTTCTAAGCAAGACCAATGAGAGCTACTGATGTATTCAAGTTAAACAAATTTAAAAAATTGTACATGGAAGTAAATGAGGACTTTTGAAATGATAATTGCAAAGAAACTGCTGATTTTGCAAACAAACTGCTGTTAGATGTGTGTTTTCTGCTATCTTGCCCTTTGGACTATTGTTAGCTATTGTTGATATTTTAAATTGAAAAACAGTTAAAAGTTCACCAGTTCTTGCTGGCATGTTTAGCTAACTCTGACCCCCAGGGCATGTGGCAGGGCATTCAGGCCATCAGTGACTACAAACCCAGCAACTCCACCCTGACAACCACAGATGTCTCCTTCCTGAACGAGCTAAATGACTTCTATGATCGCTTTGACAGAAAGAACAGGGAGACTGTCACCAAAATCACACCCTATGCGGACCACCAGCCCCTGACACTCACCTCAACAGACTCGCCGCACTGAGCTGACTCAACGCACGCAAGGCTGCTGGCCCGGACGGCATCCCTTACCATGTGCTCAGAGCATGTGCTAAGCAGCTCGCAGGGGTTTTTACGGACATTTTCAACCTGTCCCTCGCCCAAGCAGCTGTACCAACATGCTTCAAATCCACCTCCATTGTACCAGCAATAGGAGTACAGAGGACGCAGTTTCTACAGTGCTGCACTCTGTGCTCACACATCTAGACAATAACAACACATATGCACAAATGCTGTTTGTTGACTTCAGCTCAGCATTCAACACTGTCATCCCCTCCAAGCTGATCACTAAACTTGGAGATCTGGGCATCAACACCTCACTCTGTCACTGGATAATGGACTTTCTGACCAACAGACCACAGCATGTTAGGTCAGGCCACTCCCACTCCACCACCATCACACTCAACACAGGCGTACCACAGGGCTGTGTGCTGAGCCCATTCCTCTACTCCCTCTTCACCCACGACTGCAGGCCAGTGCATGGATCCTCCATCATCAAGTTTGCTGACGACACCACAGTGATTGGCCTCATCAGCAACAACGATGAGACAGCCTACAGAGACGAGGTACAGCACCTGGCCACATAGTGTGCCAACAACAACCTGCTCCTTAACACTACAAAGACAAAGCAGCTCATCGTGGACTTCAGGAGGGAGAGAGGAGGCACGCATGACCCCATCCACATCAACGGGATGGCTGTTGAGCGTGTCTCCAGCTTCAAGTTCCTGGGAATCCACATCTCGGAGGACCTGTCCTGGACCACAAACACCTCCAGCCTGATCAAGAAGGCTCACCAGCGCCTCTTTTTCCTGAGGACATTGAGGAAACACCACCTGTCCTCAGCCATCATGGTGAACTTCTACCACTGTGCGATCGAGTGCATCCTGACCAACTGTGTCACAGTTTGGTATGGGAACTGCACCGTCGCAGAGCACAAGGCACTGCAGCGGGTGGTGAAAACCGCCCAACGCATCACAGGGACTTCTCTTCCAGCCATTGAGGACGTCCAGAGGAAGCGCTGTCTGCGACGAGCTTGCAGCATTCTGAAGGACTCCTCCCACCCTGCCCATAAACTGTTTGCCCTCTTGCCCTCTGGCAGGTGTCTCAGGAGCCTCCGGTCGAAGACCAATAGACTAAGGAACAGCTTTTTTCCCAGAGCTGTTTCATTACTGAACTCCGCTCTCCACTGACCCCCTTGCCCCCCCTGCCCCCCAATATTCTTGCACTACTGGACACACTGGACTAAGTACTATGTACCAAAAAAAAAAAACAAAAAATTGCACTACTTGTTTATACTTAATTGTTAACTCAGGTAACTCCTGCATTCTACTGCACTACTCAATTTCCATTCCACTACTGAATATAACACTTGTACATATCCATTTGTAAATTATGTTCATAGTTTCCGTCAACATTACATGATACACATGATAGTTGCTCACACCCATCTGTATAGTTCATCCATAGTACTTCAATTTCTTCAAATTCATCCACCGCATATATTGTTTACAGCTTCTTTTTCAATAATTTATACACTTCTCAGTAATTTATACACCTGTATATTTTGTATAATAACCTGTACATACTGTAGATACTGCACATCCTGTACTTGCTGCTTATTGCACTGGTTTGATAATTTTGATGCAAAACATTTTTTAATCTTTGGGTATATACGTGCTTAAAATGTGAGAGGAGAACATCCATTAACATTTTCCTTGTGTGCATAATGGAACCCAATTTTAAAATCAGTTAGATTTTGAAACTCCTGAAGTCTGAGCCAGGTCTATCAAGGCAGCAAGCCAAAAAGAAACCTCTCCTTCCATGGACCAGTCAAAGTACATGTATTGATGTGGCTGTGTTTTTCATTGTTCTTAATGTCTGGTCATTGGTTAGGTTATTGAATCACATTTGGGTGGCTGGGCCATCCTACATTCTCTTGTCATGGTTTTGAGTTGAATTTGTTGTTTCCTGTTTTATTTTGAAGAGTTGTTTCCCTGGTGTGTTGTTGTCTACTTGTTTCCTTACCTTGATTAGCCCATTGATTTCACCTGTGTCTCGTTTTGCTGCCCTCCCCTGTCTATTTAAGTTATGCCATTGCCTTTGTTCTCTGTCGCTGCATTGTTAAGTTAGACCTCATGTTTTGCCATGTTTGTTTCCATGATTCCACGAGCCTACTCATAGAGATCTTGGTTTTCTAGTTCTTTTTTTGGATTTTGGAGTTATACTTACCACACCTTGTTCTGATTGACTTCCTGGATTTTGACCCTGCCTGCCTTGACCTTCCGTAAGCCTAAGCCCTTTAAATAAACTGTTTGAAAGATCTTTTTGCATCCCTGTCCCTGCCTGCGTCTGGGTCCTGCTCTCACCCCATAGCCAAGTCTTGACATCTCTCAAACACTCTGTGTTTCTGACATGGGAGGCAAGATAACACATAGAGGCCATATGGTCCAAGCGACCATCTTGTCTTGGTCTTGTCTTGTTTTTTTGTTTTTGTACACACAGCCACACTCTTGTACAAAGGACATTTTAGTTTACACATTTGGTTTATACTAGTTATTAATTAATATTGGAAAGATTGCTATAATCCTTAAGCGGAAGAAGATGGATGGATGGATGATTCATATAAAATTACACTACTAATTTATTAACCTTTGCAGTAGCATTTTGTGAAGGTCAGTACTGAAACCTTTGACCAACCTCACCCCATTTGTCTTTAAGTCTGACCACTGCAAATGCAGTGTATTTTCACGCAGCCAATGATAAGTGCCAGTTAAATTCTCTTAAGCATACTACGTTTACAAGGGAGACAAAAGTAGCTTCATTTACTATGACTGTTAGTACATTCACATCCCTAACCATGCGCTCATACAATTTTTACTGCAACAGCTTGATGCTGTGATGTAACATATCTGGTAATGTAATGTAATGTAACTGTTCAAATTGTTAGTAAGCTCAGCAGCCTGTCGTTAACAACGATCAGATTTTGAATGTTTCTGTAGTTTTTATGGGCTTAATGCATTTTAACAAGAAATGACGTGTGTTCATTCCCCTTTATGTCTATATGTGCATGCCACATATACAGATAGATATCGTCACCTTCTTAAAATAATAATAATAATAATAAAAATGTTTTTTGAATAAATATCACATACTCTATTTTGTTCAGATTTTTCTGTTTTTTGAAAAAACCTGAAAATATGACATAGGCCATTATTTTAAGAGGGTGATGATATGTAATATCGTTTTTCTGTCCAGTATCAGCTCTATTTCGTCTCAAGGGCAAAGAGGGGGGAGGAGTTGTCATGGTGGTAGTGGGGGATGAGAGAGAGGAGAGAGAGCATCTGTCTGCATGGTGACGTCACCCCTGCCGCTTGAAGCTTTCTCCACCGCCCGTCCGCGCTGTCCGAGAGGATGAATCAAAACACTTATAAATCGGTCTCGAATATTAAAACTATTAAAAAGACCATTTTCACCATCCACTAAGTAGGAAGAGGACACTGACAAGAGACTGCGCATTATCGAAAAGGGATTCATGTCTTTATCCAGCAGAAAAGTCTTTGTCTCCTCTCCTGATCTGCAGAGAAAGGGAGGCGAGGGATGTGAAGGTTTCGGAATGGATCCTGGAGGAGATAATGCGACGAGGAGATGAGCAGCACCGTGTTTAACGCATATATGGACGTTCTTTATATTTATGCATCATCCTTGTTATTTTATACGTCTTATGATAAGATGCTAACCTTGAATCAAGTAGAGTGGTGCACTGAATCAAATGACTTATTAGTCCATTCCGAAATGATATATTTATGCATAGTCTATTTCTAAGCTTCTCTGTAAGCTTTTTAAACTCCTATTTTTAATTGCATATTTTTTATTATTATTTGTCAGAATGTGGTCCTTCAGGCTTTGATGATGCATGTAGGCTAATGCTCCTGGCCCGGCCTACATACTGTAATAATCTGCTCTATTTAATGTCGGGGTGGGTAAATTCACTTATATAACATTTTTGAGGGGATATGTCGTCGGTCTATACTTGTCATTATTTAGTTTATTATGACCTTTTTGATAGTTAATTATCTACATACATAATCTAATAATCTAATATTCCAACGTGTCTTTAGTACTCAGTGAGGTGTTTAGAGTACAGCGATGCCTTTAGGATGCTTATATTTTCTAAAATCTGCTTCTGTATCACTGTAATCATTCATCTAGACATAATGATTTTTAATATCATAATTATGCCTTGATTTTAGCTGGATTTTTCATTCGAAATTACACTGTGTCACCATTTGCAGAGGTTCAGAGAATAATCCCCCTTTATGCATACAGTGGTGCATAAAAGTCATCTTTCTTACAAAGTGGTTCAGACTCTCCAGTTTCCATCTGTTTACAATCTGATATAACTTCGTCAGATCTGGTCTTAGCCTCATTTACAGTAGATCCTGGCTGTCTGTGCTTTACTCTGTAATGGCTGCCTGCTTGATGTGTCCTTGACTTTGTCATGAAAAAGAGAAATGGAAAATTGTCAATATTTGCGCATGACTTTTATTTCTGAATACTGTCTATTGGGGAAGGCAGTTGTAAACAGCCGATATCTTTCATAAATTGTGGAGCAAAGAAAAGATTTTCAGCAGGTTTATGTGTGACCTTTAAATATTGCCAGTAAAGATGTGTATGTTCAAATAATTCAGACAAAGAACAGTAGATTATTTTTCATTTTGTCACAGATTAAATAGTGAATGTAAGTAGGATAAAAAAAAGATATATAGTATGTTTAAACTCAACACTTTCTGCCTCAAGGTTATTGCCTGTCTTTCTCTGTGACCCTGGGCTTCCTCTCTCAGTGTTCACAGTGGACCTTGATTTAAAATCAGTCAATTAAGGCACGCGGTGAATGCCAAGAGAGGAGCCTCGCTGCACCAGCTGAAACTTGGTAGGGAATGTATTAAAAGTTGCTAAAAGAATGCTTCTCTCTAGACTGGTATTACAACTAACTTTACCAATCCTCTCTATGTTTGGGAATTTTCTATACATATTATATATTTTATATAGAGGTAATTGTTCAGAAGGGTAGTTTTCAGATTGTGATTCTTTCAGAAGGGATGAATATCATCAGCAGGGAAATTAGCATTTTTCATTGTAATTATAATCATTGCAAAATTGATTTTTTTCTTCTGACCTTATTAAAATCCACTTTAAAGTAAAGCACTGAGTAAAGTGTGACATTTGCTGACACATAAATGAGCATATGAGATGTAGGTCATCTTTTGTGTTTTACATGTTCAATTGGCATGCATATATAAATATATAGGATTAAAAGATTTTTATTATTAATAATAAATGTAGCAACAAAACACAAAAATAAAAAAAAGTAAAATTTCCTAATTCAAACTGCACTTATGTAAGAGTAAAAATAAGTATTAATTAAAAGTATACAAATATAATTACAAGTATTAAAAATGAGTTCTCATTATACAGAATAGCCATCACAATTCTTATATTATTTGTTCACTATTATTGATGTACTAATAGCATATTTAAACAGTAAATTAAATGTTATAGTTGATGATGCTACTTCATAAATTGCTGGCAAGTTTTATCTAGACTAATGCTTCATAGTGTCAAGGCCGGGTCACGAGGAGAGATGGACCCAAATGCAGACACGGACAAGAAGCAAAGATGTTCAAACAAGATGTTTATTTCGAGGGTTAGGCTTACTGATGGTCAAGGCAGGCAGGGTCAGAATCCGGCTAATCAGTCCAAATATGACAAGTTACCAAAATCCAAAAAAACAGAAATTAAAAAAAAAAAAAAAAAAAAAAGGAATCCAAAATCTGATCACGAGGGAAAACACAGGGAAACAAGACTGGATACTAACTTAGCAAATTAACCGACAGAGAAAAAAGGCAATGACACAACTTAAATAGGGGAGTACAGGAAAACGAGACACAGGGGAGACCAATGAACTAACCAAGAACAGGAACAAGTGCACAGAAACACACAAGGGTTTCTGTCCATTCTGTAATTATTCTTTAATTTTGCTTGCAAAAAGACAAACAATAAATGTAGATTATGTTTTCAGTGACATGTCTATGTTTGAAAACAGTTATGGTTGGATGGTTGGAATTCCTAGTTAGACCTCTTATGGACAGAGTCATGATACTTTAATTACAAAGGTCTAAAAATATTGGGGTATTATATGCTGTCATACTTTATCTCACAAATGTAGAGTATATCAAAGTTTTTAATCATGTTTTCCACCTAGAGTCTCTTAAAGTCTTAACAGAGGTGTGTGATACCAAACTTCCAAAACTGTTCAAAATCAGTGATATTTGAGTTCTCAGAATTTCATATGTGATAATTTGATCATTCTCATCAAATAAAGGTCATATAAAAATCATAAGGTGTCAAGATGCTGTCTGGAACAAAATCTTTTCACAAGAAAATGCTGTCTGGGGCATTGTTAATTTAATCAAAACTAATAGATACATGATATAAAATCTCTCAAATCTGTGAGAAAATTGGTGACGTGAGCACAGAATGTATTTATCATTCATGACCTAAATTCAACACATATTATTCCAAAATGATCAGAAAGTTAAAACAAAAGTTCTCTGAAGCTGCTTCAACAAAATCTGAGCATAGCCTATAGCCAATCCTAACACTAACCAATCTGTTGCATTAGATTATTTTTGTTTTAGCTTAGTGTACCTAAAAACTGGGAAATAAGTGTAGAAGACTATGTGGACCTGCCCTCATTAAGTTTCTATTTCCTCACTTTACTGTAAATTACTGAAGATTGTATAAACACACACAGAGCATTTATGAAACACTACATGGGGTGGGTGTTATAAATGTGCAAGTAAATTTTCCTGAGCTTGGGTAATACTCAACATCTTGAACAAGCTGGCTTCAGTTCTGTACTAATGTAGTTCTTATTTCTGGGTTATTCTTCTTGTTCTTTTTAATCATTCATTAAGCCTCTCATAAAAGGTGGTGGACACCAAACTATTGACTATGATGAAAGCACTCATGTTCTACAGATGACTCTTAGACAACAGTTGTCATAGTCAGTGATCTTGCCTTGGAAACCACCTTTTTCTTTATATACATAGTCAGTGGTGCTGTCAGATGTTCTTTGCCCTTGACTAACTCTTTAATGAGTTCTTTGACCACTTTTGTGTGGTCAGTGCACCTATGACATTTAAATGAACAGCAGAACAATTTTTGAAAAATGTCTACAATCAAATTTTGAGCACTGGGACATTCACCACTAACATCTATGTACATATATGTACATTTAAGTTTTGTGATAGCTGTAAATCTTAAGGATGGCCCCTCTCCATCCTTGGTAGGGACATAGAACTGGTGGTATACAAATACCTGGGAGTCAACATCGACAACAGACTGAACTGCAAGACCAACAGCACAGCTGTATACAAGAAGGGTTGCAGCAGATTCTATATCCTGAGGAAGCTGAGGTCCTTCAACTTGTGCAGCAAGATGCTGGAAATCTTCTACCAGTCTGTTGTGGCCAGCACTCTTTTCTCCTCTGTGGTCTGCTGGGGGAGCAGCATTGGAACCAGTGACACCGACAGACTAAATAAACTGACAAGGAAGGCTGGCTCCCAGTTTGGGGTTAATAATCTATAATAATCTATCTATCTATCTATCTATCTATCTATCTATCTATAATTGCTGCCTAGTTGCATTATGGAGACAGCGTAGGTTGTTACTGAAATGCTGTCTAAGGGCAGTATATGGTTTGAACAATAGAATGTCACATGGCCTAGAATTTGTGTTTCAAGTGGCCCCTTTAGGGAAATTGAGATCTTTGCAACTCTCTGCAGTTAATGAGTTTGAAACACCTGGGGTGATTGTTGCATGCAACATAAATAATAAAGTAGTCTGTTTCAAAGTGAAGGCTATGGCTTGTTTACATCTAAATATCCTCGTTGTAAAAGGCGGGCAAGCCTAATCTGACTCTGTCTGCCTGTTAATCCTAAGTAATGACTGCCCAACATTAAGTCCTGCTGCTGTCTAGATGTTTCCACTGACAGAAAATTATGTTAGCCATGTTGTGTAATTAATAAAAGCTCATGTTCTGCTACCAAATTGTGTACACAGTTGCTTTTATGCATATATACAGTGTAATAAATACACACAACCACTCAACTTCTGCCAGTTGCCTACTTACATACATACACAAATTATGTAATTTAACTTCTTAACGTCTTTTCCTTCATTGATCCAGTTACATGCTCAAATGTACTTAAAATTGCGTAGCTGTTGTGACAGTCTGTTTACAGAAAAAAGGGTTACAGAAAAGTAAAATTCAACTGATTATAAAAGAAAGTTTCATTGCTAAAAGAAATCCATTTATCAGTTGCTGTTACATGCAAATTATTTAAAGTCATGCTTAAGGAAAAAAAACAGAAGCATGTCTGTGTGTGACAGAGGCAGGAAAGGGAGAAATTGTTGTTTGATTGTAAGACTGCAATTCTTATATTTTGTCACAATGCATTTGAGAACAAAATCAAAGTAATCCTAATAATCATAATATGATATATATATATATATATAGGAATTTTTTTCCCTCCGCGGGCGGTTCCTCCTCTGCAAGCTCGGGTCCTCTACCAGAGGCCTGGGAGCTTGAGGGTTCTGCGCAGTATCTTACATGTCCCTAGTATTGCACTTTTCTGGACTGAGATGTCTGTTGTCTTTCCTGGGATCTGTTGTACCCACTGCTCCAGTTTGGGGGTCACTGCTCCGAGTGCCCCGATCACCACAGGCACCACTGATGTCTTTACCTGCCAGGCTTTCTCCAGTTCTTCCTTCAGGCCTTGGTATTTCTCTAGCTTCTCATGTTCCTTCTTCCTGATGTTACCATCGCTTGGGATTGCGATGTCCACCACAACGGCTTTCCTCTGGATCTTGTCCACCACTACAATGTCCGGTTGGTTAGCCATTACCATCTTATCAGTCTGTACCTGGAAGTCCCACAGGATCTTTACGTGCTCATTCTCTATCACCTTTGGAGGTGTTTCCCACTTGGATCTGGGGACTTCCAGCCCAAACTCTGCACAGATGTTTCTGTACACTATGCCGGCCACCTGGTTATGGTGGTATATATATATATGGTATATGTATATATGGTGTATATATATGTATATATGGTGTATATATATGTGTGTGTGTGTGTGTGTGTGTGCATGCATATATATATATATATAGTCATTGTTTGTTTTGTTCCATACGTTTTGTTCAGGTAATACTAATGCAGAAAGAAATTTGAACCTACAACAGAAGATCTATTAAAACAAAAGAAAAAAGAAAAATATTCCATTTAGTTCATGCAGCTGGTACCACAAGCTTTCAACTGCAGTCGGGTATCATGATGAATAAAATCTCTTTAGTATTTAAAGCTTGTAATCTAAATATTTTGCTTTTAGCTATAAATTATGTAAAGGTTAACATTTATCATCTTGGGCCTATTTAAATGTTATTTATTTTAATACACTATATACTATATGGGAAGCCAAATAAAGATGCAAAATAAAATGTTACAACTTCAATTCAATTCACTTCCAAATCACAACCAAGGTTATCTCAGGGCACTTCACATACAGAACAGGTCTAGACCAAACTAATGAAAACAAAAGAAACTGGTTTGTCTTTAAATTACAAACTACATTTACAGACTTCCAAGTTCTATGTTATAATAAATTAATTAAGTCCTCAAAATCTATTAATAGTAGAATAACATCACAGCACTAATTGCCCACAACTCTCAAGGAGATTTTGTACATAGACTTACTTTTAAACTGTATAATTTGAGATTTGATCTAATAATGGCCCATACTATTTCATTTTTAAAGGTGAATTAACTGAAAAACAATATACAATATACTCTAGTATATAAACAGTTGTGAAAAAAAGTTTATCAAGTCTATCAAGAATTGGCGAATTTACTTTTCTATATCCTGATGAGGAAACTGACCAAGTTACCTTGTACTTTCACTAAAAACCGTTTGAATACTACCACTGCTTTAAGAGGATACTCACTGTTAATACTATTACCGCTATTCTATTCTATATTCTACTTCACCACATTATATACAATATAGCTGTAGACTTATAAGGGTATATAACAAAAATGTATTAATCATGTACTTGTCAAAAAGGAAGCGCTAACAAAGCATGTTGACGTGCAATATCTTCTTTGACCACTAGATGGGATTGTCAGTTTGATTATTTCATCAAGTAACATTAATACGTAAATGGTCAAAACTCGCAACAGTACAACAAAAATCTTAAATCTAATATTTAAAGAATAAGTGTACTCCATTTTACGAATTCTTCTTGCGCAAAATTTTAATTTTAGGGTCTCATGATACCTACTCAACTACACCACCAAACGCAAACACAAATACACACACACATACACACATACAAAACAGGCTACGTAGTCTCGTAGTCATACATAAGGTAGTCGGCAACGTCACATATGTGGCATTCTAGTGTCATCGGAATATATGGGCTAGCGTCAATAAGGTCAAATTAAACAGATTCACAGAGGAACAAGGTTGCAGTGACAGAGCTGCAGTGCTTTTTTAAAAACATCAGGGACTTAAATATGTTTGTCAAAGTACATACAAAATCAAGGAAAGCAGAGTGATTGGGGAAACGATTATCTGTTTGTGATCAAGGAAAACAGTAATGTCTAAGTAAAAATAGACTTCCTGGTTTGATGACGTTAACCGAGGGATCCAGACCCTTATATACAGCAACAAGTTCATTTGAGCTCAAAATTGGCTTGGTGTTGTAATATTTCCAACTGTCCATGAAGGCACCGGGAGTCAGGAGGTGGGGAGAGATAGAGGCTGAACAACAGGGAGAGAGGAGGGGAAAGACAGCAAGATCCAGATAGTGCCAACGTCGTGAGCCTGTTTATTAGATATGTGTTTTTTGTGACATTAGTTCTAAAGTTAAAACTAATTGAAGCATTTTCCTCAGGCTAAGATATGAGTCTACCAGCTACCAGTGTCTAGTGTATCTAAAATGACAAGGGTATGCAGCTAGCTAGCTAGGTTAGCGTGAAGACAAAAAGGGCATCTCTCTGTCTTTGACCGAGCAGCCCGATCGTAATCTTCGGATGAGAGTTTCGGTGCAAACATTTTTGAACCAACACGACCAAACCACCCGCTGCTCATTTGATGTGCCGGTCCTGGTTAAAATAAAAGCAGGGGAGGAAAAAACAGCAATCTGTCAAAATGAAATTCACAGAGCATCTCTCGGCTCACATCACCCCAGAGTGGAGAAAACAGTACATCCAATATGAGGTAAGTAAGCTCATACCAAACCTGCACTTGGCTAGCCACTACTTAGCTTACAGGCTAACGGGGTAGAGTGGCGGTATGACTTGGTGTCTAACCATTTTTAAACTAGATCTGTCTGCTTATAATCATTTAGATATGGTTGCTCCCTTGTTTATCTCACGTGTCGTTATACAACAGGAAGAGAGCAACTGCTAAAATAGTTTACGCCTGCAAATCGAGCAACAACAGCTCACCAACCTAGCTAAGCCAACTCGACAAGCTCGGTTTGGTCTGTTGCTTGTCAGGTTACCACCTCTATCACATCAAATTGTATTCAGCAACCAGGTACACCGACCCGCAGAATCGTGTATGTCTGTCCTCTAAGCTGCTTGGAATGTGTTTAGGAGACAAAAGATATTTAGCCGAGTCATCACTTATTGAGCTCGTTCATCTTTGCGCCTTTGCTGACCCAGCTCAGCAGTTACATTGTTGGTGTTTTAACATCAGGTTGGACCTGACCTGGAGGTCGTTTAGAGGCGCCTATAGCTCAAACAGCAACCTTAGATTCATTAATGCTACTGAAACGTGCAGTTTGGCTCCTATCTTTACAGTGCTTTAATATAATAATATAATGGTTGTGTAAACAAAATTTATTAAAAAGTTCCATGAAAGCATTTGGATTTTGCCAGGATATTATACGACAGTACGGATCAAGGTTGATTATTTTTACACAACAGGATATATTTGGTTAATACATATTGCATCAATGGTTTTTGTGTGCGGGATAAATTTCTTTTCTAAGAATCAATTTGCAATCAGGCCACTCTGTACACTCTGTTAAATTGGACCAAAGACCTATCTTATTCTACCATCCCACAGATGAAACCAGAACCAGTTTTAAAGCATAGGCGTTACTTTATGACTTACCTTATGACTTGTTATTTCAATCTTTACATTTCTAAAACCTGCAATTTCATAAGGATCTGTAGACTTTTTATATCTGCCATATGTTCTGTAACTTGTAGTTACAACCTGAAATTAGATCATTCAATATGTTTCTCACACACACACACACACGCACACATGCTTTTAAATTTCCCCGCAAGCTATTTTTTGCAAGGTACTGTTCTCTGCTCTAAACAGAAGAGGACTGAATTCAGGATTTTTTAGGTTGATATGCCAAAATATAGAATTTGAGAAATTGATGAGCACAAAAGCAAGAGCAAGCAAAGCAAGACTGATTTATTACAGATGACGTGTCCCCAGGGGTATGCCATATCATGCTGTTTACTATTATCACGATATTTTTGATACTGATGCATGGGTAACTTAGTTCATGGGTAACTTAGTTCATCACTGTATGTATGAATAGGTAAATAGTGCAGTGCCACTTTGGTCATAGACCATGTACAACTACCACCAACTTGGTAGCAAGAGGTAACGAAGGAGTAGCTGGTTACAAAGGGGGAGTGAGTTCAGTAGTGTTTAGGTGTTTTGGTTACAAAAGATTAGATGAAAAACAACTACATTAATATGTAAGAAGTGCAAGACTGTAACAACAAAACAGGGGCAATGCAACAAACTTATTTTAGCAGCACATGCAGAAGTATGAGATGAGGCCAAAATCTGACAAATGACAAAGCAGACAAACAGCTATGCTCTATTTAAAGGGGACATATTATGAAAAACACATTTTTCTTGCTTATACATATTTAAACTAGTCCCCCCTCAGCCTACCAACTCAGAATGAGGAAGGCAGACAAGTCCTGCATCGTCTCTACAGCCCACCCACTGGTAAATTGGGGCTCCTACAGGCCGTTCAGATTCAGCTCCTGTCGTTACGTAACGACAGGAGTGATTTACATAGGCTGTCCTCCTCTGAGTGAAACCACTGAGAGGGGGCGTTCATCCCACTAGGTGAAGTTCGTGGTTTCCAGCAGTAAGCTAGCAGTGTGTCACGATGTCGTCGGTCAGAGCCAGACATTGCAATTGCTCTGTTGTTGGTTGTAAAAACCAACACAAATGCCTATATTCTGTCCCAGCCCCAGAAGACCGTGTCTGTGTTTTATTCTTTTATTCTTTTCCCGCTGGGTCGTAGCTATAGCGAACGGCTGCGCGCTGTTCGTCAGGAGCAGTAGCCATGTTGGATACCGGCCCTGCACCGCTCTGCACCCTCCCCCTCCATAGTCATTCAGGCAGCCAATCAGCGCAGCGCCTTATTATCCAGCCTCCCCACCCACTCAGAACTCCGCATAGATAATGAAGGTAGAGAATGGCAGACTGCAGACCCTCATCAGGGGCTGAATTTCAGATTTTTTTGCAAAGAAATTCAAAAGCTTGTTTTTAAGACATCCAGGACCTGTTTAAAACAGCTTTCAGCTGCCATAATATGTTCCCTTTAAATTGAATTACCCCAGAAATTGGTTCCTTTTTTCATTTGATTTGGAGTTATATAGAAGATTTAGTATTAATCACTTTATAACCTTATAACAGAATTTAACTGTTTAACGGAATTTTACTATCAAAGATATGACTGTTGAAGCTGCTGCCCTGAAATATGCCAGTAATAATTAGGCAATAGAGTCTAATAGAATCACTAAATTAGCAAGCTGATCGGACAAGCAGTACATTAAGTTTGCAGTGTGTTAGTTATATGTTTTACTTTGGTTGATTTAGGCACCGTCATATTCTTTCAGGTTAAGGGATTATGACTATTAGTGAAACAAACAAAAGTGTTTTTACTAGTGGAGTAAGGGCATTTGTCATCATTTCTGTCATGACTTGTACGACAGGTCTCAACCACTTGTGAATTAAAACAGATAACTGTTAAAACCACAAATTCTCTTAAATCACTTATCCGTGCCACCTAAGAATTAATTTTAAAGGGGTGCGTGCATGAGTCATCATGAGCTGCAGGTCTAATGTATTTACAGTCATTGTTAATTGATTTTCATTTTCTGTTCTGGTGATGGGATTCATTACTAAAGCAGTAGCTGACACTATAATATAGTTATAAGTTATAATATACACACACTCTCTAATATTTTGTTAGGCCACCTTTAGCTTTGATTATGGCACATATTTGCCATGGCATTATTTTGATGAGCTTATACAATGTCACATCACATATTTCCATCCAGAGCTGCATCAGTTTTTAGCCATGCAAATTGAAGCCTTTTTAACAGATTAGCCTCACTGAAGTTTTTCTTAAGACTACACAGCTGTTTATATATTTATTTATATATAATATTTATAAGTCCTCTTGCATAATGTGCATATAAATGTTTTTACACTCACTATGAAACATAGCTGTGAGTTCTACTGTTGATTTGTTTTCTTATGATTTGATTTCACCAAACATCAGTGATCTCCAATCAAGATCATTTAAGATTTTTTTTGGCAACATTTCTTCCTTAAAGATGATGGTTCACAACTATCCTTCTAGGTTATAATAATAATATGTTGGACAGTTCCTAACCCAGTTTTAGTAGTTTCAGCAATCTTAATAGTTGTTCTTTGTTTTATGCAGGCAAACAATTCTGCCTAAATGGCCTTTTCCATGACCACTGGATATGTCTAATTAACATGGCTGTTGAATAATGAGAAGCTACTCCCTGCATTAATTAGGGTTAAATAAATTGTTGACAGCTGCAACATATTGATCATTGCAGTATTTATTCAATGAAAGGCTGTTACCTTTAAATCCAGGTGATTTTTTTCGTCAGACAGTGTATATATTTTAGCAGTGAAAAGGATATGCACTACTCTTCTTGTCCACTTTGCTGCTTATTTTCACAGCAGTTTCACATAGACTCTGGTTGGATGCAGACCAGATAAAACTTGCTATTCCACTCCGTTGTAAATCTGGCCCAGGGCCCAGTTAGTTTTAGTCCTGTGAAGATGTGGGACCCAGGCCTGTGAGGTTTGCAGAGCCATGCTGACCAGGCTTTTACACGCATATCATGTTTTCTCATGGCAGCTGTGTTTGGGTTAGACACTCAGCAGGGCAAACAGTTGTACTGTGAACTGTTATGCTACAATGTGATCTAAACTTAAGATTGTTAGATAAATTGTTTTTATGCTGGAAGAAAGTTTTATCTTCAAAAATCAGTGGGCTCATGATTGAGTCTGCACAATAGAACAGACTCAAATTATGTTTACTCACTGTATGACTGCATCTCCCAATAAAAACCTGTGGTAGACTTAGCTTAATTTGACCATGGCAGATTCCTAGCGTGACTACTAGACAGGAACTATAAGAATATAAATGACTAATGGTCATCTTTGTGACTGGCTGAAAAAATTGGAAAACTGCATGCCTGTATCACTTTGTCAGTCTCAAGGATATTTTTGAAAAAGTGAATAGCAATCAGTTATAGTTCTCTGCATGAAATGGCATTACCTATTTCATCATCTGGCCTTCTGGTCTTTGGTTTGACAACCATCTCTGTGTCCTGCACATGCCTGGGCTATGCGGTAACTTTACCTATGCGGTAACCTTACCGAGCCAGAAGTTGCATTCAGTTTTTCTGATCAAAACATCATTCTAAAAGATATATTTGGCAAACCGACCAATTCGGCGTTACCTAAAGTTCAACTTGTTGTGGGGTCCTTGGCACCTTAAGAGTTGCTGAAGTCAAATGTTCAGAGATTCATGGGAATAAGTGTAGCGCTGCCTAGGGAGAGATCTCATGACCCAACTACCCACGTTTGACCTGAATGACTCTCACGGTACCAGCAAACCCACAAGATGTAAGATTTGGGTGACCCACAAGTCAGTTAGGATTCAAGGAGCCTTACTGATAATAAGTGAAACTTTCATGCAAGTCCAGCTGTCTTTGTATTGTATTTTATATAATGCATGGGAAGTTCATTTGCTGATGGTAGTAGTTTCAGTTGGAGTGACAGATGGAGCAGTTGACAAAAAAATAAGGATGAATCAACAATTCTGTTTGTATTTGCAGATACATTGTAACTTTGTAGACATATATCTAAGGGTCTCCAAAACAGCATATTACTACAGGTTTTTTTTTTTATTTTGGGGGAGAAAACTGGAGTAATTTACAGTCATATTGCATACAATGCTTTATATTATTATACTAAACCAAATATTATTTCAGCAGTTTGACAGTCTTAGTCTTGAAACAAAAAATGTTTATTTGTATTTTTCACATTTTTTATCCTTGATAGTTATAGTATAGTTCTAGACTATAACTCAAGTGTTTTTCCACTTTTAGTCAATGTAAAGTGTAGTTGGAGTGTATACATGTAAGATTTGACCCACAGTTCCAGAGCTGAATTCACTTGGTAAAGAAACAAAAAACAAACATACATTTTGTCAGTGTTTTTATAATCCACAATATTTTTTGCTTGTCAGCATTTTGTCCAGTTAATGAAAAACAGTCACTGCCTAATGTTTTTTAAGATAATTTTTATTCCTAAATTTAAAGCATTGTGCCACAATGCACAAATGTTCTCACTGGATGTTGATTATGGCTAGAAGGTTAAGGCTTGATTTTTTTTTTTGGAGTGGGATGGGTTTGTTAGTTTTTGTTTGTTTGTTTTTTTTTAAACTAGATTTAAGTTAGGGTAAAGGTAACAGGCATTTAGTTGTTATGGATATGGTAAGGTGCCCGCGAATGCATTATAGTGTCCTCACAAGACATGACAGTGTACATATAGAATAAGCAAGCAAAGCAAAGGTCTAGGTAGAAGAAACAAGGCGGACATGGGCTAAGAAAATGTTTGGAGTCTAATACCACGCAGGTAGTGAATGATATCAAGTGCATAGTTGTTGTTTTTTTGTTGTTGATAAGAAATAGTGCAAGACTAGTTGAGCAGTTATTCTGAAAACAATAAGGTCTTTAGCAGTTTCTCAAGGATTTTGAGTGAATGGAGTAGGGTTACTCATTCCACCCCTTAGTAATGACAGAGGAGAAGAGTTAATAAATAGTCCATTTGGTTTTCCCACAATATCAAACAGTTTCATTGCAGACATACAATTAAAATGTCTGCTTCAAGTTTTAACACAGATCCCCACAAAACTCCACCAAGATCAGCCAGTATTTCCTGGAGAAACTCAGACAGGGAAACATACACATTCACCAGATTATAGATTGTTGGATAGTCAGATAAAGCAGCCTCAGCTTTATCTGTGTGTTTTTAGTCTACTTGTTGGTCCTTAATAATGCTATCTTCAGCAAAAAATCGTCATGGCCGATAACTGCTGATTCTGCTGGACAGACTGTAGTGGAAAACAAAGGATAAAAGAAGAAGAAGTAGTAAAAAAAAAGGGGGGTCAGTGAGAGGAAGTCAGTGTGTACAGACTGAAAAAAACTGAAAAGATTGTGAATTCCACTCCTTTGTCTTCCATTTGGTGAAGACAGAACAGTGGGATTTAAAGAGAAGAACAGAGTAACTGACATTTATGAAGACTTTACTGTCATAAACAAAAACAAACTCTAATTAAACTTCTTTTTAGGTCAAAAGGGATACATGTGGATAATGAAAGAAAATCTAAGTATGAATAGACGGGTAACTGGGTAAAGAGTTCAGAGAGATGTAAAAGACCTGTATTGAGTGCTCATGACGTTGGTTCGTCCTAACTGGTATTAGAAGATCAGATACCTAAACATATTCAGTCTTCATGCAAAGTGAGACTCGTATGCATAGATCACTTGCCCAGGTCTTCTGCTGGTTCCGATAACTGTCTACTGTCTTGTGAGCCCAGCAAGAAGGATTTCCCTCCTTTCACTCTGTCCCTGTCTGTTACAGTAAAGTCTGGCTTCGACTACAAAGCTGATTTGCCCCAAATGCCCCCAAATCTGGGGTGAGTTTCCTTATGTGTGTGAACCAAACAAATTTCAAAATCAGTTAGGATTTTGAAACTCCTGTAGTCTTAGCCAAGCCTTACTCATGTCCTGTAAAGTGTCCTCAGAATCTTTCTGAGCAGCTTAAGCTATATATATATTTTCTAAATTAGACCAGTCGTAAAGATCAAGACACTGAGAGGTTTTCTCAGTTTGAAAAGTTGTAAATGGTAAATGGATTGTACTTTTGTGGTGCCTTTTTTGTCTTCTAACTCTTGAAGTGCTTTTACACTACAAATAACCTAAATCCTGTCTGCGAATCTTAACAACCTCCAACTTGATTTTCTGAATCAGGTTTCATTAGCACAGAAAGGAGCAAAAGCAACAATGCCATTAACATTTCCATTTTTTAGATTTTTCATTCAGAACTGATCAGTCCACAGGAAATAAGTCAGCAACTATCTTGAATCTTGATAAATTCTTTTTAAGTTACATTCAGGTAAAAAGAACATTTCCTCCTGCATCTCAAACATGAGGGTTTGCCAATATCTTTGGGTTTGTTGTTTGGACAAAACAAGAAAGCTCAAGACATTACTTTCTCAAATGAAAAAATAAAAGTAGTTAGTAAAATAGGTTATTAAAATTATTATTACTGTTATCGTCAAAATTGTTGCCTTAACTCAAGAACATATGGTGGATGGTAGAGTGAGTGAAGCTGCCAGTTAACTTTTTGTGGGCCGCTGTGGCTCAGCGGTAGATATGTGGTCCACCCAACAGAGGATTGGCTGATCCCTAGCTCCTCCAGGCTTCATGCCGAAGTGTCCTTAAGCAAGGCACTGAACCCCAGTTGCTCCCGATGCTGCGCCATTGATGTGTGCATGAGTGTGTTAGTTTCCATTCTGATGTGTTGCTGCCATCAGTGTATGAATGTGGTCTGAATGGGTGAATATAGATACGTAGTGTAAATGAGCTTTGAGTGTTCCAATGACTAGAAAAGCACTCTAAGTACAGTCCATTTACTATTTTTAGCTTGCATCATTTATCTGCCACAAAGCTTTCATTAGCACTATCCTGCAACAAACATATCTCCAAAACCTTGGATAAAGATTTGGAGGCATGTTTTCTTTCTGCTATATCTCCATTGTGTGATTGACATTAAAGACAGCTTCCTGCATATCTTCTTTACATAACCATCATGTGGAACTGACTGAGCCACCAGTAACACAAACATAAGAAAAACTTAGAGATTAGAGGTTTGCACAGGACGTAAACCCAATCACATTTAAGTTATGACTCAAATAATCCTACTGACAGTTTAGTGTAAAGATATATATTGTTAGTCGCCTTGTGTGTGGGAGTAAGGGAAAAGAGAGAGGGGCTGGGAGAATGTATGAAAGATAGTGGGAACATACACTATGGTGGTTGGGGGGGACATAGTATGATGTAAATGAATATAGTAGGATGGAAAATAAAAGGAGAAAGGATTAGGAATCTGGCATTAAGGAAAACATAAGAAAGAGATGATCTAAACAACCAGATGGATGGTATAGACGCCTCAGACATTCTCAGTCAGTCCCAAAGACTCATGACCAACTGTTGTGGTACAACAGTCTGCCTGAGGTGAGGTCATGTCAAGTCATGTATTTTGTTCAAGGTAGAGAAATGAGGGAGAAGAGAAAATGTTTGTTGGTGACAAAGCTGGCAATATGTTGCGACCAGATATACAGTACCAGTCAAAAGTTTGGACACACCTTCTCATTTAATTGTTTTTCTTTATTTTTATTACTCTCTACATTGTAGATTCATACTGAAGACATCAAAACTATGAAGGAACACATGGAATTATGAAGGAAACAAAAAAGTGTTAAAGCAACCAGAATATGTTTTATATTGTAGATTCTTCAAAGTAGCCACCTTTTGCTTTGATGACAGCTTTGCACACTCTTGGCATTCTCTCAGTCAGCTTCAAAAAAAACATTGAATGAGAAGGTGTGTCCAAACGTTTGACTGGTACTGTATATATAGCAAGACAGTGAGAGTTTGTGTGTGTGTGAAAAGGACAAAAGTAGGGTAATCTGTAAAGATAAGCAAAACTGCCCTCTTTCCTGGGGAGCTTCATGTGTTTTGTAATGGAAACTTGCACGTTAGTGCTGAGCCAGAGCCTAGACACACAGACGCTCTCTCTCTCTCTCTCTCTCTCTCTCTCTCTCTCTCTCTCTCTCTCTCTCTCGTCTCTTATACAACACACACACACACTCACTCACTTTCTCACTCTCTCTCTCACACACACACACTCACTCACTTTCTCACTCTCTCTCTCTCACACACACACTCACTCACTTTCTCACTCTCTCTCTCTCACACACACACACACACATTCTAGGGCCTCAGGAGAGGTGTGGGAAAACATAAAGTTTTGCAGTTATCCCCCAAATGTGTAAATGTGTATTTTTGTGTTTGTGTGTGTGCGCACATGTGTGTGTGTTGTTTGTTACTGGTAATAGCATGACATTAAATTTGTAAACACACTCACCATCAATTATTGTCAAATTGAAAGAGACCATGTTCACACTGTGTGTTTAGATATATGGACAAATACTACACAAGGCCAAATACATCATTTCTTCATTACTGGTAGTAACAAAGAAAGCTTGGTGGCTTTTAAGGTAATTTAGACACATGCTTCTGGTAGAAGGACCTGATCCATATAAAATATGTAGAGTTTTGCTAGATGGCAATATATGTTTGGTGCTACTGAAAAGAAAAATAAAGTTTTCAATCAATATTCACCAGAATTATAGAAAAAACAATAATAAGCTCTTGATCTTGCATTTATCATTTGTTTTATAACGTTTTGAAAAGAAAGGTGACATAAATGTATAACAAATTCATCAATCAAATCTGTAAAACATGGACTTAACACCTGGAGAGAGTAAGTCAATAATTTTTGCCCCAAATTTAAATTGTATTTATCTTTGATAACTTAAATCCCAGGTCTGTATTTGGGGTCTACATAATTTTTTACACTGCAATAGGTAAAGATTTTAGATTTAGATTTAGATTAAGATATCCTTTATTAGTCCCACACTGGGGAAATTTCAACGTACTGTACTACCAATTACTAACTTATCTCAGTTCTACAGAACATTAGAAAAAATGATTAATGATCCCAATACTTGTTATTAAAGAGAAATAAAGTTTCAATACTCTTAAATATTTTTTTTAAATCTTAAAAAATATATATGAAAATGATCTAATAAACTAACTTAGAAATATATTACAGTGGTTGCATATTTGACTTTTGTGACAAGTGTCAACAGAAAAAAAGTTTTCTATGTTTCCAACATTAGCATGAACAACTGCTGAAAAAGCAAATTGAGACTGAGTAAAACAGCCAAGAGATTAAATTTTAGTTTTAACTTTTAGCCAACTAATGTAATAAATGTAAATTAGCTACAGCTATAGAGTAAATTTGCCAGTAGTAATACATAAATCAAAAGAGGTATAAAAATATTTTTAAACATAAATCTTCTCAAGGCATATTTTGACTTAGAAATAATTTATTTTAAATGGAAACAATGCATTATTAATTGTTTGCTTTATACAATGGTTACCTATGTATGTAATTTTCTGTCTGACTGGTTGCCTGTACATGGAGTAAACATGGGTCTGCTGTCACTTGGGAAATAGTTCTCTGCTAATGTGTATATGTGCATTTCTGTAAAAAAAATAAGATGTATTTCTTTGCTGGGAAAAGAAGAGGGAAATTTGAGAGGGCAAAGGAACTGATGAGAATGTTGCTTATATATATTGGGCCCTCAGTGATACACTTTAAAGGGGACATATTATGGCAACTGAAAGCTGTTTTAAACAGGACTGTACGAGCCCCATTTTGCCAGTGGGTGGGCTGTAGAGATGATGCAGGACTTGTTTGCCCTCCTCATTCTCTGAGTTGGTACGCTGAGGGAGGACTAGTTTAAATATGTATAGGCAAGAATAATAATATGTCCCCTTTAAAAATCAAAGAACCTCTTTTTGTCTCCCCTACCTGTGTCACAAAAGCAAACAATTTTGTATTGATCCTGAATTTTTTCTTCAGGTTATAGCGCTGAGGAAACAGTACCACTGTTATGTGTGTATCTGCAGGTTTCTTTTTGTTTAATTTTGTTTGGGTTGGACCGTATCTAATTTTTGGGGACTAACACTAATGGAGGAGAAGCTATTGCAATTGTATGCAAAAACTTTTGGCACCCATTAACAAATCGCATATTTTGGTGATTTTTTTAATTGACCCATTAACAAATCGCAGATTTTGGTGATTTTTTTAATTGAAAAGATATAAGCACAATCACACAGAAAGTACCATACTTGTAGAGAAAAGGGGAAATTAAACACTCTGGAAGATTAAAGGGAAGAATTATACCAAATGGCCAGTGCTGTGGATGCCTTCGAGGGTTGCTGTAATACTTCATCTAAAATGTACTTCCCACAAAGCTGGCTTGGCATGCCCTGTTTTGAACTTGCTGTTGTGCCCTTAAAAGAAAATTGCGAATTTCCTCATTTAAAGTTACACAGCAAAAAAAAACCTTCACATTTCTCAGTGGGGGTTCATCATCATGCTGGACATGACTAGTATGACGTTTTTCCCACTGTGGGAAATTTATTTGAAGCCAGTAAATACTGATACCTGCCAGCTAGCAAGTAACCAGCAGATCTGAAAAGACTGTAAACTAAACTGTGGCATTTCTAAGAAATTTGCAAAAAGAAGGAAAAGGCTTCTTGGGCAGAAATGGTGTACATTTAAATGTACAGCAAGTAATTAAGTATGGAATGAGTTATGTCTCATAATTATTATTACGAAGGAGTCAACTTTTGTGTTTTAAAAGTTAAGTTGTGTATGTGAATTGATCCTATATTGGTATTGTTTTGCTTTTTTGTCTTCATACAATATAAGTATGACTGATTTTGATTGCACTATTGGTTTTGGCCCATCTTTGTACTCAGTTTTAGCCAGTGTTGGCAGGAGGAGAAGTTTTTTTTTTCACCTTTGTGCTCTTAAGCTCAACCACAGAGTTTTTACAGGAGCAATTCACAAATTACTATTTGCATAAAACTGGTGTCCTTTTTCTAATACCTTTATACTGTTGCGCCCATATCATATCATTTTAATTGCTTATGTGTGATTACTGTGTTTTAAATAAATAATTAAATCAAAAATATTTATTTTCAGTGTCCTCCATGCCACCTGACCCAGTCATGGCAAATAAATTTGAAAATAAGCCTTTTTATATTGCTTTTATGAAGCATTTGGTTTTTCAACAGCTTTGTGTCATGTGACCAACCTATTGGTAGCCACCTATTTCTCAATACTTAATTAAGCACTAGTAAAACAGTGTAGCCTGTCTACATGGCCCTTCACGTGACCTTGAATTGAATAGAAGTCAGCTCTGCTGCTCTTTTACCAGTATTTAGACGAAGTGGCACACAGTGAAACCATTGTGGTCTTTCTCTCTGCTGGCATTCTGAAACAATGACTGACCACTGTACTATCCATCTCTCAAGCGGGAAAAGATGAAAGAGGGTGACTGTCTTTATGTCCTAGTGTTACTAGCTGAGACTGAATGAGTAAATGACTGCTGTCTATTGGTCTTCTTCACACTAGAGACAAGCTGTAGCATACACTTCAGATTTATCAATACTATGCATGAAAGAGACTTACTGGCTGCATCATTACCTCTGCATTGTTATTGCAAGATGTAGGGAGAGCAAGAAAGGCAAGTACATGCATCTTTGTGATATCAGCACATCTAAGCAACTTTGTAGTCAACAAATTGGCTACTACAATGAAATTATGAATTTGAGCTCACTGTGCTTGCCCAAACTTTGTGGGTGTGTAAAGGTCAGCATGTTATGAAATATACATTCATATTCATCCAACTACAGTCAGATATTGCAAATATAGCTGAAGTATCTTCAACTATATAGATAAAGTTGTGCATCTCAGCTATCATCTGACAACAAACGTGTATAGTATCAAATAGGATAGAGCAATATGGATAGGATCCTCTATTACAGTAGATGTCATTTTATGTCAGTTCATCTTATTTTATCAATATACTGCATATTTCTTCCTCACATATTACTGAGAAACGAATTGAGAAGCAGTGTATAAAATAACGATACAGACTTGTTTGTATTCTACCAGCAAGGTCAATAACTGACAAATCAAGGTACGAGGTACTAGATTTAAGCCAAAATCATAAAAGGCATTTTTGCCATAAAGGCCAGTAAAACTAGAGGATATTAAAGGCCTAAAGTGGCATGAACAGTAAAATCTCACACATTGAAATGATGTCATTGGATTTACATTGTAACAGACATTTAATTTTCTTTCATTTCAGTCACTGAATCTCACAGCCTGAAACCTGGCTTTGTGATGATGTGATTTTTATTTCTGTTCTTGTTCCATGACTTAATCTGTCTCTTGGATTGCTACTACCTGTCAAATAGGCCACAGTTTGTGTGTCTGGCATACTCACTGTCTGATGTGGTGGTCAGTAACACAGGGGCTCCTCAGGGGACTGTCCTGTCTCTGTTCCTGTTCACTCTGTACACCTCTGACTTTCTCTGACACTGAATCATAGCATCTGCAGAAGTTCTGTGATGACTCTGCGGTGGTTGGATGTATCTGGGATGGGCTGGAATTGGAGTACAGGCAGGTGGTGGACAACTTTGTGGAGTGGTGTAGCTAGAATCATCTCGTCCTGAATTTAACCAAGACCAAGGAACTGGTGGTTGACTTCAGGAGGATAGGGGCCATAATTGAACCCATTAAAATCATGGGGGAGGAGGTACTTGGGCATTCACTTGAACAGCAGACTGGACTGGAGTACCAATACTGATGCTGTGTACAAGAAGGGGATGAGCAGACTCTTCTTCCTGAGGAAGCTCAGATCCTTCAACGTCTGCAGCAAGAAGTTGGAGACCTTTTACCAGTCTGTGGTAGCGAGTGTCCTCAACTTTGCTGTGGTCTGCTGGGGGAGCAGTATCAGTGCCAGGGATGCCAGCAGGATCAACAAACTGATTCGCAAGACTGGTCACGTCATAAGGCACGATCTGGAGGCGTTTGAGTCAGTGAGCAAACTGCTCTCCATAATGGACAATCCATCCCACCTCCTCCATGACACACTACAGAGACAGTGGAGCTCTTTCTCAAACAGACTTATGCAGCTCCCCTGTCATAAAGAATGGTTCAAAAAGCCATTTCTCCCATTTGCTGGAGGCTGTACAACACGTGAACACTCATCTCCTTCTGTTCACTCTGTACACCTGCAGTTTTTTTCCACCTGCACATCTTTTCCTCATAAACTTATTTATGTACATATTTTAGTTCTATATTTATATTTATCTTATTTTGTTTTTTATCTTTTTTGTACTATTTTATGTTGTTACTGTTTCTCCTGTCTGTTTTGTGCTGCTGCAAATTTCCCTCAGGGGATTAATAAAGTACTATTCTATTCTATTCTATAATCCAGTTTCAGTCTCTGAATTCACAGTCCTCCCCCTTTTTGCAAGACACTTCCTGTTTTGTCACTCATTTTTGCCCTTGAACTGTTTTGTTCATTCAAAATGTCATAGTTTTGCAAGACTTTTCTCTGAAAAGCACAGTGGTACATAAGATGGTATGTAATAACAGTTGGCTTTTTAACCCTGTAAAGATGTTTCAGAAGATTGAATATTTCATGTTATTTTCAAGCTTTTCATAATTCCTTTCTTGTGTCTGCAGGCTTTCAAAGAGATGCTGTATGCTGCTCAGGACCAGGCCCCATCTATTGAAGGTATTATACACACACCAACAAAAAAAGGTTCACTCTATTGTTTGGTGTTTGACAGCGGTTGTTGTTGTAAAACAAGAACCTGCATTAGACAAGTAAATTAGCAGGCAAGAACAGCTAGGTACCTCTGCAAACAAGTAGAAAATGTCAGTAGCAACCATTATGAAGAGAAGATTCGACAACAAGAAGACAATGACATAGTTGTACATCCTTCTGAGCTCTGCGAGGGTTTTAGTAATTTATTTTACTTACAAATAAGCTGACCAAATAAAGTTGCCATACCAGTGATTATTTTGGAGAAAACAGTTGCATGAATTAAGATTAAACTACTATAAGCTGTAACAAATGTTGTTGATCATATACAGAGAAACAAGTACAAATATGTTGACAGATTTAACTGAGATGTTAAAAATGCATGTATATGTTTTGGCAGCTGAGACTAAAGGTGGGAAGTAGGAGAAGGTATTTTGAATTTTTGTTTAGCAACAAAATATTATAAATGCTAAAATATGTCTGCATGCTTTGTGCATGTTCAACCTCTTTTTGCAACCCTTGCCTTGGATTATCATAAATGCCATTATTTCAGTAAATGCAAAAATAAATGGGATGTTTTGCTCAGTATCAAAAAAAGGAGCAGGAAAGTTACTCTTCAATTTATCTGTTTGAAAGTATCTGTCCTGTGTAGTGACGACCTTAGCAAGACTTATCACTGTGTATTCACTTTGATTCAAAACTTGTACAATGGTACAAATGTTTGTGGTCATTTCTCCATGGAGTTTTGCTATATAAAATAGACAATGGTATTGGAAGAAAAAGTGCTTCTCCTTTTTGCTGTCAAGCAATTCTTTACATCCAGGTCCTTAATTATGTTTTATATGTGGCTACCTCATCCTGCATTATTGTTTGATTATGTCTTCATAAAAATACACTCCACAGCCACAGAATAACCAAAATGTAAGGCCGCTAAGAGTCTCAAAATGTTTTAAAACCCATGATCAGAGGCCTCATTTTTCATCATGTAATGCCACTGTAAATTTCCACTGTAAACAGTACCATGCACTTGACAGTGTTGTGTCATGAAGCCTATACATAAGTAAGTGGAATTTGTAATAAAATATCAAGCATAAGACATGGTGCTCTTACTAGGACAGTGTGACCCCCAGTGTAGAAATTAGAAATAGCAGTATATTGAATAAGAAAATTTGCATTTCTCCATGTCGTTCACAATTTGTAATATCATCAAGTGGACTGGATTGGATGTCATTTGGCAGATGCTTTTATCCAAAAACGTTGTATATACAGAATATATAGATGTATGCCCTTTAGATGTATGATTTCAGTAAGGTTTTCTTTAAGTTTTGTATTCTGTTTGTGTGATTTTAGATTTTGTATTACTTTGACAGCCACCAGTTTGGGTTCTTTTCAATATTCAAAGTGATGATATAAGGGTAATTTGTACATCATAAGTCACAGGTTATTTGTCCTTTAACTCTTATCTGACATGGAGGTTTCTGACCTTTTTTCCACTGTCACTACCACATTATTAGCAATAGTATACACCGTGCTGACAAACTCCTTACAGAACTGTGATTACGTAGGTGTTGGCTATTTTTCTCTAATGATCTTCATAATGTTCATGTCTCCACCATTTAGCATAAAATTGCTTAAGCTTTAGTCATGGCATCCCATGACGCTGACTTGAGATATCTGCGCACATATTGGCGTCATAAAATTATACATGACAGAGAACAACAGAAAATTATTATCATTAATTGCTTCAACCTATGTTTTGTGAACACTTAACACGTTTTTTTTATTGGCTTAGAATGGATACATCATGCTGAAATAGAATCCTAAATGAGGGTTGCATTTGAATGTGGAAGGAAACTCACAAAAAATGCTTGTCTGAAACTTTTCATGTGTTGAAAACTCATTTCCCGCAGTGGAACAGTGGTGAGACATGTCATCAAGGGACAAAAATAGGCAATCTGACATTCCTGGCAGCTGACTTGTGGCATTGACCACGGTCATGGGGAGGGAAGTAAGGTGTATTTCTTAGACTGCTTCTCAAATTCAACAGACTGTTGAAGCACATTTCATTTCCTTGTTTTTAGACATTAAAGCTGTGCTTAAATGCAACCTTGTAGAGCCATTAAGCATGTCTGGTAGACTCTTGTTTTGTGTTTTTCTATGACTATCTGAGAAAAGTGAAATGATGGTTATGTAGAGGTTAGGTCATATGACCAAAATGTTGTAACGATACAAACTTTCATATCAGTTTATTAAAAAATTAATAAACTAATTTCTAACTAATACTAACTAAATGAATTAATACTGAATGATTATTTCTCTCAAGATTAGACAGATTTTTGCAACTGAAAAGTGGAGGAATCGGATGGTAAAAGCTGTTAAAGTGTTTGAAGCTGTCAGTTACATGTCCAAAAACACATAATATAAATTCAGCAATTAAATTATAACTAAACAATGCAAATGAAAAAAATTTTTAGCCCACACAAATCACCCGTGCTCAGATTAAGTTTTCACCTGCAATGACACAATAAGTGCTTCATTTTCAGTTTTAGGTGTTTTTGTATTAATGTTTTTTTGCTGCTATACCTCAAACCAGTTAATTTTGCTATATTCTTCATTACAGAGGCTAATAAATTACCTGCTGTACAGTTTTGCTCAAAACTTATAGTTCTCTACTTTTGATGACTTTGGGCAGCTGTGGCTCAGAGTTAAACTGTAAGGCTTTCTTCCTTGCCTGTTTGCTGAGTGGTCCAGCAGGTTTAACTAGCATCTCTCAGTCAAAATGTTTTTTGTTTTGTTTCTATTTATGAAAGTTTTAGTATGAATGATATTATAGACAACCTGACTCTGATGCAGGTATTACCCTATACATTTAGACAGCATAATTAAAGCATGAATAATTAACATGTCAACATTTCTCATTGACAGATACATTTTAATGTGAATCATAATAATAAGTCATTGATGGATTGTCTTGCCAGCACCTGTAAAGAATGTAAAGAATCTCTACTATTTGTATTCTTTGTTGTACTTAAGGGGTAACCTACGTTATAAAGGTATAAAGATAACTGAAAACTGACATTCTTTCCCTGGAATGTCAAAACACAGAGCCCTGGCCAAGCGTGAATGTGTGTTGCTGTGTAAGAGTAAAGCATGATGTTTCTGAAAAATAGAGATAAAAACATCAATTGTCAAATGGAAAGTATAGCCTATTACAGAGAGACAGACATGTCATAATGATAATAATGATAATAATCATGATGACATGAGCCAAGACACAGAGAAAAGAGCAGGATAAGGCCAAAAAGGGTTAAGGAGATTACTGTAGTCTGACTGCGGTGGCTGTATGTGTGTTTGTGCACTGGTTAGAGAGAGGTAGAGAGAAAGAGAGAGGCTGGGACACTTCAATTTAGTTAATTTGGTGTCTTGTCTAAAAGCAGCAAGTTTGAAGCACTGTGAATCACTGAGTCTGCAGACTCTGACTCAAAACCACCTGCCTGGTCTGTTGTTTGGTTGTTGTTGACGTGACAGTGGTTGGACAGTTAGTGGTTGCACACACAGGTTCTCCTTGTCCACTATTTAATTTAAATTTACCAGAATCTGTCAGCGTGAGATCTTAAATAGTTGAGATCAAAAATGATGGAAATTACAGGACTCTGTTTTGGTAAAACTATAAAAAGGAATTTGACTCAGTGGGAGAAGCAGGAATTAAATTGTTTACCATGTTATTTGAGAAACAAGTATATATAACGTAGATATCAACATTATACTCTAAAACAACTGGAGTTATACAAACCAGATGCTGTCACTTGTCACGTCATGAAAACAAGCAGACACGATGTTGATCCTGTGCAGTTTTTGAAAGATTAGCTTTTGATTCAAAATGCTCTTATCCATCTTATTTATCTTAGCAATGTTTATTCAATCAATGATATTGATTCAACATATTTTGGCTGACAGACACTAGAAGGTTCCGGTGAATGGCCAAGCTGATCTCATGGTACAAATAGCAACTACAACCTTTAAACTTTTCATGTGTCATTTAATGTTCACATTACTATTTTTGGAAATGCAGAAAAGGAAGTGACGTTTGTTATTGTAGTCATGTGACATTTGGCACTATTTTAAAAATAATCATTTTAATGGTCACATTTTACTAAAGTTCAGGTGCCAGAACTACTTGGCAAGGTTTAGGTTTAGCGAAAGATAATTGTGTGGGTCAAAAAAAAAGTAAGCTTAGTGATGCAAGTTGAATACGTTACATTCATTTAACAAGTAAAATAAGTCGTCATTAACTTTAGGTTTTGCACTAGACACAAATGTCAGTCCCATGGGTAAAAGCTGACTTTTCATCTTTTATATTAGAACCATTGAAAATCGTTTCCTTTATGATATTAAGTAAAATGTTAAAGCTTAATTAAGGTTGTGTTTTAGACACATTAAAAAACAGTAGGTAACGTGAAATAACTTTAAATGCCATTTGGTACACTAGCCTGAATTGCTGTTTGTTTAAAACCATTTTACAGTGCTGCTATCTGTCTTTCCAGGTTCAAGACAGCACCATTGCTTTGCTGTTCACTTTTTGTTAAGTAGTGTTAAGTAGTATGATATTCATCTCTTGAGATGAATATCATACTACTTAATGTAGCTACTACTACTTAATGTAGCTAAAAGTAAAGATATAGAGACATATTAGCGATAACATTGTCAGAGCAGTCATAGTGTCAGCTGTTTTGATGGGGTCAGACTACATGATATCACCAAGTTAAGGATGCGTCTACATCTTACTCTCAGTCTTGTCTTATAACAGGAAAAGACAAAGGAAAGGAAAAGAGGAAAATCAGAATTATCACTAATTGCACCAGAACAACCTATCCCAACAAAGGACCCTTTACACTGTGCAAGTTGACAGCCATCAGAGAAACATAGTTAAATCTATGGTCATGCATTACCAAAAGCCTGCAGAAAAATTGTGGCAGCGTCTGAAATTTAATGCAAAATTCCTACAATACGATAAGTTGTACAGAGCCTGTTTATTGTTCTGCTGCAGTTTCAAAACATGAGCCTAGTGCCGATAGATGCTGTGAGCAAATGACAAGCTTCTACTCTCATTTACTTTTCTTTATTTACATGATAGTGCATTCATTGTATAATCTGATATGCTGAATGTTTATGCTTGATGAAAAGCTGTATTGATAAAGTATTTTCTTTTTTACTTGCAAAGACTTAAATTCTCTTACAGAAACAAACATAGTGGTGGTCAGGTAATCTTTAAGTTATCTTTATTTTAACTGTTTTACTGTTCCTGTCTCGGACTGACATGGACAGATGCATTTCTTAACACCAGGTTTTGTCTACCAGCATTCCTTCCTGGTGTTTCTTGTGATACATTATAGAATTTTTTAAAAAGGGGGCATTATCTGCCGGTTGCACTCAGGGACCTATTTATAAAATTTAGTTGTAGCGTCTCCAAAAAATAGACACAAAATGATACTAAATGGTCAAAGGCAGGAGCCCTGTAAAGTGTGTGAACTACATTAAACATGTAACCTGTACACGTTAAAGTAGAGAGAGTCCAGTTACACAGACTAAAATATCAAATCACAGTCAAAAGATTAAGGTTGAAACATTTAAGTGTGAACAGAGTATCCAACAGCTTTTGAGAACTGTTGCAGAGACTGGAAGCTCAGCTGTTGTAGACCCCCTGCTATTGTCTTGTTTCTCCATCTGCTGGTCAGAACTTGACAATACAGGGCTTTGCTAATCAAAACAGTGTGCAGTCCTCAGTCACCAATTATCTATTGAGATAGTTTAATCAGTGCTCACTGTGTTCTTGTTCACTATTCCTTAACAACTCATGTCTTTTTGCAGTCACAGATGAGGATACAGTGAAGAGGTACTACGCCAAGTTTGAGGAGAAATTCTTCCAGACATGTGAAAAGGAACTGGCTAAGATCAACACCTTCTATTCTGGTAATGACCGCAACTAACACCACTGCTCTACTAACAAATGCACACACAAACACGTTATACTTCATTACTTCAGAGAACGTTACATTGACGTACAATTCTTTTACTGGAGGCTAACCCAAATCCTAACCACTACCCTTTTAACCCTAACACAAATAACATATACTTAAGCAAAGTGTTTACCATAAAATTCAGTTATTTATGTTATGTGGATTATTTGTTCCCAAGGTGTCATGTAAATTAGACCTAGAAATCACACATTTCTATGTAGCTCTGATCCTGTATTGTGCTAATTTCTGCAGTGGTTTTGTATCTTTCTGATCGCCTTCAGTTCTATCCTTCTCTTCCTTCCAGAAAAGCTGGCTGAGGCTCAGCGCCGATTCGCCACACTGCAGAATGAGCTGCAGTCTTCTTTGGATGCCCAGAGAGAGAGCTGGGCTAATGGGCGTGGCCTGCGGAGGAGGAAGACAGTGTTTGCGCTCTCACAACAGGAGAGATGCAAACATAGAAACATAAAGGACCTCCAGCTGGCCTTCTCTGAGTTCTACCTCAGCCTCATACTGCTGCAGAACTATCAGGTGCACATTTGCATGCCCAAACTTGCACAAATTTATTTAACTTCATTCAATTTTCCAGTCTCACCACTGAGACTATTTATTTATTGTGTACTTTATTTTATTAGTTAAGTTACAAGGACAACAATGGTGGTTGATGGTTGATCCAAAGAAGTGAAAACAATGTAAATGAGTCATTTATTGTGCTAGAAAAGATAAAACTATAAACAAAAGCATGTTTTATGAAGTCCATACAATATACAAATCAATACAACAAAAACTGGGCTTACTCTACATTTGATCGCCGTCCTCATCCACCCTTTCCAGAACTCCAACCACACTTAAAAATAACCCCGAAAATCCTGTTCTGTAAGTGTGTCGAGGACAATTTGCAATGCATGCTGGATGTCCTCTTATATGTCAGATCTGCAAGCCCTTAAGCTTGATTTACATTTTGAAAAGGAGGAAGAAATGCTTGCTGGCCAAACCTGGTGAGTTTGGGAGGAAAAAGTGTTTTGCCTTAGCGCAGTTCAGTAGAACACGGTGTTAAAGTTACAGTCCACTATGGCTTGAATGTCGAAGAAAACAATTAGCGTGCCCTTGGTTGTACTCCTGACTTGACATGCATTTTTTTTGTCTTGGAGACTGCAGGCTCTTCCTCTGCGAAAAGTGCTGTTTGGTCACATTTTTGGCTTGTACACATCAAGGGCCGCCCTGATCTCTTGTCATTGATGTCCTGGCTTCTTGAAACAGAAATGCCTCACAAAACACGTTATCAGACTCACAATTTCATCGCCAAAGGCAATCAAGCTTTTCAGTGGTCTCCCTTGCTAATTGTTGACATAGAATTAGATGTTAATTTTCTTCTCACATCTGAGGTCCATGGATTCATCATAGAGGTGCACCTGCCAGTTCTCACATAAAAAGCACGTTATTAAGGTCCAGTTGATCATGGACCTGCGATGTAAATATTTGTTATTAATAAATTAGTGTTATTACTCAGAGAAAATATTGATATAAGCTGCTGCATGTTCATTACCATGTTTTTTCAAGAACAGCCGATGCCATCTGAAAACATTTTGACTGCACCTTATACAACCTATTGTATCTATTAAACTTTAATGTCCTAAAAATGACTAAACCTGAGTTATATGTTGGTGAGTCAAGTTCTTGCATCATCTGTAATGTTTAGAATAATTTTCAAGACAGAAAAAACTGTAAATCAAGTTATCTGTCCTTTATTGGTTTCCTTTGATTGCCTGTCAAGGGGGTCATCATATTGTCTTTGGGCATGTGTTACCTTTGTAGGTGTATGCCAGAAGCTGTCATAAATTTACTTTTTATCCAGCTTCAAGACATCCCTAACAAGATGAAGGATTTTAGTCATCTGGTTTTTAAGTTATCAATGAACAAGCAGCAAACATTAGCTGCAGCTCAGCTCTCAGCCAGATGTCCTGTGTGAGACAAACATTGTTGGAAGAACACCTGTTTTAACGCAAGACTTCTTTATAATGTGTTTTTGTCAGTTTTAATCACTGGGGGGGTTTTTTGCAGGGGAGGATGTTTTTGCAGATAATTTAGTTCCTGGCAGAAACCTAAATATCTAGATTGTAAATTCAAAATATATAATCATATTACAATATTATAAAGTTAGTTTTACATCTTTAATTAGCTGTGTTTAATCAGATGATTTTAAGAGGTGTGCTTCTTTTTTAATTAAAT
The DNA here is from genome assembly GCA_008933995.1 of Datnioides undecimradiatus. NCBI lineage: Eukaryota > Metazoa > Chordata > Actinopteri > Lobotiformes > Datnioididae > Datnioides > Datnioides undecimradiatus. The sequence goes on along the minus strand of WARS01000030.1, from coordinate 1,885,728 downwards.
TTCTGTCCTTTACTCTGTCTTTCTTTTGTCTCTCTAGAACCTGAACTTCACAGGTTTCAGAAAGATCCTGAAGAAGCATGATAAGATTTTGGAAACAACAAGGGGTGCTGACTGGAGGGTGGCTCATGTTGAAGTGGCTCCATTTTACACATGCAAGAAAATCACACAGCTGATCTCTGAGACCGAGGTGCACACATCAATAGATATGCATGCACTCAAATATGCTTTACAAGCATTCCTTTAGTTAGGCACAGTATTGCTAAAGCAAGCTGTAAAATTTCCACATGGCAAGTATTCCAATTTTTTTAGAATTAAAGAAGAAACCAGCCTTCAGAATTCTCTCTCTGTCTTTCAGGCACTAGTCACAACCGAGCTGGAGGGTGGTGACAGGCAAAGGGCAATGAAGAGACTAAGAGTACCTCCCCTGGGAGCTGCACAGGTCAGACACACACACAGTATCAGCTTATAGATTATGGCTAACCTGTGCTGCTACTTAAACTGCTGCTGTGACAGATCAAAAGCCAAAGGCCAAATGTTGCTGGTGATCCAAATGTTGTCTTTTGGTGCACAAAAAACTTCCACCTACAAAAAGTTCTCTCTCCTAACAACAATCAAAGAATGTTGATGTTGATTGTTTATGTTGATATTTGTCTGTTATGGAACATAAAAAAGCAAAAAATCATTAATAGTTTGGAAAATTACTTATTTTCTAATAAATAGCTACTGAAAACAGTTGTTTTGTTATCTCTATTACCTGGTAAGCTGGTTTTGTTAATATTAAAATCTTCAACTGGTCAGGATGCACTGTCCTTGCTCTGCTCTAAGGGCTCTAAGGGTTTACTATGTCTCTGTGTCTGCCTGCAGCCTGCTCCTGCTTGGACAACCTTTAGAGTTGGGCTTTACTGTGGAGTGTTTCTTGTCTTAATAGTCACTGTGGTCATTACAGGTAACTCAAACTTACACACACAACATATTCCTCAAACTATAGCTGCAATGTAGATTGTGCATGTAAGAATATTTTAAGATGTTATGGTCCAAAATTTTTACATCTAGTGAATCAGTTATTACTTCCTGGAATATGGTAGGTCAGTCTGTCCAGGCAAGAAATATACTTGCAATATGTTGATTAGCAATAGTCATGGTAGAACACACTGTACTTATACACTCTAGTTTGAGGAAGAAAACGTAATAGGAATAAATTTATTTTTAATTTTGAGGAAATACCTTTTTTGTCATTTTTTTTCTTTTATCTGTGTTTTGTCAAATAATTTCTATGTTACTGTTCACTGACACCAATGTATTACATAAACATTTAACGTTTAAATATTATCTGGCTGATATTTCAGCTGAGCCCTACTATATATGTCTTTGATATTGATAATGTTTTATGATATGTAGGACCATATCAGCAGGTAGAAGACAGGAGGCTAAAGGCTTTTTGATTTCTGTGTGTGTTATTTTCTATATGTTTGATTTGTGCAAATAAATAAAAATCTAAACTTCTTGTCTCTGTAATTTTCAGAAGCAAATTGTGCAACTGTGCAATATGGCTTGCTGTAAATGTTCTCAAAGACTGCTTTTTAAGTAGTTTATACTGAATGATTTGGTGTCATCGTTTTCCCTCTCTACACTTCTCTTATTTTTTCCATGTCTCGCTCCCTGTTGCTAGGAGCTGTGGTGATCCGTAGTGCTGATGTTTGGCCTATGGTCAGGATCTACAGAGGAGGCTTCCTGTTAATAGAATTCCTCTTCCTGTTAGGTACACACACACAGACATACGCAACAAATTGGCAAGCCAGCAAGCAAGTTTCCCTTCATTCACTTCTTGAGTTGGAAATGAAATAACAATCAACTACTGACATTAAAGCAAATGAGTTTTAGCCCACTAATACATGAAAAAACAAATTCACTAATTTTAGGAGATGCACATGGACACACACACACACACACACACACACACACTCTCTCTTTCTCACATACACACTTGCATGCTCTCTCTTTCTCACATACACACTCACATGCTCACACATGCAACAGCAACAATCTATCTGTCTGTCTGTGTCACTGACTGTTCATTCTTTTTCAGGCATTAACACCTATGGTTGGAGGCAGGCGGGAGTTAACCATGTACTCATATTTGAACTCAACCCCAGAAACAACTTGTCCCACCAGCATTTGTTTGAGGTTTGAGCACACAAACATACAAGATTGTTGCATCTAACAAACACAACAATTGGCTTAATACCCTCAGGTCCAAATGGGATGTTGAAACAAGTTAATAATGGATCTATCACTTTTTCTTTAAGTATATATGTATAGGAGCTAATATTTTAATTTGTCTTACTGGAATTTAGAGCTGATGAATATTGTGTATGTTTGCAGATTGCAGGTCTGTTGGGGGTGCTGTGGTGCGTCAGCCTTCTGTCATGTCTCTTTAGTGACAACATCTTGGTGCCAATGCAGGCTAACCCTCTGGCTCTCTACGGCCTGTTCCTCCTGTTCCTCATCAACCCCTTCAAGACTTGTTACTACAAGTCACGCTTCTGGCTGCTCAAACTCTTGGTATAACACTTGTTTTTTATGTTATGTTTATGTTATGTCAACACTGTTTATTTTAGTGCAACTGTACTGCATATATAATGTAGTAACTTATATGGTCTCTTAAGTTCACAAAGATTGCTTAAATCCACTTAAAGATCTATTATGTCACATTTTTGTGAGTGTTTTGACTGAACAACATGTAGCCCGAGCCCAACAAATAATACATATTCCTTCTTTGTCCATTAAAGACAGTGAGGTTAGGACAATCTTTTACCAAATTAAGATTCAGCTGACATGCATCCCTGACTGTAAGGACCAGACTTGCTGCAATTAACATATTTTATTACTGATTAAGTCAATCAGTAATAAAATCAATTTTTTTTCAGCCCCTTATATTGATACAATAAAACTCTGAGACTGTCTTCATTCTCCTTTTTTCTCACAGTTTCGAGTGGTGACAGCTCCATTTCATCGTGTTGGCTTTGCAGACTTCTGGCTAGCTGACCAGTTGAACTCTCTAGTCGTAGTTTTAATGGATCTGGAATACATGATCTGTTTTTACAGTTTTGAACTGGACTGGAAAAAACATGATGGCCTCATCAGCAGTGCAGGTGCGACTGAACTGATAAATGCAACTTCAGGTAACCATAATTCTGATTTAGTAGTGACCAGCACCTTGTCATTACCAAAACTTGTGCATGTCATTCTCTGCAGGTAAAGATGTGTGTAACTCCTACTCCTATGGCGTCCGTGCAGTGATCCAGTGTCTTCCTGCTTGGTTCAGATTTGTCCAGTGTCTGCGGCGTTACCGTGACACCAAACGGGCTTTCCCTCATCTGGTTAATGCCGGGAAATACTCCACTTCTTTCTTTGTTGTAACCTTTGCTGCCCTATACAGCACTCATAAAGGTATGTACACCATCATTAGAAGATTTTTTTACCATGAAAACAGACCTTTATTATTTCCCTGTTTTTCAAGTACATTTTTACAAATTTCAACATGATTTGTCACAGTTTTTAGATCCACACCTATCTGGCTGTCTTCATTTCCTCCCTGTTTCCATGTTATCTGGTTTTACATGATACAACCTATATCGCTGCACCTGTAATTTATTCTTTTTTCATTTTGTAGCGCTTAATTGTGTTTAACACCCTCCTTATTAAGTATAAAGCAGCTGACCCTGTTATGTCTCAGAATTCAAAATAACTGCAGGTTAATAGACCAAAAGGTTTGAAAGATTTATACGTCTAATTTTAATCACTTAATTAATCATTTCTATGTTGAAGATGTCTTGAAATAATTTTTTGAAGGTGTTGTGCAGCAGTTGGTTTCTCTCTACAGATACACAGGTATTTGGGTTATTAGAAAACAAGAAAGCAAACATCTGTATAGTATATAAATCTGATACCATACCTGCTGTGTAACTTCATACTCATTTCTCTTTGTGTCTCTCTCCTCTCCTCCTCAGCTGAAGCCCACGCTGATGCCCAGATCTTCTTTTACTTATATATTGCCTGTTTAGTGGTTAGTTCATGTTATACACTAGTCTGGGATCTGAAGATGGACTGGGGCCTGTTTGACCGCAATGCAGGAGAGAATACTTTTCTGAGAGAGGAGATAGTCTACCCACATAAGGTATTTTTCATGCAGGAAAGAATCTCTATTTATTAGATAAGAATGGATGAGATATTAGATTAGACATTCTCAACATGTCAATGAGTATGACTATTAGACTTATCGTGTGATGTATTGACAACTACTGTGTTTTTCCCTCCAGGCTTATTACTACAGCGCCATCGTGGAGGATGTCTTGTTGCGTTTTTCATGGACTTTAACTGTCTCCCTCAGTACAGTCTCGGGGTTTCATGGCATCTCTGACATACTTGCAACTATACTTGCCCCAATGGAGGTCTTTAGGTATACACAGTGAATGGCTTTTCTCGCTGTCATCATTGCTTTCTTCCCTTTTCTTTTGTTTTGTTTATACTTTTTTTTACACCAACTGTGGATATTCTCTTTTCTGTTCAACACAGACCTGGATCTGATGGGGACAAACAAATAATAATAAATAATAAAAAAAAAAAGCTAAGATAAAACAGAAAGGTTAAAAATGTGAACAAATTATTTATAACCCCATCATACCCAACCCCTGCAGATGTACAAGAATGCATTAAGAATGAATGAATAATGAATAAATGCAGTCAAGTGATGACTGAAGGTTAATCTGTCAATTTCCCCACTAATTGGTGCCAGACAAACGGCAAATGTTTGACATTTTTAACATCTCAAATAAACAATAATAAAATTGTTGGTGATTGTAATCACCAATAGATTAATCAGCGGTAATGGGATTCAAATTATGCCATAATTACCCACTTACGTTTAGTACATTTGAATTCACATGCTTAAATCGTTTAAATCTATTATCCAATCTTACCTGTTATATTTAATGGCATATTTACTACCAAATTAATTATTTTTGGAGGGAAATAAGTGTGTGTTTGGAATGAAAGCTAGGTTACCTTAAGTTACAAAAGTTACCAGAGTAGATTTTGGACCCAGCATGTTCCCTGTAATTTGGAAGAAAATCTTTGACTGCTGGTATAGTATGTGATGAAGATTGGCTGACGTGAAGATGTGGACTATTGTTATTCAAGTAAAAGTGTCTTCTGACTGTCAGCATTTCTGTTTCCCAGACGTTTTGTATGGAACTTCTTCCGATTGGAGAACGAACACCTGAATAACTGTGGTGAGTTTAGGGCCGTCAGAGACATCAGCGTGGCTCCTCTCAATGCGGATGACCAGACCCTGCTGGAGCAGATGATGGACCAGGAAGATGGTGTCAGGAATCGGCAGGGCAAGAAGAGCTGGAAGAGGAGCTACAGCATGAGTCTACGCAGGCCACGACTTGCTTCACAGTGAGTTTTAACAACAGCAACAGATACAAAAATCATATAAACATAGGGTGGTAATTGGTTATTGCAGATTGTATTTGGAAACTACGAATTAATAAAATATTTAAAGCCAACATGGAGTTTGAAAGTAGTTTACCAGGCAGGGTGTTTCTAACAACAATATCAAGTTGCCTAGGGTCCTGTGCCGTGTGTTGCGATGTTGTCGGTCAGAGCCAGATATGCATATTGCTCTGTTGTTGGTTGTAAAAACCAACACAAATGCTTACATTCTGTCCCAGCCCCAGAAGAACAGAGGAGACCGTGGTTGTATTTTATTCTTTTCAACCGTTTCCTCCCGCTGTTCGCGGCCAGATTCTGGGACATAGCTATAGTGTACAGCTGCAGGCTGTTCATCAGGAGCGCTAGCCATGTTTGACACCACTCCTGCATCACTCTGCACCCTCCTACTCCATACGTCATTCAGGCAGCCAATCAGCACAGCGCCTCATTATCATGGCCTCCCTGTCCGCTCAGAACTCCGCATAGATAATGAAGTTAGAGAATGGGAGACTGTAGACCCTCCTCAAAGGCTGAATTTCAGATTTTTTTTGCAAAAAATTTCAAAAGCTTGTTTTTAAGACATCCAGGACCTGTTTAAAACAGCTTTCAGTTGCCATAATATGTCCCCTTTAATGCAAAAACCTTTGGCTCTGTAAATGGAATAAACAGTCAGTCAGTTTAATGCTTGCCAATACTAGCTTTCAACGCTTTTTTTCCTCTTCCTCCATTTCAGGTCCAAGACACGTGACACCAAGGTTTTGATAGAGGACACAGATGATGACTCCTGACATCAGGCCACGCCCCTTGCCTGGGTCCAGAATTTATTTAAAGGAGGAAACTCAACCTCGTAACCAAGGAATTACCCAGCGAGTTGGGCGTTGAACTCCCAAACAAGGACAAGTTTTAAACTCTCATGCCAACATAATCCTATCTCTAATGCATGAGCCTTTGCGTGGGTTCAGAACTATTTCAAGGGAGGAACTTTTACCTCTTGAACAAAGAATCCAGCAACATGGCCATCAAAGTCCTACTCCTCCATCCAATAATTACCAGGGTGGGTTTGTCACTTAAACTCTACCTTATACAAGAAGTAGGTTAAAAACTTACATGTCATCCACAGCCACCCAGGTAAACACTCAAACTACACCCACGTCTCAGCCATTGCTTGGGCTGCCTGAAGCCTCGGCCTAGCATGAACAATGCAGCTAAATGGAACGCAAGCCGATCACCCTGGCACTAAGTGTCTCTGCTCTCTCTCTGTGCCACACAGCTCCCAGGCAGAGAGAGAGGTTAACAACTTAAGTCTTACCTGTTGAAGGCCAAAAGTTTTCTCCCCACCTTTATTTATCTCTACTCCCAGCATCCAGAGAGAGCTTAGATGGAGGCTTTGAATAAAGTATGCACTTTTCAGAAATCAACAAATATGAAGTCCACCTGTAATTTGGACCTCTGAATGAACCCAAAGCCAATTTTTAGTAGGCGAATGTAAAGAGTTGAAAAGTGTTCCCTTCCTCCTTTCTGGCAATTTTTTATGCTGAACATCTGATAATGCCATTCAGTCACTGGCTTGATTCCCTCAGTCCTCAGCTTGCCCTTTCAAATCATCACAGAGCTGCCTACCTGCACCTTACACATTTTAAAAACACACACATGCACACAGATATACGCACTTTTTAGGAGGATTGAATTGTAGTAGTATGACTATTATGTGTTCACACACAGTGATTTAGTAGTTGTATTCTTCATTGATGTGCGCAACTTACCCATTTATCTGTTTTAAGCCTTGGAAAGAAAACACCCCCACAGATAGACTAGCAATTATTCATTATCCTAGTTGTTATTAAAAGAGAGACCAAAGTAGAAGGTGGTATATTCATTAATATATGTGGGGAAAAATATCCTCCATCTCGACAAAGTTTTGCTAAATATATGCCAGTTTATTTATGTATGTATAAGGACAGATGACTAAATACCACGTGATAACCAAAGTTTTGGGCAACTTTTAGACAGTTCTCAAGAATTGTTTATTTTGTCCTGTGAACATTGAACAAACTGATTTGAAGTAATTTATGTGTATTAAACTGATTATTTGAAATGGGAAAAGTATAAAAATATGGGAGGTCACTTGTCTGTCACATACTAGTCCTAACTATCACAATCAAAAGAATGGTGTAGTTAAACCTGAATCTAAATGAGATTGGGTCTCTCACATGGATCTCTCAACACCTATCCATGTGGAAGAGAATCTGATGCTGTGTTTACACTCATGAGATGCATTCTGGTGTAACTCAGGCTCCCTAAACACTTAAGTTGAAAGCTTTAAACACGCATAGCAACAACACACAGTTGTCCCAAGTGTCATGTGTCAAATACCACCCCTAGCTTCAATAGAAAGTGTCATGCTGCAGTACGTCAACAGTAATATATAAATATAGTATCTGAAAGTTTTACATTTTTTTATTGTCCTTTGGTGAAGTAAAGGATGTTCATATTTCTTTCACCACTGGGTGTAGTTAATAGAGATATGTTGTCCTGGACTCAGTGGCCAATTTTTCGGACTTGAGTTAAGCACTTTATTTATGCTAAAAACATTGCTACATTCCTGCCCTTCAGTTAAATTGCTTATGACAACTAATCTGTCTGTGTTTCCTTTGTACATGCACCTAAGGCATACATTATGTGACAAATAAAGTTATGCCATGTCTTTTATATTTAAATTGATAATACTGTAG